>CM038681.1:584088789-584688789 GCA_021605205.1 Aegilops longissima | reverse complement strand
TTCTGCGTAGCAATGAGGATAATCATCAGTTTACGGACCCAGTCCGCGTAATTGCTACTATTAACTTTCAACTAAAATTTCTCTAGGAACATATCTTAAACAGTAGAACTAAAGCATAAGCTACGACATAATTTGCAAAGTCCTTTTGACTATGTTCATGATAATTAAGTTCATCTAATGAACTTATTTGATGAACTCCCACTCAGATAGACATCCCTCTAGTCATCTAAGTGATACATGATCCGAGTCAACTAGGCCGTGTCCGATCATCACGTGAGACGGACTAGTCATCATCGGTGAGCATCTTCATGTTGATCGTATCTACTATACGACTCATGTTCGACCTTTCGGTCTCTTGTGTTCCGAGGCCATGTCTGTACATGTTAGGCTCGTCAAGTCAACCTAAGTGTTTCGCGTGTGTAAATCTGGCTTACACCCGTTGTATGTGAATGTTAAAATCTATCACACCCGATCATCACGTGGTGCTTCAAAGCAACGATCTTTCGTAACGGTGCACAGTTAGGGGGAACACTTTCTTGAAATTATTATGAGGGATCATCTTATTTACTACCGTCGTTCTAAGAAAATAAGATGCATAAACATGATAAACATCACATGCAATCAAAAAGTGACATGATATGGCCAATATCATTTTGCTCCTTTTGATCTCCATCTTCGGGGCTCCATGATCATCATCATCACCGGCATGACACCATGATCTCCATCATCATGATCTCCATCATCGTGTCTCCATGAAGTTGTCTCGCCAACTATTACTTCTACTACTATGGCTAACGGTTTAGCAATAAAGTAAAGTAATTACATGGCGTTGTTCAATGACACGCAGGTCATACAATAAATTAAGACAACTCCTATGGCTCCTGCCGGTTGTCATACTCATCGACATGCAAGTCGTGATTCCTATTACAAGAACATGATCAATCTCATACATCGCATATAATTCATCACATTCTTTTGGCCATATCACATCACATAGCATACCCTACAAAAACAAGTTAGACGTCCTCTAATTGTTGTTTGCATGTTTTACGTGGCTGCTATGGGTTTCTAGCAAGAACGTTTCTTACCTACGCAAAAGCCGGAACGTGATATGCCAATTGCTATTTACCCTTCATAAGGACCCTTTTCATCGAATCCGATCCGACTAAAGTGGGAGAGACTGGCACCCGCTAGCCACCTTTATGCAACAAGTGCATGTCGACCGGTGGAACTGCCTCACGTAAGTGTACGTAAGGTCGGTCCGGCCGCTTCATCCCACAATACCGTCGAAACAAGATAGGACTAGTAACGGTAAGCATATTGAACAAAATCAACGCCCACAACAATTTGTGTTCTACTCGTGCATGGAATCTACGCAAAAGACCTAGCTCATGATGCCACTGTTGGGGAATGTAGCAGAAATTCAAAATTTTCTGCGCATCACCAAGATCAAACTATGGAGACTCTAGCAACAAGAGAGGGAGAGGATGAGCATCTTCATACCCTTGAAGATCGCTAAGCGGAAGCGTTACAAGAATGCGGATGAAGGAGTCGTACTCGTAGCGATTCAGATCGCAGTTGATTCCGATCTAAGCACCGAACAACGGTGCCTCCACGTTCAACACATGTACAGCCCGGGGACGTCTCCTCCTTCTTGATCCAGCAAGGGGATAGGAGAAGTTGAGGGAGAACTCCGACAGCACGACGGCATGGTGGTGATGGAGCTCGTGGTTCTCCGGCAGGGCTTCGCCAAGCACTACGGAGGAGGAGGAGGTGTTGGAGGAGGGAGAGGGCTGCGCCAGGGGAAGGGTGCGGCTGCCCTCTCTCTCCCTCACTATATATAGGGGGAAGGGAGGATGGGGAGGCGCCCTAGGGTTCCCTAGGGGAGGGGCGGCGGCCATAGGGGAAACCCTAGATGGGTTTTGGCGCCCCCACCCCCTAGGAAACTTGCCCCCCAAGCCGGGAGGGGCGGCTTCCCTAGGGGTGGCGCCCCCACCTCTCCAGGTTACGTGAGATGGGGTGGGAGGGGTGCTCAGCCCCTTAGTGGGCTGATGTGCCCTCTCCCCTTGGCCCATAAGGCCCCCCAACGCTTGCCGGGGCCTCCGAAACCCCTTTCGGACACGTTGGTCATCACCTGGTACCCTTGGAACAATTCCGGACTCCAATACCCTTCGTCCAATATACCGATCTTCACCTCCAGACCATTCCGAGCTCCTCGTCATGTCCGGATCTCATCCGGACTCAACAACCTTCGTAACCACATACTATTTCCGATAACAACTTTAGCGTCACCGAACCTTAAGTGTGTAGACCCTACGGGTTCGGGAACCATGCAGACATGACCAAGACGTTCTCCGGTCAATAACCAATAGCGGGATCTGGATACCCATATTAGCTCCCACATGTTCCACGATGATCTCATCGGATGAACCACAATGTCAAGGATTCAAGCAAACCCGTATGCAATTCCCTTTGTCAATCGGTATGTTACTTGCCCGAGATTCGATCGTCGGTATCCTAATACCTCGTTCAATCTCGTTACCGGCAAGTCACTTTACTCGTTCCGTAATGCATGACCCCGTGACTAACTACTTAGTCACATTGAGCTCATTATGATGATGCATTACCGAGTGGGCCCAGAGATACCTCTCCGTCTCACGGAGTGACAAATCCCAGTCTCGATTCGTGCCAACCCAACAAACACTTTCGGAGATACCCGTAGTGCACCTTTATAGCCACCAGTTACGTTGTGACATTTGGCACACCCAAAGCATTCCTACGGTATTCGGGAGTTGCGCAATCTCATGGTCTAAGGAAATGATACTTGACATTAGAAAAGCTTTTAGCAAACGAACTACACGATCTTGTGCTATGCTTAGGGTTGGGTCTTGTCCATCACATCATTCTCCTAATGATGTGATCCCGTTATCAATGACATCCAATGTCCATGGTCAGGAAACCATGACCATCTGTTGATCAACGAGCTAGTCAACTAGAGGCTCACTAGGGACATGTTGTGGTCTATGTATTCACACATGTATTGTGGTTTCCGGTCAATACAATTATAGCATGAGTAATAGACGATGATCATGAACAAGGAAATACAATAATAACCATTTTATTATTGCCTCTAGGGCATATTTCCAACAGTTTTGCCTGTGAGAGAAACTTTTAGTCTACGGGTCTGCAACATTCAGATCCGTATGTATTTTGCAAATTTCTATGTCTACAATACTATGCACGGAGCTACTCTAGCTAATTGCTCCCACTTTCAATATGTATCTAGATCGAGACTTAGAGTCATCCAGATCGGCGTCAAAGCTTGCATCGATGTAACTCTTTACGACGAACTCTTTGTCAACTCCATAACCGAGAAATATTTCCTTAGTCCTCTAAGGATAATTTTGACCAATGTCCAGTGATCTACTCCTAGATCACTATTGTACTCCCTTGCCAAACTCAGGGTAGGGTATACAATAGGTTTGGTACATAGCATGTCATACTTTATAGAACCTATGGCTGGGGCATAGGGAATGACTTTCATTCTCTCTCTATCTTCTGCCGTGGTCGGGTGGTACCTCTTGAGACTGCGTTGGTTTTCCCTTGAAGAGGAAAGGGTGATGTAGTAAAGTAGCGTAAGTATTTCCCTCAGTTTTTGAGAACCAATGTATCAATCCAGTAGGAGACCACGCTCGAGTCCCACACACCTACACAAACAAATAAGAACCTCGCAACCAACGTGATAAAGGGGTTGTCAATCCCTTCACGGTCACTTACGAGAGTGAGATCTGATAGAGATGATAAGATAATATTTTTGGTATTTTTATGGTAAAGAGTAAAAGTAAAGAAAGCTAAATAAACGGAGCCAGAAATAGCTAGTTGTCGGGAGATTAATATGATGGAAAATAGACTCGGGGGCCATAGGTTTCACTAGTGGCTTCTCTCAAGATAGCATAAGTATTACGGTGGGTAAACGAATTACTGTCGAGCAATTGATAGAATTGAGCATAGTTATGAGAATGTCTAGGTATGATCATGTATATAGGCATCACGTCCGTGACAAGTAGACCGACTGCTGCATGCATCTACTACTATTACTCCGCACATCGACCGCTATCCAGCATGCATCTAGATATTAAGTTCATAAGAACAGAGTAACGCTTTAAGCAAGATGACATGATGTAGAGGGATAAACTCATACAATATGATATAAACCCCATCTTTTATCTTCGATGGCAACAATACAATACGTGTCGCTTCCCCATCACACGGGATCGAGCACCGCAAGATTGAACCCAAAGCTAAGCACTTCAGCCATTGCAAGAAAGATCAATCTAGTAGGCCAAACCAAACTGATAATTCGAAGAGACTTGCAAAGATAACCAATCATACATAAAAGAATTCAAAGGAGATTCAAATATTGTTCATAGATAATCTTGATCATAAACCCACAATTCACCGGATCTCGACAAACACACCGCAAAAAGAAGAGTTACATCAAATAGATCTCCAAGAGAATCGACGAGAACTTTGTATTGAGATCCAAACAGAGAGAAGAAGCCATCTAGCTAATAACTATGGACCCAAAGGTCTGAGGTAAACTACTCACACATCATCAGAGAGGCTATGTTGTTGATGTAGAAGCCCTCCGTGATCGATGCCCCCTCCGGCGAAGCGCCGAAAAAGGCCCCAAGATGGGATCTCACGCGTACAGAAGGTTGCGGTGGTGGAAATAGGGTTTTGGCTCCTCTGCTGATGGTTTGGGGGTACGTAGGTATTTATAGGAGGAAGAAGTAGGTCGGTGGAGCTACGAGGGGCCCAGAAGGATGGAGGGCGCGCCCCCTGCCTCGTGGCCTCCTTGTTGATTGCTTGACGTCCACTCCAAGTCCTCTGGATCATGTTTGTTCCGAAAATCACGTTCCCGGAGGTTTCATTCCGTTTGGACTCCGTTTGATATTCCTTTCCTTTGAAACACTGAAATAGGCAAAAAACAACAATTTGGGCTGGGCCTCCGGTTAATAGGTTAGTCCCAAAAATAATATAAAAGTGTATAATAAAGCCCATTAAACATCCAAAACAGAATATAATATAGCATGGAACAATAAAAAATTATAGATACGTTAGAGACGTATCAAGCATCCCCAAGCTTAATTCCTGCTCGTCCTCGAGTTGGTAAATGATAAATACAGATTTTTTATGTGGAATGCTACTTAGCATAATTTTCAATGTAATTCTATTATTTGTGGTATGAATATTCAGATCCAAAAGATTCAAGATAAAAGTTTAATATTGACATAAAAGTAATAATACTTCAAGCATACTAACTAAGCAATTATGTCTTCTCAAAATAACATGGCCAAAGAAAGTTCATCCCTACAGAATCATATAGTTTGGTCATGCTCCATTTTCGTCACACAAGAATGTTCTCATCATGCACAACCCCGATGACAAGCCAAACAATTTTTTCATACTTTAGTAATCTCAAACTTTTTCCAACTTCCACGCAATATATGAGCGTGAGCCATCGATATAGCACTATGGGTGGAATAAAATATGATGATGGGGGTTATGTGGAGAAGACAAAAAAGGAGAAAGTCTCACATTGACGCGGCTAATCAACGAGCTAGGGAGATGCCCATTGATTGATGTCAATGCAAGGAGTAGGGATTGCCATGCAACAGATGCACTAGAGCTATGAATGTATGAAAGCTCAACAAAAGAAACTAAGTGGGTGTGCATCCAACTTTCTTGCTCACGAAGACCTAGGGCATTTGAGGAAGCCCATTGTTGGAATATACAAGCCAAGTTCTATAATGAAAAATTCCCACTAGTATATGAAAGTGACAAAACAAGAGACTCTCTATCATATAAATGATGGTGTTACTTTGAAGCACAAGTGTGGAAAAGAGGATAGTAGCATTGTCCCTTCTTTATATTTCCCCCTTTTTTTGGGCCTATCCTTTTTTTTATTTGGCATTTTTTTATTTGGGACAATGCTCTATGAATGATGATCATCACACTTCTATTTATTTACAACTCAATGATTACAACTCGATACTAGAAAAAAGTATGACTCTATATGAATGCCTCCGGCGGTGTACCGGGATGGGCAATGAATCAAGAGTGACATGTATGAATAATATGCATGGTGGCTTTGCCACAAATACGACGTCAACTACATGATTATGCAAGGCAATATGACAATGATGAAACGTGTCATGATAAACGAAACGGTGGAAAGTTGCATGGCAATATATCTCGGAATGGCTATGGAAATGCCATAATAGGTAGGTATGGTGGCTGTTTTGAGGAAGATATAAGGAGGTTTATGTGTGATAGAGCGTATCATATCACGGGGTTTGGATGCACCGACAAAGTTTACACCAACTCTCAAGGTGAGAAAGGGCAATGCACGGTACCGAAGAGGCTAGCAATGATGGAAGGGTGAGAGTGCGTATAATCCATGGACTCAACATTAGTCATAAAGAACTCACATACTTATTGCAAAAATCTACAAGTCATCAAAAACCAAGCACTATGCGCATGCTCCTAGGGGGATAGATTGGTAGGAAAAGACCTTCGCTCGTCCCCGACCGCCACTCATAAGGAGGACAATCAAAGAACACCTCATGTTTCAAATTTGTTACACAACGTCTACCATACGTGCATGCTACGGGACTTGCAGACTTGAACACAAGTATTTCTCAAATTCACAACTACTCAACTAGCACAACTTTAATATCACTACCTCCATATCTCAAAACAATCATCAAGCATCAAACTTCTCTTAGTATTCAACGCACTTATAAGAAAGTTTTTACTAATCTTGGATGCCTATCATATTAGGACTAATTTCTCAATTTAAGAAAATTACCATGCTGTTTTGTAGGACTCTCAAAATGATATAAGTGAAGCATGAGAGAACAATAGTTTCTATAAAACAAAACCACCGCCGTGCTCTAAAAGATATACGTGAAGCACTAGAGCAAAAACTATATAGCTCAAAAGATATAAGTGAAGCACATAGAGTATTCTAATAAATTCCGAATCATGTGTGTCTCTCTCAAAAGTGTATTCAGAGAGGGTGATTGTGGTAAACTAAAAGCAAAGACTCAAATCGTACAAGACGCTCCAAGCAAAATACATATCATGTGGTGAATAAAAATATAGCTCCAAGTAAAGTTACAGATGGACGAAGACGAAAGAGGGGATGCCTTCCGGGGCATACCCAAGCTTTGGCTTTTTGGTATCCTTGGATTTGCCTTGGGGTGCCTTGGGCATCCCCAAGCTTAGGCTCTTGCCACTCCTTGTTCCATAATCCATCAAATCCTTACCCAAAACTTGAAAACTTCACAACACAAAACTCAACAGAAAATCTCGTGAGCTCCGTTAGCGAAAGAAAACAAAACACCACTTCAAGGTACTGTATTTAACACATTATTTATTTATATTGGTGTTAAACCTACTGTATTCCAACTTCTCTATGGTTTATAAACTCTTTTACTAGCCATAAATTCATCAAAATAAGCAAACAACACACGAAAAACAGAATCTGTCAAAAACAGAACAGTCTGTAGTAATCTGTATCTAATGCAAACTTCTGGAACTTAGAAAAATCTACCAAAATAGGAAATTCTAGATAATTTGTTTATTGATATACTTCAATTGGAATTAGTATTTTATCACGTTCTGGTGATTTTTCACAATTGTTTTAGTGAACAGAAAGTTTCTGGAATTTTCAGCAAGATCAAATAACTATCATCCAAGAAGATCCTATAGGTTTTACTTGGCATAAACACTAATTAAAACATAAAAACACATCTAAACAGAGGCTAGACCAAAGATTTATTAAATGACAGCAAGTAAAAATATTGGGTTGTCTCCCAACAAGTACTTTTCTTTAAAGCCTTTTAGCTTGGCATTGATAATTTTAATGATGCTCACATGAAAGACAAGAATTGAAGCGCAAAGAGAGCATCATAAAACACGTGACAAACACATCTAAGTCTAACATACTTCCTATGCATAGGCATATTATAAGCAAACAAATTTGCAAGGCAAGCAAAAACTAGCATATGCGAGGAAGCGAAAAGAAACAATAGCAATCTCAACATAATGAGAGGTAATTTAGTAACATGAAAATTTCTACAACTATATTTTCCTCTCTCATAACAATTACATGTAGGATCATAAGAAAATTCAACAATATAGCTATCACAAAACATATTCTTAACACGATCCACATGTATGCAAAGTTGACACTCTTCCAAAATAGTGGGATTAACATAAACTAAAGTCATGACCTCTCCAAACCCACTTTTATCAAAAATACCATAAGATTGAATATTCTCCAAATATGCGGGATCTAAAGTTGACACTCTTCCAAACCCACTTTCAATGTTATTGCAAACATTATCAATCTCGTATTCATCATGAGGCTTAAATAAATTTTCAAGATCATAAGAAGAATCACCCCAATCATGATCATTGCTACAAGTAGTAGACATAGCAAAACTAGCATCCCCAAGCTTAGGGTTTTGCATATTATAAGCACAATTGACATCAAGAGAATTTATAGTAAAATCATTGCAATCATTCTTTTTATTCAAGGAGCTATCGTGAATCTCTTCATAAAGTACTTCATCACAATTTTCAGATTTACGAATTTCCGCAAAACCTCATAAAGATAATCTAATGCGCTCAAATCACTAGAAATTGGTTCATCGTAATTGGATCTCTTAAAAAAATTAGCAAGGGCATGAGGATCCATATCAATAGATTTTAGCAAGCAAAGATGCAAGCACATAGAAGGCACATGGCAACACAAGCAAACGAAAAATATGAACGGAAGAGGGGCGAATAAAACGGCAAAGGTGAAGTGGGGGAGAGGAAAACGAGAGGCAAATGGCAAATAACGTAATGCAAGGGATAAGATTTTGTGATGGGTACTTGGTATGTCTTGACTTGTGCGTAGACTCCCCGGCAACGGCGCCAGAAATCCTTCCTGCTACCTCTTGAGCACTGAGTTGGTTTTCCCTTGAAGAGGAAAGGGTGATGCAGTAAAGTAGCGTAAGTATTTCCCTCAGTTTTTGAGAACCAAGGTATCAATCCAGTAGGCGACCACGGTCGAGTCCCACGCACCTACACAAACAAAAAAGAACCTCGCAACCAACGCGATAAAGAGGTTGTCAATCCCTTCACGGTCACTTACGAGAGTGAGATCTGATAGAGATGATAAGATAATATTTTTGGCATTTTTTATGGTAAAGAGTAAAAGTAAAGAAAGCAAAATAAACGGCGCCAAAAATAGCTTGTTGTCGGCAGATTAATATGATGGAAAATAGACCCGGGGGCCATAGGTTTCACTAGTGGCTTCTCTCAAGATAGCATAAGTATTACGGTGGGTAAACGAATTACTGTCGAGCAATTGATAGAATTGAGCATAGTTATGAGAATATCTAGGTATGATCATGTATATAGGCATCACGTCCGTGACAAGTAGACTGACTCCTGCCTGCATCTACTACTATTACTCCACACATCGACCGCTATCCAGCATGCATCTAGAGTATTAAGTTCATAGGAATAGAGTAATGCTTTAAGCAAGATGACATGATGTAGAGGGATCATGCAATATGATATATATCCCATCTTTTTATCCTCAATGGCAACAATACAATACATGTTGTTTCCCCTACTGTCACTGGGATCGAGCACCGCAAGATTGAACCCAAAGCTAAGCACTCCTCCCATTGCAAGAAAGATCAATCTAGTAGGCCAAACCAAACTGATAATTCGAAAAGACTTGCAAAGATAACCAATTATACATAAAAAGAATTCAAAGGAGTTTCAAATATTGTTCATAGATAATCTTGATCATAAACCCACAATTCATCGGATCTCGACAAACACACCGCAAAAAGAAGAGTTACATCAAATAGATCTCCAAGAGAATCGAGGAGAACTTTGTATTGAGATCCAAAGAGAGATAAGAAGCCATCTAGCTAATAACTATGGACCCGAAGGTCTGAGGTAAACTACTCACACATCGTCGGAGAGGCTATGGTGTTGATGTAGAAGCCCTCCGTGATCGATGCCCCCTCCGACGGAGCGCCGGAAAAGGCCCCAAGATGGGATCTCACGGGTACAAATGGTTGCGGCGGTGGAAATAGGGTTTTGGCTCCTCTGCTGATGGTTTGGGGGTACGTAGGTATATATAGGAGGAAGAAGTAGGTCGGTGGAGCTACGAGGGGCCCACAAGGGTGGAGGGCGCACCCAGGGGGTAGGCGCGCCCCCTGCCTCGTGGCCTCCTCTTTGATTGCTTGACGTCCACTCCAAGTCCTCTGGATCACGTTTGTTCCGAAAATCACGTTCCCGAAGGTTTCATTCCGCTTGGACTGCGTTTGATATTCCTTTCCTTCAAACACCAAATAGGCAAAAAACAGCAATTTGGGCTAGGCCTCCGGTTAATAGGTTAGTCCCAAAATAATATAAAAGTGTATAATAAAGCCCATTAAACATCCAAAACAGAATATAATATAGCATGGAACAATCAAAAATTATAGATACGTTGGAGACGTATCATCGGGTTTTGAGTCTTACTCAACTTCACACCTAGCAACACAGGCAAGAACTCCTTCTTTGACTGTTCCATTTTGAACTACTTCAAAATCTTGTCAAGGTATGTACTCATTGAAAAAACTTATCAAGCGTCTTGATCTATCTCTATAGAACTTGATGCTCAATACATAAGCAGCTTCACCGAGGTCTTTCTTTGAAAAACTCCTTTCAAACACTCCTTTATGCTTTCCAGAAAATTCTACATCATTTCCGATCAACAATATGTCATTCACATATACTTATTAGAAAGGATGTAGTGCTCCCACTCACTTTCTTGTAAATACATGCTTCACCGTAAGTCTGTATAAAACTATATGCTTTGATCAACTTATCAAAGCGTATATTCCAACTCCGAGATGCTTGTACCAGTCCATAGATGGATCGCCGGAGCTTGCACACTTTTTTAGCATCCTTTGGATCGATAAAACCTTCTGGTTGCATCATATACAACTCTTCTTCCTGAAATCCATTCAGGAATGCATTTTTTACATCCATTTGCCAAATTTCATAATCATAAAATGCGGCAATTGCTAACATGATTCGGACGGACTTAAGCATCGCTACGGGTGAGAAGGTCTCATCATAGTCAACTCCTTGAACTTGTCGAAAACCTTTCTCAACAAGTCGAGCTTTGTAGACAGTAACATTACCGTCAGCGTCAGTCGTCTTCTTGAGATCCATTTATTCTCTATGGCTTGCTAATCATCGGGAAAGTCAACCAAAGTCCACACTTTGTTCTCATACATGGATCCCATCTCAGATTTCATGGCCTCAAGCCATTTTGCGGAATCTGGGCTCATCATCGCTTCCTCATAGTTCGTAGGTTCGTCACGGTCAAGTAACATGACCTCCAGAACAGGATTACCGTACCACTCTCGTGCGGATCGTACTCTGGTTGACCTACGAGGTTCGTTAGTAACTTGATCTGAAGTTTCATGATCATCATCATTAACTTCCTCACTAATTGGTGTAGGAATCACTGGAACTGATTTCTGTGATGAACTAATTTCCAATTTGGGAGAAGGTACAATTACCTCATCAAGTTATACTTTCCTCCCACTCACTTCTTTCGAGAGAAACTCCTTTTCTAGAAAGGATCCATTCTCAGCAACGAATATCTTGCCTTTGGATCTGTGATAGAAGGTGTACCCAACAGTCTCCTTTGGGTATCCTATGAAGACGCATTTCTCCGATTTGGGTTTGAGCTTATCAGGTTGAAGCTTTTTCACATAAGCATCGCAGCCCCAAAATTTAAGAAACGACATCTTAGGTTTATTGCTAAACCACAGTTCATATGGTGTCGTCTCAACGGAATTAGATGGTGCCCTATTTAACGTGAATGCAGCTGTCTCCAATGCATAATCCCAAAACGATAGTGGTAAATCGGTAAGAGACATCATAGATCGCACCATATCCAATAAAGTACGGTTACGACGTTCGGACACACCATTACGCTGTGGTGTTCCAGGTGGCGTGAGTTGTGAAACTATTCCACATTGTTTTAAATGAAGGCCAAACTCATAACTAAAATATTTGCCTCGGCGATCAGATCATAGAAACTTTATTTTCTTGTTATGATGATTCTCCACTTCACTCTGAAATTCTTTGAACTTTTCAACTATTTCAGATTTGTGTTTCATTAAGTAGATATACCCATATCTGCTTAAATCATCTGTGAAGGTCAGAAAATAATGATACCCGCCGTGAGCCTTAACACTCATCGGACCGCATACATCGGTATGTATTATTTCCAATAAGTCAGTAGCTCACTCCATTGTTCTGGAGAACGGAGTTTTAGTCATCTTGCCCATGAGGCATGGTTCGCAAGAATCAAATGATTCATAATCAAGTGATTCCAAAAGCCCATCAGCATGGAATTTCTTCATGCGCTTTACACCAATATGACCTAAACGGCAGTGCCACAAATAAGTTGCACTATCATTATTAACTTTGCATCTTTTGGCTTCAATATTATGAATATGTGTATCACTACGATCGAGATCCAAGAAACTATTTCCACTGGGTGTAGAACCATTGAAGGTTTTATTCATGTAAACAGAACAACAATTATTCTCTGACTTTAAATGAATAAACGTATTGCAATAAACATGATCAAATCATATTCATGCTCAACGCAAACAACAAATAACATTTATTTAGGTTCAACACTAATCCCAAAAGTATAGGGAGTGTGCGATGATGATCACATCAATCTTGGAACCACTTCCAACACACATCGTCACTTCACCCTTAACTAGTCTCTGTTCATTCTGCAAATACCGTTTCGAGTTACTACTCTTAGCAACTGAACCAGTATCAAATACCGAGGGGTTGCTATAAACACTAGTAAAGTACACATCAATAACATGTACATCAAATATAGCTTTGTTCACTTTGCCATCATTCTTATTCACCAAGTATCTAGGGTAGTTCCACTTCCAGCGACCATTTCCTTTGCAGTAGAAGCATCCAGTTTCAGGCTTGGGTCTAGCTTTGGGTTTCTTCATGGGAGTGGCAACTTGCTTGCCATTCTTCTTGAAGTTCCCTTTTTATTCCTTTGCCCTTTTACTTGAAACTAGTGGTCTTGTCAACCATCAACACTTGATGCTTTTTCTTGATTTCTATCTTCACCGATTTCAACATCGCGAAGAGCTCGGGAATCGTTTTCGTTATCCCTCGCATATTATAGTTCATCATGAAGTTCTAGTAACTTGGTGTAACATCCCAAAATTCTAAATTTTGGAATGTTATAAACAAATAGATAGTTTTGATTGATTGTTTGATTGATTGACCGAAAGTGAGTGAATTTGAAACTTTTTGAAAGTTAAATGAGAGGGAATAAAAGGACTTTCCCAAACTTTCATTTTGCTTTTATGATCTTCGGGAATTCAAATTCTTTCATCACAAAAACCCTGGAGAGAAGATGACATGACTTCTTCCATTTATTTAAATGACAAGGGGTGCTGAAAATATTTGAATTTCATTTGGAAAATATTTCCAATTCTGAAACTTTATGCAACTCAATGATTTTCACGAGCGAAGATAAAATGACTTCTTCAAAACATATGAAATATGAGTTGGGAGTTTCAAAGAATTAAAATTCAAAATTCTTTTGAATTTATTTTCAATTTGGAGTTATTGGAGTTTTATTCAAATTATTTTTCTCCAAAAATAAAAATATATGGAAAATAGGGTAACATGATTCCCTACATCGTAAAATTGAGAGAAATTAATTTGAAATCATTTTGGTATTAAAAAAGGATTTTATTGATTTTATTGGACCAGTGGCACTGTTTGTATTATTAGAAATTTTGTGGATTTTATTTGAAGCTAAAATGATGTTCATCATGTAGGAAATCTTTTTCTGAAAATTTTGACATATTATATGCCTATATAATATTTTTATTTATTTGGTTTATTTTATTTTATTTTGTCTCTGTTAAAAAAAATCCTGCAGCGCCTTGGGCCAAAGGCCCAAGCCGCAAGCCACCGGCCGGCCAAGGCCATGGCCATCGCGCGCGCACCAGGGAGCCGCCGCTCCTTTTTCCTAATCCTAGTAGGACTATTGTACTACTTCCGTTTATTCCGTATCTGTTTCTAGATCTATTTCCTCTTGTTTCCTAATCCTAGTCTATTTCTTGTCCCCTACCCCAAGCAAAACCCTCCCCTCCCCAATATAAATACCCAAGCACCCCCCCTCAAACCAACACCTCTCCTCTCCACACACCACCCGCCGCCCCTCACCAGCCTTGCCGCCTAACGCCGCCATGCTGAGCCCTCGCCTCTTGAGGTACTAGCCTCACAGCGTCACCTTTTCTTTTCCTCGGTTCGGTTTTTCGTAAATCGTTCCGGTTTTCGTTCCGGTTTTCTAGATCGTTTTTTCGTTTCGGTTTTCTTTCCGAAACCCTAGATCGGTTTTCTCGCCGGTTTTTCTTTCCGGTTTTGTTCAGCGAGCATTCACTCGATAGATTTTCTTTTTATTTTTAATTTCCGTCAGGGACCTATCCGTAGTGTTATTTTTACAGATTAGTCCCTAATCTTCAAACACTCATAACTTTTTACTCGTAAGTCGGAATCCAACGAAACCAACGCCCACTTCTTCGTTACGATCCCCTCTATCCAGTAATAAAACTCAAACATGTTTTTTATAATTTAAAATTTGAATTAGATCAGATTTGTATTCAAACTTCGTTTGATCATAACTTGAGTTTCGTAACTCCGATTTAGTTGATTCTTTTTGCAAATCGAAGCTCTTGACATAAACTTTCTGATAAGGCCAAATTCACATAATTTTGGTACTGTTAGAAATTGTTTTATGTTGCAAGAGTTATTTGTTTGGTTTTGATGTTTTCCGAATTGTTTCTTCGTTCTTCCCGATCTTTTGAGTGATTGCTTATGTGTGGTTACCATTGCTTGATTACGATAGATTGACCGGAGTGTGACGAGTAGAGCTATCAAGAGTTTGAGAGCAAATCATCTTCATCAAATTTGCAGGCAAGTAACACTTGATCATACCTTTTCTACTACCCAGTTTTTTTATGCATTAGATCAATCTTCAAACACTTGCATG
Source organism: Aegilops longissima (assembly GCA_021605205.1). Lineage (NCBI taxonomy): Eukaryota > Viridiplantae > Streptophyta > Magnoliopsida > Poales > Poaceae > Aegilops > Aegilops longissima. The sequence continues at coordinate 584,673,599 of CM038681.1, read as the reverse complement.
ATTAGGATCTAATTAAATTGTGGGATGGGAAGTAGATTGAGGTAGTACCTATTACCTGTTTACTTATGAAACCTTTGGGGAGTTACTTCTACGTTTGCTTATTATGCCAAGCTATGCTAGTAGACGTGGATTCGGTGAGTGATATCCATCACAGATGTGAGATTGTTAAATTAATGGTTTATCTAAGGTGGCAACTTAAATACACATCTGGGTGGATTGAGGCACCTGGTTACTCCAGGACTTGCCTGTCTAGGCACTGGGTTTCCGTGACTTGCTCAGTATTTTTTCGGACCGCCACCTGTGCTCAAAGGGATCGGAGATTATTCAAACTAGAAACTTCCGTGTGCAGCCACAAGCCATTATGGGCTCTGGCATGGTTGACTAAGTCGTGCGAACTCTTATAGTGGTGGACTAGCAGATGTAGGGGATGTAGGTGTACCTGTCCACCCATCGTAAGGTGCTAGCGCTTCTGAAAGACTATGTCTTAGTCATCCGTCTCTCAAACACCATGTAGTGCGAGAAACCAAACGGAGGCGATCGAGTCTTGTGGGGAAAAGTGCGCAAACCTCTGGAGAGTGTACAAACTAATCATGATTAGCCGTGTCCCCGGTTATGGACATCTTGAGTATCTAGTTCTTGGATTATCTTGTTGATCTCATCACGTTACTTAATATAATTTGTTTGGGTTTAATGAGTACTTTTAATTGGGATTGAGGATGCTGTCAACCATTCTCAATGTTCAACAACCACCATGATAGTTAATTTTTTTTTATTTCTTTGAAGTAGGGAAAAATTGGCTTTATGCAAAACTGTAACCATAGAGCTTTCCACCAGCCATATAAGCATGTAGTATAGGCTTATCATTCCATTAGTCTCTATGTGTTACATTGCCAGCATATTCCATGTGCTGACCCGTTTTTGGGCTGCAACTTTTCATGTTGCAGACTTTTCAGACGACGCGTACGTTGGGGTTACGATTTCCTATACTCAACTTTGTCGTTGGTGTTGATGGGAATCCACAACCTTGTTGCTTCCGCTATATTTTGGATTGAGGTAATAGTATTTACGTTACTTTATACATGTGATTTACCTCTGTTATAAATCCTTCGAGTACTGTGTGTGTCAAAGATACCGATCCGTGGATGACACGAAAGCACGAGACTTGATCCATTCGGTCGGGTCGCTACAAGATGGTATCGAGCACATGTTGACCGTAGGACGTGACCCTAGAAACTGACAAGCCCATAGGAAAGAATTTTTCTCTACTACTTCATTTTCAAAAAGGATCTTTTACCTCTCTTCTCTTGTGAGTTTATTCAAATATTCCCTTTTAGTGAGACCATACCCTTTTTCCCTTTTGACCACTTGAAGATTCGACTGATGAGACCACTCCAAGGGGACAAGATATCGGACAACTAAGACCATTTGGAATGAAGAGGATTTTACCATGTAAATGGAAACTACAACTGTTGAAGACTCCGAAGACTATGAGATTTTGAAGGCTCTGAAGAATTCCCAGATTTTTATGACCTAGGAAGGTTACGCTTATGGAATTTGACAGACCAAGGAAGTTGTCAATACCCGAGATCAAGGTGTATCGGAGAAACACCGGAACATGGAGAGTTAGAAACTCAAAGTTTTGTCAGGAAAACCCTAAGGCAGGAGATATCAACTATGGAATGATAGCTCATGGAAATGACAAGAGCAGAAACATGTTATCCATGATGTTATCGCCCACTAATGCTATTGTCACCGTGCTGACTTAAGCATGCAGATACATGGAAGGATGGATGGTAGAAGGCTGATGGAGCATCTGTCAGCAAAAGATGCAGTTTTAAAATCTTAGCTGGTGTATCACCAGGATCTGGAGTATTACATCAGGAAGTTAAGATGGACCTACAAGAAGCAATATTAGACAAGAAGGCAATTGGTGAAGAACTCAGGAACCGAAAGCTGAAGTAACCAACCCGGAGGAACAAAACCCCGAGATACCGGAGATTCGTCAGGACTGAAGGACAGTAGGACCATGGTTCATGCCAAGGATGTTGAAACCCAGAAGTTTGGAATGCAACTCCAGGACTATTAAAGGACGTCACAAGAGACTTCGTGTCAACAGAGATGAGCTGGCAAAAGGACTTGAGAAGGACAAGCATGATCAGAAGAAGCCATCAGAGACATGAACAAGACTTGAAGAGTTTGGTGACGTTGAAGATTTATTGACCTTTAGAAGACCCAACCCCTGTTATATACCTACGTTAGATGCGATGATTGTGAGCTGTCATTTGTTTGATGTTTTTCCGACAGCCACAATAAAATCTGTATTTTCAAAACCATTGTTTGTATTGTGTGTATCCCTCCCTGTCTATCTCTCTTATCCCACCCCAAAACCCATGGACCCAATAGAGGATGAATGGAGATGAGCTTGTATTTTCTGGACCGATGAGTCAATTGGAGACAGTCTGATGGATTCAGAACATGGAGGATCACATGGAGAATAACCATATAGCCAGAAAGGATATGGCCCAGCATGCTCTTCAGTGCTTTGAAAGAGGTGCTGCTATTTGGTGGAGGATGTACCAAACCATCAATGGATTGCAAATAGTAACCACTTGGGAAGAATATAAGTTGACTTTGCTAAAGTCTCGGTTTGTGTCCCAGAAGTTGAAGCCTTATGGAAAGGATATGAAGAAACCTTGTGCATACAAGCTTTGTGGGGAAATAGGATACAACCATAAAGAAAACAAGGACGAATGCCCTCATAATCGGAGGATTATCAAAGGAGTTAGCCGAGGATTTTCAGGGAACTTCGATTGGAGATTGTTCCCAAAGGTTTTGTTGCAGTAATGGAAGTTCAGTCTACATTGTTGAGAAATATCCGTGAAGCTCAGAAGGATGACAAAGAGATTGCTGAGTTAAAAGAGAGTATGAGCAAAGGAAAGTCCAAAGGTTTTCATAAGGATGAGCACGACACCTTATGGTTGAGGATAGTGTATATATGTGCCCAATAATGCAAAGATCAGGAAGTTAATACTTCAGGAGGCTCATGACTCACCATACTCGATTCGCCCTGGAAACACCAAGATGTATTTGGATTTGAAGGAGTGTTTCTGCTGGATTGGTATGAAGAAGGATATTGCAGAGTATGTAGTCGTAAGTTATGTATGCCAGAGAAAGTAAAAGCAGAGCATCAGAAGCCAGCAGGATTACAACAGCCTATGCCGATACCCGAATGGAAGTGGGATAAGCTTGGCATGGATTTCATTACCGGATTTCCCAGAACCCGATCGGGATATAATTCTATCTGGGTAGTAGTTGATTCGCTTGACCAGAGTGGCTCACTTTATCACAGTGAAAACCACCTATACAGGTGCAAAGTTGGCCAGGATATATTTGACCAGGATTGTATGTCTGCATGGAGTTCCGAGGACCATCGTAGAGGAACATAGTTTACCTCAAAGTTTTGGAATCAGCTGCACCAGACTTTGGGTACTAGGCTAGAGTTCAGCACAGCCTTTCATCCGCAGACAGATGGATAAATCAAGAGAGTCAATCAGATTTTGGAGGACATGTTGAGAGCGTGTGCGCTAGATTATGGATCTAGCAGTGATGATAATCTACCTTACGCGGAGTTCTCATTCAACAACAGTTACCCAGCCAGTTTGAAGATGGCCCCTTTTTAAGCTTTGTATGGGAGAAGGAGCCAGACACCGTTGATGTGGGATGAAGTTGGAGACCGTCAGTTGTTTGGACCAAATGTGATCAAGGAGTCAGAAGAGAATGTTAAGTTGATTCGAGATAAACTGAAGGTAGCTCAGTCCTGGCAGAAGAGTTATGCAGACTCAAAAACGCAAGGAGGTAGTCTATGAAATTGGAGACAGAGCATGTTCGTGTGTCCCTCTGCGAGGAGTTAAACGATTTGGAGTTAAGGGAAAGTTAGCCCGAGATTTGTAGGACCATACCGAGTTTTGGAGCGATGGGAGAAGTGGCCAACAAATTGGAGTCACCCAAGGACTGTTAGGAGTTCAGGATGTGTTTCACGCTTCCCGCTTGAAGAAGTGCCATGCGAGATGGCCAATATTCCCTATAAGGACGCTTGACCCTGGAAAGGATAATGATGTCACACGAAGTGGAGTATGGACTTCATAAGTATAAGTTTTTATCTCGGTATGTGGGATATCCCACGAGGATGAAGAGATGAATTACTATTGGATATAAAGGAGGTATGATGTTGGAAATATGGATCAATGGAAATTCCATGATGAGTCTGAGTAATCATGTCCTAGTTTGGTGCAAATAGAAGGAATGAAGACATTACAATTGGATGGATTTTAAGTATGTTAGGAAGATGGAATTGAATGTTGGGATAATGATCAGTTGCCCAGATGATGTGTTCAAGGATTTTAAGTGATGAGATGGGCCATAACCCACATGCCCGAGGACCTGCCAAGAAGCAAACACACTTTTGCTGAAGGAAAAATCCTGGAAGAAGTTACGATATTATCAACAGACGATCTTATAGGAGTTTACGCAAAACCTGAGAGTTGTTAAGGAACGATAGATGTTTTGTTTGGCTTGCAGAATCAATGGATTTCCGAACTTGGTTCATCGACAAGAGAAATTTTGCAATGCTTGTGAGGATGACCGAGTGTTAGAATACGAGATTCGCTAAACCATGTACAAGGTAATGATTTGGGTGCGGGATGGATTGATCACCATACCGACTACTCTTATTATTCGCGTTGCTATATGGGATGGTAAATCTGAGTGACCTACCTATAGTAGAGTGACGATGATATTAAACCTTGTTTAAACATTAGAATGGTATAGGTATTATTTTTCCCCTTGTACAAGGCAGTTGTTGCCAACCGTAGGATATACGGTGAGGTTCAACCCAGACCCATTTCCTGCAGGACAAACCATAAATCGTTGACCACCATGAGATACCGATAGTTGTTTAGAATTGGCGCCAGACCCGTCAGCTATGAAGACCCAGTTTCGGGATAACCTTACCAAGATGAAAGGACAAAAGTATTGAGGAAAAGGTTATGCCGTTACAAAAAGAGCCCCGAGAAGGAATTATCCTTACGATCTGAGAAGACCGACACTGTCAGGAATAAGGATGGAGTATATGAGTTTTGATGGAACCGTAACAATGCTTCTAAGGGTGGTAGCACCCGAGACCCGGAGACGATCGATGGATTTTTGAGAAGACCCCCAAACCCTAACCTATTTCTTTCTAGCCTCTCCGAATCTCGAGGACGAGATTCATTTTAAGGGTGGTAGGTTTGTAACATCCCAAAATTCTAAATTTTGGAATGTTATAAACAAATAGATAGTTTTGATTGATTGTTTGATTGATTGACTGAAAGTGAGTGAATTTGAAACTTTTTGAAAGTTAAATGAGAGGGAATAAAAGGACTTTCCCAAACTTTCATTTTGCTTTTATGATCTTCGAATTCAAATTCTTTCATCACAAAACCCTAGAGAGAAGATGACATGACTTCTTCCATTTATTTAAATGACAAGGGTGCTGAAAATATTTGAATTTCATTTGGAAAATATTTCCAATTCTGAAACTTTATGCAACTCAATGATTTTCACGAGCGAAGATAAAATGACTTCTTCAAAACATATGAAATATGAGTTGGGAGTTTCAAAGAATTAAAATTCAAAATTCTTTTGAATTTATTTTCAATTTGGAGTTATTTGAGTTTTATTCAAATTATTTTCTCCAAAAATAAAAATATGGAAAATAGGGTAACATGATTCCCGACGTCGAAAAATTGAGAGAAATTAATTTGAAATCATTTTGGTATTAAAAAAGGATTTTATTGATTTTATTGGACCAAAGGCACTGTTTGTATTATTAGAAATTTTGTGGATTTTATTTGAAGCTAAAATGATGTTCATCATGTAGGAAATCTTTTTCTGAAAATTTTGACATATTATATGCCTATATAATATTTTTATTTATTTGGTTCTCTGTTAAAAAAAAATCCCGCAGCGCCTTGGGCCAAAGGCCCAAGCCGCAAGCCACCGGCCGGCCAAGGCCATGGCCATCGCGCGCGCACCAGGGAGCCGCCGCTCCTTTTTCCTAATCCTAGTAGGACTCTTGTACTACTTCCATTTATTCCGTATCTGTTTCTAGATCTTTTTCCTCTTGTTTCCTAATCCTAGTCTATTTCTTGTCCCCTACCCCAAGCAAAACCCTCCCCTCCCCAATATAAATACCCAAGCACCCCCCCCCCTCAAACCAACACCTCTCCTCTCCTCTCCTCTCCGCAGCAGCAGCAGCCCCACACCCGCCCGCCGCCCTAACGCCGCCGCCGCCGAGCCCCTCGCCTCTTGAGGTACTAGCCTCAGGCCAGCGTCACCTTTTCTTTTCCTCGGTTCAGTTTTTCAGAATCGTTCGGTTTTCGTTCCGGTTTTCTAGATCGGTTTTTCGTTTTTGTTTTCTTTCCGAAACCCTAGATCGGTTTTCTCGCCGGTTTTTCTTTCCGGTTTTGTTCAGCGAGCGTTCACTCGATAGATTTTTCTTTTTATTTTTAATTTCCGTCAGGGACCTATCCGTAGTGTTATTTTTACAGATGAGTCCCTAATCTTCAAACGCTCATAACTTTTTACTCGTAAGTCGGAATCCAACAAAACCAACGCCCACTTCTTCGTACGATCCCTCTATCCAAAGAATACAACTCAAACATGTTTTTGATAATTTAAAATTTGAATTAGATCAGATTTGTATTCAAACTTCGCTTGATCATAACTTGAGTTTCAGAATCTGATTTAGTTGATTCTTTTTGCAAATCAAGCTCTTGACATAAACTTTCTGATATGGCCAAATTCACATAATTTTGGTACTGTTAGAAATTGTTTTATGTTGCAAGAGTTATTTGTTTGGTTTTGATGTTTTCCGAATTGTTTCTTCGTTCTTCCCGATCTTTTGAGTGATTGCTTATGTGTGGTTACCATTGCTTGATTACGATAGATTGACGGAGTGTGACGAGTAGAGCTATCAAGAGTTTGAGAGCAAATCATCTTCATCAAATTTGCAGGCAAGTAACACTTGATCATACCTTTTCTACTACCCAGTTTTTTTATGCATTAGATCAATCTTCAAACACTTGCATGATTAGGATCTAATTAAATTGTGGGATGGGAAGTAGATTGAGGTAGTACCTATTACCTGTTTACTTATGAAACCTTTGGGGAGTTACTTCTACGTTTGCTTATTATGCCAAGCTATGCTAGTAGACGTGGATTGGGTGAGTGATATCCATCACAGATGTGAGATTGTTAAATTAATGGTTTATCTAAGGTCGCAACTTAAATACACATCTGGGTGGATTGAGGCACCTGGTTACTCCAGGACTTGCCTGTCTAGGCACTGGTTTCTGTGACTTGCTCAGATTTTTTCGGACCGCCACCTGTGCTCAAAGGGATCGGGAGATTATTCAAACTAGAAACTTCGTGTCCAGCCACAAGCCATTATGGGCTCTGCATGGTTGACTAAGTCGTGCGAACTCTTATAGTGGTGGACTAGCGATGTAGGGGATGTAGGTGTACCGTCCACCCATCGTAAGGTGCTAGCGCTTCTGAAAGACTATGTCTCGGTCATCCGTCTCTCAAACACCATGTAGTGCGAGAAACCAAACGGAGGCGATCGAGTCTTGTGGGGAAAAGTGCGCAAACCTCTGGAGAGTGTACAAACTAATCATGATTAGCCGTGTCCCCGGTTATGGACATCTTGAGTATCTAGTTCTTGGATTATCTTGTTGATCTCATCACGTTACTTAATATAATTTGTTTGGGTTTAATGAGTACTTTTAATTGGGATTGAGGATGCTGTCAACCATTCTCAATGTTCAACAACCACCATGATAGTTAAATTTTTTTATTTCTTTGAAGTAGGGAAAAATTGGCTTTATGCAAAACTGTAACCATAGAGCTTTCCACCAGCCATATAAGCATGTAGTATAGGCTTATCATTCCATTATTCTCTATGTGTTACATTGCCACCATATTCCATGTGCTGACCCGTTTTCGGGCTGCAACTTTTCATGTTGCAGACTTTTCAGACGACGCGTAAGTGATACGTTAGGGTTACGATTTCCTATACTCAACTTTGCCGTTGGTGTTGATGGGAATCCACAACCTTGTTGCTTCCGCTATATTTTGGATTGAGGTAATAGTATTTACGTTACTTTATACATGTGATTTACCTCTGTTATAAATCCTTCGAGTACTGTGTGTGTCTGCATACCGATCCAGGGATGACACGAAAGCACAGAGACTTGATCCATTCGGGTCGGGTCGCTACACTTGGTGATAGTGACTAGAGAACTATGTCAATCACTATCTTTTCTGGAAGATTAACTCCCACTTGATTCAAGCGTTTGTAGTACTCAGACATTCTGAGAACATGCTCACTAGCTGAGCTATTCTCCTCCATCTTGTAGGCAAAGTACTTTGTCAGAGGTCTCATACCTCTTAACACGAGCATGAGTCTGAAATACCAATTTCAACTCTTGGAACATCTCATATGCTCCATGGCATTCAAAACATTTTTGAAGTCCCAGTTTTAAGCCGTAAAGCATGGTGCACTAAACTATCAAGTAGTCATCATACCGAGCTTTGCCAAACGTTCATAACGTTTGCATCTACTCCTGCAATAGGTCCATCACCTAGCGGTGCATCAAGGACATAATTCTTATGTGCAACAATGAGGATAGTCCTCAGATTACGGACCCAGTCCGCATCATTTCTACTATCATCTTTCAACTTATTTTTCTCTAGGAACATATCAAAAATAAACGGGAGCTACATCAATCTATTGATCTATAATATAGATATGCAAACACTATCATGACTAAGTTCATGATAAATTAAAGTTCAATTAATCATATTACTTAAGAACTCCCACTTAGATAGACATCCCTCTAGTCATCTAAATGATCACGTGATCCATATCAACTAAACCATGTTTGATCATCATGTGAGATGGAGTAGTTTTCAATGGTGAACATCACTATGTTGATCATATCTACTATATGATTCACATTCGACCTTTCGGTCTTAGTGTTCCGAGGCCATATCTTCATATGCTAGGCTCGTCAAGTTTAACCCGAGTATTCTGCATGTGGAAAACTAGCTTGCACCCGTTGTATGTGAACGCAAAGCTTATCATGCCCGATCATCACGTGGTGTCTCGGCACGAAGAACTGTAGCAATAGTGCATACACAAGGAGAACACTTATACCTTGAAATTTAATAAGGGATCATCTTATAATGCTACCACCGTACTAAGCAAAATAAGATGCATAAGAGATAAACATCTCATGCAATCAAAATATGTGACATGATATGGCCATCATCATCTTGTGCTCATGATCTCCATCACCGAAGCATCGTCATGATTTCCATCGTCACCGGCGCGACACCTTGTTCTCCATCGTAGCATCGTTGTTGTCTCACCAACTATTGCTTCTACGACTATCCTTACCGCTTAGTGATAAAGTAAAGCAATTACATGGCGATTGCATTTCATACAATAAAGTGACAACCATAAGGCTCCTGCCAGTTGCCGATAACGGTTACAAAACATGATCATCTCATATGACAATTTATATCTCATCACAACTTGACCATATCACATCACAACATGCCCTGCAAAAAAAAAGTTAGCCGTCCTCTACTTTGTTGTTGCAAGTTTTACATGCCTGCTATGGGCTTCTAGCAAGAACCGTTCTTACGTACGCATCAAAACCACAACGATTTTTCGTCAAGTGTGCTGTTTTAACCTTCAACAAGGATCGGGCGTAGCCACACTTGATTCAACTAAAGCTCGAGAGACAGACACCCACTAGCCACCTGTATGTGAAGCACGTCGGTAGAACCAGTCTCATGAACGCGGTCATGTAATGTCGGTATGGGCCGCTTCATCCAACAATACCGCCGAATCAAAGTATGACATGCTGGTAAGCAGTATGACAATTATCACCCACAACTCTTTGTGTTCTACTCGTGCATATAACATCTACGCATAGACCTGGCTCGGATGCCACTATTGGGGAACACGGTAATTTCAAAAAAATTCCTATGATCACGCAATATCTATCTAGGTGATGCATAGCAACGAGCGGGGAGAGTGTGTCCAATTACCCTCGTAGACCGAAAGCGGAAGCGTCATATCAACGCGGTTGATGTAGTCGTACGTCTTCACAATCCGACCGATCCTAGCACCTAACGTACGACACCTTCGTGTTCAGCACACGTTCAGCTCGATGACGTCCGTCGTACTCTTGATCCAGTTGAGGTCGAGGGAGAGTTCCGTCAGCACGATGGCGTGGCGACGGTGATGATGAAGTTATCGGCGCGGGGCTTCGCCTAAGCACTACGATGATATGACCGAGGTGTGTAACTGTGGAGGGAGGGGGGGGGATAGGTGGCCGGCCCAAGGGAGGCGCCAGGTGTGGGGAATCCTACTAGGACTCCCCAGTCCAAGTAGGATTCCCCTCCTCTTTCCTATTCGGAGTAGGAGAGAAGGAAAGAGAGGGAAAGGGAGAAGGAAAGGGGGGCTGCGCCCCCACCCCTTGTCCAATTCGGTTTTTTGAGCTAATTGTCCAATTCGGTTTGGGAAGGGGGAGGCGCGCGCCACCTCTTGGCCCTTATCCCCTCTCTCCACTAAAGCCCAATAAGACCCATTACTTCTCCCGGCAAATTCCCGTAACTCTCCGGTACTCCGAAAAATACCTGAATCACTCGGAACATTTCTGATGTCCGAATATAGCCTTTCAATATATCGATCTTTACGTCTCGAGCATTTAGAGACTCCTCGTCATGTATGTGATCTCATCCGGGACTCCGAACAACCTTCGGTACATAAAATCACATAACTCATAATACAAATCGTCATCGAACGTTAAGCGTGCGGACCCTACGGGTTCGAGAACTATGTAGACATGACTGAGACACATCTCTGGTCAATAACCAATAGCTGAACCTGGATGCTCATATTGGCTCCTACATATTCTACGAAGATCTTTATCGGTCAAATCGCATAACAATATACGTTGTTCCCTTTGTCATCGGTATGTTACTTGCCCGAGATTCGATCGTCAGTATCCTCATACCTAGTTCAATCTCGTTACCAGCAAGTCTCTTTACTCGTTCCGTAATGCATCATCCTGCAACTAACTCATTAGTCACAATGCTTGCAAGGCTTATAGTGATGTGCATTACCGAGAGGGCCCAGAGATACCTCTCCGATACACAGAGTGACAAATCCTAATCTCGATATATGCCAACTCAACAAACACCTTCGGAGACACCTGTAGAGCATCTTTATAATCACCCAATTATGTTGTGACGTTTGATAGAACACAAAGTGTTCCTCCGGTATTCGGGAGTTGCATAATCTCATAGTCTGAGGAACATGTATAAGTCATGAAGAAAGCAGTAGCAATGAAACTGTAACGATCATAATGCTAAGCTAATGAATGGGTCTTGTCCATCACATCCTTCTCCTAATGATGTGATCCCGTTCATCAAATGACAACACATGTCTATGGTTAGGAAACATAACCATCTTTGATAAACGAGCTAGTCAAGTAGAGGCATACTAGGGACACTTTGTTTTGTCTATGTATTCACACATGTACTAAGTATCCGGTTAATACAATTCTAGCATGAATAATAAACATTTATCATGATATAAGGAAATATAAATAACAACTTTATTATTGCCTCTAGGGCATATTTCCTTCATTTAAAGTTCATGCAGCTAGGAAAAAAACTTATTCATTTTTTTACTCCACTAAGTTTAAGGGATCGACTAGGTGCGGCCATCTATAGAGGAATAAAAATTTAATCCACTAACTTTACTCAGTCAGATACTCCTCTATTTTTAGGGGGTCGGCTAGAGTTGCTTTTAGTAACTTGGATGGTTTGGAAATACCACAACGCATCAGTCTTCAGTGCCGCCAGCAGCAACGTTGTCCGGGTCTTCGGAAGGATTATCGAGGAGGCAAGTTGCCGGCTGGAGGCGGGCAATTGCCAACTAGACCAGTTATTCTGTCTACCCTCAAGTACACCCATTGTTTGTACTTGAAACATGCTTTCGACCCACTTTATATATAAACTATAAAGCAACACATGGTGGAGCAACATGATCTGGACCTTCCTGTGAAGGACCCGTTGGCATATATGGAAGGAGCATAATTGACGCGTTTTTAGGCTTCGTGATGTCAAGAAATTCAGAGATCGTGCTATCATATTCATAATCCAACCACAATGGATGGAACCGCAAGAAAGTATTGGGAGCTCACTCGTGGGGAGATCTTGACCCAAACGGAAGTCTCTCTTCAGAATGGTGGTGGTGGCTAAGAGGATGGTGGTGGTGGTGATGGTGGCCATGTGTACGGTGGTGATTTCTTCGACAAGGACGTTGTTTGAGTTCGCGCATGCCATTGGTTGGCCTCGATTTACAACATAACACATGCTATATTTGTGGTGATTTTGGATCAAACTTGAGTGGTGAAATGATGCCTTTTGGATAAACTATGCATGTTTTAATTATATGCTTATTAGTGGTTATGTTATGAAACTGTATGCTTGTTAATGGATGAGTTATGCATGTTTGATGATATATATTGTGAAGTTTTTAAAATTCATTCGTCTAGGACAAAATACTTATCCATTTTTTACTCCACTAAGTATAAGGGATCGGGGCTAGGTGCGGCCATCTATAGAGGAATACAATTTTACTCCACTAACTTTACTCAGTTAGATACTCCTTTTTTTAGGGGATCGGCTAGAGTTGCTTTTAGTAACTTGGATGGTTTGGAAAGAACACAACGCATGAGTCTTCGGTGCCGCCAGCAGCACCGTTGTCGAGGTCTTTGGAAGGATTATCGAGGAGGCAAGTTGCCGGCTGGAGGCAGGCAATTGCCAACTAGACCGGTTATTTATTCTACCCTCAAGTACACCCATTGTTTGTACTTGAAACATGCTTTCGGCCCACTTTATATATAAACTATAAAGCAACACATGGTGGAGTGACATGACCTGAACCTTCACACTAGTAGAAAACAGGGCTTTCGTCCAGGCCAGTTTAGCCCATTAGTCCCGGTTCAATCCAGAACCGGGACTAATGTGAGCATTTATCCCAGTTCGTGCGGCTAAGGCATTAGTCCTGTTCACTGTGCCCTTTAGTCCCGGTTTGTGCCTCAAACCGACTAAAAGGTGCGATGTTCATTAGTCCCGGTTCATGCCTCAAACCGGGACTAAAGAGTAGACCTTTAGTCCCGGTTTGAGGCACGAACCGACTAATGGTTGAGACTTTAGTCCCGGTTCGTGCCACGAACCGGTACTAAAGGTCCCATTTTCAAACTCTACCCCGGGTGGATCGCTTTTCAATTTTAAAAAATAAAAGAAAATGATGGAAATGTCAAAAAATAAAAGAAAATAAGTTTCCCATGTGATATGTGGTCTAGTTGTTGGGAAAATTTGCAAATGTGAATTTCGACTTTATTTGCAAAATCTCTCGAATTTGTAAATATGGGCATAACTTTTCCATACTAACTCGGATGAAAAAGTTTTTTATATGAAAAATCATCTACTCGAAAAGTTACATCCAAATTTAACTGGGGGAACCCCGTTAAACATTTTCAAAATCCTCAAAAACCTAACAGAAAAAAAGTTACGGGGCTTTTAATATCTAGAGTGAAAAAAATCAAAAAAATTTCAAACTGTGGTCAAACAATGGTCAAACCATGGTCAAACTAATTATTCTAGAATATTAGTGTTACTAAATAATTTGTTCAGTTATTTTGAATTTTGGTCAAATTTGGTCAAACTGTGGTCAAACTATGGTCAAACAATGGTCAAACTATTATCAAACCATGGTCAAACTAATTATTCTAGAATATTAGTGTTACTAACTAATTTGTTCAGTTATTTTGAATTTTGGTCAAATCTGGTCAAACTGTAGTCAACTTGTGGTCAAACTATGGTCAAACCATGGTCAAACTAATTATTCAAAATAACTATTGTTTTCTAAATAATTATTGTTTTTGAAAACAATAGTTTGAAACTCAAACAGTGAAATGTGTCAATTCATGCTCAAGCAAAATTCCTGAGGGTTAATAGGATTGACATCTTACTATTGTCAGGAAAACAACAAGTGCAGACTTGGAAACGAGGAGAATAGAACCCGGAAGTTAAGCGTGCTCAGCTGGGTGAGTGGGAGGATGGGTGACCGTTCGGGAAGTTAGGTGATTTGGAATGATGAGGGTGATTAGAGAAGAGGATAAATTGAGCAGTGATGAGGGTGCTGATTAGAGATTAGGGTTAAAATAATTCAGAATTTTGAAAATAAAAAATTATTCAAATAAAATTTCAAAAAAATTTCAAAAAAAAAATCATAAAATTTCCATTAGTCCCGGTTGGTGTTACCAACCGGGACTAAAGGTGGAGCTCCACGTGGTCATGGCCTTTAGTCCCGGTTCGATTGAACCGGACTAAAGGGGAGGCATTAGTACCGACCCTTTAGTCCCGGTTCACCAACCGGGACTAAAGGCCCTTACCAACCGGGACAATAGGCCCTTTTTCTACTAGTGTCATGTGAAGGACCCATTGGCATATATGGAAGGAGCATAATTGTCGCGTTTTTTAGGCTTCGTGATGTCAAGAAATTCGGAGATCGTGCTATCATGTTCACGAATCCAACCACAATGGATGAAACCACAAGAAAGTATTGGGAGATCACTCGTGGGGAGATCTTGACCCAAACGATATGCTTGTTAACGGTTATGTTATGCATGTTTTAATTTGAATGTTTTTATGATATATATTGTGAAGTGTTCGAGTTCATGTGGCTAGGACACAAAACCTATGCAATTTTTTTACTCCATTAAGTTTAGCGGAGACACAAAGGGGCCCCTATTTTTAATCAGGCAAGTCATTTTGATGCAATCCACAACATCTTTTTATTATGATTCGCTCATTTTGAAGGGCTCATCCGCTAGAAATGTTGTATTCGTTTCGGTGCGACCACCTATAGAGGAGTAAAAGTTTACTCTATTAACTTTATTCGGTCGGGTCCTTCTTTATTTTTTAGGGGGTCCAACTAGAGTTGGCCTAAGAGCTCCAAAGCATTTGCTCCAAGCTGGGACTCTCACAGAAGCAACAAAGTATGATCCATGGCCATTATTCCTATGCTTTGGAATTTATTATGGAAACGTGGGAATTCAATGGTCTTCTGGGAAGAATTTGAAGATTTGAACATCACAGCTAGAAGATGTGCCGAGGACCTCGTTCTTTGATCAAATGGCTGCTACAACAAAGTTAGCAATTCCTTGATTAGGGCAGGCATGCTCCAGCTCCCGATAAATTACATGAAGCTCACCTTTAGAAGGAATTTTGACAACTCAGTATGGAACAATGGTTCCAACTACTTGAAATTGCTAACACTGTTAGTCCTTGTTTGTTTCAGCTTTAGGAAATAGATTCTCGTAGTGAAAAAATCAGAAGTTGAAATAAATAGCCATTTGGAACCAGCTTTGCCAATGAGGACAAACCATTTTAAGTGCAATTGCATGAAGCACGTCAGGTGTACTTCAATGGCAAAGCTGATTCTGTAAATTAGCCTTGCTAGTGGAGTGAATCCATAGGTGACTCAAAGCTAACTGAAGCTAAAACAAACATGGCCTTAGTTACACAGGTGACACCGACCCTCTTATTTGGTAGTTAGATAATGAAGGACATCATTTCATTAGCTCTTTGTACCATACCATGTCATTAACTTTCGAGGAGTGCGACCCGTTTAGATTCCTTCTCACTGGAGCTTGAATGTTCCTCCTAAAATTCATATGTTTCTCTAGCTAATCTTCACAACAAAGTCATGATTACAGATAAGATCAGGAAGAGGAATATATCAAACCTTTGGATTGTGTATTCGACTCTCAAGATGAATTAGTACATTATTTGATGTTTGAATGTGTAGTCTCTAGTTTTATTTGGAAAGTAGTCAATGAACACTTTGGCATCTCTCTAGGTGTTGAATACCTTTCCATTGCTAAATTTTGGCTCTCTAAATAGTTATTTGGAACCAGCTTTGCCAAATGAAGACAAACCATTTTCAGTGCAATTTCCTGAAGCACGTCAGGTGTACTTCAGTGGCAAAGCTGATTTTGTAAATCAGCCTTGCCAGTGAAGTGAATCCATAGGTGACTCATAGCTAACTGAAGCTAAAACAAACATGGCCTTAGTTACACAGGAACACAGACCCTCTTATTTGGCACTTAGATAGCAAAGGGCATCAGTCCACTAGCTCTTTGTACCATACCATGTCATTAAGTTTCGAGGAGTGCGACCCGTTTATATTCCTTCTCCCTGGAACTTGAATGTTCCTCCGAAAATTCATATATTTCTCTAGCTAATCTTTGCAACAAAGTCATGACTAGAGATAAGCTCAGGAAGAGGCACATATCAAACCTTTGGATTGTGTATTCGACTCTCAAGATGAATTAGTACATTATTTGATGTTTGAATGTGCAGTCTCTAGTTTTATTTGGAAAGTAGTCAATGAACACTTTGGCATCTCTCTAGGTGTTGATTACCTTTCCATTGCTAAGTATGGGATCGGTAATAAGAAAAAACTTTGCCCTAATACTGCATGTGCAACAACTATGTGGTGTATTTGGAAATTTTGAATTCCATATTTTATAACAACACCACATGGATATCTTTGAACCAAGTAATATGGTGTATTCTAAGGACAATGAAGAACTAGGTGATTCTGTCTTTGGAATTGGTGAGATTGAGACTGGAATCTTTCTCACAATTCGTAACAAATCATCTGAGAATGCCTATGCAGATCCTGGGTGGCTAGAAGGTTGCCTGATTCCGCCACCTTCTTGGGAACTCATCTCCAGAAAGTTCTCGGACAAGCTCAAAATCTTTGACCTGAGGCAACCTCACTTCGGATCTCCTGACATGAAGGCCAAGCCACGATCAATTGTTAGCCCTACATCTGTTCTGACACCCAGTTGGTCACCTCAGCCAGAAGCCGCGGCGCACCTAAAGGCCCGACGTGCTCAAATTATCCGCGGGGCTCTCATTGGCTAGCAGCTTTATCTTTCATGCTTTTTAGCCCATCTGCGTGTGTTGTGCCTTAGTTTTTTCGATTTAGTTTCTGTTTTGTTCATTGTCTACTTCTTTTGGACACCTGAACTATGTATGAGCTACTCGTGGTTTCATTCTGGCTAAAGAAACCAGGGATCACCTCCTTGTTTCTCTAAAATAAAAGTCGCTCGTCCCTTGGAGTAAGAGCTCCAAAACAATTGCTCACAGAAGCAACAAAGTAGTACAATGCATTGTCATTATTCTTGTGCTTTGGAATTTATTATGGAGTTATGCCAGCAACTCGGACTGGTTGAACAAATATATGTCTTCGTCAAGCTTACATGTTTATTTACTTTATCGAACTCATTTACTTATGTAACTTGCATGTGTTCGAAGAAGTCCCCGTCTTGTTTCTCTGTGAATCCTGCAAGATGAGTTTGAGCACTTTGTTATTCCGCTGCCTATGCCATGTTTAGTTTTGTGTGCCTTGCTACTTAGATTAACCTCAATTATTTCTCTTTTCAGTTTAGTTTATTCTCTATTCTGATCTGCAGTTGTTCTATGTACTCTGTTGTTGCTCAAAAAACTCGTTCTTTTGAAGAAATTATCAAAGTTCCCATCCCCCCTTGGTCGGTATCTGATCCGAGAAGAGCCTTAATCCTTAATGCAAAGGCAGAGCTCCTACCATCAAAGCCTCAAGCTTTAGGTTGCACGCTCCCGCACGGTCATGCTCTATGCAATTTTTGCTCAACGAACATTCAGTAAACCATAAGTAGCGAAAACGCTTATTGATTATTAGTATTTATGAAAAATACAATGGATGTCCCTCATCCTCACTTTTACATGGAGGAAGTACTAAAATCGTACTAACTGGACGACCAATATGTATGGCATTCATGTAGAAAAAAAATTGTAGAGCTGCTACGGTAATTTTGCTTATATTTTCTCCCATACGGCATAGTCTTTGCCATGCGCAGCCGCCTTGAAGCCTCCAGGAATGAGATGCCCCACATCGTATCTTGGCCCGAGCTTGACGATGACCTTGCCATCAATCTCGGCAAGGTAAAGGTCGGCGTCGGCCTCTACGATTTGCAGCTTGCTCTCACTGTGTATCCCCTGCCGGGTCCTGATTGACACTAGTTAATCGATTTCCTCCTTCAGGCCCCAGTCGAAGAAACGATCGTAGAACTGAAGAATCACATTTAGTTTTCATCAGTTCGGTCATGATTTCTTGTAATGAACGAAAAAAGAAAAGAAAATTTAGATACGATAAATTGGTAGGATGACTCACGATGCATGGCGTCCCTGGGTGCGTGAGGATGTAGGCGTATCCCTGCATGACCCTGTCGGACGGGAAGGGCCACATGTGCTGCGTGGAGCCGGTGTCATGGTTGTCGACGAAGGTCACCGCCTTGGCTGGCCACCACCCGATCATGCCCGGCGCCTTGCCGTCGGTGCCACGCAGCCGCCACAGCTCGCCCTACACAGCCACGTTGAGGATGCCCTTGGTGGTGAAGTCGAACGTGGTACCGGGGCCGGAGCCGCCCACCTTGTTCACCCAGTTCACCAGCTCCTGCCGGTGCGGGTCCTGGTTGAGGTTGGGCTTACCGTCCCCGCCGTACGCCAGCGACGTCCATATCTCGGCCACGGCGAAGCTGGCCTCGGAGCGGTCGATGTAGATCTTGGCGACGTCCGCGGAGTAGCCCTTGGCGAAGTCGAAGCGCCAGCCGTCGAAGCCGACGTCGGTCCTGAGCCAGTTGAGCCACTCGACGAGCTCCTTCTGGACCCGCGGGTTGAGGTGGTCGATGTCCGGGGCGGCCCCGAAGTCGGCGCCCGTGTCCGGGTTGCCCGTGCCGTCGGCGTAGGGCCGGTCGTCGCGGCAGATCATGTGGGGGCCCCAGTCGAGGCGCGCGTCGGGGGTGCCGCCCTCGAAGATGCAGTAGATGCCGCGGCCGTCCTTGCGCTCCGCCGTGTGGTGGTTGATGACGATGTCCGCGATGGCCTTGACGCCCTTGCCGTGGAGCGCCCCGATGAGGGACTTGAGCTGCGCCTTGTTGCCGTACTTTGACGCGTCCAGGTCGTAGAGCCGGCCCGGCATGTACCCTTGCTCGGAGACGGACTGCGACGCCGGGGGGAGCCAGACGTGAGTGACGCCGGCAGCGGCGATGTCGTCCACCTTGCCCATCAGGAAGTTGTACCACCCGCCATTGTGCTTCCACGACTCCCAGTTGAAACCCTGCCGCACGCAGGCAGAACTCAAAACTCAGTCCAAAACAAAACATGATCGCAGTCTGAAGACAGTTCTTGCCGACGAACAAGATCTTACCTGAAAGAGAACTTGACCGGAGGCCAAGCTGGCCGAGAGGCCAAGGAGGACGAGGAAGAGGGAGAGGGACAAGTGTTTGGTCGCCATGATCTTGAGCTCTAGCAGCCTAGCTAGCTGTGCTCTGGAAGAGGACGATGGAGAACTGATGGATTCAGCTGGTGTGTCTGGCAGGTATTTATAGTGTGCTGCAGGCTGCAGCATGCCGGTGGGCAACTTGGAAGACATGTTCCGGTGCGATCGACTTCAATGCTCCGTTGGATCGATGGATATGTCGGCCGGAGTTTGTCATCGGCCGGTGCGGTTAGCTCAAAAGGCGAGTGATGGAGCCAGCCTTGTATGAGAAGGCACCGGCCAATACGGCTGTCAGTTATCTTGCTGAGCTTCAGAATTCCTCAGAACTCACACGCTAAACTAGCTAGGGGAAAATAAACACCGTCCTTTCTAGCGGTGGAAAAAAGAAATGGAATAGTGTGTGTGTGTGTGGTTACCAACCATCAACTCTGGCGCACTGAAATGAGGGTCACTTGACAAGTGCAGTGAAATGGGCGTCACTTGACAAGTGCTGTAGCAGCAGTTCGTAAGATCTGCGGGCAACTGACGGTTACTTTCGCATTTTTCAGGTTAACAAACAGAAATCCGGGTCAGAAAATTCCTGCCAAAATTTCCTGGATAACGTGGATGAGGTGCGCTCCTCGAGGCGGATAAAACTGACATAAATCTGCCAGCATTGTTCAAAAACTTTCTGGTAAGTACCCAGTCCGAACTTTTTTTTGGTCCGAAGAGACCAACATATATCCGAATTCATTCGTTCGATGAGCATTGAATTCGTGAGGGTACGAGTATGTGGCTGGGAAAGATAGATTGTTCACCCATTTTATCCCTTCTTTTTATATCCCCGAGGACTTCCGAATGCAGTTGCAAACCTGCAGCCATCGACGTCATTTTATTCACAAGAAGTTGCACTTTTTGCTCGAACGTTGGGTCGGATAAGCAGACGCCATGATAAACGCTGACCAGAGACGTTATCGCGGGGAGAAAACTGACTCAACAGAACAACTTTTTTTCGCGGGGTACTCAACAGAATAACTTGACAAGAGTGGTAAGCCATATAAAAAAAACACGGCACTAAGCGACGTAATTGTGGTGATTTTTTGGCAATTTACTCGTTTCCAGGAGATGGAGATGCCAATTGCCACAATGCTCTCTAGAGTCTAAATGTCGCACAGCATCGTTATAGTAGAAATATGTGAACTTGTAAAATGCTGAACAAAATAAATAAGGAAGTAGTGACACCGATTTGGAATTGTATGTACACATTGATATTTTTCTTTATAAACTTCATCAAAGTTAGAGAAGTATGACAATTCAAAAAATTAAGACACCTTCCATAGTTGGAAGGGAGTATCCATGGATTACAAGATTGCACCGTAGCCCATTTTGTTAAGGGGAGTGATACGCGCCGGCGCACCGGCCTAAATTTGGGCCGGTCGCACCAGCAGCGTACGATGCGTCAATCTGTAACCGTGCGATCTCCTTCCTTCTCCCCCATGTACCTTCTTCTCTGAGAAACCAACCCCCATGACACCGCCATGGACGAGCACGCGGCCCGGCCTCAAAGCATCGGCCTCGCTGCCGGGCGCCGCCCTCGCCTCTGGTCGCCGCCGGTACCGCCGTCCGCCGTCGGCGCCGCCGGTCTCCTGTATTTCTCACCGGCTTCACGCATGCAGCAGCGTCTCCCATGGTTGCAGCTCCCCCCGTGACGATGGTCGCAAACTCCAGTATTGGCGGGTGCGGCTCCGGCAGAGATGGCCGTAGCTCTGGCAGAGATGGCCCCATGCTAGCAACTCCGATGGCGTCGTGTGGCCGTCCGTCACTCGTGTTGGTTCCAGCAAAAAAACTTGCTGATTGTAACATTTGTTTCCATGGATGCAGCTCCATCACGCGGACGCTCGACTGTGGTTCCAGTAAAAAAGAATGCCGGCTGTAGCAAATTGGTAAAATGGTTGTAGCATTTTCCCCTCGTGGTTGCAGCTCCACCATGCCAACGCACCTTCATGACGCTCGTTTGGTTCCAGCAAAAATCGACGCCGGATGTAGCAATATATGTTGCTGGATGCAGCTCCGGCAGCCGGTTCATAGCAAAACACCCAACGTCTGTGTCGTTGCAACACCTAGCTGTCGCCGCACCACCGTGCCTCCGGCTGCAGCACTCAGTGTCGCCGCTCGCACCTAGTTGAAGCTTTTTCTCCATGCTCGTTGAAGCTTTTTCATGCCGGTTGATGCTTTTTTCCACTCGTCGACCCTCGCTGCACGGGGTTGAAAGAACGATGGCTGCCAATTGATGCCATTTAAATGGATGTAGCAAAAATTCTCGCCGGTTGTAGCAAAAAACAGCAACGGCCCCAGCAAAAACACCATCGCCGCCGTCCCGGATCGCATCTCCGCCATTAATGTATGTAGCAAATTCCTTCTAGGTCGTAGCAAAAGCCAATGATGGTTGTATCAAAATAACCGTCTCCGTTGTCGCGGGTCATAGCTACGTAGTGGATGTAGCAAAAATTATTGCTGGTTCCAGCATGCCGCGAGGCTGGTTCCAGCACGCAACGACCACATTCGCAGCATGCAGCACCCACCCGAGCTCGCAGCTCCATGATGGTGTGAGCATGGCCATGGTTACCACGGACACATCACCGATAAAAATGGATGCAGCTTCGCGGGACTGCGGTTGCAGCTTCTTTCCCCAACCTGATCGGAGTTTCACCCAGTAGCGGTGAACAAGGATCTTGAAGACGACCTGGGAAAGAAGATAAAGAGGAAGGCTGGGAAAAAAAGCGATTGTGATGGGCCAAAGGCACATGGACATGGTGGGCAAAAGAAGAAAAAAACAATGACGCAAAACTGGATTGGAAGACGTCTGTGCGCTGGACCCCTACGCGGTCGAGTGGCGTGCGTGTGACCGGCCAAGCGTTCGGCCGGCGCGCCGCAGCCAAACGTTTACCTTTTGTTAATCTACTACCGGGTAACCGAGATTTTACTTCAGTGTGTTAATCTGCCTAGTAAGGGCATCTCCAATACTGACCCCCGTAATGGATACTGTACTGTCCGCGGACTAATCCGGATCAATTCATGGAAATTGATATGGGAGCCGGGGATCCAACGCCAAATCCTTCCGTCGTGCACTTGAGGAGGAGATGCTTCGTGATGCCAAGAAAGACGAAGATCGTGCTATCATATTCATGAATCCAACCACAATAGGTGAAACCGCAAGAAAGTATTGGGAGCTCATTCGTGGGGAGATCTTGACCCAAACGAAAGTCTCTCTTCGGAATGGTGGCAGTGGTGGCGGTGATGGTGGCTGAGAGGATGGTGGTGGTGATTGTGGCCATGTGTACGGTGGTGTGGTGGTGATTTCTTCGGCAAGGACGTTGTTTGAGTTCGCACATGCCTTTGGTTGGCATCGATCAACAACATAACACATGCTATATTTGTGGTGATTTTGGATCAAATTTGATCAGTGAAGTGATGCCTTTTGGATGAACTATGCATGTTTTAATTGTATGCTTGTTAATGGTTATGTTATGAAACTATATGCTTGTTAATGGATGAGTTATGCATGCTTGATGATATATATTGTGAAGTTTTTTAAGTTCATGCAGCTAAGAATTAAAACTTATCCATTTTTTTACTCCACTAAGTTTAAGGGATCGGCTAGGTGCGGCCATCTATAGAGGAGTAAAATTTTACTCCACTAAATTTACTCAGCCGGATACTCCTCTATTTTTAGGGGATCGGCTAGAGTTGCTCTTAGTAACCTGGATGGTTTGGAAAGAACACAACGCATGAGTCTTCAATGCCATTGCCGGTGTCAAAACCGGCGGATCTCGGGTAGGGGGTCCCGAACTGTGCATCTAGGATCGATGGTAACAGGAGACAGGGGACACGATGTTTACCCAGGTTCGGGCCCTCTCTATGGAGGTAATATCCTACTTCCTGCTTGATTGATCTTGATGAATATGAGTATTACAAGAGTTGATCTACCTCGAGATCGTAATGGCTAAACCCTAGAAGTCTAGCATGTATGACTATGGTAATGAGCCCCTCCTTTCTGGATTGCACCCTCCGGTTTATATAGACACCGGAGGGATCTAGGGTTACATAGTGTCGGTTACATAAGAAGGAATCTTAATGGTTGATCGCCAAGCTTGCCTTCCACGCCAAGGAGAGTCCAATCCGGACACGGGTAGAGTCTTCGGTCTTCATGTCTTCACAGCCCATCAGTCCAGCCCATGGATAACAGGTCGGACGCCCGAGGACCCCTTAGTCCATGACTCCCTTAGTAGCCCCTGAACCTGGCTTCAGTGATGATGTCTACTACACAACCTTCTTCTTGTAGACGTTGTTGGGCCTGCAAGTGCACAGGTTTGTAGGACAGTAGCAAATTTCCCTCCAGTGGATGACCTAAGGTTTATCAATCCGTAGGAGGCGTAGGATGAAGATGGTCTCACTCAAACAACCCTGCAACCAAATAACAAAGAGTCTCTTGTGTCCCCAACACACCCAATACAATGGTAAATTGTATAGGTGCACTAGTTCGGCGAAGTGATGGTGATACAAGTGCAATATGGATGGTAGATATAGGTTTTTGTAATCTGAAAATATAAAAACAGCAAGGTAACTAATGATAAAAGTGAGCGTAAACGGTATTGCAATGATAGGAAACAAGGCATAGGGTTCATACTTTCACTAGTGCAAGTTATCTCAACAATAATAACATAGATAGATCATATAACAAGCCCTCAACATGCAACAAAGAGTCACTCCAAAGCCACTAATAGCGGAGAACAAACGAAGAGATTATGGTAGGGTACGAAACCACCTCAAAGTTATTCTTTCCAATCAATCCGTTGGGCTATTCCTATAAGTGTCACAAACAGCCCTAGAGTTTGTACTAGAATAACACCTTAAGATACAAATCAACCAAAACCCTAATGTCACCTAGATACTCCATTGTCACCTCAAGTATCTGTGGGCATGATTATACGATATGCATCACACAATCTCAGATTCATCCAACCAACATAAAAGTACTTCAAAGAGTGACCCAAAGCTTCTACCGGAGAGTCAAGAACGTGTGCCAACCCCTATACATAGGTTCATGGGCGGAACCCGCAAGTTGGTCACCAAAACATACATCAAGTGGCACATGATATCCCATTGTCTCCACAGATAAACACGGCAAGACATACATCAAGTGTTCTCATAAAAGACTCAATCCGATAAGATAACTTCAAAGGGGAAACTTAATTCATCACAAGAGAGTAGAGGGGGAGAAACATCATAAGATCCAACTACAATAGCAAAGCTCGGGATACATCAAGATCGTGCCTTAGAGGAACACGAGAGAGAAGACGAGAGAGAGAGATCATACACATAGCTACTAGTACATACCCTCAGCCCCGAGGGTGAACTACTCCCTCCTCGTCATGGATAGCGCCGGGATGATGAAGATGGCCACCGGTGAGGGATCCCCCCTCCGGCAGGGTGCCGGAACAGGGTCCTGATTGGTTTTTCGTGGCTCTGGAGGCTTGCGGTGGCGGAACTCCCGATCTAGGTTCTGGGAGTTTTAGGGTACGTAGGTATATATGGGTGAAAGGAGTACATCGATGGAGCTACGGGGGCCCCACGAGGTAGGGGGCGCGCCCAGGAGGGTGGGCGCGGCCCCCACCCTCGTGAGCACCTCCCGTATCTTCTGACGTGGAGTCCAAGTCCATCAGGTGGGTTTCCTTCCAAAAATAACTTCTCCAGTTGATTTTGTTTCGTTTTGACTCCATCGATATTCCTTTTCCTCAAACACCGAAATAGGCATACAACAAAGAATCAGGCTGGGCCTCCGGTTAATAGGTTAGTCCCAAAATAATATAAAAGTGGATAATAAAGCCCAATATTGCCTAAAACAGTAGATAATATAGCATGGAGCAATCAAAAATTATAGATACGTTGGAGACGTATCAAATGACGAGGAGTCCGGCGCGCGGATTGTCTTCGGCATTGCAGTGCGGGTTCCCCTTTCCGAACTCCAAAATAGTCTTTAGATGTAACGATTGTATCCGGACCTGTATACACAATTGCAGAGGATATAATATTTCACGAGTCCAATCCGCTGACCACTTTTTGGTTATATGACATCACTCCTGTTCGGTCATTATTTTCGAACCATTTGCTAGCCCGTTGCCCCATGTCTCGAGACGTGGTTTTATTGGCATGTCTTATCCAAGCGGGGATCGTGTCTCCCCTTTTTAAGGGATTCTTGTCAACCCGGACGTGGGTAACCCAACCGTCGTTTGGGTACAACTCCTTGGGAATAGGCAAGTCTTGAGGCCCAGGAGGAGACGTTTGATATTCGCATCCTTTATATAGGGGCACAGACCCGTCTTTTTCTTTCACGCTTGCTTCCTCCTCAACCCTTACTCCCCCGAGTTCCAACACCCAGGTTTCAGTTGCCACAAACCCCAATCATGTCCGGATCCAGCCGTCAAGGCCGGTGGGTAGCTTCTTCTATCACGGAGGGAGATATTGCAAAGCTTCGGGCGGCGAGGTATCTGACCGCAGAAATCCAACATCGGCTTCCTGCCGAGGGGCAGGTTATTCCCACCCCCAGATCCGGCGAGAGGGTCGTGTTCGTGTCCCACTTCCTCCGCGGGTTAGGGTTTGCACTTAAACCCTTCGTCCGAGGGCTCATGTTCTATTACGGGCTAGATTTCCACGATCTGGCCCCAGACTCTATTCTTCTTATCTCGGCATTTATCGTCATGTGCGAAGCCTTCCTCTGAACCCCTCCGCACTTCGGCTTGTGGCTCAAGACCTTCGATGTGAAGCCGCCAGTGATAGAGGGAGAGCAAGCCGAGTGCAGCGGTGCTGCAGTGAGCAAGCTTGCTAGTGCTGTTTGGCCGAAAGGATCCTTCGCCAAATCTTCTGATTTATGGCAGCAGGGGTGGTTCTATATCACCGAGCCCCGCGGCTCCAAATGGGCAGCTGCGCCTGCATTTCAATCTAGCCCCCCAATTCAGCTTGCATCATGGATTAATTAGGGGTTGGACTGGGGATCAATGGACGAGGTGCGAACTCTGCAAAGTCGCATTCGAAGCCTCACTGAGAGGGACGTCAATATCATCAACGTTGTTCAAGTAATGCTAGGTCGTCGGACCCTGCCGTGCCAGCAATGGCCTCTCCGCCTGTGGGAGTTCAATCCAGAAGGGCCGCGGACTCTTCAGCACTTCTTCGGCGCCACGCACGAAGGAATGTGGAGATTATTCTTTGGGAAACGAAGGCAATGGCCGGACACCACCGAAGATGTCGGCCTGGACTGTAATAATCCGGACACCCCGGTAAGTACCCGTCTGCCGAATACCTCATAATCAGATTACCAATGGCCAGATATTGACCGAATCATCCTTCTTCAGGGCTGGATAAAGAAGGTGGAACGGATTAGGTGTCTGGCTTCCCTTCCCGAAGAATCATCTGATCCTGTGCTAACAAGGATGCTGGCCTCGACACCATAACAGGCGCCGGTGAGGGAGGGTAAAGAGGAGAGTGAGAAGACCCAAGATGACCTTGGTTCCGGAGGTGAGCCGAACACTCAGTCCGGAGAAATCGACCTTGCCTGGCCTGAAGACAGAGGCGGAAAAGGACCCAGTATCCCTTCTCCAAGCAGGAGGAAAAGGGCCGCCTCCGAAGATTGGGAGGGGAGGTCTTCCAAGAAGGGCAAGATGCCACCGTCGAGCAGCTTGGGTTTGGAAAGCAATGCCGTTGAACAGCTCCAGCAAGCGGACAAGCCCTCGGCCAAACCGTAAGTGAACCCGGAGTACTTTGATAGCGCCCTGCTCCGTTGCTGTTTACCGAAGATATACGTAACGCGTTCATGCATTTTTACAGGTCGGCACAGAGTTTTTCTGGGCAATCCTCTTCTTCGGGAAGTCTCCTCCCAGAGATGATGGAGAGCGAGACGCCTCCTCCAACCTCCTCGCCCAATAAGGCGGATGACTCTAAAGTGTCATCACGAAGGGTCCCTCTTAATCAACAAGTTACGCAAGGGACAAAAGAGGCAGTGTCCGAAGGTGGATCTCTGACCATCCGGGATTCTGGGGCTAATGATAACAAAGGCCCCGGACTGTCCGGCTCGCAGCCGACAGTGATTCTGGAGACGGGTGAACAGATTCCTTCAAAGGATGGTCGTGCTCCTAGAGCGGCTTCCGGAGACCCGGAGACTCCGGATATATTGCGAGACATGTCGCGGAAAGCATCTGTCTCGAGGGAGCAGCGTACCTTAATGGGTACAATGATTGAAAAGATTTTGTCCGTGAAGAGCGGATTGAATGAAGCCTTCATGAGCGTGTTAAAAGGCTTCGAGGTTTGTGATATAGTATTTTCAGCTATGTTTTATTTGCAAAGATGCACATGTGTATAGGTAGTAGCCCCAGAGACTCGGGTTGGCTTCCACTGGGAAGCGAATCGGAGGATCAAAAATTTATTCAAGGACTTAATCTGATAAACTTGAACACAGGCTGCTTCCCCCGTGGCTACTTCCCGGACTATGGATATTGCCGAACTCCAGCGGAAGCTTGACGTGGCAGGGGATGACCTTGCGTTAATCAACATGCGTCTTGACGAGTCGCAAGGTATGTATTTTGGGCAATCCCCATACATTTTTTGTGATATAAGCATGATGCTAAAATCTGTGAGCTGTAATATGCGTGGCTGCAGATGGTGCTGCCGCCGTTGAAGTTCTTCGAGCGGAGCTAGCCCGGGCCAAGGAGCAGGCCCGGTGTAGCGATGCGGCTGCCGAAAAGGCATCGGCTGAGTTAAAAGCCGAACAAGCTGCACGGCGCCAAGTCGAGGATAAGATATCCACGGTGACGCTCGAATTGGAGAATGCTACTGGCCGCTATGAATTTCTGGAGAAGGAGAATAAAGCCTTAACGGCTGAACTGGACAAGGCCTTACAAGAGGCGAGAGAAGCGCGGTTGGAATCCAGAGCAGCCCGTGAGGAGGTTCGGCAGGCGAGGGAGATTGCGGCAGGAAAGCCCTTTTTGCTGCAAACTAAGTTCGGTGACCCAAACTATGCTCAGCTTAACCAAGTGTGGAGTTCTCCGGACGAGTTCTTGGACTTGCCGAAGAGTTCTTCTGATGCGGCGCAGTATTACCAAGCGCGGGATGGGTATGCAATGGAGAAGCTCTTTTGGTCGCAATTTGGCGCATCAAAGCACCCTCTGTTGCTCAATGAACAGATGTCCCAATGGGCCGAACTTCATAGGATATCCTGCGCTGCCATGAAGAACGTCATAATCTGGTTGTGGCCAACCGAGCCTTTTTCCAAATAGCTACTTCAATTTAGTGCAAAGGCTTGTTGATGCGGTGCCGCGTATCGACGCTGTGAAGCGATCGGCGTGTATTGAGGGTGCACGGACGACTTTTGCCCGAGTCAAGACATTCTGGGGGAAGATGAAGGCCATCGATGTTGCGGTGAAGAGTCCACCCAAGGGAAAGGACCATCCTGAACCGGAGCATTATTTTGAAGACGTCCTGGAGGCTGCCCGGTTGATAGAGGGCCAGTGATCGAAAAACATAATGTTCGAGTGAGGTGTATGGGAATTGTAAAGACCATTTTATAGTTGATCTATTTTATGTTTTATGTTTTTCTGTAAAGCTTGAATTCCTCCTGTGCGGCCGTTTTAATATAATCTGAAAGTTTACCAGC
Organism: Aegilops longissima; assembly: GCA_021605205.1. Taxonomy (NCBI): domain Eukaryota; kingdom Viridiplantae; phylum Streptophyta; class Magnoliopsida; order Poales; family Poaceae; genus Aegilops; species Aegilops longissima. The sequence goes on along the minus strand of CM038681.1, from coordinate 584,644,398 downwards.
CGTCGGCTTTAGCCCCCTCATAGGAAGTACGGGGGTGTTCGAAAAAGCATTTAATCACTCTTTATCCAACGTCTTGGTCCATAAAGGAGGTGATAATACAGCGAACTAGGCAATCAGACTATAGGGCATTAACACTTTCACTTAGCCATAGGAGTTTTATGGTGGGACTACGACATAGCCCCTGGTATGTGTGCGGCGTATGGTGCCTTACATATTTGATCTGAAAAAGATCCTTCATGTGACACGGAGAATCGTTAAAGATTCCAATAAGTCATCAAGTGGTTGACCAGCTCTCACCGCATCATGACAGTCAGTTTTCGGCTTTTGTGTCTATTGCGCTGGAGCTTGCCAGTGCTGTTCTTGGCCTCGGAGTGGCCTGCATCGCTGGCTGTGTTTTTGCTACGAGCCAGCCAGCTGTCCTCACCCGCGCAAAAGCGGGTCATGAGTGTTGTGAGGGCTGCCATAAATTTCGGCTTTTCTTGGCCGAGGTGGCGGGCAAGCCATTCGTCACGGATGCTGTGTTTGAAGGCTGCTAAGGCTTCGGCATCCGGACAGTCAACGATCTGGTTCTTTTTGGTTAGGAACCTAGTCCAGAATTTTCTGGCTGATTCTCCAGGTTGTTGGACTATATGACTTAAGTCATCGGCATCTGGTGGCCAGACATAAGTACCTTGGAAGTTGTCAAGAAAAGCTTCTTCCAAGTCCTCCCAGCTGCCGATGGAATTTTTAGGCAGGCTATTTAACCAGTGTCTAGCTGGCCCTTTTAATTTTAGTGGGAGGTATTTGATGCCGTGGAGGTCATCTCCTCGAGCCATATGGATGTGGAGAATAAAATCTTCGATCCACACTGCGAGATCAGTTGTTCCGTCGTATGATCCAATTTTGACGGGCTTGAACCCCTCGGGGAATTCGTGATCCAGTACTTCGTCTGTGAAGCAGAGAGGGTGTGCGGCGCCTCTATATTGGGCCGCGTCGCGGCGCACCTCCGATGGAGTCCGTATGCGGTTATCGGCCCTGGCGTGACTAGGTTTGTCGCGTCCGAATAGGTAGCCGTCATCCCGAGTCGGAAAGCGTCCTTCCAATCCGTAGATTGATCCGGTGTGTCCTACTCTACTGTCCAGTCCCTGCCGAAGGTCGCATGTATAGTCCTGAGCTGTTTTTTCTCTGTTTTTGCGGGGTGGTGGGGCGCTCTGTTGTTCGACCTGAGTTGCCGCTTTATCCCGACCGCGGGGTGGTCGATCGTCCGCACTATCCCGACCACGTGGTGGTCGTTCCGCATTGCGCGAGGGAGGTACGGGATCTGGTGCCTCCTCATCGAATCGAGGTAGCGATCTGCTTGGGTAACTCTTGATCGGGCGCTTGGGGCGTATTCTTGGCTGCCGTGACATCGGTCCATCTGTCAATGAGTAGGTCTTGATCGGCTTGGAGCTGCTGCTGCTTTTTCTTCAGGCTTCTAGCAGTAGCTATTAGCTGGCGCTTGAAGCGCTCCTGCTCGAGGGGTGCCTCGGGCATGATGAAATCCTCGCTGCCGAGGCTCTCCTCATCCTCGGAGACTGGACGATAACTATCGTCATCCGGGTCATTGGGCATGGCCTGTTTATCAGGGTTAACTTGCCCTTTGTCTTGTTCCTCCTGTTAGGATTATGCTCCAACAGGGTCTTCATTGTTTTCGGCATCGCCCGGAGTACTATTTTCTCTGGTGCCCGTGTTGCCATCTTTTGAGCGACGAGGCTTAGAACGGCGTTTAGGGCGCCGACGCTTGGGCTGTGTCTCAGAAGGTTTATTCGCAACTGGATCTTCTTTGTCATCGTCGCTAGCTTTTTTAGGCGTGTCAACCATGTACACATCGTACGAAGAGGTGGCCGTCCAACGTCCAGTTAATGGCGGGTCTTGGCCTTGCTCCTTGTCGGCTTCGTCGTCCATACCGTCGATGTCTTTGGAGCCATAATCAAGCACGTCGGTTAAGTCATCAACAGTGGCTATGAAGTGGGTGGCGGGTGGGAAGCAAAATTCTCCATCGTCAGCCTCTTGCTCGAACCGAACATAGTTCGGCTGTGAGTCCTTCTCCAAGGACAAATTATTTAAAGAGTTTAGCACGTCACCCAAAGGTGAGTGCTGGAAGATGTCTGCGGCGCTGACTTCGAAAATCGATAACCGATCCAGCTCGGCGTACGTGGTTCGGACTTATAGCCGGAGACGAGTCCGGAGTTCCGTTGACGCAAATATTACAGGGTGTCGATTTTGTGTGCGGCTCGAACGCTGCGGACTCTATGGCTTCGGATGGCACCATCTGCTCCGGTTCTAAGACCGCTGCAGCAACAGGGACCATCTCCTGGATGCGATCCGATGACAGATTTAGGTCATGTTCATCGGAGCGAGGGGAGTGATCGTCGTGGTCTCGAATCCATTGAAGATCAAGTCTCCACGGATATCCGCAATGTAGTTCAAGCTTCCAAATCTGACCTGGTGGCCAGGGGCGTAGCTATCGATCTGCTCCAGATGGCCAAGCGAGTTGGCCCGCAGTACGAAGCCGCCGAATACAAAAATCTGTCCGGGGAGAAAGGTTTCTCCTTAGACAGCATCACTATAGACGATCGAAGGGGCCATCGAACCTTTCGTCGATGACACAGTGGAACTCTCATTGAAAGCACCAATGTCGGTGTCAAAACCGGCGGATCTCGGGTAGGGGGTCCCGAACTGTGCGTCTAGGATCGATGGTAAGAGTAGACGGGGGACATGATGTTTACCCAGGTTCGGGCCCTCTCTATGGAGGTAATACCCTACTTCCTGCTTGATTGATCTTGATGAATATGAGTATTACAAGAGTTGATCTACCTCGAGATCGTAATGGCTAAACCCTAGAAGTCTATTATGTATGACTATGGTAATGAGCCCCTCCTTTCCGGACTACACACTCCGGTTTATATAGACACCGGAGGGATCTCGGGTTACATAGAGTCGGTTACATAAGAAGGAATCTTCATGGTTGATCGCCAAGCTGGCCTTCCACGCCAAGGAGAGTCCAATCCGGACACGGGTAGAGTATTCGGTCTTCATGTCTTCACAGCCCATCAGTCCGGCCCATGGATAACAGGCCGAACGCCCGAGGACCCCTTAGTCCAGGACTCCCTCAGCCGCCAGCAACACCGTTAGCCAGGTCTTTGGAGGCAAGTTGCTGACTGGAGGAGGGCAATTGCCAACTAGACCGGTTATTCCATCCACCCTCAAGTACACCCATTGTTTGTACTTGAAACATGCTTTCAATCCGCTTTATATATAAACTATAAAGAAACACATGGTGGAGCGACATGATCTGTAACCTTCCTACGAAGGACCCGTTGGCATATGTGGAAGGAGCGTAACTGGCACGTTTTTTAGGCTTCGTGGTGTCAAGAAAGCCGAAGATCGTGCTATCATGTTCATGAATCCAACGACAATGGATGAAACCACAAGAAAGTATTGGGAGCTCACTCGTGGGGAGATATTGACCCAAATTGAAGGCTCTCTTCGGAATGGTGATGGGGTGGTGGCAGCGGCCAAGAGGATGGTGGTGGTGGTGATGGTGGCCGAGGGGATGGTGGCGGCGGCAGCAGTGATGATTTCTTCGGCGAGGAGTTTGTTTGAGTTCGTACATGTCATTGGTTGGTGCGACACACAACATACACATATATGTTTGTCGTGATTTTTTTGATCAAACTTTGTGTTTGAAGTGGTGCCTTTTGGACGAACTATGCATGTTTCAATTTGAAAATTGTGATGATGAAACTATATATCTGTTAACGGTTATCTTATGCATGTTTTAATTTGAATGTTTTTATGATATATATTGTGAAGTGTTTGAGTTCATGCCGCTAGGACACAAAACCTATGCATTTTTGTTACTCCATTAAGCTTAGCGGAGACACAAAGGGGCCTCTGTTTTCAAGCAGAAAAGTCGTTTCGATCCAATCCACAACATCTTTTTATTGTGATCCACTCATCTTGAAGGGCACATCTGCCAGAAATGTTGTATTTCGTTTCGGTGCGACCACTTATAAAGGAGTAAAAGTTTACTCCATTAACTTTATTCGACCGGGTCCTTCTATATTTTTTAGAGCATCTCCAATAGATGGTCCAAAATTTGGCGGTCCAAAACCGGAGATGTAAAATTTGGACCGCCAAAAAGTGTGTTTTGGAGCTCCGGAAAAAGTTCATCTCCAACAGATGGTCCAAAAGAGCAACTCCAACAGATGGTCCAAAATGAAGATGTAAAATCGCCTTGATCGTCTTCTTCAACCTCGGGACGTCGGCCGCCTTCGTCAAATCCATCGCCATCAAGCTCTCCCCGACCTCCCCGAGCGCACCATCCTCCCCGTGATGAGCTCCTCTCCCAATCTCCCTATTCCCCCCCTTCGATCGGTGTCGTTTGCCACCGCTCCCGTGCTCGCCCGTGGTCGCCATGGTCGGAGCCCGACCTCCCTTGTACGTGCTCCTTTGCCGGCCAGCAGCGACGGAGGCGGGCAACAGCTGACGCGAACACCACGAGCAGCGGCACAGGCACGCTGCACGGGCCAACAGCGACGGTAGCTCGGCTGGACAGGGTCAGTGCGGGGCCGGGAGGCGGTGGCAACGGGGCGGGCCAGCGAGCAGCGGCGGGCGGCGGAGGCGGGCGGCGGCCTAAGGACCCGGCGGAGGCCTACATGGGCAGCCAGACCGCCGGAGGCACCGAATCCCACCGCGGTTGCCTCCCGATTCGGCGGCGCCCGGGCGGCTCTCAGGGGATCCAACTCATGTTGGCACAAGAGCTCCAAAGCATTTGTCCAAGCTGGGACTCTCACAGAAGCAACAAAGCACGATCCATAGGATAAAAAACGCACAAGGCTGGGTCACCGACCATAAGCAAAAAGAGGACATCATCCATAACCACTTTGCCGAGGTCATGGGCAGAGCAAGCACGAGCTCCGTTGACCTTAATTGGGATGAGCTTAATATCCAATCGCATGACTTGGATGATCTCGGTGATCCCATCACCGAGGATGAGGTTTTGGCGGCCATAAAAGCAATGCCGGGGGACAAGGCTCCCGGCCCGGATGGCTTCACGGGCATCTTCTTCAAACGTTGTTGGGAAATTATTAAGCATGATCTCATGCGGGCCATCCAGAGCTTTGACTCGCTCCACACATCCCACTTGCAATGGCTCAACTCTGCCAATGTGGTGCTTTTGCCCAAGAAGGAGGGGGCGGAGGGCGTCTCTGACTATAGGCCTATTAGTCTTGTCCATGCTGTGGCCAAGATTATCGCCAAGATTCTTTCCCTACGGCTTGCCCCTCACATGGACGTTCTCGTCTCCAATGCCCAAAGTGCTTTCATAAAGAAGAGGAGTATCCATGACAACTTCATGTATGTGCGCAATTTTGAGACGGCTGCACAAGCGAAGATTTCAGCCCTCCTCTTCAAGCTTGACATTAGAAAAGCTTTCGACTCGGTCAAATGGGAATACATCCTAGACTTATTACAACGCAAGGGGTTCCCTTGCAAATTCGGAATTGATCGCTGCTTCATGTCATCTTCCTCTTGGCAAGATTCTCCTCAATGGGCTTCCGCCCCCGATCAAGCACGGCCGCTGGTTTCGTCAAGGGACCCAATTTCACCTCTACTGTTCGTCCTTGCAATTGACCCCTTCAACATATCCTCGACATCGCAACTCACAAGGGCATCATCCATAGGATACGCGTCACAAGGCCATGATGAGAACCTCCTCTATGCGGACGACGCGCCATCTTCATGGCCCCAATCAAGCAGGACATTGATAACCTCTCACCATCCTAAGGGTTTCGCGAGGTGACAGGACTCTGCACCAACTTCCGCAAGAGCTCGGTTGTGCCCATTCGATGCAACCACCTTCCTCTGGAGCATATTCTGAGTAGCATTCCGGCGACCAGCCCGCTTTCCCAATCAAATATTTGGGTCCCCGCCTCAGTCCGCAACTTCGGAAGGTCGACTTCCAAAGATCTTGAAGACAAGGCGGCCGGAAAATTAGTAGCTTGGGAGGGACAAAGCATCACAACTATTGGGCGCACTACCCTTGTTAGATCGGTCATCACCTCTCAAGCGGTCTTCTCCATCACATCTCTCATTGTGCCACAGGGCACACTTCATAATATCAACAAGATTGAGAGGGCCTTCCTTTGGTCAGGGTCGGACAAGACGACCGGTGCAAAATGTAAGGTCAATTGGGACATGGTCTGCAGGCCTACGATCTATGGAGGCCTGGGCATCCTCAACACCGACAAGTTTGCTCGGGCCTTGCGACTAAGGTGGCCATGGTACGAATGGAAGGAGCCTACCAAGCTTTGGGTTGGCTTGGGCAACCCGTGCACCGAGGAAGATATGGATTTCTTCTATGCCTCCACCACAATCATAGTTGGCAATGGTGCAAAAACACCGTTCTGGGACTCCCCGTGGTTGCTTGGTCGCAGGCCCAAGGATATTGCCCCTCTTATTTTTCAAGCCTCAAAAAGGAAAATATCGACGCTTCGTCAGGCCCTTCGAGGGAACGCTTGGATGACCCACATCAAGCATGCCACTATTGTCTCCGTCGCACACATCCAGGAACTTTTCTCGCTTTGGGCTCTTGTGCATGACTTCCATCTTGACGATCACGTTGAGGACGACATTGTTTGGAAACATGCTGATGATGGGCAGTACTCGGCGGCCACAGCATATAAGGCGCAATTCCTTGGCCTGACGCACTCGCCCATTCACCACATGGTCTCGAGAGCTTGGGCCCCCCCTAAGGTTAAATTCTTCGCCTGGTTGACCTTGCAAGACCGGAACTGGACCGCCGACCGGTTGGAGCGACGTGGTTGGGATAATTGTGGGCTTTGCCCGCTTTGCAAACGTGAGCAAGAATCGGGCATCCACCTCTTCGTCAAGTGTCGCTTCTCCATTAGGCTCTGGCGATCGGTCATCGACAAGTTTGGTCTTGTGCACATGGACACCTCCAATTGGCACCTTGAGGATTCCCTCATGCAATGGTGGGATAGAAGGACCGACATGCGAAACCCCAATAGACGAGCGATGACCTCCCTCACCATGCTCGTCTCTTGGACTATTTGGAACGAGAGAAACGCGCGGGTGTTTCGCAACAAGAGTGCGCCGCCGCCTATCCTGCTCCAAAATATCGTGCTCGAGGCAAAACTATGGGTTACGGCAGGTGCTAAGAAACTAGGGTGTATTGTTGTACGAGAGTAATTGCCATGCCGTTTTATAAGGGCGCTTGTAAAAACTCTAAACTCTATTCTCCTCTTATTTAATGGATGAGGCAAATCTTTTGCCTCCATTTCGGAAAAAAAAACCAAAGCACGATCCATCGCCATTATTCCTGTGCTTCGGAATTTAGTATGGAAATGCGGGAATTCAATAGTCTTCTACGAAGAATTTGAAGATTTGAACATCGCAGCTAGAAGATGTGCCGATGACCTCGTTCTTTGGTCAAATGGCTGCTCCAACAAGTTAGCAATTCCTTGATTAGAGCATGCGTTCCTTTCCCGGGCGAGCATGCTATGCTTGTGGAGAGACTGGAGGTCTCACGACTGGTGCCTATTGTTGGCCTGCTCGCTTCGCTGTTTTTGATCTCGCGCAGGTCTCAGCCTCTACGGCCGGATTTTGACAAATCCGACCTCTTAAACGCCGACGGACGCGCCTAGGTGTATCCGTTGACTAGTCACGTTTCAAAAAAATGCATTTTACATCTGGATACCTTAAATTAGAAACCTCAAATCCATATTATTATATGCAATGTAGCAATCTTTAATCGGAGCTCGTCCGGTCGCGCTGGCCATGTCTGTGTCCGGCTGCGCTCCCCAGGGTGTTAGGCCCGGTCATCGGCAAAGTAGAGTAGGACATGGGATACGAGCCAGCTCACGGGACTCAAGGCGCCCTATGCCCTATTCTTCCTCGTCGGAGCCCGGAACCCGTTAGGTGCCTGTGGACGTCAGATCGATGATGGATCCGTCCGGAGATGAGCCACTAACGTCCACCACGATGCGGTTGTGTCACCTGGACTGATGCGCCATAAGGGGAGCCGGAGAATGCGACTTCGCCTCACCGACGACCACCGCCACGAGGTTGCCGCTGCCTCCCGCGCCCGGTGCCTTGCACGGCGGGCACACCATGCCATTGCCTCGTCGGACGAGGCCCATGACGCGTCCTAATGCTCGGCGCGCCAATGGAGGGGTTGCACGTCCGCCAACGCGTTCAGACGCTAGATGGACCGCACGGCCTCTGGCTAGGCAGCTACGACTGGCCTAGTGCCGGATCCATGCGTCATTTGGGCGGTCCCAACGAATGGAGTCCGAGCGCAGCCATGCACGGGCCTCCTCCTGGGCACGGCGGAGCGCAAGCCAGACGCTCATCTTTTCCTCGTGGCCGCGTGGGATGAGCTCGAGGTCGACGAATCTGGAGGCGAAAGACTCGAATACGCTGTCTGTCATGCTGGAGATGAGATTGGGTGGTGGAGAAGAGGGGTGTAAAGTGGCTAGGGTTTGGTCCGGCGAGCGGATGGAGAAAAATTTATATGGAGTCAGGTGAGCAAACATGGGCCGGGTCTATTGTGGCGGCCATGACCAGGTGCCCCATATCCGCCTCATATTTGAGCTGGTGTAGGTCAGCTCAGGCATTTGAAAGGAACGTTTGGGTCAAAAAATCATGACAGGACAGTGACCGGGCAGTCAAAAAATCATGACAGGACAGTGACCGGGCGGCCTGCCGGGACGTACGAGGCAGGTTTGAGTTGTCCGGGTGTAGATGATGTTTTAATCTAGACTAGATCGGGTTCGTGCCGTGGCGCGAGGGTGCCGGTCAGAACGTTTAGACAAAACATGTAACAATTTGCCGGTAAGAGCCCAGGAATAGCATGTGTAGACAACTAATTGTATTAGAAGCAAAACATAATGGGACTGAAGATGACATCAGGTTATAAGACAGAATCAAGCTCATTGCTTTCATACGACCAAGATAAAACACAGGACCATACATTACTTTTTACGACAAAGAGATAGGAATTAAAATCTGAAATCTATACATGCCTTGTTCAGAACAAAGTGAAAATAGCAACATACCACCAAGTGGTACCTTCCACTACAAAGACAACAACGGGAATCTAAAGGCAGATATCGAGGTTGGAACAAGCAAACCATCAAACAATTATAACGACGAATTAAGAGTAATCGTCACAGGAGACTTGCTGCCCAGACATGTCTTGTGATGGTAAATTGCAGAGGCAGCTTTAGAGCTTGCAACATGAGGGCAAAAAATGTGGGAATAGGGAATCACCATTAGATAGTCATCATCCTGTAGAGGAAAGTTAAGGATAAAATAATTGTTTTACAAAAGGATATGCAAGAAAGAGTATTGTTGCTGTAAAACTACTGAAACTACTCCATAGAATTTACAGAATTAAGATGATCTCCTGGAGTAGTTCAAGCAATACTGGAGTAGTTCAAGATACTGAATCTTGGTGCAGCACTAAGCATGAGATACAATACTCCAAAAAATTAACACAATCAAGAAAATATAAAAGCAAGTTAACAATCTAACAAGGAAAGTTTCTGTACTGCACCAAGTCAAAATCTACTGCAATATTTAAGCTACTGAATATTATAAAACAGTGAAGTGAAGTTCCATTTTAAGCTACTGCAATCTTTCTCTTAAATCTACTCATGCATCTGTGGAACTTAGCAGTACTCATTTAAGAATGGAGTAAATTAACTTGGCAGTATGCAAACTTTGAGTAAGTTGACTTGGCATTATATTGAAATTCCACTACAGTCTTTAAACTACTATAACCAGTCGGAAATCTACTGGAAACCCTCAAAGAAGTTCATCTTTTGTACTGAGTACCTTGCGGATGGCGTCGCAACCGGCGAGGACCTCCTCGATGTGCGTGCACTTCATCGCCGGCTTATTCTTGTCATCCTCGCTGGCTTCCTCGAGCTTGGTCTTGGCCTTGCTGGCGGCACCGGGCTTGGACTTGGGCTCCAACTTCCACTTGTGATCAAAGCTGACGTCATTGGGGGGAGGCGAGCTCCGCCTCCACTTGAGAGCCCAGCCCGTCGGCTTCTCCTCGGCCGTCCACTTCACCTTGCAGCCCCCCGGGGAGGCGGCGGCGTAGGTGTACTTGCAGTGAGCCGGTTGTGCGCCTTGGTGCGAAGGTGCCGGTCCAAACGTAGTAATTAAGCAAGTAATAGTCAAGTTAGTAGGAAGGTTTGAGAAACTGTTTACATCTAAAAAATCAAAGTAACCATCCATGATAGATGAGTTTACTATATCACAAATAGCAAAATAAACCCAATGCAAGGTAAGCAAGGCATAGTCAATCCACAAGATGATTGATTTGCATGGTCACGACAAAAGCAGGAAGAGAATTGACAGTGAACTGGACACTAAAACTGAACATTTTTGTGATATTCTAAAAAATTTCATACACATAAACGATTAATTTCACAAGGGAATGAAATATACCAGCACATGGGTGTTACATGACTAAATTGAAAAAACAGGGGCAACAGTAGCAGCGCCTAGCAGAACAGCTGAGCAGCTGCAGGCAAGGCAACCAGCAGCGGCGCAGCAGCCAACGGCAGCAGCAGATGGACGCGGCAAAAGGAGCACGAGGACACGGGGAGAGGGGGGATCTGGTGGTGGCTACAGTATCCTGGGTTAAACAATGTACAATCATCCAACACACAACACTTCAATCATTTACAAACCTTCTCAACCTAAGAACCAACAGCAGCTCACCTTGCCTCATGTTGAGTCTCAAGGAGGGTGTCAAGGAGGCAAGGCACCCCAGTCGCAACAGGGCGAATCAGAGGCAACCCATCTTAAACTCGCCGTCTTGGTCCTCCTTCAGGCAACCGTCAACGGATAAACCAATAAATGTTCCTTTGATAAAAATGCCCTTCTTCTTTCAGTTCATTGTACCTTGCATCTGGTCGGTTCACTGAAAATTAAAGCGAACATTAAAAAGGAAAAGGTGAGAAAAGAAGTCCTCATCGAAGTACAAAATATAACTTAAACATGAATAAAATGTATTTTATATTTGACTCTCAAACACATGATGTTATTAAAGTAAGACAATAGAAAGGACGTGTAGTTTTCAAACACATTCAGATTCAGAACATATCAAACTGGTGGAATTGATTCATCATGGTATTGAGGCACATGTATCTTCTAACTATAGAACAGTTTATTTAGAAAATGCTCTTTCAACAAAATGATTAATGGATCATCACATGGACTGATTGTTAGCATGATCTGCCATCTCGAATGTGAATGAAAGAGTAAAATATTTTTCAAGATTGTTCACCTAAATTTAGGAGAACTGCACTATAAATCAAGGCATCTTCAGATGCCTAATTAGATGAATATGTTCCTACGACCAAGGAAGTAACAATAATATAACTAATATGATATATGCATACTCCTATCTAGGTATCTAAGTTCCTGCATGAACAGAATCTGTCACAATTCATATCGACTATTTACTATATGGTGTCATCCTTATACTGGGTAGCATAGTAAATAGGCTAAACAGGGAATCAAGTATGCATACAGAGGCGCCTCGGCCTCGACTACTCCCTATGTTGTCGCTGTGGAAGGGCACGGCAGCGATCCCGTAGGCCTTCCTTGTGTGCTCCTTCTGGTATACATTTACAGCCTCTTGAAAAGAAAGCAGCAAGCCGCTTGTCCATGGAGCCAGCCCAGCTAGGCCATCAGCTAGGGTCGCAGTACTATGTTGATCTCGTCGTCGTCCGAGCTGCTAGGTCCAGCTCAATCGTGTTCCCCGAAGGGTTGTTCACTTTTCTCCTCTTGGCCTCTTGTTCCTGCTTCTGCGAGGCCGGTTTGGGCGCTCCTACCTTGGTGCCAGAAGATGCCGGCCTGCACGTAAATCAAGGTCGTTCAGTTGAAAAGAATTGCTCCATGGAGCGGTGAAGGCTACAAACCCAGGGGCATGCTGCGGCTCACCTTCTGCCTGAGCTCAGCTTCTCCGGGAGGGTGCTCCAGGTCGACATCGGCTTCTGTACAGCTGTCGAAGTACTATTGCTCACGAGATTCGGTTCCGTGCCGCCTGGTCAATGCAGAAGGTAGATCAGTTACCATCGCAAGGTGACAGCGGCAAATTTTGCAGTGTGTAGGTTTTTTTTCTTTATCGAAAGGGAGGTTGGAACCCCCGGCCTCTGCATCAATGTGATGAACACAATCATTTTTATTAAAGTTGATCTAAGGCAGTTGCAGTGTGTAGATGAAACTTGCATCAAACTACTACAGCTACAAATGAAATGTGGGGAATGTGTTTTTTACCTGTTACATGGGAAAGGAACCTTATACCCTGAGAGTTGTTCTTAGTGGTCACTTTATCCGCATTACTGCAAGACAGAGTCAAAATTAGGAAATAACCAGTTTAGCATGACAAGCACCTTCACTTCATGCTATTACAAGGGCTGATACACTTTCAGTCATTAGTCTGTCAACATATGCTAGAGGATCCTATTGACCTCACATTTGGACAGTACAATGGTATACATAACTAACTAATATTATTTGCTTATTTCACAGTCCACGCCATCATTTTGTTCACAGTAGAAGTTTATATTCATCGGAGGATATAAACTGAAAAGGTGAACAAATGAAAGTACTGCAAATACCTTAAAGCCCTCTTTAAACCATCGACTGACATTACTTTCAGTGGTCGTGATGGATTTCTCGGATCGGATCGTTCTGAGGGAGGCTTGACCATGTAAATCCCATTGGAACGAAGTTTGGAAGCAAACTGGAAGTTTCTGAAGAATAAAAAAATGTAAAGAATCATGTGGAATGGTGGATGAGGAACCATTCTGGAACACAAGAGAAGCTATGATTGTTCTTTTCGGGGTTCACTTACCCACCCTTAAGCTCCACTCTGCCAGTAGAGTACTTCTGTGATGATGTGTTCTGCTGGTAGGACTAGGGTTCCTACCAGGCCTCCGGCGTAGATTGTATGGGCAAGGAGGAGGGGGACGAGGGCTGGAGCGGGCGCGCCGGCGGGCAGGCGCCGTCACGGCTAGGGTTAGGTGCGGCGGCGGCTAGGGTTCCGGCTCCTTCGGGAGCTGGGCAACAAAAGATTATGATATCTTTATTGCTTGATCTCAAACGGTGTCTTACAACGAGTATTTATAACTTTAGCCTAAGATAACTTGCCTAAGATAACTTGCCTAAGATAACTTTGCCTAAGATAACTTGTGGGCCAAGCCCATAATACTAATGCCCGGTGGGCCTCTTTCTGGTATAGACCAAACCGGTCATAACATCTCTCCCCGCCTGCGCAAACAGCTCGTCCTCGAGCTGAAAGTCTGGATAGTGTCTGCGGAATTCGTCACGCTGCTCCCAAGTAGCCTCCTCCTCCGGAAGGCCCGCCCAGTGAACGAGGACGAACCAGACGCCACAACGGAGCTGCGCATGTAACACCTTTGTCGGCTCGGGAAGAATGCGACCATCGGCGATTGGAGGAAGCACCGGAGGAGCCGCCGGTGGCTCGCCACGGAAAGGCTTGAGCAGCCCAACATGGAAGACGCCGTGGATGCGAGCGCGGGCCGGAAGTGAAGACGATAGGCCACCTTCCCAATGCGCCCAAGATAGGGAAGGCCCGCGAACGAGGGTTTAGCTTGCGCTTGGTCTGGTCGAGTGATCGCGAGAGCGGTGGAGAAGACGCGACCACACCCAATCACCCACCGCGAACTCCGCCGCGATGATGACCGTCGAGTAGTGCTTGGCCAGCTGCTGTGCCTAAAGGAGACGCCGACGAACCTCAGCAAGCATCTCGCCACGAAAAGCGGATAAGGTCACCCGCAACCTCCGCCCGAGCCGCCTCCGGGTCCACTGGAAGTATAGGCGGGGCGGTCGACCATAGACCACCTCAAATGGCGCCGCGCAGCAGGGCGAGTGATAAGAGGTGTTGTAGCAGATTCGCCCAAGAGAGCCAATCCACCCAAGCGCGAGGCCGATCACCGTCACACAACGCAAATACATGGCAATGACCTTGTTAACCACCTCGGACTGACGATCTGTCTGAGGATGGAACGCCGTACTCAGGCGGAGCTGGACACCCGCCATCCTGAAGAGGTCGCGCCAGACATGGCCCGTGAACACTGGGTCCCGATCACTGACGATCGAAGCAGGGAACCCGTGGAGACGGACGATGCCGTCGAAGAAGGCCCGGGCCACAGACGCCGCCGTGTACGGATGGCCGAGCGCGATGAAGTGGGCGTATTTGGAGAAGCGGTCGACCACCGTGAGAATGACCGACTTGCCGCCCACCTTGGGAAGGCCCTCGATGAAGTCCATGGATATATCCACCCAAACTTGAGACGGCACCTCCAAGGGCTGAAGTAACCCAGCCGGCCTCAGGGTCTCCGTCTTGTTGCGCTGGCATGTCTGACAAGACCGAACCCAGTCGCGGACCAGGGCGCGATCGCCAGGGATGTAGAAGTCGGCGCGAAGACGATGGAGGGTTTTCGCACACCTCATGACCCGCCGAGTGGGCGAGCTGTAACACCTGGTGACGGAGATCATCATGCGCCGGAACAAAGATCCGGCGCCCATGGAGAAGCAGTCCGTCAGAGAAGCGCCAAGGCTCCTCCAGGTCACCGGCCGTGAGCTGCTGCTGAAGAAGGACGGCGTCGTCGGCCGTCGCAGTGGCGCGGCGAATGTCGGCGAAGAGACCGAACGTCGGCCCGGAGCGGATGCGCAGGGCCGCCCCGGTGGACTCGTCGGTGGAGGGAGCGAGGTCGGAGTCGCGACGGGACAGCGCGTCGGCCACGATGTTAAGGCGGCCCGGTCGATACTCGACGGAGAAGTCGAAGCCGAAGAGCTTGCTGATCCACTGATGCTGCGGCACGGTCGACAGCCGTTGGTCCAGCAAGAACTTCAGGCTGTAATGGTCCGTGCGAATATGGAAGGACCGTCCCCACAAGTACGGCCGCCAATGACGAACAGCCTGTACAAGGCCAATGAGCTCCCGCCAGATGCCGCCAGCTTATGATGGCGCGCGCGAAAGGCCGCTGAAGAAAGCGAGGGCCCATCGCCTCGATGAAGCACGGCGCCAACCCGCGCCCGAGGCGCCATCCACCACGAACGGGCGGTCAAGTCGGGCATCTGGAGGACGAGGCCCGCCGTGAGGGCCTCCTTGAGGGCCTCGAACGCCGCTGCCGCCTCGCCGTCCGAGGCGTAAAGCGTCAAGGGCGCAACCGCGTGAGGGACGCCGCGATGAGCCCGAACTCCCGGATAAATTTCCGGTAGTAGCCGGCGAGGCTGAGGAACCCGCGGAGAGCCCGCGGCGAGTGAGGCGTCGGCCATGCAGAGACGGCCGCCACCTTGTCGGCGCCCATAGCCACCCGTCGGCCGAGATGACATGGCCGAGGTAGGCGACGGTAGGTGTCCCAACGAGCACTTCGAGCGCTTAAGGTGGAGGTGGTGCGCCAAGCTCGTTGAAGACGATGGCGACGCGCCGGAGGTGCTCGCCTGTGGCGCTGTAGATAAGAATGTCATCAAAGAAAACAAGTACAAACCGCCATAAGTAGGGTCAAGGACGCCGCTCATCGTGGCTCGAAAGTCGCCGGGCGCGTTGCGAGGCCAAGGGCATCACCAAGAACTCGGCGGCCATGATGGGTGCGAAACGCCGCCTTGGCGATGTTGTCCGGATGCATGCGCACTGATGATAGCCCGACCGAGATCGAGCTTGGTGAAGAAGCGCCCCATGGAGCTCATCCAAGAGCTCGCCGACCACCGTATAGGGAACTTGTCCTGAGCGTGAGCGCGTTCGAGGCGCCGGTAGTCGATGCGTAAACGCCACGTGCCATCCGACTTGCGGACGAGAAGCACCGCGCCGAGAAGGACGACGTGGAGATCCGGATGATGCCTCCCGCGAGCATAAGGGCACACCGCCGCCCAACTCATCCTTCTGCAGCTGAGGGTAGCGGTAGGGCCGAACCGCCACGAGAGTGGAGCCCGGACGAGGTGAATATGATGGTCGACACCCGGCGGGCGGAAGACCCCGTGGCTCATCGAAGAGGTCGCCGTCTTGCTGCAAAGGGGATCCAGCAGGGTGCTCGCCTCGGGACGCGCGGCCAGCCGGAGGTGTGGCACGGCCGCGCGGGCGCCTCAAGGCCGCCCCATCGATGCGGCGCCCAGCCGCCGTAACGCCATCGTGAGCGCGTCGAAGTCCCACAGATGGGCCCGAGGGTCCGGAGAAAATCCACCCGAGGATGAAGTCGGCAGCCGAGGTCGATCCTCGCATGTAATGGAGAAGTCTCGCCACCGATGGAGATGGGAACGCCACGGCGATCCCATGACACCGGAGGCGACGCCGCTTGCCACCGTGATCCGCAAGCGCCCCGCCTGCTGTGGGCGTGCTAGCCGACGCATGGTCGCCGCGGGCAGTGAAGTTATGGGTGGAGCCAATATTCAGCGGGCCACCACCGCCGCCATGGATCGTCACCGCAACAAGATGGTCCGCCGCCACGGATGCCGGCGAGGGCGTGAGGGAGACGACGACGCTGTCGCCGTGGAATCCGCGACCGTGTCTGCGGCTGCCACGGTGGTGGCTTGTCGGTCGAGTCGTCCGCCTCGGTGTAGTCGATCGCTCAAGTAAAATAGGCGGGCGCATATGGGTCGGCGTAGGGCTCATCACGCTTGAAGCATAGGCCCCGACGGCGACGCCCTGCTGCTCGGCCGGTGACAACCGGACGGAAGGTCCGGTGGTGGCCGGAGGTGCGGTCGTCGTGGCCGGAGGAGGCCGCCCGGTGATGGTGGGGTCGGCACCGTCGATCGGGATGGCGGCCGCTTCGCCGGCCGTTGCTGCAGCGCTCGAGCCCGCTGCTCAAGGCCCGGCGTAGTACATGGCCGCTCGAGGTCGGGGATCCAAGCTCGACGCCCACGCTGAATATGGTCTGTAATCCGCCCACAAATAACTCGGCGCTGAGTCGCGGAGACGCCGGCGCGTGGCATGCCAGGCTCGGAAGCGGTCGGCGTAGTCCTGCACCGTGGATGTGAACGGCAGCGCCGAGGGCCGCCAGCCGGCTCGCGGATAGGAGGCCCAACCGAGGAGACAAAGCTCCCGGAAGCGCCCCATGGTGGCATGCCTCCTCGCCCCGCCGAGGGCGTAGTACCAAGTCTGCGCCCGCGCCTCCGAGATGATAGGACGCGAGCAGTACGATCCGGGCGAAGCGCCCGCTTCCTCGAAGAACTGCCGCACTGGTTGAGCCAGTTTAGGGGTCCTCCGTGCCGCCGTAAGTGGCGAAGTCCAGTTTGGCGGGCGAGGGTGTCGGACCACCGCGCCCGGGCTGCAATCAACGGTAGCGCGTGTGCCGGTCGGTGATGTCTGGGGCGAGTTCGCCGAAATGGAGGGACGATCAAATCGGGGAGGGCATCGTGTGTTCCGCGCCGTAGTATACACCGGCACAGAGATGAGCCGCCCCCACGCGGGAATCGGCGATGGTGAGGACGGAAATTGCACCTGGTGCAGGGGCCGGCCAATTGGCCGACGCGGGTGGTGGTGCTGCTGATGGCGATGGCGCTGGTGGAGCTGCTGCACCGTCGTCTGCGTCGTGGGGGCCGGCGGTGGCGCCGGAGGAACTCGCCGAGGCGGGCCCCTAGTGATGCGGTGGCGGCCGGTCAGTAGCGACCAGACCAATGGATCAAGTCTCGTGCTCGATGTCATCCTCGGATCAGAATGCCGACACCACACAAGATTCAAGGATTTATAGCAGAGTAGCAATCACACACTTATTACATCGTTGTCCACAAGGGAACTGAATACAATAATATGGCTTAAGGCCATCTAAATATAACAGCGGAAGGCTTGGAAGATAAGCGAGTCCATCAACTCCAACGGCATCACCGAGTATAGAACCACGACCTAACACCTTACTCGTCGTCTAAAAGTCTCGCAACGTGAAAAGTTGCAGCCCAAAACGGGTCAAGACATGGAATATGCCGCAATGTAACACATAAGAGCAATGAATGAAATAAGCCTATACTACATGCATATATGGCTGGTGGTAAGGCTCTCTGTTACTCTTGCATAAAGCTGATTTTTCCCTACATCAAAGGAATAATTTTATTTAACTATCATGGTGGTTGTTAAACATTGAGAATGGTTGACAGATCCTCAATCCCAATTAAAAGTACTCATCAAAACCCAATAACTTTTATTCGAAGTAACATGTTGAGATTCACATGATATTCAATTACAGGATACTCAAGTTGTCCATAACCGGGACACGGCTAATCATGATTAGTTTATACACTCGCAGAGGTTTGCGACTTTTCCCCACAAAGACTCGATCGCCTCCGCTTGGTTCTCGTGACTACATGGTGTTTGAGAAACGGATGACCGAGACATAGTCTTCGTAAGCGCTAGCACCTTACATGTGGGTAGACCGTACCAACCTACATCCCCTACATCAGCTAGCCTACCCGTAAGAGTTCGCACGACTTAGTCAACTACGCCAGAGCCCATAATTGGCTTGTGGCTGCACACGGAAGTTTCCAGCTTGAATAATCTTATGATCCCTTAGAGCCCGGTGGCGGTCCAAGAAATACAAGCAAGTCTCGATGGAAACCAGTGCCTCAATCCACCCAGATGTGTGTTTAGGTTGCCACCTTAGATAAACCATTAATTAACAATCTCACATCTGTCATGGATATACACTCACCCAATCCACGCCTACTAGCATAGCATGGCATGAACAAGCAAACGAGAAGTAACTCCCAAGGTTTCATAAGTAAAACAGTAATAGGTACTACTCAATCTACTTCCCAAACCCACAATTTAATTAGATCCTAATCATGCAAGTGTTTGAGGAATAGATCTAATGCATAAAAACTGGGTATGAGAAGGGTATGATCAAAGTGTTACTTGCCTTGTCGATGATCCGCGAGTCCTAGGGATTCAAGTAACAAGCGGCGCACCGGGTGATCTAACACGCATAAACAACAAGCATACAATAAGTACTCATCTAATGCACAGGAAATCTCGAATAAAAGATCTAACCAGAAAGTTCAACTTAAGAACCCTGGTTGCAAAAGAATCGAATCAAAATAAACTCCGAAAGTCGAAACTCGAGAGAGAACGACTCGGTTTAGCGATCTGAAATTAGGTCAAAATTTCACAGTGGCAAAACTCTGTGAAAGTAGGGTAGTCGAACGGCGGTTTCGTATTTAAACTCCGTGCACTTGAATCACCGATTCCGATAAACGAGCGAGAAATAAAACAGTTTTGAAAATCGGATCTCAAATCAAATCAAAAAATAACGGATTAAATTCGATTAAAAGAAAAACGATTTAACGGGTTAAATAGCGAACGTTCATAATCGTAATCTAATCTAACGAACGCGTTCATTAAACGAACGGTTCGGTGAATGTTCGTTAATTAAGAAAACGAAAAATAAAACCAATCTAGGTTTTTAAAAAAAAAACCAAACTTTTTTTTTAAATAAACCGGATCGGTTCAAGGGGAAAACCGACCGGGCGCGGGCGGCGGCTACCTCCGTGATCGCCGCGGGGCTCTCCGGGGGCTCGGGAGAGGCGGCGGGTCCGGGCGAGGCGGCGGGTCCAAGGCGGGCGGCGGGCGGCCCACGGCGGGCGGCGGCTTGGCGTCGGGGCTCGGGTGGCGGGGCGGCTCAAAGGGTTGGGGTGAGAGAGAGGGGGGTCCGGGTTTATAAAGGGGGCGGGTTCCTTGGGAGGGGCAGGGGAGCGCCGGGTCCCAAGCGGGACTCAGGCGGCGGCGGCTGCAGGTCTTGTGCGGGGCACCATGGGAGCGGGAGCGGGAGGAGAGGGAGGTGGGCTGGGGGCGCTGGGCTTGGGGCCTGGCTGGCTTGGGCCGGCTGGGCCTCGGTCCAGGGGGGGGCGCGCGATTTTTTTTTTTTATAAAAATTAAACCAAAACGAATAAAAAAAATACCAAACGAACTCGGATTTAAATAAAACAAATTTTCCCCGACTCCTAAAAATGAGTCGAACAAAATAAACTTTAAAAACATCAAACATGCGTAAAAGTTTTAAAATGCTCATTTTTGCCTAAGCAAAATAAATCTTTCAAAAACCAAATTTGGTTTATTTATAATATCTTCATTTTTCCTAATTGTTTGGGAAAGTCATATTATTCCCTCTCAAAATATTTTTATAGGAAAAACTTTATGAAGATAATTTAAATAATCCAATGATCCTATTTTTTTCAAAATTTGAGAATTCCCAAATATGAAAAATAAAGAAACTTCCAACTCTCTCCGAGGGTCCTTGAGTTGCGTGAATTTTCTAGGATCGGAAAAATGCGAGAAAATATGATATGCATGATGACCTAATGTATAACATTCCAAATTGAAAATTTGGGATGTTACAAACCTACCCCCTTAAGATGAATCTCGCCCTCGAGTTTCGGGTTGGCTAGAAAATAGGTGTGGGTGGTCCTTACAAAACTTCCTCTCTTTCCTGTGTGGCTTCATCCTCGGTGTGGTGGCTCCACCGAACTTTGCAAAACTTGATAACCTTGTCATGGGGTAACTCACTGGCATAATCGAGAATCTTAACAGTTTCTCCTCATATGTCAAGTCATCCTTCAACCAATTGCTTCCAATGGCACTTTGTGTCTTAACGGTACCTCTGCTATCTCGGGTGACATTTCTTCAATCGAGAAACATGGAATACATCATGTACTCCTGACAGTCCTTCCGCAATTCCAACTTATACGCAACTTCTCCCATGCGTTGCAAAACCTTATATGGTCCAACTAAACGGGTGCTAACTTTCCTTTAACTCCAAAACGCTTAACTCCTCAAGCGGGATACTCGAGATATACTCTGTCTCCAATTTCATACTCAATCGCTGGCGCTTTGAATCGGCATAGCTCTTACCGTTCGGACTGGGCTACCTTGAGCCTGTCTCGAATCAACTTAACTTTCTGCTCGACTCCTTAATCAAATCTGGTCCAAACAACCGACGATCTCCGTTTAGTCCCATGACAATGGTGTCCTGCACCTTCTTCCATACAAGGCCTCGAAGGTGCCATCTTTAAGCTGGTTTGGTAATCTGTTATTGTAGGAAAATTCTGCATACGGCAAATTATCATCCCAACTAGATCCATAATCTAGTGCACAAGCTCTCAAAGATGTCCTCCAAAATCTGATTGACTCTCTCGGTCTGTCCATCGGTCATGGATGGAAAGCTGTCTGAATTCCAATCGGGTTCCCAATGTTTTGTGCAACGGGTTCCAAAATTTCAAGTAAACCGGGTTCCTCGTTCGATACAATGCTCCTCGGAACTCCGTAAGCATACAATTCTGGTCATGTATATCTTTGCCAACTTAGCGCTGCTATAGGTAGTCTTGATCGAATGAAATGAGCTACCTTGGTCAAACGGTCGACTATGACCCAAATCGAGTCATATCCTGAACGGGTCTTTGGCAAACCTGTGATGAAATCCATGCCTAGTTTATCCCACTTCCATTCGGTATCGGCAATGGTTGTAATAATCCTGCTGGCTTCGATGTTCTCGCCTTTACTTTCGACATACGTCGCAAACTGCTACATACTCCGCAATATCCTTCTTCATTCCGTCCACCGAAAATATTCTTCAAATCCAAATACATCTTGGTATTTCTGGGTGAATCGAATAGGGTGAATCATGGGCTTCTTGTAAAATCAACTTCCCGATCTCGGGTCATTTGGCACATAAACACGGTCTTCAAACCATAGGGTATCGTGTTCATCCTCTCAAATCCTTTAGCTTTTCCTTTGCTCATTTTCTCCTTTATAGAGGCAACTTCCTTATCTGCCTTTTGGGCTTCTCGATTTTGTCCATCGATGTCGATCGAATCTCCAATGCTGATACATAGCCTCTCGGAACTATTTCCAAACATAGCTCTCGAAGGTCCTCGACTAACTCATTGGGTATTCCTCCCATCATTAGGGTATTGACGTGGCTCTTACGGCTCAATGCGTCTGCTACGACATTAGCCTTTCCGGGGTGATAATGCAATCTCATATCGTAATCCTTGATTAGCTCTAACCATCTCCTCTGTCTGAGATTCAACTCCTTCTGTGTGAAGATGTACTTCAAACTCTTGTGATCCGTATATACTTCACAATGATTTCCAATGAGAAAATGTCTCCACGTCTTCAAGGCATGCACAACGGCTGCTAACTCCATATCATGAGTGGCATAATTCAACTCATGAGGCTTAAGTTGTCGTGAAGCATACGAAACAACTCTTCCTTCTTGCATAAGTACTGCTCCAAGTCCTCGCCGTGAAGCGTGCAATACACCTCATAATCCTTAGTTTGATCCGCAATATCAAAACCGGTGAGGTAACCAATCTTTTCTTCAACTCCTGAAAACTTGCCTCACAGTCCTCACCCATATGAATTTGTTTTCCTTCTTCAACAATTCATCATAGGCTTTGCAATCCTTGAGAAATTCTCAATGAATCTTCGGTAGTATCCTGCGAGTCCAAGGAAACTCCGAATCTCTCCAACTGTCGTTGGTGCTTCCCACTTGGTTACGGTCTCAACTTTTGTGGGGTCAACTGCTATCCCTTCTCCGGATATAACATGTCCGAGAAATCCAACTTCCTTTAGCCAAAACTCACATTTACTGAACTTGGCATACAACTGGTGTTCCCTCAGTTTCTCCAAAACCAATCTCAAATGTTCCTTGTGTTCCTCTTCATTCTTCGAGAAAATCAGAATGTCATCAATGAACACCACGACGAACTTGTCCAAAAACTCCATAAACACTTTGTTCATCAGGTTCATAAAATAGGCTGGTGCGTTAGTCAGTCCAAATGACATAACGGTATACTCATACAGTCCATATCTCGTGGTAAAAGCTGTCTTGGGTATGTCTTGCTCCCGAATCTTTAACTGATGGTACCCTGATCGCAAGTCGATCTTAGAAAACACTTTGGCTCCTTGCAAGCGATCAAACAGATCATTTATCATAGGTAGTGGGTACTTGTTCTTAATTGTTACTTCATTCAATCCACGGTAATCAACAACCATTCTCAAAGATCCATCCTTCTTCTCCACTAACAAAACGGGTGATCCCCAAGGTGAAGAACTTGGGCGAATGAAACCTTTATCCAATAGTTCCTTAATCTGCTTCTTGATTTCCGCCAAATCCTTTGCGGGCATCCTGTACGGTCGTTTCGATATCGGGCCTGTTCACGCAACAGCTCGATCAAAATTCAATGTCTCTATCCGGCGGCATTCACGCAACTCCTCCGAAATACGTCAGATA
This sequence comes from Aegilops longissima, assembly GCA_021605205.1. Classification (NCBI taxonomy): domain Eukaryota; kingdom Viridiplantae; phylum Streptophyta; class Magnoliopsida; order Poales; family Poaceae; genus Aegilops; species Aegilops longissima. Next base: position 584,621,089 of record CM038681.1, on the reverse strand, counting down.
ATCCTTTACCATCGGTACTTCTTCCCGTACCACTCGATAAGTAATTAACTTGTGCTCTCCTCGGCTCGTGCGGATGATACATATTTAATCCTTCTTCCTTCGGTGTGGTGAGCAAAATTGACCTTGTGGTACAGTCTATGTTTCCTCCATACTTTGATAACCAATCCATACCTAATATCACATCCAATCCTTGGGATTCCGAATTATTAGGTCCGAGGGGAAAACATAGTGTCCAATCCTTAGTGGCAATCGATCACACCATTTACTAGCCATGTACTCTGCTCGGGTGAGGTTACTAGCATGGGTGACCTAAGGGCTTGGGTTGGTAACTTGTACTTATCCACAAATCCTTTGATATGTATGAATGCGATGCACCAAATCAAAAAGAACAACTGCAGAAATGACTTAACCAAAAACTTACCGACATCTTGATCGGGCTGATCTTCAACCTCCTCCACATCAATGTGGTTCACCCGTCCCCTGTTGAAAGGGTTGGGCTTCTTTCCGAGCTTCCATTGCCATTTCCATTCGCCTTCGACACCATTTGCATAATGCCCGCCTTGCGGCACTTAAAGCAAGTAATGTGACTCAAGTCTACCTTGGATGGTGTAGACGGGTTGGTGCGGTTCTGTCGTTGCTTCCTCCATTCCGCTCCCATTCTTGGTGCCATTATGGTTACGCTAATTACCTCCTCCATGGGTATGCTGAAACTGAATTCCTGATTTAGGGTATAACGAGGCTTCCTGCCGGGATCCAGAGTTATACTTCCTTGTCCATACTTCCGCTTGCAGTTCTCAATTTGTCTTGCTTCCCTTCAATCATGAGAGCTCGGTCTACTAACTCCCGATAGTTGTTGAAACTTGCTACCATCAACGGCATGCTGAACTCATCATTCAGTCCTTCTAGAAACTTCTCCTATTTAGCTGCATCCGTAGTAACGCTATCCGGGGCATAACGTGCTAATTTGCTAAAATCATCCACGATCGCCAACAGTCCTTCCTCCTTGGCGTAAGTTGCGAAACTCACGCTTCTTCATGGCCATGGCTCCTGCTTTGAAACATGAGCAAGTCGAAAAGCTTGCTGAAACGGTCCCATGTGGCGGTGTTCACGGGTAAGTGGTCTGTGAAATTCTCCCACCATGTTTGCTGCGGGTCCTTCAAGCTGATGTCTGCAAACTTCACTCTTTCACCATCTATGCATCCTGCGTGGTCAGCTCCTTCCTATCTTGCGGAGCCACCATCTGCTACAATTGGCTCGGTGCTCTCGGAATACACCGGCGGGTTCATCTAAGGAAACGAGTCGATGATCCGCAGGTGGTGGTGGTGGCGGTGGGTTGTTGTTGTTGTTGTTGTTCGCACCAATGTTTGAATCAGGGTATTCTGCTCTTTGGATCAATTGGGTGATCTCTGGCGGGAAAACGAATCCGGGTCGCGTCTGGAGGCATCTGAAGGGTTTAGAAGAGAAGAGAAATGTAGAATAGAATGAGGTCTAAGGGAATCACTACCCAAATGCACATGAGCAAATGCACACAAAATCACTTCATTCATTCAAACAAGGGTTTACAACGATCTAACTATCGCAAAGTGCGTGTACTATAATGTTTACATGGAGGAATACTACTAATATGTGGGGACTTCTACTAATTTGAACCGTGGAAGACTCCATGATGTCCGCTCCACCGTCTTCAAAGTCGGGTTCACTTGGATCCGAATCTGTGTCGTCGATGTTGATGTAGTCGATTGGGTATTCGACATACTGGTCTTCATTCTGGCGCCAACTTCTTCTTGAGTTCTTCGATCTCGTACTTAAGATCGTTATTGTGTCTTGCCGTGGCTATGATCTCGCCCATGTAGTCCTTGCGTGTAGTCTTTAGTTCTTCTTCCAGCTCGATGATCCTTCCTTTGTCTTCGCAACTCCAACATGTCATTGCACATTTGGTTCTCTGGCGTCGAATGTGCTGGTTTAACTCTGGATGAAAGCTGCAATGGACCTATCCTTCTTGGTGTTGACGACGCCCCAGTTGTCATCTCGGCGTCCGCAAATCTGGTAGATGGTGTCCTTGAGGTCTTCTTGATAAACTTCTCCAATCGTCCCATGGTGATGTGAGCTGCCATGCTCTTTCCTGCACTCAAGTGGGTGCATCAAAACACTATCTATAGGATTGGTGATTGGGGCGAATGTCCTTCCTGGAACGTGAGCATGAATCTTCCAGCGCTCCTCTTCAGGCAGAGTGGCGTTGAAAGTCCCGGTGAAGCTGGGTAGTCCAATGTTCATGTACTTAGTAACTTCCTTCAAGTGAAATCCAAAAGGTGTGCCTTCATCCGGTTGGGTGTACTTGATCTTCGCGTCCGTCATCCTAAAGAGAGTAGAAAAGATGAGGAGTTAGAAAATGGGAAGAAAGAGTGATCTATGGCTTTAACTTAGTGGTCGTGTCCTCATGATCGTGCACAGTGCTCGATACCATTCTCTCAGAGCGACCAGACCGAATGGATCAAGTCTCGTGCTCGTGTCATCCTGGGATCAATGTGCCGACACCACACAAGATTTCAAGGATTTATAGCGAGTAGCAATCACACACTTATTACATCGTTGTCCACAAGGAACTGAATACAATAATATGGCTTAAGGCCATCTAAATATAACAATGGAAGGCTTGGAAGATAAGCGAGTCCATCAACTCCAACGGCATCACCGAGTATAGAACCACGACCTAACACCTTACTGTCGTTCGAAAAGTCTCGCAACGTGAAAAGTTGCAGCCAAAATGGGTCAAGACATGGAATATGCCGGCAATGTAACACATAAGAGCAATGAATGAAATAAGCCTATACTACATGCATATATGGCTGGTGGTAAGGCTCTCTGATTACTTTGCATAAAGCTGATTTTTCCCTACATCAAAGAAATAATTTTATTTAACTATCATGGTGGTTGTTAAACATTGAGAATGGTTGACAAGATCCTCAATCCCAATTAAAAGTACTCATCAAAACCCAATAACTTTTATTCGAAGTAACATGTTGAGATTCACATGATATTCAATTACAGGATACTCAAGTTGTCCATAACCGGGACACGGCTAATCATGATTAGTTTATACACTCTGCAGAGGTTTGCGACTTTTCCCCACAAGACTCGATCGCCTCCGCTTGGTTCTCGTGACTACATGGTGTTTGAGAAACGGATGACCGAGACATAGTCTTCCGAAGCGCTAGCACCTTACATGTGGGTAGACCGTACCAACCTACATCCCCTACATCAGCTAGCCTACCCGTAAGAGTTCGTGACGACTTAGTCAACTACGCCAGAGCCCATAATTGGCTTGTGGCTGCACACGGAAGTTTCAGTTTGAATAATCTTATGATCCCTTAGAGCCCGGGTGGCGGTCCAAAGAAATACAGTAAGTCTGATGGAAACCAGGTGCCTCAATCCACCCAGATGTGTGTTTAGGTTGCCACCTTAGATAAACCATTAATTAACAATCTCACATCTGTCATGGATATACACTCACCCAATCCACGCCTACTAGCATAGCATGGCATGAACAAGCAAACGAGAAGTAACTCCCAAGGTTTCATAAGTAAAATGTAGTAGGTACTACTCAATCTACTTCCCAAACCCACAATTTAATTAGATCCTAATCATGCAAGTGTTTGAGGAATAGATCTAATGCATAAAAACTGGGTATGAGAAGGGTATGATCAAAGTGTTACTTGCCTTGTCGATGATCCATGAGTCCTAGGGATTCAAGTAACAAGCGGCGCTCCGGTGATCTAACACGCACAAACAACAAGCATACAATAAGTACTCATCTAATGCACAGGAAATCTCGAATAAAAGATCTAACCAGAAAGTTCAACTTAAGAACCCTGTTGCAAAAGAATCGAATCAAAATAAACTCCGAAAGTCGAAACTCGAGAGAAACGACTTCGGTTTAGCGATCTGAAATTAGGTCAAAATTTCACAGTGGCAAAACTCTGTGAAAGTAGGGTAGTCGAACGGCGGTTTCGTTCTTTAAACTCCAGCGCTTGAATCACCGATTCCGATAAACGAGCGAGAAATAAAACAGTTTTGAAAATCGGATCGAAATCAAATCGAAAATAACGGATTAAATTCGATTAAAAAGAAAAACGACGAACGGGTTAAATAGCGAACGTTCGTTAACAGAACGAATCTAACGAACGCGTTCATTAAACGAACGGTTCGGTGAACGTTCGTTAATTAAGAAAACCGAAAAAATAAAACCAATCTAGGTTTTTTTTTAAAAAAAAACCGAACATTTTTTTAAATAAACCGGATCGGTTCAAGGGGGAAAGACCGAATCGGGCGCGGGGCGGCGGCTACCTCCGGTGATCGCCGGGCGGGCTCTCCGGGGCTCGGGAGAGAGCGGCGGGTCCGGCGAGGGCGGGGGGTCCGCGTCGGCGGCCAAGGCGTCCACGGCGGCCAAGGCCAGCGTCGGGGCTCGGGTGGCGGGCGGCTCGTGCGGGTTGGGGTGAGAGAGAGGGGTCCGGGGTTTATAAAGGGGGGCGGCTCCTTGGGAGGGGCAGGGGAGCGCCTGGTCCCAAGGGACTCGGCGGCGGCGGCTGCCGGCTTGCGGCAGACACTGCACAAGAGCGGGAGCGGGAGGGAGAGGAGGTGGGCAGGCAGGGCCGGCACAGGCCTGGCTGGCTTGGGCAGGCTGGGCCTCGGTCCAGTAGGCGCGCGATTTTTTTATAAAATTAAACCAAAACGAATAAAAAAATACCAAACGAACTCGGATTTAAATAAAACAAATTTTCCCGACTCCTAAAATGAGTCGAACAAAATGAACTTTAAAACATCAAACATGCGTAAAAGTTTTAAAATGCTCATTTTGCCTAAGCAAAATAAATCTTTCAAAACCAAATTTGGTTTATTTATAATATCTTCATTTTCCTAATTGTTTGGGAAAGTCATATTATTCCCTCTCAAAATATTTTTATAGGAAAAACTTTATGAAGATAATTTAAATAATCCAATGATCCTATTTTTTTCAAAATTTGAGAATTCCCAAATATGAAAAATAAAGAAACTTCCAACTCTCTCCGAGGGTCCTTGAGTTGCGTGAATTTTCTAGGATCGGAAAAATGCGAGAAAATATGATATGCATGATGACCTAATGTATAACATTCCAAATTGAAAATTTGGGATGTTACACCGGCCATGCTGGCCAAGGCGTTCAGCGGCGGGTAGTCTTGCAGCAGGAGGCGGCGGGCGCGCCCGTAGGGCGCTGGAAGGCTCGGGCGGCCATCAGAAGGGCGGCGCCCATAGGCGGTGGTGGCGGCGTTCGGCGGCGGGGCTGGTTCAGCCGAGGTAGAGGCCGATGCCCGGACGGCTTGGACGAGCCCCGCAGGTGCCCGACATCTCCTCGGCGTGAGGAGCGGGGCGGATCCGCTGTGGTGGTGATCGGCGCCGTGCGGTGGTGGTGATGGTCCGGACATGAACGCCGTCATCGGCGAGGGAGGTGGCGGCGGCGGTGGTCGGGCGGAGGTGGATGGCGGCGGCGGCGGTGGTGGAAGCGACATGATCGGCATGGTGTCTCTGGATACCAAATTGGTAGGACTAGGGTTCCTACCAGCCTCCGCGTGATTGTATGGGCAAGGAGGAGGGACGAGGGCCGGAGCGGCGCGCTGGCGGGCAAAGCGCCGTCATGGCTAGGGTTAGGTCTTGGCGGCTGTTAGGGTTCCGGCTCCTTCGGGAGCCGAGCAACAGAAGATTATGATATCTTTATTGCTTGATCTCAAACGGTGTCTTACAACGAGTATTTATAACTTTAGCCTAAGATAACTTGCCTAAGATAACTTTGCCTAAGATAACTTGTGGGCCAAGCCCATAATACTAATGCCCGGTGGGCCTCTTTCTGGTATAGACCAAACCGGTCATAACATCTGCCAATAGGAAACACATAATTAATCAACATTGCATGCCTATCTGCCTCAGATGCAAAAATAGGGAGTTATTAATATCTCATACCGATGAATGATATTTGCAGTATGGTCCCTTGCGCCTGAAAAGGAACAGGCCATGTTCAGGGTCAGAAACAGCATTTATCTAAACCACATCTGTTCTTTTGGCCTAGCCATAATGTAAATGAAATGCTGTGAAATTGGCTCTCCAAAAAAGCATAGCACCATGTGAATTCGATTACAATTTGCTTCCACTGTTGAAAATTTCATATCAAAAAGCAACACTCATCATGCAAGAATAACAACAACAATGCCATTGAGGTTGAATAATCTGGTTATTTCAAGGCTAAACCTAATTACCAAGTCACAATTCAAGTCCTAGATAATCATATCGGAAAATCCATACAAATAACCCGCTGAACCCTTGATTGTCGCGAATTGATCATGGTCATCAACCAGAAGACAATGTGCATACTGCTAATCTATGATATGGTTGCCATGACCCTTACACCTTGACCAGGGTCAGAGCATAGTCCGTAGGAGGCAAAAGTGTGTCTAAATGGGCTTCATTTTTTCCAGTCTCAGCACATATCACACTCCAGATAAGTGTTAATATCTCAGAGGAGATGACCACAGAATTTCCTGAGTGTTCAAGTAGAGTCAGTATTCAGTAGTTTCTAATTTCTACATAGTCCTGGATCTTATTGGCAATGTGCAACTACAGTTTTTCAGAGACAATGTGCACACCACTAATCTATGATATGGCTGCCATGACCCTCACACCTTGACCAGAGTCTGAGCATCAGTTCATGGGAGGCAACGGTGTGTCTAAATGGGCTTCATTTCTTTTTTCAGTCTTAGCACATATCGCACCCAGAAAGTGTTAATATCTCAGAGAAGATGACCGCAGGATTTCCTCGGTGTCCAAGTACAGTCAGTACTCGGTAGTTTCTAGTTTTACATCTTCCTGGATCTTATTACAGTTTTTCAGAGACAATCTCATCATTCAGGAAGAAGTACATACTTGTTTGTGGCCATGGTGCAGGCCATCCCATCTTTCCTCGTCCCTTTGCAGATGCTGAAATCGGCCGAGACGCCCATCTTCATCATCTGCCCCACCGAGCCAACGCTCACCGAGAACCCTTGCCCCTGCAAGAACATCGTCCACCAACAATGAATCAATTCAGCATACACCCTCAAGGCATCAGTTGATCCACCCAAGGTAGGAAAGAAAAATGTGAGCAAGCATAGTACCCCCTTGTCCATGCGGACGTTGCCGTTGAACAGCGCGAAGACGTCGCCGACGACGCCGCCGGAGTAGTGGGTGTGGGCGTCCCCGAAGAGGAACACCGACACCTCGGAGTCGTCCAGCGCGCCCATCTTCCAGATGCTGTAGTCCTTCCCTGCTGCGCACCCGCCGTGCCCTTGTCCACGTCCGAGCTCGAGGTCGCCCATGGCCGCCACGCGCCACCAACGAGCCCCGCGCCAGATCCGCCGCACCTCGACCCTCCAAGCGGTGGGTACACCTCAATCCTCCTCTCCATGCAGCAGCGCTGGTTATCGAGAAGGAGGCGACCGTCGGGGCCCAGCTCGATGGCAGCGCGGATCTAGAAGCCCCGCCCGTTTCCGTGGTCGTAGCCATGGTAGATCTGGCCGCCAACAAGGAAGAGGCCCGCGGTAGGGAGGAAGAGGAAAAGGTGGAAGTCGGCGATGGAGCACTCACGGGGCGCGACGGCATGGGAGGCGAGGAACGGCGCGGCGGCGGCATACGTGGGGAGCAAAGAGGAGGAGGAGAAGTGAGGAGAGGAGCAGAGAGACGACGACCTTGGGTGCCCTATCGGCACCCCTCTCCTCGGATGAGGAAAGACGGAAATACCCTGGTGGGGGCAAAGTATTTACGTTTTGTTGCCATTAAAATTTTATCCAACGGCCCAGGTCGATTGGGTTCGAGATCGCAAGGCTCACGGCGGTCGGGCCCGAGATCGGACGGTCAGTATCGCGAGGGACTTTCGATCCGACGGCCGAGAGTGCCTGATCGCTGAGGAGCCTTGTGCATCCACTCGTCTCTTATTTCTGGATGATGCTGAGTAGCTCAAAATGAGGATTCATCACCGTACGTTCAGATGTGATAGCAAAGATGTAGTGTACGACCGCTGTTCTGTTTATAATAATCTAGAATGGGCATGCATCCGAGTAACAGTAAACGGTGATCCATCGAGAAAGCTTATCATCGTCGTCGTCACAATACACATCGATTCGTACCTAGTGTTCTCCTTCTCAACCAAAGAAAACGAATTTCACTCCAGACAATCCCACCAAATTGTCACCGCGAACACAACTAGACTCTTTTATTAACCGATCACCGGGGCAAGGCACGGCAATCCGGCCTTCTACAACTTGGACGGCTTGGGGAAGATGTCCGGCGTGAACTTCTGCGCGGCGCTGATGCTCCCCTTGATCTTCAGCTTACCCCTGCACAGCACAGCAAGCAAGCACGATATCGCCACGATCCTTTAATTTGGGGGAAAAGCTGCATATCAAATAGAGAAGTTTGGGATTCTTGTCTTGGCAGTTCTTTACCGGATAAACGCCATCTGCGGGTTCAGCTTGCCGCTGGCGATGGCGAGGAAGTCGTCGTCGGTGAAGGTGAAGGCCGCGTCCGGCGTCCCCTCGTACTTCCCTGCACGCCGAGACCACAACAGGGGAGAGTTTCTTCAGGAAACACGGCCCAAGAAACCGAAATTCAGAACCCACGCGAGACGAATCGAGCGGCGGGGGGAGGTGGGACCTGTGGAGACAGCGCCCTTCTTGAGGTCCACGACGAAGATCTCCTCGTCCACGCCCATCTTCTGTTATCAGATCGAACCCCCAAGGCCGAGGGCACCAAGCTTTAGGCGGATTCCACGGGGGAAACAGAGGGATAGGGGGATGCCATACATACCTTGGGCGAGATGTTGAGCTGGTAGACGAAGCCGACCTTGTTGGCGATCTCCTTGCCGGCGTCGGTGGCGAGGTGGGCGCTCATCTGCTCCAGGAGCCTGGCCGCCTTGAGCTTGCTCGCCTCCATCGCGGCGCACTGGACTGCGGATTAGGGAACAGGGGAAGGGAGGGACGGAGGAGACGGGGTTGGGATCTTGGGACTGTAGGAGATGATGCTCCTCGCCCTCTATAATGGCTCCAACCACCGGGGAGGGGAGGGGAGACGTGCAGGTACGGGAGTCGCCTCGGCTGGGGCTGGGACTGGGGTGGCTCTGTTGCGGTGGTTAGGCGTTGGCGCCCATAACTTGCATTTCCTCGCAAGATTACAAGATTGGACTGCACAATCGGGACAGTCCACGCAACTTGTAGCTGTCAAAAATCACAGTTTGGGCATTGCAGGATACCGTGGCCGTCGGAGCGGCTGGAGGGCAACACGCCGTACACGTAGTCTTGAGCTACAGTTTTTTTTCCCCTCCTGCCTCTACTTTTTTAATAGAAAAATAGATTTTATTCCTTAATTGTCGTATTGTTTACAAGCAAACGAGAAATAAAGTTAGGGATTGACACAAGAACTAAAATATCTGGAGCTAAAGGAGTTTCTAGCTAGTTCATCTGCTATTTGATTGGATTTATCGCAAAAAAAAGAAAGTTATTTGATTGGCTTTCCGGAAGACGTGCTTGTAAGAGAATCTCCAACACAAACCCCTAAAATGGACACAATATATGGAAGCCAGCCATCCAACCATGCCCATGTACATTTCAAACTAGATTTGAACAAATCGGACGAATTGCATGCAAACCGGAGCGCATTCATTACATCTTCAACATATTTCTTTAAACAAAAGTGGTCGGACCTAAACCTAGTATAAATCTATGGCGACACCCATCCTCCAAGTCCTTCTTGTTCCCTTTCGTGCACATGTCGGATTACCATGTCCATGTCCACGGAGATGAAACCCGCGAAGTGAAGTGTGGTCACCAGCGAGGAAGATTGGGACATGAGACACGGACTGACGGACTGACCCACTTGAGACTCGAGGCCCTACCGCCTCCCATGCCCTACTCCTCCTTCTCGGAGTCTATGACTTGCTCGTCGCTGTCGCTAGTGGACGCGAGCTCGATGACAGACGGACGGAACAACCTCGTCATCGTACTGACTCCAACGAAGCACAGTTGGTGTCACGAACGACACATAATTGCCGGCGTTCTCGTCCGTGATCGCCAACACCGCCTCCGCGTCCGACTGCGTCGCGACCACGTTGCAGCCGGCGCGACCGCGCTGAAAGTGCAACTAATCCCTGGATAGTTTTGCTAATTCATAACAACACATACATCATTGATCTAATGCATATTCAAAGATTATTTAAGTAAATTTCAATGTAGGCATGACAAAGAAATGAGAATGTGACCCCTCAAATTGCAAAGAACATGGATTGGCAAAAGGCTTCAAGACTCTACATTTTTGGTTAAGTGATCCAAGATGAAAGGACATGTGGTGCCCCATGTTTGGTTTTGGTAATAGATGACATTCTCTATGGACTAATGGTTGCCTTGGGCTATATTTGAAGGATTTGTCCTTAGGTTTTTCTTGAAGTCCATGTGTTGGTTTCAAGGAGTTTATGTGTTGACCAAGGTGGTGCTCCCTCCGTCCGAAAATACTTGTCATCAAAATGGATAAAAAGAGATGTATCTAGAACTAAAATACGTCTAGATACATCCCCTTTTATCCATTTTGATGACAAGTATTAAGGATTTATCCAAAAATGGTCAGACCTAAACCTAGTCTAAATCTACGGCGGCGCCCATCCTCCAAGTCCTTGTTGTCCCCTTTCGTGCACATGTCGGATGACCATGTCCATGTCCGTCAAGATGAGACCCGCGAAGTGAAGGTGCGGTCATCGGCGAGGAAGAGTGGGACATGAGGCACAAACCGACCCACTTGGGACTCAAGGCCCCGCCGCCTCCCATGCCCTACTCCTCCTTGTCGGAGTCTGTTACTTGCCCGTCGCTAGTGGATGTGAGCTCAATGAGGACAGCCGAAACGGCCTCGTTGTCGTACCGACTCCAGTGAAGCATAGTTGGTGTCGTGAACGACGCGTAGCTGTCGGCGTTCTCGTTCGTGATCGCTAGCGCCGCCTCCACGTTTGATTGCACCGGGACCGTGTTGCGGCCAGCGCGAGCGCGCTGAAAGTGCAAATAATCCCCAGATGATTTTGGTAATTCATAACAACATATACATCACTGAACTAATGCCTACTCAAAGATTATTTCGGAAAAGTTAAATGTAGGTATGGCAAAGAAATGTGAATTTGGACCCCTCAAATTTCAAAGTACATGGATTGGCAAAAGGCTTCAAGACTCTACATTTTTGGTTAAGTGATCCAAGATCAAATTGAGTCCATAGGAAAGCCAATACTATTAAAAGGGAAGAGGTTTTAATCATGAGTCATTTTCTCAATTGCTTAAAGATATTTCTCCAAAACCCTCAGCCACACCCTCACAATCCAATTTGTCCAAAAACCTAATGTTATTCTTTGTCCCACCGAAACACATACACCCGAACCCACCGAGATACAATCAGACAGAGCCACCGCCTAAACCCTAGAAACTTGGTCTCACCGAGATGACATTCAGTCCCACCGAAGTGTGTGTGCCAACCTTATGTGACCCATTGTTTTCATCTCGGAATTACCAAGTGAAACCGATCTGAATTACCGAGGCGAGGAAAGTGCTTAGGTCATCACTAATCGTCCCACCGAGTGGATTCATCCAGTCTCACCAAAACGTATGAAGTTCAAACCTTTTGCACTGGTTAGTCTCACCGAGTTTTTCACCCAGTCCCAACGGGTTGTGCATAAAGGTGTGTAACTGTTACAATTTTTGGTGATGGCTATATATGCCCCACCCACACCACCTATTCTCAGAGAGAGCAGCCAGGACGAAGCCACCACTTCATAAATTAATTTTCTGAGAGAAAACCACCTACACTTGTGCTGAGATCAAAGGATTACACTCCAACCATTTGATCCTTGGTTTCTAGCCCCCTCAAATTGCTATCCACTCCAATCCTTCTCCTACCACCAAACCAAATCTATGAGAGAATGGTTGAGTGTTTAGGAGCCTATGTTTTGAAGCACAAGAGTAAGGAGTTCATCATCGACAATAACATCTATTACCTTTTGGAGAGTGGTGTCTCCTAGATTGGTTAGTGTCACTTGGGAGCCTCCAAATCATGTGGGGTTGAACCAAGGAGTTTGTAAGGGCAAGGAGATCGCCTACTTCATGAAGATCTACCCCGAGTGAGGCTAGTCCTTCGTGGGCGTAAGCCATGATGGAATAGGCAAGGTTGCTTCTTCATTGACCCTTCATGAGTGGAGCCCTCCGGGAACTCGCGCAGCCGTTAATCAAGAGGTGAAAGATAAAGCAGAAAATATAGATCACATCCTAAGAACACTACTACATCACTCGAAAAATGCAGCGAAATAGAACTAAAATATAAACGAACTAAACCCGAATGAGAGCTTTACAAAAGAAGGGCGACTAGCCACATTTCTTCTACCAGCAGAAGATAACTTCCTCTTCAAGGATTTTACTTACCAAAAAACGTAAAGACAAAAGTCACCTCAACAGGAGAAAATAACCAACAACATAAACACCAAGTACAAGAAAATAAAACATAAAAAACTTGATTAAGATAAAACTTGAAAAGAGCTTTGTCAAGGGATCCCAAGAAAAGCCCTGTAATGGCTTGTAATATAAAGATTTATGTTTATTTCTGAGTCATAGAGTTGTGTTGTGGTATTGACGTGAGTCACCGTTCGTGATCGTGCATAACACGTGTATGATTAGTGCACGATTATAAACGAGGGCATCACTTAATCAAGATAAATTACATAGTAATTCCTAAGCTTACACTCTAATGCATGAGCACTTAAAAACAAACACTCAAAGGCCATTACGGGGCTAGAACACATGGGAAAATAGAGAAATGATGCATTGAGTAAAATCTGATACACTCAGAGGCCATAGATGCACTCAGAGACCAAGGAACCTGTGCACTACATGCGGTAGAGGCCATTGGTAACATCTAACTACATCCAAACCTACTGAAAGGATCAATATAGTTGACTAGAAGGGGGTGAATAGGCAACTAACAATTTTTAGCTTTCTTTACCAATTTAAATTTTGCATCAAAGTAGGTTTTCTAGATATGCAACTAGGTGAGCAACCTATATGATGCAACAACAACAAGCACACAAGCAAGCAAGGGATACAACACAATATAAGCTTGCACAAGTAAAGGTAAGAGATAACCAAAAGTGGAGCCGGTGGAGACGAGGATGTGTTACCGAAGTTCCTTCCCTTTGAGGGGAAGTACGTCTCCGTTGGAGCGGTGTGGAGGCACAATGATCCCCAAGAAGCCACTAGGGCCACCATATTCTCCTCACGCCCTCAGACAATGCAAGATGTCGTGATTCCACTATTGGTGCCCTTGGAGGCGGCGACCGAACCTTTACAAACAAGGTTGGGGCTATCCCCACAACTCAATTGGAGGCTCCCAACGATACCACGGAGCTTCACCACAATGGAATGTGGCTCCGAGGTGACCTCAACCATCTAGGGTGCTCAAACACCCAAGAGTAACAAGATCCGCGAAGGATTAGTGGGGGGAATCAAATTTCTCTTGGTGGAAGTGTAGATCCAGGCCTTCTCAACCAATCCCTAAAGAATCAACAAGTTTGATTGGCTAGGGAGAGAGATCGGGCGAAAAAAAGCTTTTGGAGCAACAATGGAGCTTGGGGGAAAGGAGGTAAGTCAACTTGGAGAAGAAGACCTCCTTATATAGTGGGGGAACCAATCCAACCGTTACCCCCCTCTTTAGCCCGCACAGAGCGGTACTACTGCTCAGTAGAGCGGTACTACCGCTAGTCACAACGGTACTACCATGACCACCAGCGGTACTACCGCATAGACTGAGCGTAGTAGAAGCTGAGGGAGAATGAGAGAAAGAGAGGGGGTATGGGCGGCAATAGTAGCGGTGGTAGCCGTGGTGGTACCGCTGCTACTGCCGCTACTACTGCCGCAAAACCCGACATGGGAAAATGCATCCTCGAATCGAGGCGGTAGCGTTGTCGAACCAGGATGGTACTGCCGCCTATGCCCCGAAGCGATACTACCGCTGTAGACAGCGGTACTACCGCTTGAGGACCATAGGTGGTACTACCACTCTGGCGGTGGTACTATCGCTTTCTCCTCACAGTCTCCACTACTGTTTAAATAGCAAACTCCATGGAGACGAAAGGAGCTGGGGGTGCAACAGAGACGTGTATGTGTTGATTCCACCTTAGCCTTTCCATAGCGGACCCCCTCTTGATAGTACGGTGTCTCCTACGACTCAAGTCCACCAAACCAAAATGAAAGAGACTACACTGTCTTCACATAAAGCTCTGAGGGGAAAGAATCGTCTCGTGCCACAGAATGAATCTCTGAAATACTCAACGCACACGATTAGTCCACAAAAGCATTGTCATCAATCACCAAGACTACTTAGAGAGAGATATGCCCTAACAATCTCCTCCTTTTTGGTGGATTGATGACAACACGGGATTTGCACAAGGTAATGGCATAATATAAAGCGAATCCCAAAACTAAAAAATATAGACGGGCTCCCCCTAGATGTGTGCACTTAATTAGAGGTGCCTTTGGATTGCAAAGTGCACACATTAGGATCAACACTCCCCCTATATTTTATAGTCTGACAACAATAGCATCATAGATAAGACATATGAGCTAGGATGCAGGCAAGTGAGCAAAGTAGACATATGAGATAAGCATGAACTCACAAACTACTATAGTACTTGATATACAAGAAAATAATAAGATAGGGTAGCATATGTCTCACACCATATGAAAGGGTACTAGGTCTCAGAGCACAAACCAAACCAAAGTAAATAAGAGAGTTTTGCGAGAGAGAGAGAGAGAGAGAGAGAGAGAGAGAGAGAGAGAGAGAGAGAGAGAGAGAGAGAGAAGACCAGGCAAATAAGACACTCGCAACTCGACAACGACAAATCCCTAAACTCTCTCCCCCTTTGGCATCGAGACACCAAAAAGGGGAAAGAGTGCTCCTATGGCCACGGGTGATAGCAGAACTGAAGAACTCCAGCATCACATCCCCGTGAGATCGTCTTCTCCTCCATCATCGGTACGTGGCTGCTCAGTGTCTGAGTCTATCCACGGGCAGTTCTGCTGAACCCACTCCTCCTCATCTGTGATCTTGCCCTCAGAACCGCTGGCAACTGTGGAACCTAACTGGCGCGTGAGCTCCTTGTGACGGCTCCTGGACTTCTTCTCGGACACATGAGCCATGTACTGACCATGAAACTCTATGCAGAAAAGTTTCTTCATTTTGCACTTGAGCTTCTTTGCCCATGAGGGCTCCGCTCCTGAGGGCTCATAGTCATCATCATTAGCAGCATCAAACTCTGTCTCAACGTCAGCAGCTCCAGATGGAATCCCAGACCTCGGGACCGATGTGCCCCAGTTCTCCTTCTTCCTCAGACGCTTGATCTCATGAGGGATCAACTCGCCAGTCTCCAGCACAACATTAGGATAAGTGTGCATCCAAGCCTTCTCAATAAGCAACATGATAAAAGGCGCATAGATGGGGCACTTGCGCTCAGAGATAGCAGTGACAAGCTCAGACCACATGACATGAGAGATATCCAAGGATTTTCCAGTGTTTTCTTCCTTCTCATGCTGGCAAAAAAGCAGCATGTCCACGAGAAAAGAGTGAATCATATCCAAGTTCCCAATGCGAAGGTCGACTACATAACACTTCACCATTATTTGGGCCTAGAGGAAGGCATTGGGAAGTAATAAGTAGATGATGGGTTGCTAGAGTGACAGAAGCTTAAACCCTACTTTATGCGTTGCTTCGTAAGGGGCTGATTTGGATCCATATGTTTCATGCTATGGTTAGGTTTACCTTAATACTTTTTTTGTAGTTGCGGATGCTTGCAATAGATGTTAATCATAAGTGGGATGTTTGTTCAAGTAAGAACAACACCCAAGCACCGGTCCACCCACATACCAAATTATCAAAGTACCGAACGCGAATCATATGAACGTGATGAAAACTAGCTTGACGATATTCCCATGTGTCCTCGGGAGCGCTTTTCCTTATATAAGAGTTTTTCCAGGCTTGTCCTTTGCTACAAAAGGATTGGGCCACCTTGTTGCACTTTATTTACTTTTGTTACTTGTTGCTCGTTACAAATTATCCTATCACAAAACTATCTGTTACCACTTGTTTCAGTACTTGCAGAGAATACCTTGCTGAAAACCGCTTATCATTTCCTTCTGCTCCTCGTTGGGTTCGACACTCTTACTTACCGAAAGGACTACGATAGATCCCCTATACTTGTGGGTTATCAAGACTCTTTTCTAGCGCCGTTGCCGGGGTGTGAAGCGCCTTTGGTAGGTGGAATTTGGTAAGGAAAAATTTATATAGTGTGCTGAAATTTACTGTCACTTGTTACTATGGAAAGTAATCCTCTGAGGGGCTTGTCCGGGGTATCTTCACCCCGTCCAGTAGAGCAAAGAGTTGCTCCTCAACCTACTGAACCTATTGAAAATGAAACTCCTTTTGAAGTTCCTTCGGGTATGATGGAAAAACTGCTAGCTAATACTTTTGTAGGAGATGGAACCAAGCAACCTGATGAACACTTAATATATGTGGATGAGGTTTGTGGATTATTTAAGCTTGCAGGTATACCCGATGATGTTGTTAAGAAGAAGGTCTTCCCTTTATATTTGAAGGGAGATGCATTGACATGGTATAGGTTATGTGATGATACGAGATCATGGAACTACAAAAGACTGAAATTGTTAATCAAAAATATTATCCTATGCATCTTGTTCATCGTGATCGCAATTATATATATAATTTTTGGCCTCACGAAAGAGAAAGCATCGCTCAAGCATGGGGGAGGCTTAAATCAATGTTATATTCATGCCCCAACCATGAGCTCCCAAGAGAAATAATTATTCAAAGTTTTTATGCTCGGCTTCCTCATAATAATCAAACCATGCTCGACACTTCTTGTGCTGGCTCTTTTATGAAGAAGACTATTGAATTCAGATAGAATTTATTGGATAGAGTTAAACACAACTCTGAAGATTGGGACCTCGATGAAGGTAAGGAGTCAGGTATGACACCTAAGTTTGATTGTGTTAAATCTTTTATGGATACCGATAGTTCCGTAAGTTTAGCACTAAATATGGACTTGACTCTGAGATAGTAGCCTCTTTCTGTGAATCTTTTGCTACTTATGTTGATCTCCCCAAGGAGAAGTGGTTTAAATATCATCCTCC
The DNA here is from genome assembly GCA_021605205.1 of Aegilops longissima. Lineage (NCBI taxonomy): Eukaryota > Viridiplantae > Streptophyta > Magnoliopsida > Poales > Poaceae > Aegilops > Aegilops longissima. Next base: position 584,603,813 of record CM038681.1, on the reverse strand, counting down.
CATAGAAGTAAAAGTAGCTGCACCTATTAAAGTTGAAGAAAAGACTATCACTTATAATGATCCTATTGTTCCTACTTCTTATGTTGAGAAACCACCTTTCCCTGTTAGAATAAAGGATCATGCTAAAGCTTCAACTGTGGTTCGTAAAAGCAATATTAGAACTTATACACCTCCTGAGAAAGCAAAGTAGAACCTAATATTGCTATAGTTAAAGATCTCTTGTCTGATAATATTGATGGGCATGTTATTCAATTCTGTGGTGAATCTGCTAGAATTGCTAAACCTAGCGTTAAAGATAAACATAGACATGTGGTAGGCGTGCCTGTTATTTCTGTTAAAATAGGAGATCATTGTTATCATGGCTTATGTGATATGGGTGCTAGTGCTAGTGTTATACCTTATGACTTGTATAAAGAAATTAAGCATGAAATTGCACCTGCTGAGTTAGAAGATATTGATGTCACAATTAAACTTGCCAATAGAGATACCATATCGCTAGTGGGAATTGTTAGAGTTGTTGAAGTCTTGTGTGGGAAAATCAAATATCCTGCTGATTTTCTTGTTCTAAGTTCCCCACAAGATAGCTTTTGTCCAATTATATTTGGTAGACCCTTCTTGAATACTGTCAATGCTAAGATAGAATGCGAAAAGAATGTTGTTACTATTGGCTTGGATGATATGACTCATGAGTTTAATTTCTCTAAATTTAGTAAACAACACCGTGAAGAAGAATTGCCTAGTAAGGATGAAATCATTGGTCTTGCTTCTATTGCCGTGCCTCCTAGTGATCCTTTAGAACATTATTTGCTAGACCATGAAAATGATATGTTTATGAATGAAAGAAAGGAAATAGATGAAGTATTCTTTAAACAGGAACCTATTCTGAAACATAATTTGCCTGTTGAAATCCTAGGGGATCCTCCTCCGCCCAAGGTTGATCCCGTGTTTGAGCTTAAACCGTTGCCTGATAATCTTAAATATGCTTATCTTGATGAAAAGAAAATATATCCTGTTATTATTAGTGCTAACCTTTTAGAGCATGAAGAAGAAAGATTATTGAAAACTCTGAAGAAGCACCGTGCTGCTATTGGATATATTCTTGATGATCTTAAGGGCATTAGTCCCACTCTATGTCAACATAAAATAAATTTGGAAGAAGATGCCAAACCTGTTCGTGATCATCAACGAAGGTTGAATCCTAAGATGAAAGAAGTGGTAAGAAAAGAAATACTAAAGCTCTTGGAGGCAGGTATAATTTATCCCGTTGCTGATAGTCAGTGGGTAAGTCCTGTTCATTGTGTCCCTAAGAAGGGAGGTGTTACTGTTGTTCCTAATGATAAAGATGAATTGATCCCGCAAAGAATTATTACAGGTTATAGGATGGTAATTGATTTCCACAAATTAAATAAAGCTACTAAGAAAGATCATTACCCCTTACCTTTTATCGATCAAATGCTAGAAAGATTATGCAAACATACACATTATTGCTTTCTAGATGGTTATTCTGGTTTCTCTCAAATACCTGTGTCGGCTAAAGATCAATCAAAGACTACTTTTACATGCCCTTTTGGTACTTTTGCTTATAGCCGTATGCCTTTTGGTGTATGTAATGCACCTGCTACCTTTCAAAGATGCATGATGGCTATATTCTCTGACTTTTGTGAAAAGATTTGTGAGGTTTTCATGGACGACTTTTCCGTCTATGGATCCTCTTTTGATGATTGCTTGAGCAATCTTGACCGAGTTTTGCAGAGATGTGAAGAAACTAATCTTGTCTTAAATTGGGAAAAGTGCCACTTTATGGTTAGTGAAGGTATTGTCTTGGGGCATAAAGTTTCTGAAAGAGGTATTGAAGTTGATAAAGCCAAGGTTGATGCTATTGAAAAGATGCCATGTCCCAAGGACATCAAAGGTATAAGAAGTTTCCTTGGTCACGCCGGATTTTATAGGAGGTTCATTAAGGACTTCTCAAAATTTCTCGACCTCGACTAATTTATTACAAAAGATATACCATTTGTCTTTGATGATGATTGTGTAGAAGCATTTGAAATACTTAAGAAAGCATTGATCTCTGCACCTATCGTTCACCACCGATTGGAATTTACCCTTTGAAATTATGTGTGATGCCAGTGATTATCTTGTAGGTGATGTTCTAGGGCAAAGAGTTGATAAGAAATTAAATGTTATCCATTATGCTAGTAAAACTTTAGACAATGCTCAAAGAAATTATGCTACTACTGAAAAAGAATTTTTAGCGCTTGTATTTGCATGTGATAAGTTCAGACCTTATATTGTTGATTCTAAAGTAACTATTCACACTGATCATGCTGCTATTAAATACCTGATGGAAAAGAAAGATGCTAAACCTAGACTTATTAGATGGGTTCTCTTGCTACAAGAATTTGATTTGCATATTGTTGATAGAAAGGGAGCTGAGAACCCCGTTGCAGACAACTTGTCTAGGTTAGAAAATGTTCTTGATGACCCACTACCTACTGATGATAGCTTTCCTGATGAGCAACTAAATGTCATAAATACTTCTCGTAGTACTCCATGGTATGATGATTATGCTAATTACATTGTTGCTAAATTTATACCACCTAGTTTCACATACCAGCAAAAGAAAAAGTTTTTCTATGATTTGAGACATTACTTTTGGAATGACCCACATCTTTATAAAGAAGGAGTGGATGGTGTTATTAGACGTTGTGTACCTGAGCATGAACATGAACAGATCCTACGCAAGTGTCACTCTGAAGCTTATGGAGGACACCACGCTGGAGATAGAACTGCACATAAGGTATTGCAATCTGGTTTTTATTGGCCTACTCTCTTCAAGGATGCCCGTAAGTTTGTCTTGTCTTGTGATGAATGTCAAAGAATTGGTAATATTAGTAGACGTCAAGAAATTCCTATGAATTATTCACTCGTTATTGAACCATTTGATGTTTGGGGCTTTTATTATATGGGACCTTTTCCTACCTCTAATGGATATACACATATTTTAGTTGCTGTTGATTACGTTACTAAGTGGGTAGAAGCTATTCCAACTAGTAGTGCTCATCATAACACCTCTATTAAAATGCTTAAAGAAGTTATTTTTCCGAGGCTTGGAGTCCCTAGATATTTAATGACTGATGGTGGTTCACATTTTATTCATGGTGCTTTCCGTAAAACGCTTGCTAAATATGATGTTAATCATAGAATTGCATCTCCTTATCACCCGCAGTCTAGCGGTCAAGTAGAATTGAGTAATAGAGAACTCAAATTAATTTTGCAAAAGACTGTCAATAGGTCTAGAAAGAATTGGTCCAAGAAACTTGATGATGCATTATGGGCCTATAGAACTGCATATAAAAATCCTATGGGTATGTCTCCGTATAAAATGGTTTATGGAAAAGCATGTCATTTACCTCTCGAACTAGAGCATAAGGCTTATTGGGCTATTAAAGAGCTCAACTATGAATTCAAACTTGCCAGTGAGAAGAGGTTATTTGATATTAGCTCCCTTGATGAATGGAGAACCCAAGCTTATGAAAATGCCAAGTTGTTTAAAGAAAAAGTTAAAAGATGGCATGACAAAAGGATACAAAAGCGTGAGTTTAATGTAGGTGATTATGTATTGCTATACAACACTCGTTTAAGATTTTTTGCAGGAAAACTTCTCTCCAAATGGGAAGGACCCTACGTTATCGAGGAGGTTTATTGTTCCGGTGCCATAAAAATCAACAACTTCGAATGCATCCGAAGGTGGTAAACGGTCAAAGAATCAAACACTATATCTCAGGTAATCCCATAAATGTTGAAACCAATGTTATTGAAACCGTAACCCCGGAGGAATACATAAGGGACACTTTCCGAACGTTTGCACTCGGAAAAGGAATAGGTATGTGATGCGGTAAGTAAACCGGCTCCAAAACAATTTTAAGGCAATATTTCTCCGTTTTGGAATATTTAGAAAAATAAAAAAAAAAGTAGCAGTCCGGGAAGGACACGAGGGCCCCACGAGGGTGGAGGGCGCGCCCCCCTACCTCGTGGGCACCTCATGTGCCTTCCGGACTCCGTTTTCTTGCACGATACGTATTTTAGTCGGTAAAAATTCATTATATATTCTCCCGAAGGTTTTGAATCCCGTATCACGCAAATCTCCTCTGTTCTTGTTTCGAGTTGTTTTTCTGACAGATCTAGATTATCATGACGTCCCCAAGTGCTTCCAAGGACAAGTTCTTCGATAAGGTCATCAACCCTTACCTCGCGGAGGTGCTGCGACACCCTCAAACCATTGAGTTGCGTGATGGGTTGCTGCACATCCGCGATGAAGAGGGACCAAAAGGAACCGGAAGCGTGGAGACGAGGCTCGAAGCAGTGGAGCAACAAGTTTTCAAGTGTCAAGGGATGGTGGAATGTGGACTCAACTCCAACCACATGATGATAGCAGAGTTCACTAGCAATCACAAGTCGGATGCCGACAATATCAGGGAGGCCATCTTCAAGCTTCATAAGAAGATCGAGCACCTTCAAGCCCAAATCTATGACCTGCAAAATCAAAACTGTGAGTATGAATATAGATTCAAAAGGATGAGTTTGGCTGCAGATTTGAGGATTCCAGAGACTCGATCATCCTTCTATGATGGTGAGCCCATGCCTTGGAAGATGGACGACAAGCCCACATCATTGACAACACCTCCACCTTCTTCACCAACAAAGGAGACATAATCACATGGGTATGGGCACTCCCCTTGGCAACTGCCAAGCTTGGGGGAGGTGCCCCGGTATCGTATCACAACCACATCTCCCACCTTTACCGTTTTTCTTAGTTCGATCCTATTAGTAGTATCTTGATCTAGTAGAATAAAGTTTATGGCATGATCTAGTTTTGAGTTTTGCTTTATGATCTCTCTATGTAATCGAGTCCGTGAGCTATATAATAAAGATCAGTGTTGATTCAAGGGCTTGATTATTTTGCCATGATCTTGAGTGAATAAAAAGAAGAAAGAAAAAGAATAAAAAGAAACAAAGAGTTCATATTGATCTTATTGAGAGTAATGACTTCACATAGGAAGGGTTTGATGATTAAAAGTTGTTGAGAGTTGGCAAACATAGCTTTGGTCATCGTTGCAATTAATAGTAAGTAATAAGGAAAGAGAGGTTTCACATATAGATATACTATTATTGACATCTTTTATGATTGTGAGCACTTATTAAAATATGACATGCTAAAGAGTTGATGTTGGACAAGGAAGACAACGTAATGGGTTATGTTTTCTTATATCTGAGATAAAGTATATTGTCATGGATCGTCCAACATGTTGAGCTTGCCTTTCCCCCTCATGCTAGCCAAATTCTCTGCACCAAGTAGAGATACTACTTGTGCTTCCATAAACCCGTAAACCAGTTTTGCCATGAGAGTCCACCATATCTACCTATGGATTGAGTAAGATCCTTCAAGTAAGTTGTCATCGGTGCAAAGCAATAAAAATTGCTCTCTAAATATGTATGATTGATTGTTGTGGGGAAATAAGCTTTATACGATCTTGTGATGTGGAAGAAATAAAAGCGACGGACTGCATAATAAAGGTTCATATCACAAGGGGCAATATAAAGTGACGTTCTTTCGCATTAAGATTTTATGAATCCAACCATAAAAGCGCATGGCAACCTCTGCTTCCCTTTGCGAAGGGCCTATCTTTTATTATTATCCTCTACCTTATGCAAGAGTCATGGTGATATTCACCTTTCCTTTTTACATTTTATCCTTTGGCAAGCACAGTGTGTTGGAAAGATCCTGATTAATATATCTAATTGGATGTAGGAGGCATGAGTTATTATTGTTGACATTACCCTTGAGGTAAAAGGTTGGGAGGCGAAACTATAAGCCCCTATCTTTCTCTGTGTCTGATTAAAACTCTGTAACCACAAGTATCGCGTGAGTGTTAGCAATTATGAAAGTCTAAACGATAGTTGAGTATGTGGACTTGCTATTAAGCTCTGACATAGACTCTTTCCGATATTATGATAAATTGCAATTGCTTCAATGACTAAGATTACAGTTTGTTGGTTCTCAATAAAGTTTATGATTCGTACTCTACATTGTGAATGGATTATTACTTGAACATAAGTAATCGTATGACAATATCTATATATGTTGCTGTTATGAGAATAATCATGATGCCTTCATGTCCGTATTTTATTTTTATCGACACCTCTACCTCTAAACATGGGGACATATTTATCGTTATCGGCTTTCGCTTGAGGACAAGCGAGGTCTAAGCTTGGGGGAGTTGATACGTTCATTTTGCATCATGCTTTTATATCGATATTTATTGCATTATGGGCTGTTATTACACGTTATTTCACAATACTTATGCCTATTCTCTCTTATTTTACAAGGTTTACATAAGGAGGAGAATGCCGCAATTGGAATTCGGGCTGGAAAAGGAGAAAATATTAGAGACCTATTCGCACAACTCAAAAGTCCGAAACTCCACGGAATATCTTACAATAAATAATAAAAATCCTCGCCAAAGATGAAGGTCAGGGGCCCACACCTGTCCCACGAGGTGGGGGCGCCCCCCTCCTAGGGCGCGCCCCCTACCTCGTGGGCCCCCTTGTGGCCCTCCGATGCCCATCTTCTGCTATATGAGGTCTTTCGTCGAGAAAAAAATCAAAAGCAACCTTTCGGGATGAAACTCCGCCGCCACGAGGCGGAACCTTAGCGGAACCAATCTAGGGCTCCGACAGAGCTGTTCTGCCGGGGACACTTCCCTCCGGGAGGGGGAAATCATCGTCATCATCATCACCAACGCTCCTCTCATCGGGAGAGGGCAATCTCCATCAACATCTTCACCAGCGCCATCTCCTCTCAAAACCCTAGTTCATCTCTTGTATCCAATTCTTGTCTCCAAGTCCGGGATTGGTACTAGTAGGTTGCTAGTAGTGTTGATTACTCCTTGTAGTTGATGCTAGTTGGTTTTTTTGGTGGAAGATCATATGTTCAGATCCTATATGCATATTAATACCCCTCTGATTATGAACATGAATATGCTTTGTGAGTAGTTACGTTTGTTCCTGATGACATGGGAGAAGTCTTGCTATTAGTAGTCATGTGAATTTGGTATTCGTTCGATATTTTGATGAGATGTATGTTGTCTAGCCTCTAGTGGTGTTATGTGAGCGTCGACTACATAACACTTCACCATTATTTGGGCCTAGAGGAAGGCATTGGGAAGTAATAAGTAGATGATGGGTTGCTAGAGTGACAAAATCTTAAACCCTACTTTATGCGTTGCTTCGTAAGGGGCTGATTTGGATCCATATGTTTCATGCTATGGTTAGGTTTACCTTAATACTTTTGTTGTAGTTGCGGATGCTTGCAATAGAGGTTAATCATAAGTGGGATGTTTGTTCAAGTAAGAACAGCACCCAAGCACCGGTCCACCCACATACCAAATTATCAAAGTACCGAACGCGAATCAGATGAACGTGATGAAAACTAGCTTGACGATATTACCATGTGTCCTCGGGAGCGCTTTTTCTTATATAAGAGTTTGTCCAGGCTTGTCCTTTGCTACAAAAAGGATTGGGCCACCTTGCTGCACTTTATTTACTTTTGTTACATGTTTCTCGTTACAAATTATCCTATCACAAAACTATCTGTTACCACTTGTTTCAGTACTTGCAGAGAATACCTTGCTGAAAACCGCTTATCATTTCCTTCTGCTCCTCGTTGGGTTCGACACTCTTACTTATCGAAAGGACTACGATAGATCCCCTATACTTGTGGGTCATCCAGACTCTTTTCTGGCGCCGTTGCCGGGGTGTGAAGCGCCTTTGGTAGGTGGAATTTGGTAAGGAAAAATTTATATAGTGTGCTGAAATTTACTGTCACTCGTTACTATGGAAAGTAATCCTCTGAGGGGCTTGTTCGGGGTATCTTCACCCTGTCCAGTAGAGCAAAGAGTTGCTCCTCGACCTACCGAACCTATTGAAAATGAAACTCCTTTTGAAGTTCCTTCGGGTATGATGGAAAAACTGCTAGCTAATACTTTTGTAGGAGATGGAACCAAGCAACCTGATGAACACTTCTTATATGTGGATGAGGTTTGTGGATTATTTAAGCTTGCAGGTATACCCGATGATGTTGTTAATAAGAAGGTCTTTCCTTTATCTTTGAAGGGAGATGCATTGACATGGTATAGGTTATGTGATGATACGAGATCATGGAACTACAAAAGGCTGAAATTGGAATTTCATCAAAAATATTATCCTATGCATCTTGTTCATCGTGATCCCAATTACATATATAATTTTTGGCCTCGCGAAGGAGAAAGCATCGCTCAAGCTTGGGGGAGGCTTAAATCAATGTTATATTCATGCCCCAATCATGAGCTCCCAAGAGAAATAATTATTCAAAGTTTTTATGCTCGGCTTTCTCATAATAATCAAACCATGCTCGACACTTCTTGGGGCTGGCTCTTTTATGAAGAAGTCTATTGAATTCAGATGGAATTTATTGGATAGAATTAAACGCAACTCTGAAGATTGGGACCTCGACGAAGGTAAGGAGTTAGGTATGACACCTAAGTTTGAGTGTGTTAAATCTTTTATGGATACCGATATTTTCCGTAAGTTTAGCACTAAATATGGACTTGACTCTGAGATAGTAGCCTCTTTCTGTGAATCTTTTGCTACTTATGTTGATCTCCCCAAGGAGAAATGGTTTAAATATCATCCTCCCATAGAAGTAAAAGTAGCTGCACCTATTAAAGTTGAAGAAAAGACTATCACTTATAATGATCCTATTGTTCCTACTTCTTATGTTGAGAAACCACCTTTCCCTATTAGAATAAATGATCATGCTAAAGCTTCAACTGTGGTTCGTAAAAGCAATATTAGAACTTATACACCTCCTGAGCAAGTCAAAGTAGAACCTAATATTGCTATTGTTAAAGATCTCTTGTCTGATAATATTGATGGGCATGTTATTCAATTCTGTGGTGAATCTGCTAGAATTGCTAAACCTAGCGTTAAATATAAACATAGACCTTTGGTAGGCGTGCCTGTTATTTTTGTTAAAATAGAAGATCATTGTTATCATGGCTTATGTGATATGGGTGCTAGTGCTAGTGTTATACCTTATGACTTGTATAAGGAAATTAAGTATGAAATTGCACCTGCTGAGTTAGAAGATATTGATGTCATAATTAAACTTGCCAATAGAGATACCATATCGCTAGTGGGAATTGTTAGAGTTGTTGAAGTCTTGTGTGGGAAAATCAAATATCCTGCTGATTTTCTTGTTCTAAGTTTCCCACAAGATAGCTTTGTCCAATTATATTTGATAGACTCCCATATTCAAGCTACAGTAACCTCACCCTAATGATGCCATGTCATCACCAAATTACTAAGCCAATTGTCATTTGATTAAAATCAAAGTCAAATTCAAATTTATTCAAATGGTAAATAAAAAAATGTTTATTAGTTGAAAATATTCACCACATAATTGTCTTTCATTAAGAAACAATTTTGGAGATGCTTAAAATGCCTCTGGGAATTATAACAGTGGACCAACAACCAATTAGTTAACCTTTTCAATTTCTAAACAATACTTAAACAATCTGAAACGGTTTGGAACCTTTTGTTCAGCCCCAGGGTGTTTCCCTGTATTTGTGTGACAAGTTTCATATTAAACAAAAATCAATTGTTATCCAAACTAAATAGGAAACAGTAGTAGCTTTTGTTACAGAAATGTAAAATAGGAAAATGGCACTATGCACTTAGGCCTAGCAATGCACAGACCGTGGCCAAGCCCAATAACCCCTCTCTGTATCTCCTTTCTACTGCTCACAAGATCACGTTGGATGCGTGTGCGCCATCCATGGCGCAGCTAGCGCACGCGTCCTTCATCTGGCGACCCTCCTCGCGGGTTAAGAGCATCCCCGAGCCCCCGAACGAACCCTAGATGCTCTCCCCCTCTTCCTCTCGCGCCGCTTCTCCCTCACAACACGAACCCGAGCGAAGCCGTCGCCGTGTCATTGTGGTCTTCGTGGCCATGGTCATCCCGGCGGCGACAAGATGTCTAGAGGAACCGCGTCCTCTTCTCCGTCAACTTCAACCACCGGACCAAGCTGGGAGGCCCTCGCGCGTCGCCATCTAGCTCATCTCCGCTTCTGCATCTCGATGGCCGCCGTCGTCAATTCGTCCGATCCGGTGCAACCCCGAGCCCGCTGACCCTCGTTGCCGCACCAATGTGAGCTCCTCCCCTGTTTTCCCCTCGCCCCGGTCTCGATCCATCGTCGGTCGTCTCCTGCCCATAGCCGTAGCTCGTCCGTCAAGGCCAGCGCCCGCGACGCTCGCGTTCGCCCCATCCCCGCCGTGACCACCCGTGCTGCGCCTCGCCTCGGCTCCTCGTCGCACTAGGCGCGTCCGGGCCTCATTCGCCCTACGCTGGCCAAGCCATAACCGTCCGCGCTTATCCTCGGCGTGCCCCTACACGACACCGTGGCACGGCGCCGCCGCATCGCTGGCCATGCCCGACGCTGCGCCCTGCCCTCAGCGCATACGCGCCACCCCGTCGCTCGCCGCCCAGCGCCCCGCTGCTCATCCCGCATGCCGCTCTTCCTCTGCTGCTGCTTGCCGTTCCTCCTGCCGCTGCTGCTGCGTGTTCTAGCTGCTGCTCTTGCCGCTTGCAGCTGCTGCCGCTGCCTTGGCTTCTGTCGCTGCTGCTGCTCTTAGTTCCTGCTGCCGCTGTCCTTGCTTGCTTGCACTATTACCTCCCGCTGCTTTGCTGCTGTTGAGAATGGCCATAGCCGCTGCCTCTACGCCCATGTGTGTTGACCATGGTCACACAACCGTGGCACAGCCACTGAACGTGAGGCACGGCTGTACCAATGGCCGGCCTAGTTAATTAGGAGTAGGTTAGATTAGGGGCTAATTTGTACTAGTTAAAATTAGTTGCTACCCTATGACATGTGTGTCCTATTTAATTAGGCTAGTTTATTTGTTTAATTAGTCAAGTGTGTAGATGATATGTGGCCCCTTCTAGATTATTTTAGTCTAGCTACATTTATTAGCTCTTGGGACACTTACATGTGGGTCCCCTTGACCTGGTTGACCAGTCAACATGCACTGGTCAACTGCTATTGACCCCGCTAACTGGACCACCCCTGACCCCACTGTCATACACAATGACTAGCTGCCCCTGTGTATAAAAGTTATTACACCGTTTTCATTTGAATTTATTAATTAAACTAAATTCAAAAATTGTTTAAAACTTTAAAAATTAATATAAAATAAACCGTAGCTCGGATGGAAATACTTTATATATGAAAGTTGCTCAGAACGACGACACGAATCCGGTTACGCAGCCCATTCGTCCGCCACACTTCCCTAGCATAGCAAACACGCAACTTTCCTCCTCCGGCTCCTCTGCCCGAAAACACGAAACACCGGGGATACTTTCCCGGATGTTTCCCCCCTTCACCGGTATCACCTCATACCGCGTTAGGGCACCTCTAGCACCGATACTTGTCATGTCATGCATCGCTATGCATCTGCTTGCTTAAATATTTATTGTTTCTTCCCCCTCTTCTCTCGCTAGACACCAAGACCGACGCCGCTGCTACCCAGTACGACTACGGAGTTGACGACCCTCTCTCTTGCCGAGCAACCAGGCAAGCCCCCTTGATCACCAGATATCGCCTATTCTACTCTATACTACTTGCATTAGAGTAGTGTAGCATGTTCTTGCTTTACATTATACCTATCCCGATGCATAGCCTGTCCTTGCTACTCTCGTTGTTACCTTTACCGCAATCCTACATGCTTAGTATAGGATGCTAGTGTCCCATCGGTGGCCCTACACTCTTGTCCGTTTGCCATGCTATACTCTTTGGGCTGTGATCACTTGGAGGTGATCACGGGCATATACTATATACTTTACACTGTTACATTACCTGTGATACTGTTTTGGAGATGGGGGCTGAAAGGACGGTGGCTTCATCCCGTAGAGGTGGGCCTGGGTTCCCTCTGACCCGATTTGTTACTTTGTGGCGGAGCGACAGGCAGGTTGAGACCACCTAGGAGAGAGGTGGGCCTGGCCTGATCGGCGTTCATGGATACTTAACACGCTTAACAAGATCTTGGTATTTGATCCGAGTCAGCTCTTGGCCTATCGCACTAACCAACTATGCGGGAACAGATTATGGGCACTCAACGTCGTGGTATCGGCCAAGCATTTTGTGACGTCGGCCGAAAGCGCCGCACCGGATTGGACTGGAATGCCTGCTAGGCTAGGTGCGCTTTCGGCCGCCACGCAACATGCAGGTGTGCTAAGGCGATGGGCCCAGACCCTGTGGCGCTTAGGTTTAGACCGGCGTCTTGACCTCTCTTATGCCTAGGTGGGGCTGCGACGTGTTGATCTCCAGCGGCGGGCATGACCCAGAAAAGTGTGTCCGGCCAAATGGGATCAAGCGTGTTGGGCTATGTGGTGCACCCCTGCAGGGAAGTTAATCTATTCGAATAGCTGTGATCTTCGGTAACAGGACGACTTGGAGTTGTACCTTGACCTTATGACAACTAGAACCGGATACTTAATAAAACACACCCTTCCAAGTGCCAGATACAACTTGGTGGTCGCTCTCTAACAGGGCTACGAGGAGAGGATCGCCGGGTAGGATTATGCTATGCGATGCTATTTGAAGGACTTCAATCTACTCTCTTCTACATGCTGCAAGATGGAGGCTGCCAGAAGCGTAGTCTTCGATAGGACTAGCTATCCTCCTCTTATTCTGGCATTCTGCAGTTTAGTCCACTGATATCGCCTCTTTACACATATACCCATTCATATGTAGTGTAGCTCCTTGCTTGCGAGTACTTTGGATGAGTACTCACGGTTGCTTTTCTCCCCCTTTTCCCCCTTCCCTTCTACCTGGTTGTCGCAACCAGATGTCCGAACCAGGGCGAGGCGCCACCATCGGCACGACTCCTACTACATCGGAGGTGCCTCACGACTACGTGCAGCCCGGCGACGACGACCAGGAGTAGTTAGGAGGATCCTGGCGGGAGGCCTGCGCCTCTTCGATCTGTATCCCGGTTTACGCTAGCCTTCTTAAGGCAAACTTGTTTAACTTATGTCTGTACTCAGATATTGTTGTTTTCGCTGACTCGTCTATGATCGAGCACTTGTATTCGAGCCCTCGAGGCCCCTGGCTTGTATTATGATGCTTGTATGACATATTTTATGTTTTAAAGTTGTGTTGTGATATCTTCCCGCGAGTCCCTGATCTTGATCGTACACGTTTGCGTGTATGATTAATGTACGGTCGAATCGGGGGCGTCACATGAATACTGTCAATGCTAAGATAGACTGCGAAAAGAATGTTGTTACTATTGGCTTGGATGATATGACTCATGAGTTTAATTTCTCTAAATTTAGTAAACAACACCGTGAAGAAGAATTGCCTAGTAAGGATGAAATCATTGGTCTTGCTTCTATTGCCGTGCCTCCTAGTGATCCTTTAGAACATTATTTGCTAGACCATGAAAATGATATGTTTATGAATGAAAGAAGGGAAATAGATGAAGTATTCTTTAAACAGGAACCTATTCTGAAACATAATTTACCTGTTGAAATCCTAGGGGATCCTCCCCCACCCAAGGGTGATCCCGTGTTTGAGCTTAAACCGTTGCATGATAATCTTAAATATGCTTATCTTGATGAAAAGAAAATATATCCTGTTATTATTAGATTTATTTGAGAGTTAGTAAAATTTTCAAGAAATTCTCTCTTGCTTCACTTAAATTATTTTGAGAGAAAGAAAAATTTATGCTCATGATCTTCACTTATATTTGTTTGAGCTTATGAAAAGCAACACATGAAAATTAGTCCCAAAGTGATAGATATCCAAGAGGGATATAATAAAAACTTTCATGAAGATCATTGGACAAAATAAACTTGATTCTTAGTAATGTTTTGAGATATGATGAAGTGATATGTCAGTTATGTTGATGAGTAATTATGCTTTAGTAAGATATTGGTGTTAAGGTTTGTGATTCCCTATGCAAGCACGAAAGTCAATAGTTATGCAGTGAAATTATATGCTACTTGTGGTGCATTATTCGGTGTTAATTATTCTTAATGCTCTCTTATGATATTATCCATTTCTTGGTTGGTCGCTTCTCAATCTTTTGCTAGCTTTCATTTTGCACTAAGTATGATCTCTACTTGTGCATCCAAAGTCCTTTAAACCAGTTTTGCCACATGAGTCCACTATATCTACCTATATGCAGTATTCTTTTGCCGTTCTAAGCAAATTTGCATGTGCCATCTCTATAAATTTAAAAATAAACTTCTCTTTTGTGTGTTTGTTTCAAGCTCATGAGCGTGAGGGTGGCTAATATTTTCCATCTTTGGATGTGTTATTCTCACGATGAGTGTTTATTCACTTTTCATTGCACGGGAGTAAGGAAAAGGTTTTAGGGATTCCCAGTCCCGAAATGAAAAAATGAATTTACTTTATGTTGTCAAATAATAAATTCCTTGGAAAGTGTTGGTATGGTGGGCAACCGTGGATACGGCTAGCCATGGAAAGTGAAAGTATGGTGGAAAAAGTAATAAACTTTATTTTCTGTTTGGGAACCGCCTATGATATATCTTGCATGGAAAGTGTTGGGAACTCTAAGTCGTTTTCATTGGTGGGATGGATACACCTCCCAAAATGTTTTTATCTCTAAATTTTTTGCTTTGAGCTCTGGCACCTGTACAAATCCCTACTTCCCTCTGCGAAGGGCCTTTCTTTTACTTTATGCAATTTTTATTTTGAATTTGAGTCTCCATCTTCTCTTATAAAAGCACAAACTAAGAGGCAATATGATCGTACTTGAGTATTGGGTGTAGCTAATATGCGAGTGTGTTTCATGAATGGATCAATGGTTGAGCATGATGGGCTAGGGATAACTTATTTTAGCATTGATATTTTGAAAGACATGGTTGCTTGTTGATATGCTTGATTATCTAAATTATCATGTCAAAACTAGACTATTGCTTTGAATCACATAAAAGTCCAATTGTCCATGCTATAAAGAAAAGAATATGATATGACATGATAGGCAACATTCCACCTCAAAAATTCTGTTTTTATCACTTACCTACTCGAGGACGAGTAGGAGTTAAGCTTGGGGATGCTGATATGTTGTAGCGACCCGACCTCAGGCGGTCAAATCTCTGTGGTTCAGTGTCATCCCTGGATCGGTAATGCTGACACACACAGTACTCGAAGGATTTATAACAGAGTAGCAATCACACACTTTTTTTACATCGAATGTCTCAAAAGATCACTTATTACAACAAATTTGGCTTAAGGCCATCTAATACTATAACATCGGAAGGCTTGGAAGGTAAAGTGAGTCCATCAACTCCAACGACATAGCTGAGCTGCACGGCAACGACCTAACGAACCTTACTCCTCGTCTGAAAAGTCTGCAACATAATACGTTGCAGCCCGCAAACGGGTCAGCACATGGAATATGTTGGCAATATAACACAGTAGAGCAAGAATAGAATAATGCTATCACTACATGCATATTTGGCTGGTGGAAAGCTCTATGGTTATAGTTTTGCGAAAAGCCAATTTTTTCCTACAACAAAGGAATAAGTTTTATATAACTATCATAGTAGTTGAAACATCATTGAGAAGGTTCCTCCAACTCAATCCCAATTAAAGTAATTATCAACCCAACAATATTAATTTAGAGTGATGAGATACTTAGGATACTCCAAGTACTAGATACTCAAGATTGTCCATAACCGGGGACACGGCTACCATGATTAGATTGTACACTCTGCAGAGGTTTGCGCACTTTTCCCCACAAGACTCGATCTCCTCCGTTGAATTTCTCGCACTACAAGGTGTTTGAGACACAGTCTTTCAGAAACATTAACTCTTTACTCCGGTCAGACCATACCAAATCTACATCCCTCTACCTGCTGATCCACCTCTTCAAGAGCTCATGCAACTTACTCAACTATGCTATAGCCCATAATAGCTTGTGGCTGCACACGGAAGTTTCTAGCATGAAAATATCTCGTTCCTTTGAGCACGGGTGGCGGACCTTAGGATGATCACACGGGTACTCCGGGATATCCTAGGACAACACTGGATTCTCCAGGTGCCCGACAAGCAATCCACCCAGATGTGTATTAAAGTTGCCACCTTAAGTTGAACCATTAATTAACAATCTAACATGTCACGGATACACTCAAACCCAATGCATGTCTACGAGCATAGCATAGCAATATAAGCAATACGTAGAAGTAACTCCCAAGGTTTGAATATAACAGGGCAATAGGTTCTACCTCATCAACTACTTCCCAACCCACATGTTAATCACATCCTAATCATGGAATGTTTGAGGATTGAAACTAATGCATAAAAACTAAGGAGTATGATCAATGTGTTACTTGCCTTGCTGATGATCCGCTAAAACCTAGGGACTCGTAGTAGCACGCTTCGCACTCAGGGAATTCTATCGCAAACAAACAATAGCATACATAAGCAATAAAGCAAAGAAACACGGTAAATCTCAATAAGAAGAATTGACCAGAAAGTTCAACTTAAGAACTCCGGTTTGCAAAACGAATCAAATCAAGCGAACAGCGAAACTCAAACTACGAAAGAAACAAGATCCGTTTACTAATCTGAACAAAAGTCAAATTTTACAGTACCAAAATCTTGTTCAAGTTGATTAAACAGAAATAGGGTTTGAGGCGAAGATCTAGGCGCTTGAATCGCTGATTACGATAAGCGAGCGAAAAGATAAATCAAACGAAAATCGGATCGAAATCGCGATCGAAAATAATCGCGAAAAATCCGAGAAAAGAAAAGCGGCGAACAGGCTAACGAGCGAGCGTTTGTTGTCTGCGAATTAACGAGCAAAAACCGTTCGTTAAAGCGAGCGCATGCATTTAACGTCCACAATACAAACTAAACCGAGCAAAACCGGCGAACCGATCTAAAAAACGAAATAGGTTTTTTTTTTAAAAACCGGATCGGTTTTAGAATAAAACCGAACGGCAGCGGCGCGTATACCTCCGGTGAGGCTCCGGCGAGATGGGGCTCTTGGCGGGGGTGCTTGTGGGCGATAACGGCGGCGGCGGCACAAGGCAAAGGGCGGCGGCGGTGCTGCGGGCGGGTGAGGCCTGTGCGGGGTTGGTGGTGGGGTCCGGACGGGTATTTAAGGGGGCTTGCTTGGAGAGGGGGCAAGGCGGCGCGGGGAGGAGTCCCGGCCGGACTCGGGGTCGGGCGGCGGCGGCCTCCCGGTCTCCTGGAAGGAGACGCGGCGCGGGGCTAGCGGGCCGCCTCGGCTGGGCTTCGGCCCAGTCGGGCGATGAGATTTTTTTAAATAATTTTGCCGGAACTTAAATAAATCCTAGAAAATAAAATAAAAATCTAAAAATACCAAAACAAATTTTCACCGTCTAAGTAAAAAATTTAGAACGAGATGAACATTTTTTTGGACCTAAAATGCAATTTTGAAAAATGTGCAATTTTTCTAATGCAAATAAAATAGCAATAAAATCCGAATTAAAATCAAATATTTTATTTTAATATTTTCCTCCAATATTTCAATTATTTTGGAGAAGTCATATTATCTCCTCTCATATATTTTAATATGAAATATTTTCAGAGAGAAAAATAGTTAAAAATCAAAATCCTTGTTTCAATATTTGATAAAATTCAAATATGAAAACAATGAAATCCCCAACTCTCTCCGAGGGTCCTTGAGTTGCTTAGGATTTCAAGGATCGCGAGACGAAATGCAATAAAATATGATATGCATGAATGATCTATGTCTAACATTCCAAATTAAAAATTTGGGATGTTATAAACCTACCCCCCTTAAGATGAATCTCGCCCTCGAGATTCGGGTTGGCTAGAAAATAGGTGTGGGTGGTCTTTGCGAAGATCATCCTCTCGTTCCCAAGTGGCTTCATCCTCGGTATGGTGGCTCCTTTGAACTTTGCAAAACTTGATAACCTTCTTTGCGGGTGACTCGGTGACAAATTCAAGAATCTGGTGGCTTCTCCTCATAGGTCAAATCAACATCCAACCGAATCACCTCCAAGGTGCAGTATCTCTTAACGGTATATCGGCCATCTCAAAGATGACACTTCTTCACCGTGAAACATGAAATACATCATGAACTCCTGACAGTCCTTCAGGTAACTCCAACTTGTAGGCAACTACTCCCATACGTTCCAAAACACGATACGGTCCTACAAATCTCGGGGCTAACTTTCCCTTAACTCCAAAACGTTTCACTCCTCACAAGGGTGATACTCGCAGATATGCTCTGTCTCCAATTTCATAGGTTACCTCCTCGCGTTTCGAATCTGCATAACTCTTCTGACTGGACTGAGCTACCTTCAGTCTATCTCGGATCAACTTAACTTTCTCTTTAGACTCCTTGATCAAGTCTGGTCCAAACAACTGTCAGTCTCCAACTTAATCCCACATCAACGGTGTTCTGCACCTTCGTCCATACATGGCTTCGAACGGTGCCATCTTCAAACTGGCTTGTTAGTTATTGTTGTATGAGAACTCCGCGTAGGGCAAATTGTCATCCCAACTAGATCCATAATCTAGCACACATGCCCTCAACATGTCCTCCAGAATCTGGTTGAATCTCTCGGTCTGTCCATCCGTCTGCGGGTGAAATGCTGTACTGAACTCCAATCTCGTTCCCAAAGTCAGGTGCAGCTGATGCCAAAACTTTGAGGTAAACTGTGTTCCTCTATCTGATACGATGGTCCTCGAAACTCCATGCAGACATACGATCTTGGTCATGTATATCTTGGCCAACTTCGCACTTGTATAGGTTGTTTTCACTGGGATAAAGTGAGCTACTTTGGTCAAGCGATCAACTACTACCCATATAGAATCATATCCTGATTTGGTCCTGGGCAATCCGGTGATAAAATCCATGCCAAGTTTATCCCACTTCCATTCGGGTATCGGCATAGGCTGTAACAATCCTGCTGGCTTTTGATGTTCTGCCTTCACTCTCTGACATACATCACATACGGCTACATACTCGGCAGTATCCTTCTTCATACCTGTCCACCAGAAACGTTCCTTCAAATCCAAATATATCTTGGTGTTTCCGGGGTGTATCGAGTATGGTGAGTCATGAGCCTCCTGAAGTATTAACTTCCTGATCTCTGTGTTATTGGGCACATAAACACGGTCCTCAAACCATAAGGTGTCGTGCTCATCCTCACGTAAACCTTTGGCCTTTCCTTTGCTCATTCTCTATTTTATCTCGGCAATCTCTTTGTCATCCTTCTGAGCTTCTCGAATCTTTCCTAACAAGGTAGACTGAACTTCCATTGTTGCAACAAAACCTCTAGGAACAATCTCCAATCGAAGTTCCCTGAGATCCTCTGCTAACTCCTTTGGCAATCCCGTGCTCACTAGGGTGTTAGCATAACTCTTCCGACTCAAAGCGCCTGCTACGACATTGGCCTTGCCTGGATGATAGTGAAGCTTCATGTCATAATCCTTTATAAGCTCCAACCATCTCCTCTGCCTAAGGTTCATCTCCTTCTGTGTGAAAATGTACTTCAAACTCTTATGATCTGTGTACACATCACAACGGTTTCCAATAAGGTAATGTCTCCAAGTCTTGAGCGCATGCACTACTGCTGCTAAATCCAAATCACGCGTGGCATAATTCAATTCGTGCGGTTTTAGTTGTCGTGAGGCATATGAAACAACTCTTCCGTCCTGCATAATTACACTTCCAAGTCCTAGGCGAGAAGCGTCGCAATACACTTGGATATCCTTGCGTATATCTGGCAGAATTAGCACTAGGGCTGTAGTCAAACGTTTCTTTAACTCCTGAAAACTCGCCTCACATTCTTCCATCCATTTAAACTTGGTATCCTTCTTCAATAACTCCGTCATTGGCTTCACAATCTTGGAAAAATTCTCAATGAATCTTCGGTAGTATCCTGCGAGTCCAAGAAAACTGCGGATCTCGCTAACTGAAGTGGGTGCCAACCGTTCAGTGACTGACTGAACCTTGGTAGGGTCTACCGCTATACCTTCTCCTGATATAACATGCCCAAGGAATCTGACTTCCTTCAACCAAAACTTGATTTGCTGAACTTGGCATACAACTGGTGTTCCCTGAGTTTCTCGAGAACTAAACGCAAATGCTCTTCGTGCTCCTCCTCATTCTTCGAGTATACCATTATATCATCAATGAACACCACAACAAACTTATCCAAATATTCCATGAACACTTTGTTCATCATGCTCATGAAGTAGGCAGGGGCGTTAGTCAGTCCAAATGTCATGACCGTATATTCATACAACCCGTACTGTGTGGAATTTTGTCTTTGGTATATCCTTCTCTCGAATCTTCAACTGGTGATATCTTGATCGCAGATCGATCTTCGAAAACACCTTAGCTCCTTGCAGTTGGTCAAACATATCATTGATCATCGGCAGTGGGTATTTGTTCTTGATCGTCACCTCATTTAACGCACGATAATCAACAACCATTCTTAGAGACTTATCCTTCTTCTCAACCAAAAGTACTGGGGCTCCCCATGGTGATGAACTCCGTCGAATGTAACCTTTCTCCAATAACTCCTTGATCTGCTTCTTAATCTCCTCCAGATCATTTGCGGGCATCCAATATGGTCTCTCTGATATTGGCCCTGTACCTGGCAATAGCTCTATCAAACACTCGATTTCTCGATCCGGTGGCATGCTTGGTAATTCCTCTGGAAAAACATCCGGGTAATCCTTCACTACAGGCACTTCCTCCTGAACAACTCCCCTGAGGGTATTTACTTGGCTCCTCCTAGGCGCATGCCTAGATACATACTTAATGCTTTTTCCCTCCGGGGTGGTGAGATAAATCGACTTACTAGCACAGTCAATGCCTCCTCCATACTTTGACATCCAGTCCATGCCTAATATCACATCCAATCCTTGTGACTCCAAGATTATTAGGTCGGACGGAAAAACATGGCTACCAATGGTTAAGGGTATCTGGTCGCACCATCGACTAGCCATATACTCTGCTCCAGGTGAACTCACTAACAGTGGGGTCCCAAGGATTTGGGTTGGTAGTTTAAACTTATCCACGAATCCCCTTGATATGTATGAATGCGATGCACCAGTATCAAAAAGAACAAGGGCGGTAAAAGACTTAACCAAAAACTTACCTATAACCGTGTCTGGCTGCTCTTCAACCTCCTCCACGTTAATGTGGTTCACTTGTCCTTTGTTGAATGGATTGGGCTTCTTCCCAGCGCTCCCATTACCGTTTCCATTCTTCGCTTTAGGGCACTCCGTGGCATAGTGTCAAGTCTTCCCGCACTTAAAGCAAGTAATGTGACTTAGATCTCTCTTGGCGGGTGTGGCTGGATTGGGGCGGTTATGATTGTTGTTTGTTCCGTTCCCAGTTCCATTCTTAGAACCATTATGGTTATGCGAACTTCCTCCGGTGTGGTTATGACCTCCATGGTTATGAACAAGTCCTCCCGAGTTCGGGGTTAGGCGAGGCTTCTGCTGAGCTCCTGAGTTATACCTCCCTTGCCCATACTTCCTCTTACGGCTCTCAATTTGCTGCTGCTTCCCTTCAATCATAAGAGCCTTATCTACCAACTCCTGGTAGTTGTTGAATGTTGCCACCATCAATTGCATGCTCATCTCATCATTCAGCCCTTCCATAAACTTCTCCTGCTTCGCGGCATCCGTGGCCACATCATCAGGGGAATAGCGAGATAACTTGCTAAACTCATCCACGTACTGAGCCACAGTACTGTTCCCCTGGCGTAAGTTGCGAAACTCACGCTTCTTCATATTCATAGCTCCAGTTGAGACATGGGCTGTGCGGAAAGCTTGCTGAAACTGATCCCAAGTGACGTTGGCTATGGGGAAAGTGGTCGTATAATTCTCCCACCATGAGGCTTCTGGTCCATCCAATTGATGTGCGACAAAGTGCACCTTCTCAACATCTGTGCAACCTGCGGTGGTCAACTCCCTTCCAATACAGCATAGCCAATCATCTGCAACTATAGGCTCGGTGCTACTGGAAAACACCGGCGGCTGCAACCTCAGAAAGCGAGCTAAGTTGTCAACTGGAGGCGGGTTGTTGTTGTTGTTGCGTTGGTTCTGGACTAACAATTGCATCAAGGCATTCTGCTGTTGGATCAACTGAGTAAGCTCTGGCGGGAAGGCAAATCCGGTGTCACGTCTCGGAGGCATCTGGCGGGTTTAGAGGGGAGAGATTAGAATTGAAAAGGGGTCTAGTGAGAAAGCACTACCCATATGCACATGAGACAAACACAATCATTTCACTCAATCAATCAAGCAAGCATACAAACGGTCTAGAACTATCGTAAAAGTGCTCAACTACTACTATATACATGGGGGAATACTACTATCATTTGGTGGTCATCTAGAAATTTTGATCGGTAGATGACTCCATGATGTCTGCTCCAGCTTAGTCTTCAAAGTCATCATCACTGGGGTCGGAGTCGGTGTCGTCGATGATGATGTAGTTCTCCGGGCAAGTGGAATCGTCATCCTCTCCTCCCGGCGCGGGATCTCCCATGAATACTCTGATCTTGTTTATCAGGTCGTCATTATTCTCCAATAGTGTTGCAATTTCCTCCTCATATCCATCGCGTGTAGACTTGAGTTCTTCTTCCAGCTCGATGATCCTAGTCTTCGCCTTCTTCAAATCTATCATGTATGCACACATCTGATTCTCCTAGTGTCGAATGTGCTGGTTTAACTCCTGGATAAAAGCTGCAATGGATCTGTCCTTCTTGGTGCTAATCATCTCCCATTGCTCATCTCGGCGCCCACATATCTGATAAATAGTGTCCTTGAGATCCTTGTTGTAGACTTCTCCATTGCGTCCCATGGTAATGTGGGCTGCCATGCTTTTGCCTAGACTCCAGGTGGGTGCTTCAAAAGAAAATTCTATGTGCTTAGTGGTTGGCGAGAACGTCCTTCCTGGAACTTGAACTTGAATCATCCAACGCTCCTCTTCTGGTAAGGTGGCTTTGTATGTCCCGGTCAAGCTTGGTATTCTGATATTCAAGTACCTAGTGACTTCCTTCAAGTGGCGTCCAAAGGGTGTGTCTTCATCCGGTTGTGCAAATTTGTTCTTCAAATCCGCCATCCTAAAGAGTAGAAAATGGATAGGAGTCAGAAATTAGTAGAGAAGAGTGACCTATGGCTTATCTTAGTGGTCGTGTCCTACACTCAGCGTGTGCTCTGATACCATCTTGTAGCGACCCGACCTCAAACGGTCAAGTCTCTGTGCTTCAGTGTCATCCCTGGATCGGTAATGCTGACACACACAGTACTCGAAGGATTTATAACAGAGTAGCAATCACACACTTATTACATCGAATGTCTCAAAAGAGAACTTATTACAATAAATATGGCTTAAGGCCATCTAATACGATAACAACGGAAGGCTTGGAAGATAAAGTGAGTCCATCAACTCCAACGGCATAGCTGAGCGGCATGGCAACGACCTAACGAACCTTACTCCTCGTCTGAAAAGTCTGCAACATAATACGTTGCAGCCCGAAAACGGGTCAGCACATGGAATATGCTGGCAATATAACATAGTAGAGCAAGAATAGAATAATGCTATCACTACATGCATATTTGGCTGGTGGAAAGCTCTATGGTTATAGTTTTGCGAAAAGCCAATTTTTCCCTACAACAAAGGAATAAGTTTTATTTAACTATCATGGTAGTTGAAACATCATTGAGAAGGTTCTTCCAACTCAATCCCAATTAAAGTAATTATCAACCCAACAATATTAATTTAGAGTGATGAGATACTTAGGATACTCCAAGTATTATATACTCAAGATTGTCCATAACCGGGGACACGGCTAACCATGATTAGATTGTACACTCTACAGAGGTTTGTGCACTTTTCCCCACAAGACTCGATCTCCTCCGTTGAATTTCTTGCACTACAAGGTGTTTGAGAAACGGATGACCGAGACACAATCTTTCAGAAACATTAACTCTTTACTCCGGGCAGACCATACCAAACCTACATCCCTCTACCTGCTGATCCACCTCTTCAAGAGCTCATGCAACTTACTCAACTATGCTATAGCCCATAATAGCTTGTGGCTACACACGGAAGTTTCTAGCATGAAAATATCTCAGTTCCCTTTGAGCCTAGGTGGCGGACCTTAGGATGATCACACGGGTACTCCGGGATATCCTAGGACAACACTGGATTCTCCAGGTGCCCGACAAGCAATCCACCCAGATGTGTATTAAAGTTGCCACCTTAAGTTGAACCATTAATTAACAATCTAACATCTGTCACGGATACACTCAAACCCAATGCACGTCTACGAGCATAGCATAGCAATATAAGCAATACATAGAAGTAACTCCCAAGGTTTGAATATAACAGGGCAATAGGTTCTACCTCATCAACTACTTCCCAACCCACATGTTAATCACATCCTAATCATGGAATGTTTGAGGATTGAAACTAATGCATAAAAACTAAGGAGTATGATCAATGTGTTACTTGCCTTGCTGATGATCCGCTAAAACCTAGGGACTCGTAGTAGCACGCTTCGCACTCAGGGAATTCTATCGCAAACAAACAATAGCATACATAAGCAATCAAGCAAAGAAACACGGGTAAATCTCAATAAGAAGAATTGACCAGAAAGTTCAACTTAAGAACTCCGGTTTGCAAAACGAATCAAATCACACGGAGCAACGAAACTCAAACTACGAAAGAAACAAGATCCGTTTACTAATCTGAACAAAAGTCAAATTTTACAGTACCAAAATCTTGTTCAAGTTGATTAAACAGAAAGAGGGTTTCGAGACGAAGATCTAGGCGCTTGAATCGCCTGATTCCGATAAACGAGCGAAAAGATAAACTGAAACGAAAATCGGATCAGAAATCGCGATCGAAAATAATCACGGAAAAATCCAAGAAAAAGAAAACTGATGAACAGGCTAACGAACGAACGTTCGTTGTCTGTAACTAACGAGCGAAAACCGTTCGTTAAAACGAACGTACGGACGAACTTCCGCGATATAAACTAAACCGAGAAAAACCGGCGAACCGATCTTAAAAAAACGAGCTAGGTTTTAAGAAAAACGGATCGGTTTTAGAATAAACCGAATGGCGGCGGCGGCATATACCTCCGGCAAGGCTCCGACAAGGCGGGACGGCTCAGGCGAGGTGGGGCTGCGGCTGCGGGGTGCTGGGCGGTAATCTATGAAAGCGGCGGCAAGCAAAGGTTGGCGACACGGCGCGGCTAAGCGGCGGCAAGGCCAAGGCGGAGCGAGGTAGCCATGAGGTTGGTGGTGGTGGTGGGGGGTCCGGGGCGGGGTATTTAAGGAGGAGGGGCTTGCTTGGAGAGGGGGCAAGGCGGCGCGGGGAGGATTCCAGGCCGAACTCGGGGTCGGGCGGCGGCGGCCTCCTGTCTCTGGAAGGAGACAATGGCTGCTGGGCTAGCGGGCTGGCTCGGTGGGCTTCGCCCGGTCGGTATTGAGATTTTTAAATAATTTTTCTGGAACTTAAATTAATCCTAGAAAATAATAAAAATCTGAAAATACCAAAACAAATTTTCAACGTCTAAATAAAATATTTAGAACGAGATGAACATTTTTCTGGCCCTAAAATGCAATTTTGAAAAACGTGCGATCTTTCTAATGCAAATAAAATAGCAATAAAATACGAATTAAAATCAAATATTTGATTTTAATATTTTTCCTCCAATATTTCAATTATTTTAGAGAAGTCATCTTATCTCCTCTCATATATTTTAATATGAAATATTTCGGAGAGAAAAATAAATAAAAATCAAAATCCTTGTTTCAATATTTGATAAAATTCAAATATGTAAACAATGAAATCCCCAACTCTCTCCGAGGGTCCTTGAGTTGCTTAGGGTTTCGAGGATCGCGAGACAAAATGCAATAAAATATGGTATGCATGAATGATCTATGTATAACATTCCAAATTGAAAATTTGGGATGTTACATATGTCTCCAACGTATATATAATTTTTGATTGTTCCATGCTATTATATTATCAATCTTGGATGTTTTATAATCATTTTATAGTCATTTTATATCATTGTTTGGTACTAACCTATTGACATAGTGCCAAGTGCCAGTTGCTGTTTTCTGCATGTTTTTTACATCGAAGCAAATCAATATGAAACAGAGTCCAAACGCAACGAAACTCCACGGAGATTTTTTTGGACCAGAAGGAACATAATAGGCCCTGGCTGCACCTGGGGGTGCCTCGAGGAGGGCACAACCACCAGGGCACGCCAGGAGGCCCAGGCGCGCCCTGGTGGGTTGTGCCTACCTTGGGTGCCCCCCGGACCGCCTCTTTGCTCTATAAATACCCCAATATTCCCAAAACCCTAGGGGAGTCGACGAAATATTCATCCAGCCACCGCAGAGTCCAGAACCACCAGATCCAATCTAGACACCATCTCGGATGGGGTCCACCACCTCCATTGGTGCCTCTCCGATGATGCGTGAGTAGTTCTTTGTAGACCTTCGGGTCCGTAGTTAGTAGCTAGATGGCTTCATCTCTCTCTCTCTAAATTCTAAATACAATGATCTCTTGGCGATCCATATGATGTAACTCTTTTGCAGTGTGTTTGTTGGGATCGATGAACTTTGAGTTTATGATCAGATCTATCTTTTTTATATCCATGAAAGTATTTGAGTTTCTTTGATCTCTTTTATGCATGATCTCTTATAGCCTCGTATTTCTTCTCCGATATTTGGGTTTTGTTTGGCCAACTTGATCTATTTATCTTGCAATGGGAAGATGTGCTTTGTAGTGGGTTCAATCTTACGGTGCTTGATCCTAGTGACAGAAAGGGAAATGACACGTATGTATCGTTGCTACTAAGGATAAAATGATGGGGTCTATCTCTACATAGATAGATCTTGTCTACATCATATCATCATTCTTATTGCATTACTCCGTTTCTCCATGAACTTAATACACTAGATGCATGCTGGATAGCGGTCGATGTGTGGAGTAATAGTAGTGGTTGCAGGCAGGAGTCGGTCTACTAATCTTGGACGTGATGCCTATATAATGATAATTGCCTGGATATCGTCATGAGTATTTGAAGTTCTATCAATTGTCCAACAGTAATTTGTTCACCCACCGTTTGCTATTTTTCTCGAGAGAAGCCACTAGTGAAACCTACGGCCCCAGGTCTCTTTATCATATATTTGCCTTTGCGATCTACTTTTTCCTTGCATTTATTTTCAGATCTATTAAACCAAAAATAAAAAATTACTTTGCTGCACTTTATTTTATTTGCGATCTATTTATTCAATCTAATACAATTTTACCTCACGTCTGTTTGCCTAGCTTGAGGCGCCATACCCCGGCAGGGATTGACAACCCCTTTAACACGTCGGGTTGTGAGGATTTATAATCTGTGTGCAGGAGCTGTTTACATTGTGTTGATTGGTTCTCCTACTGGTTCGATAACCTTGGTTTCATATCTGAGGGAAATACCTACCGCCGCTGTGCTGCATCATCCCTTCCTCTTTGGGGAAATACCGACGTAGCTTCAAGCGACATCAAAAGGAATTTCTCGCGCCGTTGTCGGGGAGGATCTTCAACATATACCAGGTTCCTAATCACAAATCTCATCTCCTCACAATTTACATTATTTTCCATTTGCCTCTCGTTTTCATCTCCCCCACTTCACAAAATTTGTCGTTTTATTCACCCCTCTTTTTCGTTCGCCCCTTTTCTCGTCAGATCTATTGTTTCCTATCTCTACTTGTGTTACCATGTGCCTTCTATTTTCTTGCATTTTAGCTTGCTAAAAATCTATTGATATGGATCCTCATCCACTTTCTAATATTTTCAAGAGATCCAATTATGATGAACCTATTGCTAGTGAATTGAGTTCACTATATTATCTTTATGAAGTTTTGCTTGAGATTTATGAATCTGAAAATTATGATGAAGTGTTAAAACAAAAAAATATAAAGTGATTCATGATAGCTCCTTAGATAAAAAGCTTGATTGCAATGATGTTACTATAAATTCTATTAATGTCGGTTGTCCTAATAATATGCAAAACCCCAAGCTTGGGAATGCTAATATTTTTGTGTACACTACTTACTGCAATGATCATGATTGGGGTGATAATGATTCTTATGATCTTGAATATTTATTTAAACCTCATGATGAATATGTTTGCAATAATAATGAAAGTGGGTTTGGAAGAGTGTCAACTTTAGGTGTTAATGATCCCACTACTTCGGAGATTAATCAATCTTGTGAATTTTTTGATAAAAGTGGGTTTGGAGAGGTCATGACTTTATTTGATGATAATCCCACTATTTTGGAAGAGTGTCACCTTTGCATGCATGTGGATCATATAGAGAATATGTTATGTGATAGCTATATTGTTGAATTTGAATATGATCCCACATGTAATTATTATGAGAGAGGGAAATATGGTTGTAGAAATTTTCATGTTACTAAACTACCTCTCGTTATGTTGAGATTGTCAATGTTTTATTCTTCTCCCTTGCATATGCTAGGTTTTTATTATCTTGATAATATTTTTCTCCTACAAAATTCCTATGCATAGGAAGTATGTTAGACTTAAATGTGTTAGTCACATGTTTATTTATGCTCTCTCTGTGTTTCAATTATTATCTTTCATGTGAGCATCGACAAAATCTTATGCCTAGCTAAGGGCATAAAACTATAGCGCTTCTTGGGAGGCAAGCCAATGAACAAAATTTATTTTTGATTTTTACTTTATGTTCTTGAGTTTTACACAATTATGGTACTTTTATGATTGTGTTTTTTGTGTTTTAATTAGTGTTTGTGCCAAGTACAACCGATAGGATCTTCTTGGTTGATAGTTGTTTGATCTTGCTGAAAAACAGAAACTTTTGCGCTCATGAAAACAATTCTCATTTTTTACTAGAAAATGATTTTCCCTGATTCTTTTTGCCGAAGATTAATATACAAATTACGCAGGTCGTCCTAGTGTTTCAGTATTTTTGGAGTTCCATAAGTATTTGAAATAGTCAGATTGGTACAGACTGTTCTGTTTTGACAAATTCTGTTTTCTTTGCGTTGTGTGCTTATTTTGATGGTTCTATGGTTTTCTTTGATGAGTTTTTGCCATAAAAAGTTGGAATACAATAGATATAATGCAAAAACAAAATATGAATTGGTTTGGTACAATACTTATAGTAGTGGTTTGCTTTCTTATACTAACGGATCTCACGAAGGTTTTGTTGAGTTTTGTGTGATTGAAGTTTTCATGTTATGGGTTATCTTACGATGGATGAATGAATAAAGGATAGAAGAGCCTAATCTTGGGGATGCCCCACCATCCCAAGCTATTATCCAAAAATGAGCAACCAACTAAGCTTGGGGATGCCCCCGAGTGGCATCCCCTCTTTCTTCTAACGACCATTGGTATTTTACTCGAAGCTATATTTTTATTCGTCACGTGATATGTGTTTTGCTTGGAGAATCTTGTATGATATGAGTCTTTGCTTGTTTTATTTTGTGTTTTATGTCTTGATCCCTTTCTGGACACACCTATTTGAGAGAGC
Source organism: Aegilops longissima (assembly GCA_021605205.1). NCBI lineage: Eukaryota > Viridiplantae > Streptophyta > Magnoliopsida > Poales > Poaceae > Aegilops > Aegilops longissima. Next base: position 584,574,144 of record CM038681.1, on the reverse strand, counting down.
CAAAATTATGTCATGACTTATTAGAATTGCTCTCTATGCTTCACTTAATTTTTTTATGAGCTATGGACTTGCTCTAGTGCTTCACTTATATCCTTTTGAACACGGTGTGCTTAGTATTTTTAAAGAAATGCTCTCTTGCTTCACTTAGATTTATTTGAGAGTTAGTAAAATTTTCAAGAAATTCTCTCTTGCTTCACTTAAATTATTTTGAGAGAAGGCAAATTTATGCTCATGATCTTCACTTATATTTGTTTGAGCTTATGAAAAGCAACACATGAAAATTAGTCCCAAAGTGATAGATATCCAAGAGGGATATCATAAAAACTTTCATGAAGATCATTGGACAAAATAAGCTTGATTCTTATTAATGGTTTTGAGATATGATGATGTGATATGTGAGTTATGTTGATGAGTAATTATGCTTTAGTAAGAATATTGGTGTTAAGGTTTGTGATTCCCTATGCAAGCACGAAAGTCAATAGTTATGCAATGAAATTATATGCTACTTGTGGTGCATTATTCAGTGTTAATTATGCTTAATGCTCTCTTATGAGATTATCCATTTCTTGGTTGGTCGCTTCTCAATCTTTTGCTAGCCTTCATTTTGCACTAAGTATGATCTCTACTTGTGCATCCAAAGTCCTTTAAACCAGTTTTGCCACATGAGTCCACTATATCTACTTATATGTGGTATTCTGTTATCGTTCTAAGCAAATTTGCATGTGCCATCTTTAATTTTCAAAATAAACTTCTCTTTTGTGTGTTTCTTTCGCTCGCGGAGCGGTGAGGGGTGGCTAATATTTTCCATGCTGGATTCGTTATTCTCACGATGGGTGTTTATTCACTTGTCATTGCACGGGAGTAAGGCAAAGGTTTTAGGGATGCCTAGTCCCGAAATAATAAAATGAATTTACTTTATGTTGTCAAATAATAAATTCCTTGGAAAGTGTTGGTATGGAGGGCAACCGTGGATACGGCTAGCCATGGAAAGTGAAAGTATGGTGGAAAAAGGAATAAACTTTATTTTCTATTTGGGAACCGCCTATTATATATCTAGCATGGAAAGTGTTGGGAACTCTACATCGTTTTCGTTGGTGGGATGGATACACCTCGTGTCGTGGAAGCGTCACGGCAGATGTCCTCATGGAAGGACTTAGTTGTGGAGCATTTGCGACGAGGTTAGTAAAGGGGTTAAACGGGACAATGGACACTAGAAGTTTACACTAGTTCGGCCCCTTGCGGTGAAGGTAAAAGCCTAATCCAGTTAAAGGTGGTATTGCTAGGGTTTCGATTACCAGTGAGCGGATACGCTTTGCCCGGCTTTCGATCTGTTGTTTTCTGTCCCTAAGCCGCTGCCGGGTCGTACCCTTATATACATGGGTTGACGCCCTACGGCCTAAAGAGTCCCGGCCGGCTTATACAAACGTGTCCGGCTCGGTGACTCATCTTACATGCCTTATAATACAAGTTACATATACATGGCGGTTTATACTCATGGGCCTTAAGCCGCCTCTTGGTTTGGGCCCCTTAACAAGCCTACTTCATGAATCGCCACCTTCACACACTCATGGGCTTTGTCTAGATGAACCGCCACTGGGATAACCCGGCCCCTCCTGGGCGGGTCACAACCAATAGTCATATCCCCAACATTAGGCCCCAGGTTGATTTGAACTTGTTCATGTCAATCTTCAACACTTAGGAAAATCCTTCTTCATCTTCCTGTGATATACTGTAACCTGCCATGACGTCATCTTCGAAAATTGCGATAACCCGCCGTGACGTCACCTGTAATTAATACTACACAAGGCCCAAATCTTAATAAATCTTTTTCTTTACTGATCCTCCGAAAATCGAGGCGCCCACATCGCCACATATCCATTTTCCTGTCTCCTCGATTCCCGCACATGGCACTTATCCTTCCAGCCTTATAAATAGGGCCATGGGTTCACTTCTCATTCTCCCCCTTTGCCTTCTCCCCTTCTTCTTCCTCCTCACGACGCTCCAGTGCGCCCGAGCTCCGGCGCCGTCAACCTTCATCCCTTCACAACTCCGCCATTTGCATCACCCTGAACGTACCGAAGCCAAGGCGCTCCCATTGTCAATCGGTGCGGTGAGTCTTCCCCTTTCCCCTTCACAGATCTGTGTTAGAGTTTCTCTGTTCGTTGGTGTTCATCACCGTTCTTCCCTTTCTCCGCCCTAGATCGCATGGCTTTGATCTAAAAATAGCACATATCTCGCGCGGTAGCAGTTTTTGGCACTTATTTAATAACAAACTATATCTTTCTTGAAATAGATCTCATCTGGGCACCCCCACTCTTCTACTGCTGCCACCTTAGGTTTAGATTTTATTCCATTTTTCTGAATAGCTGCAGATCCAATCTCATAGCTTCAATCTGTGAAACTTGTTTGTTCCAACACTTAGTAAATTTTTGCTCTTGTCAGATCTTGAATACCAGTACGTGTCATGGTGGCTTACATGTCCGGCTTACAATTACTCATATATCATTAGTCCTCACTTAAGTCGCCATTCTGAATATATACTGTAACTGTTAACTTGTTATTTCACCAACTGATTTGAATCGGAAAATTTTTCCTTTCCTTTAGGTTTTCCCTCTTCACAATGCCGCCAAAGACAGTCAATACGTGCAATTGGGTTCCCTCCATCGTTACTGAGGGCTCACTCAAAGACTTTGTCAAAATCGGATACTTACCCGCAAAGAATGTTATGCATTACCGTGCCCCTGAACCGGGCGAAAAAAGACCTCAACCAAAGGATGGCGAAGTCATTGTATTCACTGATCATATTTGCCGGGGCTTCTCACCACCCGCCTCTAAGTTTTTCCGAGATGTTCTGCACTTCTTCCAACTCCATCCTCAAGACATAGAACCTAACTCCGTGTCAAATATCTGCAACTTTCAAGTCTTCTGCGAAGTATACCTTCAAGAAGAGCCCATTATCGATCTCTTTAGAGAATATTTTTATTTGAACTGCCAGAATGAGTTTACAAACGGGCCCATCTTGGAACTTGGCGGAATCTCGATTCAACGCCAAAGAGATGCTATCTTCCCTTATGACTGCCTGCCGAGTCGCCCCAAGGATTGGAACCAGACGTGGTTTTACTATAAAGATACCTCTCCGGCTGACGAGAATCCACTGTCGGGTTACCGTGTCGAGCGCCTAGACCCAAAGCACAGTCTTCCTGAAAAACTTACCACTGCCGAACGGGCAAAACTTGCTCCTACCATTACGAAGGTTAAAGCTCTGCTAGGAAACGGGTTAACTGGCGTTGATTTGGTCAGGTGTTGGGTTTCTTGGCGGATCATACCCTTGAGTCGCCGCTCCGGTTTAATGTGTACTTACACTGGTGGTGTAAAGGATCCACTGCGCCATAGCTCTGCGCCATTAACTGATGGGGCAGTTAATGAAATGGTTAAGTCTCTTCTGAATGAAGACCCAGAAGATTACATTAAAGTGGGTTTGGACTCTTTCTGCAAACTTAACCCGCCACCGGATGTGAGTCTCTAAACTTGTTTACCTTTACCTCATTATTCAAATACTTTATTAACTCAACCTTTGATGACCTTTACAGGCTAAGTCTGACTTTTGGAAAACGGAGTATGATCATGAGGCTGCCAAGAAGGCCAGGGCTGCCAAGGAAGCCACCAAGAAAGCCACCAAGAAGACCACCAAGAGGAAAAAGAAACCAACCGCCTCTGACCTGCTTAATCTGGATGACACCTCTGAGTCGGAGGTAGCCCTTGACTCTCTTGGCTCGTTTTACAATCATCTTATGGACACTGACTATTATCAGGATGACACGGGAGCCAAGCAAGCATCTGAAGAAGAGGTAACTATTATTTCCTCCGGCTCAGAACCTTTGCCAAGACAGAAACTTCGACAAGTAACCCGGAAAGTAAGGTTTTCACACCCTTTGGCTTATTTAGACCCTCACTTTCTTTTGAAGTAACAACAACACGAGAATCAACGTCAGACCCGGACCAGTGGAGGTGAAGAGTTGTCCTCCGGCTTACCGAACACTCCCGCTCCTCGAAAACGTCAAAACGAGGTCCTTTTTAACTTTAAACTCTTTTCACCCACCGCGGGTCTTATTTGCTTACTACTTAACCCTGTTGATTCAATTGACCAGGAGATTGCCTGTTCTTCCTCTGACGACTCATCGCAAACCGAGTTGCCGGCTTTTAAAACTGCCCCTGGGTAACAATGATTACCTTTTATTCTGTATCTCTTTATACTCTTATACTTATTCTGACTTGTCACCACCTTTGTAGTGGACAAACAAAGCCTAGCAAGAAAACAAAGGTTTACAAGCCTGATGAGGATCCTAAAGTTATTGAACCGGAACAGCAAGTATCTGCACCTGATGCTTCTGAAAAACAACCAGATGACCCTGCCCCAGATGTTTCACCTGAGATTCCGGATCTCTGTGTAGATGAGACCAATATTAATTCTTCGAACCCTGCACCATCAAGCCCACTTAAGCCGTCGGAGACTCATACTGATGATGTTCTGATCACTGGCACCGGCTTTACAGAACCGGGAAATCCAATAGCTTTGGCTAAGCATAATGCCAAGCAAGAGGTTGTTGAAAGACGGAACACGAGGTTTGACATCTCTCATTATGCACAATTGAGCAGCAGCGAGATACTCTCTGGCTACCTCAACCAAGTACACTCCAGCCGCAATCTTGAAGTTGATATGGTGAAGCAAATGCATCGAAAGTATGAGGTATAACCTCCATCTTTAAATACTTACGTACATCCTGCCAGCCCCCAACTCTACTGGTTATGATAAAATTGAATAGGTTGTAGACTTAGAATAATCCATAAGCTTCTGTCGTAGAATCCCTCCAAGGCCGGTTGTCGTTGTTAAAATTAAACCGGATGTTTATTGCATTGCATCCGTAGTCCCCAAGGGCCAGTTTAATCAGCATGAATGAGTCGGTCCTGTTTATCCTTGTTTAAGAAAGGAGAGCTTATCTGTGTAGCCCCCATGAATCGGCTATGGTTGTTTACAGCACAACCGGTTCATCATTGAGAAGATACAAGCAATATGCATTTAGCCCCCAAGTGCCAAGTAGTCTTGCTTGCAAAGTGCTTGGGACTTTATTTATACGAGCCGTCTTACTTAAAGAAATTCTTTGACAAACATTAGCCCCCAAGTGCCAAGTTTTGTTGCTTACAAAAGGCTTGGGACTTATATTCTTGTAATCCTGATATGACTGTGTTGAAAACTCTGTGCTTTATACAGGCTGCTTCTACTGAACTTGAGTCACAGTTAAATGATGCAAAGACCCGGCTGGCGGATCAGGAGTCTGAGACCCGGAAAGCTGAATCCAAATTCCAATTTAGCATAGCTAAATTGGAAAAGCTGAAGACCAGTGAGGGAGTCCTGGATTAGGGGGTCTCCGGACAGCCGGACTATATCCTTTGGCCGGACTGTTGGACTATGAAGATACAGGATTGAAGACCTTGTCCCGTGTCCGGATGGGACTCTCCTTGGCGTGCAAGGCAAGCTTGGCAATATGGATATGTAGATCTCCTCCCATTGTAACCGACTCTGTGTAACCCTATCCCCCTCCGGTGTCTATATAAACCGGAGGGTTTAGTCCGTAGGACAACAACAATCATACCATAGGCTAGCTTCTAGGGTTTAGCCTCTACGATCTCGTGGTAAATCAACTCTTGTAATACTCATATCATCTAGATCAATCAAGTAGGAAGTAGGGTATTACCTCCATCGAGAGGGCCCGAACCTGGGTAAACATCGTGTCCCTCGCCTCCTGTTACCATCCGCCTTAGACGCACAGTTCGGGACCCCCTACCCGAGATCCGCCGGTTTTGACACCGACATTGGTGCTTTCATTGAGAGTTCCACAGTGCCGTCACCGTAAGGCTTGATGGCTCCTTCGATCATCGGTAATGATGCGGTCCAGGGTGAGGTCTTCCTCCCTGGATAGATCTTTGCATTCGGCGGCTTCATACTGCGGGCCAACTCGCTTGGCCATCTGCAGCAGATCAAGAGCTATGCCCCTGGCCACCAGGTTAGGTTCGGAAACTTGAATTACACTGCCGACATCCTTGGAGACTTGATCTTCGACGGATTCGAGCCCACGTCAGGTGCGCCGCACGATCACGCCGAGCATGATTTAGCTCTGCCGTCGGACAGTGTTCGGGAGATCGCACCTGCAACTACTCCGGCTTTTAATCCGGAGCAAATTGCGCCATCCAAGGACGGGTGGATAGACCCCGCCACGGAGGCCGTACTCTTAGTGGTGATAGAGCCGGATACTGACCTTACCCCTCACGAGAGCCGTGATGCCGAACCACTGGATTCATCTTCGGCCACGGACTCCGAGCCGCCTGCGTCCGTACCTATCGAATCCGATTGGGCACCGATCATGGAGTTCACCTCCGCAGATATCTTTCAGCACTAGACTTTCGGCGACGTGCTAAATTCATTAAGGTCTCTCTCCTTGTCAGGAGAACCTTGGTCGAACTATGTTTGGCTAGAGTGGGATGCGGACGACAAAGAAATTCGCTGCCCACCCACCACCCACATAGTAGCCACTGTCGACGATTTAAACGACATGCTCGACTTCGACTCCGAAGACATCGACGGTATGGACGACGATGCAGGAGACGAACATGAACCACCACCTACAGGGCGCTGGACCGCCACCTCATCATACAATATATATATGGTGGATACCCCCAAAGAAGGCAATGGCGACAAGACAGCGGAGGATGACCCCTCCAAAAAGCAGCCCAGGCACCGACGTCAGCGGCGCCGCTCTAAGTCCCGCCATAGCAAAAACAATGATACCGGCACAAGAGACAATAACACTCCGGATAGTGCCGAAGACGATGACAATCCCCTCCAGCTAGATTTAGAGCAGGAGGATGAACAAGCTAGCCCTCTAGAACAGACAGCAGATGGAGAAACAGAGGATGACAATTACATGCCTCTCTCCGAAGACGAGGTGAGCCTCGGCGACGAAGAATTTATCGTGCCTGAGGATCCCGTCGAGCAGGAGTGCTTTAAGCGCCCGGCTTATTGCCACGGCAAATAGCACAAGAAAAGCAACAACAGCTTCGAGCTGATCAAGATTTGCTAGCAGACAGATGGACCGAAGTCCTTGCGGCCGAGGAATACGAACTCGAACGCCCCTCCAAGAGTTACCCAAGACGTGGTCGCTACTCGAGGAGGAAGCAGTGAAACCTACTTCACCAGCGTACGATGCGGCTGACCGGCCACCGCGTGGCCGAGATAGAGAGGCGTTTCAGCCTGAAGTTCAACCTGCACCCCGCCGCCACTCAAACAAAAATACCAAGGCCCGGGGCAACATGCGGGACCTGCGAGATTAATAGGAAAGCAGGGCAAAACATGCAAGATCAATATACGGGTCACGGGAGCGCGCACCAACGTGGGACGATGACCGTCACGCCGGATACACTAAAGGTAAATCCGGCCGGGCCGAATACAGCAGACAAGACTCATATGAACTGCGTCGTGACATAGCCCGACACAGAGGCGCCGCACACCCCCTATGCTTCACTGATGAAGTTATGGATCACAAATTCCCGGAGGGTTTTAAACCCGTATATATCGAATCATACGATGGTAAAACAGATCCCGCAATATGGATTGAGGATTTCCTCCTCCATATCTACATGGCTCGCGGTGATGATCTACATGCCATCAAGTACCTCCCACTAAAACTCAAAGGACCAGCTCGGCATTGGCTGAATAGCTTGCTAGCAGACTCCATCGACAGTTGGGAGGATTTGGAAGATGCATTCCTTGACAACTTCCAGGGCACTTATGTGTGACCACCGGATGCTGACGACTTGAGCCACATAACCCAACAGCCGGGGGAATCGGCCAGGCAATTCTGGACGCGGTTCCTAACTTAGAAGAACCAAATTGTCGACTGTCCAGATGCTGAGGCCTTAGCGGCATTTAAGCATAACATCCATGATGAGTGGCTTGCCCGGCACCTCGGCTAGGAGAAGCCGAAATCTATGGCAGCCCTCACGACACTCATGACCCACTTTTGCGCGAGCGAGGATAGCTGGCTGGCTCGCAGCAACAACACATCAAGAAATCCGGGCACTTCAGATACTAAAGATGCTAAAGGCAGACCATGTCGTAACAGACACAAGCACCGCGACAACGACGATAACACCGAAGATACGGCATTCAATGCCGGATTCAGAGGCCCTAGATCCGGCCATCAGAAAAATCCATCCAAAAGAAGTACTCCGGGCCCGTCCAGTTTGGACTGCATACTCGATCGCTCGTGTCAAATACACGGCACCCCCGATAAGCCAGCCAACCACACCAACAGAGAATGCTAGGTGTTCAAGCAGGCCGGCAAGTTGAACGCCGAAAACAAGGACAAGGGGCTGCATAGCGATGACGAGGAGGAGCCCCGGCCGCTGAACACGGGAGGACAGAAGAGATTCCCCCCACAAGTGAAGACGATGAAAATGATATACGCAACCCACATTCCCAAGAGGGAACGGAAGCGTGCACTAAGGGACGTATATGCGATGGAGCCTGTTGCCCCAAAGTTCAACCCGTGGTCCTCTTGTCCGATCACCTTCGACCGCAGGGACCACCCCACTAGTATCCGTCATGGCAGATCCGCCACAAGTGTCCTCGACCCCATCATTGACGGATTTCACCTCACTCGAGTCCTCATGGACGGCGGCAGCAGCCTGAACCTGCTCTATCAGGATATATTGCGCAAAATGGGTATAGATCCCTCAAGGATCAAACCCACCAAAACCACCTTTAAGGGTGTCATCCCAGGTGTAGAGGCCCATTGTACGGGCTCAATCACACTGGAAGTGGTCTTCGGATCTCCGGACAACTTCCGAAGTGAGGAGTTAATCTTCCAGATCGTCCCGTTCATGATGGCTATCACGCCTCGCCGGGCGAACCGCATTGTAAAATTCAATGCGGTACCGCACTACGCATACCTCAAGCTCAAGATGCCAGGACCTAGGGGGTCATAACAGTCAATGGAAACACAGAACACTCGCTCCGCACGGAGGAGCACACTGCGGCCCTTGCAGCAGAAGCACAAAGCAGCCTCTTAAGGCAATCCACAAATTCGGCGATAAAGCCCCCGGACACCGTCAAGCGAGTCCAGAGTAACCTGCAATAGGATTGCATGGCACATTCAGAGCTAGCCTAGCAATTCGGCCCCCACCCTAGTCCCAGTCAAACGGCGAAATCCGTGCCGCGCATACACAATTACGCATTGAAAATACCATGGGCATAGGCGGGGGCACGACCATGGCACGTCCCACAGTGCGGCTCAACCACCCTAGGGGCTGAATACCTTTATCATTTTCTCTCTTTCAGGACTCTCTGGATGCCCTATCCGGCAACGCGATTGCCGGACACATAATACAACAACCAAGGAGGCAGGAAGCTACGTCATACAACGGAATCCCCAGGTGGTCTCTGATAACGAGCGAAATACCTGCTTTAAATACCAGTCCGCAGCGTGCCCTTGGATAGGACAAGTCAAATAGTCCTATTTTTTGCTTATTGCACTACTTGTACCAGTATGCTTCGACGTATTCTTTATATAAAAATACATAGCATTAGTCTATTATTGCATTACCTATTCTTTTTTCTTATATGCTTATTTATGACAATCAGCACCCGTACATTCTGGTACGGCCAGTACGCCAGGGGCTTTCGTATACCCCATAATACGGCGTGAGAAGTCCGAACGCTTTCGACAGTGCGGCACCCCAAACTTATAGCATTATATGCATCAGCTCCGAATCATGTCTTGGGTCAATAGTTGGGTTTGCCCGGCTCCCATGTTTTGGTACCTTACGTTCCGTTGTATCGGCTAAGGTAGCACTGGGAGAACTACTGCGATTGTGTCCCGGTTCTTCCGGACGAGCACCTCAATAGAGAAAGCCAAAACTGACTGTCATGATGAGGCGAGAGCTGGTCGCTGTTCGAGAGGTCTCAAGTCCTTAAAGACTTTTTCCGCTTCGGGCGAGGAGTCGGCCTTGTCCGACTTAGGCGTGTATAGCGCCCCAAATTCGGCCTTCCGAATACTAGGGGCTTCACCAAAATTTAAAATTGTAGACTTCTATGGCTAAGTGAGAGTGATAAAGCATTATAGTACGATTTCCTGGTTCGTTGCGCTGAGCACCTCCCTCGAAGGACCCAAAAATGGGAAAAAGAGTGCTCAAATTTATCCCGAACACCCCAGTACTAGCTGCATGGGGGCAGAAGCCAACGATTGGCCAACTCTCAGATTTGATAAACGGCCGCACAGAAGGTAATATTTTAAATTCAAAATGCGTTGCATAGCGCAAACGGGCTAGTTTTCATATTACAGGATCACATGAGCAAATTCATTCAAAAATTACATCTTTGGTACACTCCTCCGCCACAAGGCGGGCACCCTTCAGGACACCGTCATAATACATTTCTGGGTGGTGGTGCTCCTTGCCCTGCGGTGGCCCCTCCTTCACCAGCTTCTCGGCGTCCATCTTCGCCCAGTGCACCTTCGCACGGGCAAAAGCCCTGCGTGCACCTTCGATGTAGACGGACCACTTGATGACTTCAAACCGGGGGCAGGCATCCACAAGCCGCCTCACCAGACCGAAGTAGCTGTTGGGCAGGGGATCGCCAGGCCACATCCGGACTATAAGGCCCTTCATGGCCTGTTCGGCCGCCTTGTGGAGCTCGACCAGTTGCTTCAGCTGGTCGCTCAAGGGCATCGGGTGTTCGGTCCCAGTATACTGAGACCAGAACAACTTCTCCGTTGAGCTCCCCTCCTCGGCCCGGTAGAACTCCGCGCATCGCACACCTTCAAGGCAGATCTGCGAACGCTCCTGGAGAGCTCCGAACTCGGGTAAGTAAAAAGAAATTTTCTTTCACGTGCTTGCTTTGCATAATGAATGCCTTACCTGCCGCTATCTTCTTAACCGCCTCAACTTCCTGCAGGGCCTTTTGGGCTTCGGCCTTGGCATGTTTCACGCTGTCGAGCGCCTTTGCAAGCTCGGACTCTCGCGTCTTCGAGTCAAGCTCCAGGGCCTCGTGCTTCTTGACAAGAGCCTGGAGCTCTTGTTGTACCTCGCCTACTCGGGCCTCTTGTTTTTCTCGCTCGATGCGCTCCTGGGCCACTTTGTTTTCAGCCTCGGACAGCGCCTTCTTCAGGGTCGCCACTTCGGTCGTGGCTCCTGGCACATTCATGATGATCCTATTATTCTGCAACCAAATCTTTTTTCATATAGACAAGGTATTTCTTACCTTTGCTCTCCTCGAGCTGCCTCTTGGCATGGCCGAGCTCTTCCTCAAACCGCTCAAGGTCCTGCTTTAGTGCAGCGACCTCCGCAGTACGTGCGGCAGCGGCCAACAGTGAAGCCTGCATATTCACATAGACATATTATGATTAGACTCCTGTGATTATTATTCGATCCTCTATTCGGCTTTTCTTTGCGAACGCCAAACAGAGCATCAGGGGCTACTGTCTACGCGGTACTATTTTCCTACAATTTAATTACTTACCTGAAAGCCAGTTAGGAGGCTGGCACAAGCTTCAGTTAGTCCGCTTTTGGTGGACTGAGCCTTCTCGATCACCGACTCATGATAGTGCGGTGCTCTTCGTCGATGGAAGCGCCGCGAAGTGCTTCCTGCAAATTATTCGGTGCCTCTGGATGGAAAGAGGCCACCAGTGCGGGCGGCTTGCCCCCTTTAATGGGGAGTTGCCTGCCGGAGCCCCTTTAACGGGGAGTCTCCTGCTGGAGTCCGGAACCACCGGAGGGTCCGGCCCAGTGTTCGACTGGGGGCCAAACTTGGAGCCCTTGGGAGTCTTGCTCCCTCTGCGCCCAGGGTCCGGAAGGTCGCCTCGAGGCGCCTCCAGGACTACCCCCCGGCTCGGTGCCCTTTTAGACAACACCTCGACATTGACCGTAGGGCGAGGGGAGGAGGCGGTCGGAAGTGAATTGCTATCCATGTCCGATGGGTCCAAAGAACCATCCGACGAGGATACGTTAATGTGGGCCTTGGGCGGGCTGCACAATCATGTTCGACATGATATAAGAAGAAATGATGCAAAATATACCAGGACCGTTATGGTATCCAGATACTTACGACTTCGACAGGGGCTTGTCCCTGAGCAACCACTCCTCGTCGCTGTATGCAGCTGATACGTCTTCAACGTATCTAAAATTTTTGATTGCTCCATGCTATATTATCTACTGTTTTGGACCATATTGGGCTTTATTTTACACTTTTATATTACTTTTGGGACTAACCTATTAACAAGAGGCCCAGCCCAGATTTGCTGTTTTTTTGCCTATTTCAGAGTTTCGAAGAAACGGAATATCAGACGGAATCCAAACGGAATGAAACCTTCGGGAACGCGATTTTCTCACCGAATATGATCCAGGAGACTTGGACCCCCCGTCAATAAAGAAAGGAGGTGGCCACGAGGGTGGAGGGCGCCCCCCCCCCCCCGCTAGGGCGCGCCCCCTGCCTCATGGGCCCTCCTTTGCTCCACCGACGTACTCCTTCCTCCTATATATACCTACGTACCATCGAACGATCAGAGACGGAGCCAAAAACCTAATTCCACCGCTGCAACTTTCTGTATCCATGAGATCCCATCTTGGGGCCTGTTCCGGAGCTCCGCCGGAAGGGGAATCCACCATGGAGGGCTTCTACATCATCATAGCCTCTCCGATGAAGTGTGAGTAGTTTACCTCAGACCTTCGGGTCCATAGTTATTAGCTAGATGGCTTCTTCTCTCTTTTTGGATCTCAATACAATGTTCTCCCCCTCTCTCGTGGAGACCTATTCGATGTAATCTTATTTTTGCGGTGCATTTGTTGAGAACGATGAATTGTGGGTTTATTATCAAGATTATCTATGAGCAATATTTGAATCTTCCCTGAATTCTTTTATGTACGATTGGTTATCTTTGCAAGTCTCTTCGAATTATCCGTTTGGTTTGGCCAACTAGATTGGTAGTTCTTGCAATGGGAAAAGTGCTTAGCTTTGGGTTCAATCTTGCGGTGTCCTTTCCCAGTGATAGAAGGGGCAGCAAGGCACGTATTGTATTGTTGCCATCGAGGATAACAAGATGGGGTTTTTATCATATTGCATGAATTTATCCCTCTACATCATGTCATCTTGCTTAAGGCGTTACTCTATTTTCATTAACTTAATACTCTAGATGCATGCTGGATAGCGGTCGATGAGTGGAGTAATAGTAGTACATGCAGATAGGAGTCGGTCTACTTGTCTCGGACGTGATGCCTATATACATGATCATACCTAGATACTCTCATAACTATGCTCAATTCTATCAATTTCTCAACAGTAATTCGTTCACCCACCGTAAAATACTTATGCTCTTGAGAGAAGCCACTAGTGAAATCTATGGCCCCCGGGTCTATTCTCTATCATATCAATCTTCCATCACTTTATTATTGTTTTGATTTTTTACTTTGCTTTTTATTTTACTTTGCATCTTCCAAAAATATTATCTATCATCTCTATCATATCTCACTCTCGTAAGTGATCGTGAAGGGATCGAAAACCCCTAATCGCGTTGGTTGCGTTGAGCTATTTGTTTTGTGTAGGTACGAGGGACTTGCGCGTGGCCTCCTACTGGATTGATACCTTGGTTCTAAAAAACTGAGGGAAATACTTACGCTACTCTGCTGCATTATCCTCTCCTCTTCGGGGAAATCCAATGCAAGCTCAAGAGGTAGCAAGAAGAATTTTTGGCGCCGTTGCCGGGGAGTCTACGCAAAAGTCAACATACCAAGTACCCATCACAATCCCTTATCTCTCGCATTACATTAGTTGACATTTGCCTCTCGTTTTCCTCTCCCCCACTTCACCCTTGTCGTTTTATTCACCCTCTCATTTCCGTTTACCTTTCTTTACACTTGCTTTTTGGTTGCTCGTGTGTTGGTTTGCTTGCTTGACACGATGGCTCAAGATAATACCAAATTGTGTGACTTTACCAATACCAACAATAATGATTTCCTTAGCACTCCGATTGCTCCTCTTGCTAATACTGAATCTTGTGAAATCAATACTGCTTTATTGAATCTTGTTATGAAAGATCAATTCGCCGGCCTTCCTAGTGATGATGTCGCTACTCATCTAAATAGCTTCGTTGATTTATGTGATATGCAAAAGAAGAGGGATGTTGACAATGATGTTGTTAAATTGAAGCTATTTCCTTTTTCGCTTAGAGATCATGCTAAAGCTTGGTTTTCGTCTTTGCCTAAAAATAGTATTGATTCTTGGAACAAGTGCAAAGATGCTTTTATCTCTAAGTATTTTCCTCCCGCTAAGATCATCTCTCTTAGAAACGATATTATGAACTTTAAGCAACTTGATCATGAACATGTTGCACAAGCTTGGGAGAGGATGAAATTAATGATACGTAATTGCCCTACTCATGGTTTGATTTGTGGATGATTATACAAAAATTTATGCGGATTGAATTTTGCTTCTAGAAACCTTTTAGATTCGGCCGCGGGAGGCACTTTTATGGAAATCACTTTAGGAGATGCTACTAAACTCCTAGATAATATTATGGTTAATTATTCTCATTGGCACACTGAAAGATCTACTAATAAAAAAGTGCATGCGATAGAAGAAATAAATTTTTTGAGTGGAAAGATGGATGAACTTATGAAATTATTTGCTACTAAGAGTGTTTCTTCTGATCCTAATGATATGCCTTTGTCTACTTTGATTGAAAACAATAATGAATCTATGGATGTGAATTTTGTTGGTAGGAATAATTTTGGTAATAACGTGTATAGAGGGAACTTTAATCCTAGGCCTTATCCTAGTAATCCTTCTAATAATTATGGAAATTCCTACAACAACTCTTATGGAAATTTTAATAAGATGCCCTCTGAATTTGAGACTAGTGTTAAAGAGTTTATGAATTTGCAAAAGAATTTTAATGCTTTGCTTGAGGAAAAATTGCTTAAAGTTGATGAATTTGCTAGGAACGTTGATAGAAATTCTCTTGATGTTGATTCTTTAAAGCTTAGATCTATCCCTCCTAAGCATGATATCAATGAGTCCCTCAAAGCTATGAGAATTTCCATTGATGAGTGCAAGGAAAGAACCGCTAGGATGCGTGCTACGAAAGATGCCTTTATTAAAGCGCGTTCTTCCAATTTCCATGAAAATAAAGATGAAGATCTAAAAGTTATTGATGTATCCCCTATCAAATCTTTGTTTTGCATTATGAATCTTGATAATGATGGGACTGATTATGATCCACATTTACCTAGAAGGCGTTCTAAAAATTCGGAGTTTTTAGATCTTGATGCTAAAATTGATAAAAGTGGGATTGAAGAAAGTAAAACCCTAGATGTTGCTCTTTAATTGATTTTATTTCCTTGTTGCAATCCGTGCTAAATTCTCCTCATGCTTATAGTCAAAATAAAGCTTTTACCAAACATATCGTTGATGCCTTGATGCAATCTTATGAAGAAAAACTTGAGTTGGAAGTTTCTATCCCTAGAAAACTTTATGATGAGTGGGAACCAACTATTAAAATTAATATTAAGGATCATGAATTTTATGCTTTATGTGATTTGGGTGCTAGTGTTTCTACTATTCCCAAAACTTTGTGCGATTTGCTAGATTTCCGCGATTTTGATGATTGCTCTCTAAACTTGCACCTTGCGGATTCCACTATTAAGAAACCTATGGGAAGAATTAATGATGTTCTTATTGTTGCAAATAGGAATTATGTGCCCGTAGATTTTATTGTTCTCGATATAGATTGCAATCCTTCATGTCCTATTATTCTTGGTAGACCTTTCCTTAGAACGATTGGTGCAATCATTGATATGAAGGAAGGGAATATTAGATTCCAATTTCCGTTAAGGAAAGGCATGGAACACTTCCCTAGAAATAAAATAAAACTACCATATGAATGTATTATGAGAGCCACTTATGGATTGCCTACCAAAGATGGCAATACCTAGATCTAGCCTTGCTTTTATGCCTAGCTAGGGGCGTTAAATGATAGCGCTTGTTGGGAGGCAACCCAATTTTATTTTTAGTTTTTTAGTTTTTGTTTCTGTTTAGGAATAAATAATCCATATACCTTCTGTTTATATGTGGTTTTATGTTTTAGTTAGTGTTGTGCCAAGTTAAACCTATAGGATCTTCTTGGATGATAGTTATTTGATCTTGCTGTAATTTCCAGAAACTTTCGGTTCACGAAAACAATTGTTAAAAATCACCAGAACATGATACAATAGTTATTCCAATTGTTGATGATAAATAAACAAATTGCCTAGGTCGTCCTATTTTGGCTGAATTTTTGGAGTTCCAGAAGTTTGCGTTAGTTACAGATTACTACAGACTGTTCTGTTTTTGACAGATTCTGTTTTCCGTGTGTTGTTTGCTTATTTTGATGAATCTATGGCTAGTAAAATAGTTTATAATCCACAGAGAAGTTGGAATACAGTAGGTTTAACACCAATATAAATAAATAATGAGTTCATTACAGTACCTTGAAGTGGTCTTTTGTTTTCTTTCGCTAACGGAGCTCACGAGATTTCTGTTGAGTTTTGTGTTGTGAAGTTTTCAAGTTTTGGGTGAAATATTTTTGATGGATTATGGAACAAGGAGTGGCAAGAGCCTAAGCTTGGGCATGCCAATGGCACCCCCAAGATAATCCATGGACACCAAAAAATCAAAGCTTGGGGATGCCCGGAAGGCATCCCTCTTTAAATCCACTTCCATCGGTAACTTTACTTGAGCTATATTTTTATTCACCACATGATATGTGTTTTGCTTGGAGCGTCTTGTATGATTTGAGTCTTTGCTTTTTAGTTTACCACAATCATCCTTGCTGTACACACCGTTTTAGAGAGCCATATATGAATTGGAATTTGATAGAATACTATATGTGCTTCATTTATATCTTTTGAGCTATATAGTTTTGCTCTAGTGCTTCACTTATATCTTTTAGAGCATGGTGGTGGATTTGTTTTAAAGAAACTATTGATCTCTCATGCTTCACTTAGATTATTTTGAGAGTCTTAAATAGCATGGTAATTTGCTTAAATAATCTTAATATGCTAGGTATACAAAAATAGTAAAAACTTTCTTATGAGTGTGTTGGATACTAAGAAAAGTTTGATGCTTGATAATTGTTTTGAGATATGGAGGTGATAATATCAAAGTCGTTCTAGTTGAGTAGTTGTGAATTTGAGAAATGCTTGTGTTGAAGTTTGCAAGTCCCGTAGCATGCACATATGGTAAACGTTATGTAACAAATTTGAAACATGAGGTGTTCTTTGATTGTCCTCCTTATGAGTGGCGGTCGGGGACGAGCGATGGTCTTTTCCTACCAATCTATCCCCCTAGGAGCATGTGCGTAGTGCTTTGGTTTTTGATGGCTTGTAGATTTTTGCAATAAGTATATGAGTTCTTTATGACTAATGTTGAGTCCATGGATTATACGCACTCTCACCCTTCCATCATTGCTAGCCTCTTCGGTACCGTGCATTGCCCTTTCTCACATTGAGAGTTGGTGCAAACTTAGCCGGTGCATCCAAACCCCGTGATATGATTCGCTCTTTCACACATAAACCTCCTTATATCTTCCTCAAAACAGCCACCATACCTACCTATTATGGCATTTCCATAGCCATTCCGAGATATATTGCCATGCAACTTTCCACCGTTCCGCTTATCATGACACATTCATCATTGTCATAGTGCTTAGCATGATCATGTAGTTGACATAGTATTTGTGGCAAAGCCACCGTTCATAATTATTTCATACATGTCACTCTTGGTTTGTTGCATATCCCGGTACACCGCCGGAGGCATTCATATAGAGTCATACCTTGTTCTAGTATCGAGTTGTAATCATTGGGTTGTAAATAATAGAAGTGTGATGATCATCATTTTCTAGAGAATTATCCCAAGTGAGGAATATATATATATATATATATATATATATATATATATATATATATATATATATATATAAAGGGGAGAAAAGAGGCCATAAAAAAGAGAAAAGGCCCAAATAAAAATAATGAGAGAAAAAGAGAGAAGGGACAATACTATTATCCTTTGCCACACTTGTGCTTCAAAGTAGCACCATAATCTTCATGATAGAGAGTCTCTCATTTTGTCATTTTCATATACTAGTGGGAATTTTTCATTATAGAACTTGGCTTGTATATTCCAACAATGGGCCTCCTCAAGTGCCCTAGGTCTTGATGAGCAAGCAAGTTGGATGCACACCCACTTAGTTGCATTTTGTTGAGCTTTCATACATTTATAGCTCTAGTGCATCCGTTGCATGGCAATCCCTACTCCTTGCATTAACATCAATCGATGGGCATCTCCATAGCCCATTGATTAGCCTCGTTGATGTGAGACTTTCTCCTTTTTGTCTTCTCCACATAACCCCCATCATCATATTCTATTCCACCCATAGTGCTATGTCCATGGCTCGCGCTCATGTATTGCGTGAAGGTTTATAAGTTTGAGATTACTAAAGTATGAAACAATTGCTTGGCTTGTCATCGGGGTTGTGCATGATGAGAGCATTCTTGTGTGACGAAAATGGAGCATGACTAAACTATATGATTTTGTAGGGATGAACTTTCTTTGGCCATGTTATTTTGAGAAGACATAATTGCTTAGTTAGTATGCTTAAAGTATTATTATTTTTATGTCAATATGAACATTTGTCTTGAATCTTTCGTATCTGAATATTCATACCACAATTAAGAAGAATTACATTGAAATTATGCCAAGTAGCACTCCGCATCAAAATTATCTTTTATCATTTACCTACTAGAGGACGAGCAGAATTAAGCTTAGGGATGCCCGATACGTCTCCAACGTATCTATAATTTTTGATTGCTCCATGCTATATTATCTAATGTTTTGGACCATATTGTGCTTTATTTTACACTTTTATATTACTTTTGGGACTAACCTATTAACCGAAGGCCCAACCCAGATTTGCTGTTTTTTTGCCTATTTCAGAGTTTCGAAGAAACTGAATATCAAACGGAGTCCAAACGGAATGAAACCTTCGGGAACGCGATTTTCTCACCAAATATGATCCAGGAGACTTCGATCCCCCGTCAAGAAAGAAAGGAGGTGGCCACGAGGGTGGAGGGCGCCCCCCCCCCTAAGGCACGCCCCCTGCCTCGTGGGCCCCCTTTGCTCCACCGACGTACTCCTTCCTCCTATATATACCTACGTACCCCCGAACGATCAGAGACGGAGCCGAAAACCTAATTCCACCACCGCAACTTTCTGTATCCACGAGATCCCATCTTGGGGCCTGTTCCGGAGCTCCGCTGGAAGGGGAATCCACCACAGAGGGCTTCTACATCATCATAGCCTCTCCGATGAAGTGTGAGTAGTATACCTCAGACCTTCGGGTCCATAGTTATTAGCTAGATGGCTTCTACTCTCTTTTTGGATCTCAATACAATGTTCTCCCCCTCTCTCGTGGAGATCTATTCGATGCAATCTTGTTTTTGCGGTGTGTTTGTTGAGACTGATGAATTGTGGGTTTATGATCAAGATTATCTATGAGAAATATTTGAATCTTCTCTGAATTCTTTTATGTATGATTGGTTATCTTTGCAAGTCTCTTCAATTATCCGCTTGGTTTCGCCTAACTAGATTGGTAGTTCTTGCAATGGGAGAAGTGCTTAGCTTTGGGTTCAATCTTGCGGTGTCCTTTCCCAAAGGATGAAGGGCAGCAAGGCACATATTGTATTGTTGCCATCGAGGATAACAAGATGGGGTTTTATCATATTGCATGAATTTATCCTCTACATCATGTCATCTTGCTTAAGGCGTTACTCTGTTTTCATTAACTTAATACTCTAGATGCATGCTGGATAGCGGGGATGAGTGGAGTAATAGTAGTAGATGCAGGCAGGAGTCGGTCTACTTGTTTCGGACGTGATGCCTACATACATGATCATACCTAGATACTCTCATAACTATGCTCAATTCTGTCAATTGCTCAACAGTAATTCGTTCACCCACCGTAAAATACGTATGCTCTTGAGAGAAGCCACTTGTGAAATCTATGGCCCCCGAGTCTATTCTCTATCATATCAATCTTCCATCACTTTATTATTGCTTTTCTTTTTTACTTTGCTTTTTTATTTTACTTTGCATCTTGATACCAAAAATACCAAAAATAGTATCTATCATCTCTATCAGATCTCACTCTCGTAAGTGACCGTGAAGGGATTGATAACCCCTAATCGCGTTGGTTGCGTTGAGCTATTTGTTTTGTGTAGGTACGAGGGACTTGCGCGTGGCCTCCTACTGGATTGATACCTTGGTTCTCAAAAACTGATGGAAATACTTACGCTACTCTGCTGCATTATCCTGTCCTCTTCGGGGAAATCCAACGCAAGCTCAAGAGGTAGCAGCGGCTATTGTGGAGTAGTCCGGAGGGAGGGTCCTTCCCTTTTTGGACCCTTCGGCGTCCCTAGACGGGGCGACCTTCCTCTTCTTTTCCCCCCGGCTGGTGGGGGAGAGCTTTCTTCTTCCACCTCCTCCTCGTCTTCAGGGGAGGAGAGCGCCTCGGTGTGTTCGGACGATGAGTCTGATATAACCTTGTGCCGGAGACCCATCATGGTCCCCGTGGCTTTCTTCTTGGCCTTCTTCTCCGGCACCTCATAAGGCGCCGGAACCAGCATCCTCGTCAGGAGATCATCCGCTGGATCATCGGGCAGGGGAGCCTTACAATCGATCCGCTCCGATGTCTCTGCCCAGTCCTGTTGAAATAACATGGAGGCTTAGATCCCTCACAGGATTATACTGGGGAAAGAAACATCTTTTCGAGATGTGAAAGAACTTACCGGATTGGCAGGGCGCTTTGCGCTGAGTCCCGGTCCTCGGTAAGGGGAGGAGGTACCTCGGCACCCTTGAATAGCACCCTCCAGACGTCCTTGTGCGTCGTGTCGAAGAGCTCTAGCAGCGTCTGGTGCTCGTCCGGGTTGAACTCCCACAAGGTGAATGCCCGTCTTTGACACGGGAGGATCCGGCGGAATAGCATAACTTGGACTATGTTGACGAGCTTGATTTTCTTGCTCATCATGTTTTTGATACATGTCTGGAGTCCAGTCAGCTCTACCTAATCACCCCAAGACAGGCCCTTCTCTTTCCAGGAGGTGAGCCGCCTGGGGATTCCAGATCAAAATTTGGGGGCCGCCACCCAGTTGGTGTCGCGCGGCTCAGTGATGTAGAACCACCCCGACTGCCACCCCTTTATGGTCTCCACATAGGATCCTTCGAGCCATGTGACGTTGGGCATTTTGCCCACCATGGCGCCTCCACACTCCACTTGCTGGCCGACCACCACCTTCGGTTTAACATAGAAGGTCTTCAGCCATAGGCCGAAGTGGGGCCTGATACGGAGGAAAGCCTCGCACACGATGATAAACGCCGAGATGTTGAGGACGAAATTGGGGGCCAGATCGTGAAAGTCCAGCCCGTAGTAGAACATGAGCCCGCGGACAAAAGGATGGAGAGGAAATCCCAGTCCACAGACGAAGTGGGGGAGAAACACAACCCTCTCATGGGGTTCGGGAGTAGGGACGATCTGCCCCGTATCTGGGAGCCGGTGCGGGATATCCGCAGCCAAGTATCCGGCTCCCCGTAGCTTGATAATGTCCGCCTCCATAACGGTGGAGGCCATCCACTTTCCTCCCGCTCCGGACATTCTTGGAGTGGTTTGAGGAGACAAATGTGAACTTGGGCGCTGGAGCTCGAGTGCGCAAGAATGGGTGAGCAAGGAAGAAGAAGGCGTGGGTAAAAAAGGAGGAATCTTTATCCCTTTATAAAGACGGTAGGACTGTACGCCTCCCCACGTGCCTGGTAAACCTGCTTATTCCCCAAGCGCCGTAATTGATGGCGCGGTTGGGTTACCCACATCCGTATTGATGAGAATCTCGTGATAAGGGGACACAATCTCTACTTCGACAAGAAGTGCCAAGGAAGCCGCCCCGCAATATGCGCTGTGGCAGGCTGTGAAAAACGATTTGAATAAAGACCAGGGTCGTGGCGTGATGCCACGAGGCAAAATATGTCAGCAGAATAGATTTGTGGTATATTCTCTCTACGGTCTTATGTGGAATTTGTTTTGCAGAGCCGGACACTATCCTTGTGTTCAAAATCTTCTATGGAGTATTCGGAGGAGGAGCCCACCTTGCAATGCCGAAGACAATCTGCGTGCCGGACTCATCGTCATTGAAGCCTGGTTCAGGGGCTACTGAGGGAGTCCTGGATTAGGGGGTCTCCGGACAGCCGGACTATATCCTTGGGCCGGACTGTTGGACTATGAAGATACAGGATTGAAGACTTCGTCCCGTGTCCGGATGGGACTCTCCTTGGTGTGGAAGGCAAGCTTGGAAATACGGATATTTAGATCTCCTCCCATTGTAACCGACTCTGTAATTCCTAGCCCCTCCGGTGTCTATATAAACCGGAGGGTTTAGTCCGTAGGACAACAACAATCATACCATAGGCTAGCTTCTAGGGTTTAGCCTCTACGATCTCGTGGTAGATCAACTCTTGTAATACTCATATCATCTAGATCAATCAAGTAGGAAGTAGGGTATTACCTCCATCGAGAGGGCCCGAACCTGGGTAAACATCGTGTCCCCCGCCTCCTATTACCATCCGCCTTAGACGCACAGTTCGGGACACCCTACCCGAGATCCGCCGGTTTTGACACCGACAACCAATTTTGAGGCAGAGAAAAGCACTTGGGCAGAAGAAAAGACTGCTTTAATGCAGCGAGCTGAAAAAGTAGAGGCGGCTCTTCAAGAGGTGACCACTGAGCTCACCGGCTTAAAACGCCGCGTATCTCAGATGGTTTCTGCTATCTTTGGTGAGTCGCCTTGCTTATCATCAAAAATGAATCCTTGTTGTGATAATATAAACCATCGTTAACCAATCTGCGATGTATTTAGGTCCCAGGAGCAGCAACCTTAACCAGGACATGCTTGTGAAGCTCAAGGCTGTCTACACACTTGTCGTACAGCTGTACATCTGAGCTCAACGTGCACTGGTCGCAATTTCTCCGACGAATTAAGAGCCTACTCTTTTAATAGATGTCTTGAAAAAACTTTCTGTGCTTCCTGTTAGGATGGAGGAAATGAAGCGGTCGTCTGCAAGAGCTGGTGCTGTGATGGCTTTGAGCCGGTCCAAGGCATGGGTACCAGAGCTTGACCCGTCTGAGGTATCCACTGGTTACCCAAATTTTAAATAAGATGGTACGCCGTTTGATCAGAAGGACTTCTCTGCTTGTGAAAGAGATACGTCCAATGGCGACTATGATTGCCAATGACTCGGACCTTTCAAAGTACCATCCGGCTTATAACAAGGAGAACCAGAAGATGCCAACCCCGGCTTATAGAGTGATGGACTTGATCGCCCCAATCCGTAAGCACACTTTTGCCCCTGAAGTTGAGTCGTCTGATCTTATAGATGACGAGGCTGAATTTCAAGCTTTATCTGGCATCGATTGGTAATCACCAAATTTTCAGACAGGTGAGGAGGACGAAGAACCGGAAAGGAAGGACCCAGAGGCCTCCAATCAGCAAGGCCATGAAGATTGAACCGCCGGGCGGTTTATATATTTGGACTCTTGGAAAAACACTTGATCCCATTTGGCTCATGGAGTCATGTAATAGGGTAGTAAAAACTTGAATCTGTCGTGCCATCGCGCACGTTTCTGTTTTGTGCAATATTGCTGATCCGCCAGTTTGAAAGCGATCATTTTATTCTTATGATAGTATTGATTGATGCATATTAGACTTGATTATTATCTTGCACACAAACAATTCACAAGTGCCCTGGCGGTTTACCGCTGGGCGGGTCATGATACCCAATTAAGGGCCACTGGGGACGAACAATCCATAACCAGGGCTAGTCTGGCTATAATGTTTAACATAACAAAATATCATACATGTGGCATGTGCTTAGACTGCCGGCTTAACAGCTGTATACAGCTTAGAGTTTGTAGAATTATAACTCCAAACATAATATTATGATACTCTTGACGGCTTAGAGTCTGCCGTCCTGGCGGAATGTAGAAACCAAAAAGATGCTTCAAATATGAGCCATAAGTAGGGCAGCTTGGCCCGATGCGTAAAAACCAGATGGCAAAAAAGAAATCATACAAAGAAAACAAAGAATTCGAGGATGTTGACGGCCGCCAAGCCAAAGTGTCTTCTTTGATGAAACTAGCCTGACCCACTGAAAGGTATGTGCTTTCCGTGAGCCTGACTCACAGTACCCAATCGACATTTGAACCCAGATAAAGTCAGGTCTTTCTTAAAGACTTATCAGGAGTACGCGGGGTCAGAGTAACAACATACATCACGGGCCGATTTATCCAAGTTTCAAGGAAGGCATCTTATGAAGCCTGGATCTATCCTGACTATGTGTAAACCGTGCTCTCGCATGACAATCCGCCGTTTGAACCTTAATGAGCTCAGATCTTGGTCGAATACGCCGTAAAGATTGATCGTTAAGAGTTCGACGGGTCAATCGGGATTACTAGATGGAGTTGAAGCAGCCGGCTACAGGTAGGATGACCCAGAAAGGTTATGTCCTCTTTGGTCGAATACGCCTATGTTTGGACAAGATAACCTGGTCAAGAGGGTAGTAACGCTATGTTCTCTTTGGTCGAATACGCCTATGTTTGAACAGGAAGCCCCCAAGTGACATACTGACAAATCGTGCTCAGCAGGGACCTATGTTTGAGTTGTGTTGTGCATCCAACTCTCTTTGGTGCCTGAAGTTTGGGCGTCGAGCCTCTTAAGTGAACATATAAGATGATGATAAAGACTCAACTTCAAGGAAGTGAAACAATAGAGGCCCTGAATTATCAGGGATGCCAGCTTTATTATACTGTTTATAATATATACATCGTCAAACTATGTACATCACGAGAGCCGGTGGCTCAAGTATAGTAGGACCGAAGATGAGCAATATTCCACGACCGACGGGTCTCCTCCTCTGACTTACGTGAGTCCTTGTGGTCTCGAACATCGATAAGATAATATGACCCATTATGCAGATTCTTGCTGACCACAAAAGGTCCTTCCCGAGGCGGGGATAGCTTATGCATATCTGTCTGATCCTGGATGAGCCGGAGCACTAAGTCGCCTTCTTGAAAGGTCCTGGTTTTGACCCGGCGGCTGTGATAACGATGTAGTTCTTGCTGATAAATCGCCGAACGAGCCGATGCTAGGGCACGCTTCTCATCTAACAGGCCAAGTGCATCTTGACGGTCTTTTTCATTATCGGCCTCAACGTAAGCCACCACCCGGGGTGAATCGCGACGGATGTCACTAGGGAGAACCACCTCTGCCCCGTAAACCATGAAAAAAGGTGTGTAACCTGTAGATCTGTTGGGGGTTGTATTGATACTCCATAATACCGAGGGTAATTCCTCCACCCAACAACCCAGCGTTCTTTGCAAAGGAACCATAAGCCGGGGCTTGATGCCTCGCAGAATCTCTTGATTAGCTCACTCCGCTTGACCATTAAACTGAGGGTGAACCACCAAGGAAACGTCAAGCCGAATATGCTCCCGTTGACAGAATTCTCTCATAGCGCCTTTAGAGAGATTAGTGCCATTATATGTTATAATGATGTGTGGAAAGCCAAAACGGAAGATCACCTTCTTGATGAATTGAACCGCCATTGCTGCATCACACTTACTGACCGGCTTTGTTTCAACCCACTTAGTGAACTTATCAACCGCCACCAAAAGGTGGATCTTCTTATCCTTGGACCTCTTGAAAGGCCCAACCATATCAAGCACCCAAGTCGCAAACGGCCAAGTAATTGGAATCATCCTCAACCCTTGAGCTGGAACATGAGCGCGTCATGAAAACTTCTGACAATCGTCACATTTACTGACCAAATCCTCAGCGTCAGCATGAGCCGTCAACCAATAAAAACCGTGGAAGGAAGCCTTGGAAACGAGAGATTTAGAACCGGCATGATGACCAAAATCTCCTTCATGAATCTCTCGCAAAATCTCACATCCTTCTTCAGGAGAAACGCAACGTCGAAACGCCCCTGTGACACTGCGATGATGCAACTCCCCATTAACAATCGACATTGACTTAGACCATCGGGTATCTGCCTGGCTAAGATCTCATCCTCAGGTAATTCGCCCCGGGTCATGTAAGTCAAATATGGTACTGTCCAATGAGGAATAACATGAAGAGCCGCCACCAATTGTGCTTCCGGGTCAGGAACAGCAAGATCCTCCTCCATAGGTATCTTGACAGAAGGGTTGAACAGAACATCCAGGAACGTGTTAGGTGGCACCGGCTTACGCTGAGACCCTAACCGACTTAAAGTATCAGCCGCCTCATTCTTCCTGCGATCAATATGCTCAACTTGATAACCTTTGAAATGACCCGCAATGGCATCAACCTCTCGATGATAAGCCGCCATGAGCGGATCCTTAGAATCCCAAGTACCAGAAAACCTACTGAGCTACGGGATCTGAATCGCCGAAGCATCTCACCCGGCTCAAGTTCATCTCCTTAGCCATCTGAAGACCATGGAGCAAGGCTTCATACTCAGCTGCATTGTCAGTACAAGGGAACATTAACCGGAGAACATAAGAAAATTTATCACCTCACGGGGAAGTTAGTACAACTCCAGCCCCCGAGCCTTCCAACTGCCTGGATCCGTCAAAGTGAATAGTCCAATACGTGTTATCCGGCTTCTCCTCAGGCATCTGCAACTCTCTCCAATCATTGATAAAATCCATGAGGGCTTGTGACTTGATGGCCGTACGAGGCACATATTTCAAACCATGGGGCCCTAGCTCGATGGCCCACTTGGCAATCCGGCCCGTGGCTTCTCTGTTTTGGATGATATCCCCCAAAGGAGCAGAGGTAACCATAGTAATGGGATGACCCAGAAAATATTGCTTAAGCTTCCGGCTTGCCATGAAGACCCCATACACAAGCTTCTGCCAATGCGGATACCTCTGTTTGGACTCAATAAGCACCTCACTGATGTAGTAAACCGGCCATTGAATCGGGTATTCTTTGCCTGCCTCTTTCCTTTCCACCACAATGGCTACACTGACGGCCCGGCTATTAGCATCCACATATAACAACAGAGGCTCCTTATCAATTAGGGAAGCAAGAACGGGCGGCTCAGCCAACTGTTTCTTCAGATCCTCAAATGCTTGATTAGAAGCATCACTCCAAACAAAATGATCTGTCTTCTTCATCATCTAATAAAGAGGAACAGCCTTCTCACCTAACCGGCTTATGAACCGGCTTAGGGCCGCAATACGACCCGCTAGACGCTGAACATCATTAACACACGCCGGCTTAGCCAATGAAGTAATGGCTTTGATCTTCTCCGGGTTAGCTTCAATGCCTCTGTTAGAAACAAGAAAATCTAAGAGCTTGCCTACTGGTACACCAAAAACACACTTGGCTAGGTTAAACATCATCTTGTAGACCCGGAGATTGTCAAATGTCTCCTTCAAATCATCAATCAAGGTCTCCTTCTTCCTGGACTTCACCATAATGTCATCTACACAAGCTTGAACATTACGCCCAATATGATTGTGAAGGCAATTTTGCACACACCGCTGGTAAGTCGCCTGGGCACTCTTGGGCCCAAAAGGCATAGACACATAGCAGAAGGCTCCAAATGGAGTAATGAAAGTTGTCTTCTCCTGGTCCTTAACTGCCATCTTGATCTGATGATAACCAGAATAAGCATCCAAAAAACTCAAACGCTCACAACCCGCCGTAGCATCAATGATTTGATCAATACGAGGGAGAGTAGACGGATCAGCCGGACAAGCCTTGTTTAAGTCCGTATAATCCACACACTTTCACCAAGTGCCATTCTTCTTAAGCACCAATACCGGGTTAGCCAACCACTCAGGATGAAAAACTTCAATGATGAACCCGACCGCTAAGAGCCGGTCCACCTCTTCACCAATGGCCTTCCTCCTCTCATTAAAACGACGGAGGAATTGCTTGACCGGCTTAAATTTCAAATCAATATTAAGAGTGTGCTCAGCGAGTTCCCTTGGTACACCCGGCATGTCTGAATGTTTCCATGCAAAGATATCCCGGTTCTCACGAATGAACTCGATGAGCGCACTTTCCTATTTCGAATCCAGATTGGCACTGAGATGCTGAACTGCTTAGATGAATCGCCAGGGACAAAATCAACCAACTTAGTGTCATCTGCCGATTTAAACTTTAACAAAGGATCATGCTCCGTGGTTGGATTCTTTAAGGACGTCATGTCCGCTGGGTCAACGTTATCTTTGTAAAATTTCAGCTCCTCTGTCGCACCAACCGATTCAGCATAGGCAGCATCACTTTCTTCACACTCCAAGGCCACCTTGCGACTCCCATGCACCGTGATGGTGCCCTTGTAACCCGGCATCTTAAGTTGTAAATAAACATAACAGGGCCTTACCATGAATTTAGCATAAGCCGGCCGCCCAAACAGAGCATGGTAAGGGCTTTTGATCTTAACCACTTCGAAGGTCAGAGTCTCAGATCTGGAATCACGCTCATCTCCAAAGGCA
The DNA here is from genome assembly GCA_021605205.1 of Aegilops longissima. Lineage (NCBI taxonomy): Eukaryota > Viridiplantae > Streptophyta > Magnoliopsida > Poales > Poaceae > Aegilops > Aegilops longissima. The sequence continues at coordinate 584,545,474 of CM038681.1, read as the reverse complement.
ACCTCCAAAGATATCTTACCCACTAGATACGCCGACTTACCAGGCACCAATCCGTGAAGAATGGTGTTCGACGGCTTGAGATTTTTGTCAGTCAGCCCCATGCGGCAGAAGGTTTCATAATAAAGTATATTAATACTGATGCCTCCATCCATGAGTACCTTAGTAAACTTATAGCCTCCAACCTGAGGCGCCACCACCAGTGCCAGGTGACCCGGATTATCAACCCGGGGCGGGTGATCCTCCCGGCTTCATACAATAGGCTGCTCTGACCACCATAAGTAACGTGGCACCACCGGCTTAACAGCATTCACTGCCCTCTTATGAAGCTTCTGATCCCGCTTACACAAGCTGGTGGTGAAGACGTGGCACTGCCCACTGTTTAATTGCTTCGGGTTGCTCTGATAACCAGACTGTTGCTGCTGATTCTCCTGTCTATTTTGCTGGTTGTAACCACCTTGATTGCATTTGCCGTGAAACCCGGAATTTGAGCCGCCGCCTCCATGACCCGGAGCATGAGAGCCGGATCCTGAACCACCGCTGGGGCCACGATTGTGCTGGACAGACTCCCTAAAGTGTCTCATTATACTGCAATCCTTCCACAGATGTGTAGCTGGCTTCTGATCCGTTCCGTGTTTTGGACATGGCTGATTCAATATTGCCTCAAGGTCAAACCTCGTCCCCTTCATGCCACTACTCTTCTTTCCCTTTCCCGATCTTTCATCCTCAGAGTCGGCATACTTGACAAGAGCCGCCACAAGCTCCCCCATGTCATTGCAATGACGCTTAAGCCGCCCAAGTTTCTGCTTGAGTGGAATGAAAAGGCAATTTTTCTCCAACAATAGAACCGTTGAGTGATACGTCTCCGTCGTGTCTACTTTTCCGAACACTTTTGCCCTTGTTTTGGACTCTAACTTGCATGATTTGAATGGAACTAACCCGGACTGACGCTGTTTTCAGCAGAATTGCCCTGGTGTTATTTATGTGCAGAAAGAAATGTTCTCGGAATGACCTGAAACTCCACGGAACGTCTATTTGGAAATAATAAAAAAATCGTTGCAAAAGATGAAGACCAGGGGGCCCACACCCTGTCCATGAGGGTGGGGGGCGCGCCCCCCTACCTCGTGGGCCCCCTGGAGCTCCTCCGACGCCAACACCAACTCTATATATTTGCTTTCGGGGAGAAAAAAATCAAGGAGAAGAAATCATCGCATTTTACGATACGGAGCCGCCGCCAGGCCCTAAAACCTCTCGGGGGGGCTGATCTAGAGTCCGTTCGGGGCTCCGGGGAGGGGGATTTGTCGCCATCGTCATCATCAACCATCCTCCATCACCAATTTCATGATGCTCACTGCCGTGCGTGAGTAATTCCATCGTAGGCTTGCTGGACGGTGATGGGTTGGATGAGATCTATCATGTAATCGAGTTAGTTTTGTTAGGGCTTGATCCCTAGTATCCACTATGTTCTGAGATTGATGTTGCTATGACTTTGCTATGCTTAATGCTTGTCACTAGGGCCCGAGTGCCATGATTTCAGATCTGAACTTATTATGTTTTCATGAATATATGTGTGTTCTTGATCCTATCTTGCAAGTTTATAGTCACCTACTATGTGTTATGATCCGGCAACCCCGAAGTGACAATAATCGGGACCACTCCCGGTGATGACCATAGTTTGAGGACTTCATGTATTCACTATGTGCTAATGCTTTGTTCCGGTTCTCTATTAAAAGGAGGCCTTAATATCCCTTAGTTTCCATTAGGACCCCGCTGCCACGGGAGGGTAGGACAAAAGATGTCATGCAAGTTCTTTTCCATAAGCATGTATGACTATATTCGGAATACATGCCTACATTACATTGATGAATTGGAGCTAGTTTTGTGTCACCCTATGTTATGACTGTTACATGATGAACCGCATCCGGCATAATTATCCATCACCGATCTAATGCCAACGAGCTTTCCACATATAGTTCTCTGTTTATTTGCTTTTCCGTTGCTACTGTTACAATCACTATAAAATACCAAAAATATTACTGTTGCTACTGTTACCTTTGTTACCGTTACCACTACTATCATATTACTTTGCTACTAAACACTTTGCTACAGATATTAAGTTATCCAGGTGTGGTTGAATTGAAAACTCAACTGCTAATACTTGAGAATATTCTTTGGCTCCCCTTGTGTCGAATCAATAAATTTGGGTTGAATACTCTACCCTCGAAAACTGTTGCGATCCCCTATACTTGTGGGTTATCAAGACTATTTTCTGGCGCCGCTGCCGGGGAGCATAGCTCTATTCTTTGAGTCACTTGGGATTTATATCTGCTGGTCACTATGAAGAACTTGAAAGAGCTAAGGCAACAATTTATCCCTCAACTACGAGGGGAGGTAAGGAACTGCCATCTAGCTCTGCACTTGATTCACCGTCTATTTTGAGTAAGCTTGCGACACCTAAACCTGCTTCTGCTATTTGTTTGTATATGTCGCGTGTTATTGATGATGCCACTTCTGCTATGCATGATACTTATGATGAAACTACTTCTATGCTTGATACTACTGTGCCACTTAGTGAATTTCTTGATGAACAAATTGCTCGGGCTAGAGAGAAAGAAATTATTGAAACTGATCATGTTGATGAAATTGATGATGAAAACATGCCTGTTATTCCTGAGGGTTATATTTTTTATAAAGAAGCTTCTGCGGCTATTTTAGCTTGCAAAGATAACGATGAGCTTAAGAGGTTATTAGCTAAATGGAATAAGCAATCTCTTAATGATAGAATGAGACCCGACCCTGCTTTTGCTACTTCACCTATCTGTGTTGCCGATAAGGATTATGAATTCTCTGTTGATCATGATATAACTACTTTGGTTGAATCTGATCCTTTTCATGGCTATGAATCTGGAACTGTTGTGGCACATCTTACTAAATTAAATGATATAGCCACCATGTTCACTAATGATGAGAGATATCCCTACTTTTATATCCTTAAAATATTTCCGTTCTCATTAAAGGGTGATGCTAAGATATGGTTTAATTCTCTTGATCCTGGTTGTGTGCGTAGTCCCCAGGATATGATTTATTACTTCTCTGCTAAATATTTCCCCGCTCATAAGAAACAAGCTGCTTTGAGGGAAATATACAACTTTGTGCAAATTGAAGAAGAGAGTCTCCCACAAGCTTGGGGGAGGCTCCTCAAGTTACTTAATTCTTTGCCTGATCATCCTCTTAAGAAAAATGAAATACTTGATATATTTTATAATGTACTAACCGATGCTTCTAGAGATTACCTGGATAGTTGTGCTGGTTCTGTTTTCAGGGAAAGAACACCGGATGAAGCTGAAATTCTATTGAATAATATGTTGGCAAATCAAAATAATTGGACACTTCCTAAGCCATCTCCTGAGCCAATCCAGAGCCTATTCCTAAACCAACTCCGAAGAAGAGAGGTGTTCTATTTCTCAGTCCTGAAGATATGCAAGAGGCAAAGAAATCTATGAAATAAAAAGATATTAAAGCTGAAGATGTTAAGAATTTACCTCCTATTGAGGAAATACATGGTCTTAATTTACCGCCTGTTGAAGAAACATATTATCTTAATCCTTTACCTATTGAAGAACCTCCTGGTCTTGATAACCCGACACAGGTAGTAAAGGTAAATTCTCTCTATAGATTTGATGAAGGTGATATTCCTCACTATAAGTCTGCTAGACAATGCTTAGAAGAGTTTGATAATTTTATTGTCAAACAAGAAAACTTCAATGCTTATTTTGGTAGACAATTGAAATATAATTTCGATATGATTAAACACTTGGGTGATTATATGTCTAATGTTAAGGGTGAATTTAAACTGGTTAGCAAAAATGCTTCTATGGTTACCACTCAAGTAGAACAAGTACTTCAAGCTCAAAATGATTTTCTCAATGAAATGAATAGTAAGAAAAATGATTATGATGTTAGAGTGGCTACTAGAACTGGTAGAATGACTCAGGAACCTTTATATCCTGAAGGCCATCCTAAGAGAATTGAGCAAGATTCTCAGAGAAATAATATTGATGCACCTAGTTCTTCTAAAAGGAAGAAAAAGAAAAATGATAGGACTTTGCAAACTTCTAGTGAACCTATTGCTGAAACACCTGAGAATCCAAATGATATCTCTATTTCTGATGCTGAAACACAATCTAGTAATAACATGAACCTAGTGAAAATGTTAATGATGATGTTCAGGATGATGCTCAACCTAGTAATGATAATGATGTAGAAATTGAACCTGCGGTTGATCTTGATAACCCATAATCTAAGAATCAACGTTATGATAAGAGACTTCATTGCTAGGAAACATGGTAAAGAAAGAGAACCATGGGTTCAGAAACCCATGCCTTTTCCTCCCAAACCATCCAAGAAAAAGGATGATGAGGATTTTGAACACTTTGCTGAAATGATTAGACCTATCTTTTTGCGTATGCAAAATGAATCCTTATGCTAAGTATATGAAAGATATTGTTACAAATAAGAGAAAGATACCTGAAGCTGAGATTTCCACCATGCTTGCTAATTATACTTTTAAGGGTGGAATACCTAAGAAACTAGGAGATCCAGGAGTACCCACTATACCATGCTCCATTAAACAAAACTATGTTAAAATTGCTTTATGTGATCTTGGAGCCGGTGTTAGTGTCATGCCTCTCTCTTTATATCGTAGACTTAACTTGAATAAGTTGACACCTACTGAAATATATTTGCAAATGGCTGATAAATCAACTGCTATACCTGTCGGTATTTGTGAGGACGTGCCTATTGTGGTTGCAAACGTTACTATTTTAACGGACTTTGTTATCCTTGATATTCCCGAGGACGATAGTATGTCTATTATTCTTGGAAGACCTTTCTTGAATACTGCAGGGGCTGTTATTGATTGCAACAAAGGCAATGTCACTTTTCATGTTAATGGCAATGAGCATATGGTACACTTTCCGAGGAAACAACCTCAAGTTCATAGTATCAACTCTATTGGAAAAATTCCATCGATTATATTTGGAGGTTTTGAATTTCCTCTTCCTACTGTCAGGAAGAAATATGATATTCTTATTATAGGGGATGTGCATATCCCCGTTGAGGTAACATAGTGTTATTCGAAATTCCTCCGGTTCCATGTTAGTCGGAATGAGTTTGTTAACAAGACCTGATCAACCTTGTTAGTGGATTCCTTTTGATGAGCATGAGATGGATTAAACTAGAAGCACAACCTTCGGTACCCTCTCTCTACTTTCTGTTATTTAGTTGAACTAAAGTAAAATAGTATTTTTCTGTCTGTTTCCTGATTTATCTGTGCAATATAAAAATACCCCGAAAATAAAAGTTCTCCAAATGCCCTAAAAATGAAATATGATTTTTTCTAGAATATTTGAGGATTTCTGGAACTGAGAACACAGCAGGGGGGTCAACCACCTGGCCTCGAGGGTGGAGGGCGCGCCCCCTGCCTCGTGGGCCCATGGTGGCCCTCCTCCACTTATTCCTGCACCCATACACTCCTTCTTCCTCCCACAAACACCAATATCCAGCTCAAGCACGAGTTCTAGCTCATTTTGCTGCGATTTTCGATCTCCTTGCTCAAAGCACCTCTCACAAAACTACTTGGGGAGATTGTTCCTTGGTATGTGACTCCTCCATTGGTCCAATTAGTTTTTGTTCTAGTGCTCTATTCATTGCAAATTTGTGTTGCCTTGGTGACCATGTTCTTGAGCTTGCATGTCAAATTTATATGGTTCCAAGTAGTTCTAATGCTTGATATAGTCTCTAGGCACTTGTAGGAGTAGTTGCTACCAATTTTGTGGAGCTTGGTTCACTTTTATTTTGAAGTTACTAAAAAATTCAGAAATTTTTCAGAGGAAGAAATATGATTAGGAAAATGTTCCAAGGTGGTTCTTCAAGGAAGCAAGGACCCAGGCTTGCAATGTTGATGCTGACGAGGAACCACCGAGGGACGCTCTTCTGCGGCCTTGTGAATGGCCCTCGGAAAATTTTATGGATCGAGCGGGAATCAAGGAAGAATTTAATGCATATTTGCGTAACGCTGATCTTGTGAGCTCTAAGGCAGACAAATGCCCCCAGTACCACTATCTCACTAGTACATTTGTGAGGAGGTTTGAATTCTCATCTTCATGTAATTCTCCAACTGTCCTGTTTGATCTTTATGAAAAATCTTATACCATGGACTTAGAGGATTTTACTTCTGCTTGCAAACTTCCACAATGGGGCAGTGTTAGTGATCCCCGTAAATCTGAATTTAGAGACTTTCTTGCTGGTATAACCATAGGGGAATCTAGAGATATCGCACAGGCTACCATAGGGAGCATTCACTTTCCTGCTGTACATTATTTTGCTCTCTTCATAGGTAGATGCATAAATGGTAAAGATGAAGCATGTCACATGTGTGTCCCTGATGTTAGTATTCTTAGGAGTGCTGTGTTAGGAGATCAATCTTATAATTTGGGAGCCATTGTTGCACGTAGGTTGCATCATAATAGATTTAATGGAGATTTCTTTGGAGGAATTTATGCAACCTGCTTAACTAATTTTCTTGATGTGGACGTTCATGAGGATGATATGGAGTTGTCTCCTACTTATTTAGATTATAATTCTATGGTCTACTACCAGTTTGTCGAGAGGAATGAATCACCTCTCCAGTATCGACTAATCTTTGATAAACGGCGTGTTGTCCGTATTACTCTTCCTGCTCCTGCCTTCTTTGATTATCAGGCAAAAGGAAGATATGTTATTACCAGAGAGGAGGCAGATGAGTACGAGAGGAGGGCGGAGGCAGCTCGCCGCCACGCTGCAGCTCAGGAGGCGATACACGCTGCATCTCAGTACGACCCCAGCTACAACTACGGATATCCGCCAGGCCATCCTTGGCAATGAACCAACTTAGGCCAAAAGCCTAAGCTTGGGGGAGTATGTATTTCTCACCGACATTACATTTATGTTCACACACTCATTGCTAAATGTCGGTGCTCATACTTTTTCACTGTAATATCCATGCTAGTTTATTTTCTTTTTCCTGCTTTCTTCTTGTGTGTTTAATAAAATTTAAGAAAAACCAAAAAAAATTAGTAGTAACTTTTAGTTAGTTTACTTTTCTTGCTATAGTAGTAATAATTAAAAAGAAACCCCAAAAAGATTCCATGTTCTTCTTTTGCTTGTTGGGAGCTTTCCCGTGTAAATAGTTTTGTTTCTTTTCTTTTCTTTGGGGGTTGATAGGAGAAGACCATAATTAAATTGTTGAAGTGGCTCTTATATGCATTATTATTGATTTAACCAAGAGCCCATATTGCCTTGTCTTCTCCTGTTTATTGAATGCTCGCAGATTCCAGTTTAGTCCAATGCACATGCACTCTTATTATTATTCACATAGTTCGGTCGTGCAAGTGAAAGGCAATTATGACGATATATGATGGACTGACTGAGATGAGAAAAAGCTGGTATGAACTCGACCTCTCTTGTTTTTGTAAATATGATGAGTTCATCATTCTTGATTCAGCTTATTATGAATAAACATGTTTGCAATGACAATTAGATATCATAGTTGCTTGTGCCATGCTTGATTAGCTATGAGTTATAATGGTTTACCTTGTGTGCCAACATGCTATTAAAATGGTTGTGATGTGGTATGATGGGGTGGTATCCTCCTTTGAATGATTTAAGTGACTTGACTTGGCACATGTTCACACATGTAGTTGAAACAAAATCAACATAGCCTTCACGATATTTATGTTCATGGTGGATTATATCTTACTCATGCTTGCATCCAATGTTTATTAATGCATGTTCATGGCTGTTGTCGCTCTCCAGTTGGTCGCTTCCCAGTCTTTTGCTAGCCTTCACTTGTACTAAGCGGGAATACTGCTTGTGCATCCAATCCCTTAAACCCCAAAGTTATTCCATATGAGTCCACCATACCTTCCTATATGCGGAATTTACCTGCCGTTTCAAGTAAATTTGTATGTGCCAAACTCTAAACCTTCAAATAAACATTCTGTTTTGTATGCTCGAATAACTCATGTATAAACTAGGGCTGCCCTTATCTTCCATATTAGGCGGGTTATTCTCAAGAGGAGTGGACTCCGCTCCTCACTCACGAGAAAATGGCTGGTCACCGGGATGCCCAGTCCCATGATTTATGCAAACTAAATCAAAATAATTGCAAACAAAACTCCCCCTGGGACTGTTGCTAGTTGGAGACACTCATTGTTTCGAGAAAGTCATGGATTGATGCTTGTTGGTGGAGGGGGAGTATAAACTTTACCATTTTGTTTGGGAACCGCCTATAATGTGTGTAGCATGGAAGATATCGCCATCTCTTAGTTGCTATGTTGACAATGAAAGTATGCCGCTCAAAATATTATTTATCTCTATTTCAAAACCGAGCTCTGGCACGTCTACAAATCCCTGCTTCCCTCTACGAAGGGCCTATCTATTTACTTTTATGTTGAGTCATCACCCTCTTATTAAAAAGCACTAGTTGGAGAGCGCAGCTTTCATTTGCATCCATTACTATTAATTTATATTGGGTATGACTATGACTGGATCTCTTTTACCATGAATTACAATGTCTAGTCAGTCCTTGATCTTTAAAGGTGCTCTGCATTTATGTTTTGCAATCTCAGAAAGGGCTAGCGAGATACCATCCTGTTATATCATATTATGATTGTTTTGAGAAAGTGTTGTCATCTGAGATTTATTATTATCGCTCGCTAGTTGATTATGCTATTGATATGAGTAAACATGAGACCTGAGAGTTATTGCAAGTGTGGTTAGTCATAATCTTTGCTGAAAACTTGAATGTTGGCTTTACATATTTACCACAACAAGAGCAAACAGAGTTTGTAAAAGTTTTTCTTTATCACTTTCAGTTTATCAACTGAATTGCCTGAGGACTAGCAAAGGTTTAAGCTTGGAGGAGTTGATACGTCTCCATCGTATCTACTTTTCCAAACACTTTTACCCTTGTTTTGGACTCAAACTTGCATGATTTGAATGGAACTAACACGGACTGACGTTGTTTTCAGTAGAATTGCCATGGTGTTATTTATGTGCAGAAACAAAAGTTCTCGGAATGACCTGAAACACCACGGAACGCCTATTTGGAAATAATAAAAATCATTGCAAAGATGAAGACCAGGGGCCCACACTGTCCCACGAGGGTGGGTGCGCCCCCCCCTAGGGCGCCCCTCTACCTCGTGGCCCCTGAGCTCCTCCGACGCCAACTCCAACTCTATATATTTGCTTTCGGGAGAAAAAAATCAAGGAGAAGAAATCATCGCGTTTTATGATACGGAGCCGCCGCCAAGCCCTAAAACCTCTCGGGAGGGCTGATCTGGAGTCTGTTCGGGGCTCCAGAGAGGGGGATTCGTCACCATTGTCATCATCAACCATCCTCCATCACCAATTTCATGATGCTCACCGCCGTGCGTGAGTAATTCCATCGTAGGCTTGCTGGACGGTGATGGGTTGGATGAGATCTATCATGTAATCGAGTTAGTTTTGTTAGGGCTTGATCCCTAGTATCCACTATGTTTTGAGATTGATGTTGCTATGACTTTGCTATGCTTAATGCTTGTCACTAGGGCCCGAGTGCCATGAAATCAGATCTGAACCTATTTTGTTTTCATGAATATATGTGTGTTCTTGATCCTATCTTACAAGTCTATAGTCACCTACTATGTGTTATGATCCGGCAACCCCGAAGTGACAATAATCGGGACCACTCCCAGTGATGACCATAGTTTGAGGAGTTCATGTATTTACTATGTACTAATGCTTTGTTCCGGTTCTCTATTAAAAGGAGGCCTTAATATCCCTTAGTTTCCATTAGGACCCCGCTGCCACGGGAGGTAGGACAAAAGATGTCATGCAAGTTCTTTTCCATAAGCATGTATGACTATATTCGGAATACATGCCTACATTACATTGATGAATTGGAGCTAGTTTTGTGTCACCCTATGTTATGACTGTTACATGATGAACCGCATCCGGCATAATTATCCATCACCGATCTAATGCCTACGAGCTTTCCACATATTGTTCTCTGTTTATTTGCTTTTCCGTTGCTACTGTTACAATCACTATAAAATACCAAAAATATTACGGTTGCTACTGTTACCTTTGTTACTGTTACCACTACTATCATATTACTTTGCTACTAAACACTTTGCTGCAGATACTAAGTTATCCAGGTGTGGTTGAATTGACAACTCAACTGCTAATACTTGAGAATATTCTTTGGCTCCCCTTGTGTCGAATCAATAAATTTGGGTTGGGTTATCACTGAGCCGACGTTGATGTTATCCGAAGAATGTATGATAGTCGAGACCCGGCGCACCCAGCTAGTCATTGACTTGCCCTCACCTTGAACACAAGAAACTAAATCCACAATCGACATAGGCTGCTTGCGCGTATCTTTGAAATTCTGGATAAACCGGGCCTTCAGTTCTGCCCATGATCCGATGGAGTTAGCTGGCAGCCCCTTCAACCAGGTGCGAGCTGATACGTCTCCAACGTATCTATAATTTTTGATTGCTCCATGCTATATTATCTACTGTTTTAGGCAATATTGGGCTTTATTTTCCACTTTTATATTATTTTTGGGACTAACCTATTAACCGGAGGCCCAGCCCAGATTCGTTGTTTTATGCCTATTTCAGTATTTCGAGGAAAAGGAATATCAGACGGAGTCAAAATGGAACGAAATCAACTAGAGAAATTATTTTTGGAAGGAAACCCACCTGATGGACTTGGACCCCACGTCAGAAGATACAGGAGGTGCTCACGAGTCGTGGGGCCCCCGTAGCTCCACCGACGTACTCCTTTCACACATATATACCTACGTACCCTAAAACTTCCAGAACAGAGATTAGATCGGGAGTTCCGCCGCCGCAAGCCTCCAGAGCCACCAAAAACCAATCGGGGCCCCTTTCCGGTACCCTGCCGGAGGGGGGATCCATCTCCGGTGGCCATCTTCATCATCCCGGTGCTCTCCATGACGAGGAGGGAGTAGTTCACCCTCGGGGCTGAGGGTATGTACCAGTAGCTATCTGTTTGATCTCTCTCTCTCGTGTTCTCTCTCGTGTTCCTCTATGGCATGATCTTGATGTATCCCGAGCTTTGCTATTGTAGTTGGATCTTATGATGTTTCTCCCCCTCTACTCTCTTGTGATGAATTGAGTTTCCCCTTTGAAGTTATCTTATTGGATTGAGTCTTTATGAGAACACTTGATGTATGTCTTGGTGATCAACTTGCGGGTTTTGTGACATTGGGAACCTATGCATAGGGGTTGGCACACGTTCTTGACTCTCCGGTAGAAACTTTGGGGCACTCTTTGAAGTACTTTTATGTTGGTTGGATGAATCTGAGATTGTGTGATGCATATCGTATAATCATGCCCACGGATACTTGAGGTGACAATGGAGTATCTAGGTGACATTAGGGTTTTGGTTGATTTGTATCTCAAGGTGTTATTCTAGTACGAACTCTTTTATAGATTGATTCAAAAGAATAACTTTTAGGTGGTTTCGTACCCTACCATAATCTCTATGTTTGTTCTCCGCTATTAGTGGCTTTGGAGTGACTCTTTGTTGCATGTTGAGGGCTTGTTATATGATCTATCTATGTTATTATTGTTGAGAGAACTTGCACTAGTGAAAGTATGAACCCTAGGCCTTGTTTCCTATCATTGCAATACCGTTTCGCTCACTTTTAACGCTTGTTACCTTGCTGTTTTTATATTTTCAGATTACAAAAACCTTTATCTACCATCCATATTGCACTTGTATCACCATCTCTTCGCCGAACTAGTGCACCTATACAATTTACCATTGTATTGGGTGTGTTGGGGACACAAGAGACTCTTTGTTATTTGGTTGCAGGGTTGTTTGAGAGAGACCATCTTCATCCTACACCTCCCACGGATTGATAAACCTTAGGTCATCCACTTGAGGGAAATTTGCTACTGTCCTACAAACCTGTGCACTTGCAGGCCGAACAACATCTACAAGAAGAAGGTTGTGTAGTAGACATCAAGCTCTTTTCTGGCGCCGTTTCCGGGGAGGCTAGGTAAGTGAAGGTATATCTTTAGATCTCGCAATCGAATCTTTTTGTTTCTTGTTTTAGAACTAGTTAGTTTATAAAAGAAAACTACAAAAAAATGGAATTGAGTTTGTCTCATATGCTTCACCTTTTTAATATCTTTCGTGAGTATGATGGAAAGGAAAATTGTGCCAAAGTGTTAGAAGAAGAATGCATTAAATTGTTTGGCACTAAATCTTTGAATAATGAGCATGATTGCAATGTTGTTAGTATGAATTCTTTGAATATCCATGACGCTAATGATTATTGCACTAGTTATGATGAAAATATCTCTTATGAGCATGTCAACTTTTGTGGAGTGCATGTTTGCACGAACACGCCAAATAGAGAAGATATTTATTGCAATAGGCATAAGTACTTAGAAACCAAATTGTTGCAAGAAGAGCTAGATGAATGTGCTGAAAGGTTCAATATTTATAGTACCCCTTGTGAACTTTGCAATGAACATGGTCATTTAAAGGTCCAATGCTATTTGTTTCATGATCAAGTCGTTTCCAAATATTGGGATAATTTGATTACCCTTGAGCATCATAAAGAGCTTAGCCTTCTTTTGGGGTATGAAGAAATGAAACGTATAACTGAGGGTATTCCAAAATTTAATCTTGATAGATTTCTTGATTTTGATCTAGAAAAGATTTATATGTATTGTGCGGTGAATTGCATTGAAAATCCTTATGTTGCCAATTACATAAAGAAAAGAAAACAAATAGAAGATGAAGAGAATACTAATGAAAGGGAAGAGACTTCCCAATCTCCTCCTATTATTTCTTGTGATGAATCAGGTAACGAGGAGGAGCTTTCTATTCAACCAATCTCATCAATACGGAGCTCAAAGAGGAAGGTTGAACCTACACATAATGTGAAGAAGAAAAAGAAAAGAAGGAGCAACAAAGGTAAAAAGGTATCCCTCCCAAATGATGTTGCTCCTACTACTACTTGTGATGATGATAATTGCTATACTATTGGTGCTATCCATATTTTTAATGATGAGAGTGATTATGCTTATAATATGAAAGGGCCCAAGCTTGGGGAAGCTATGTTTGATGAGGATGATATTTTTGAGAATATATTTGCTGGAATTAATGTTTGTCCCAAGCTTGGGGATGCTATGTTTAGTGAAGAAGATATTTTTAGCATCCCAAGTTTTGATATGCAAAGTTGTTATGATGATAGCATGCCTCCTACCTATGATGATTATATTGATGAAAGTGGGTTTGGAAGAGTGTCAACTTTAGGAATTAGTGATCCCACTATTTTGGAGGATGTTGAATCTTATTGTGATTAATATGAAAGTGGATTTGGAAGAGTGTTAACTTTATTTAGTGATTCCACTAACTTGGGAGAGGTTTCAATCGATTATGATGTGAACGAAGTTGCTACTTATGATGATTATTGTGATGAAACTTATGCTATAAAAAGTAGTGATGATTATATTTACAAATCTTGTCATGATTATGATTACCCATTTTCTGAACATTACTCTTTTAATGTGGAAACAATTTTTAGTGTTCAAGTCTTTTATGATACTCCCACTATTCCTAATGAGAAGAATTTTGCTTATGTGGAGAGTAGTAAATTTTCTATGCTTGTAGATCATGAAAAGAATGCTTTAGGTGCTGGTTATATTGTTGAATTCATTCATGATGCTACTGAAAATTATTATGAGGGAGGAATATATGCTTGTAGGAATTGCAATAATATCAAGTTTCCTCTCTATGTGCTTAAAGTTTTGAAGTTATGCTTGTTTTACCTTCCTATGCAAGTTGATTCTTGTTCCCATAAGTTGTTTGCTCACAAAATCCCTATGCATAGGAAGTGGGTTATACTTAAATGTGCTAGTCATATTCTTCATGATGCTCTCTTTATGTTTCAATTCTTATCTTTTATGTGAGCATCATTGAAATCATCATGCCTAGCTAGGGGCGTTAAACGATAGCGCTTGTTGGGAGGCAACCCAATTTTATTTTAGTTTCTTGCTTTTTGGTTCTGTTTACGAATAAATAATCCATCTAGCCTCTGTTTAGATGTGGTTTTATCTTTTAATTAGTGTTTGTGCCAAGCTAGACCTATTGGATCTTCTTGGATGATAGTTATTTGATCTTGCTGTAATTTCCGTAAGTTTGCGCCAGGTGCCTAATTGTTAAAAATCACCAGACGTGATAAAATACTGATTCCAATTGCTGCTGATCAATAAACAAATTTTAGGTCGCCTAATTTTGGTAGAATTTTTGGGTTCCAGAAGTTTGCGTTAGTTACAGATTACTACAGACTGTTCTGTTTTTGACAGATTCTGTTTTGCGTGTGTTGTTTGCTTATTTTGATGAATCTATGGCTAGTAAAATAGTTTATAATCCATAGAGAAGTTGGAATACATTAGGTTTAACACCAATATAAATAAATAATGAGTTCATTACAGTACCTTAAAGTAGTCTTTTGTTTTCTTTCTCTAACGGAGCTCATGAGATTTCTATTGAGTTTTGTGTTGTGAAGTTTTCAAGTTTTGGTGAATTCTTTTGATGGATTATGGAACAAGGAGTGGCAAGAGCCTAAGCTTGGGGATGCCCATGGCACCCCCAATATAATACAAGGACACCAAAAAGTCAAAGCTTTGGGATGCCCCAGAAGGCATCCCCTCTTTTGTCTACTTCCATCGGTAATTTACTTGGAGCTATATTTTTATTCACCAACATGATATGTGTTTTGCTTGGAGCGTCTCGTATTATTGGCGTCTTTGCTTGTTAGTTTACCACAATCATCCTTGCTGTACACACCTTTTGAGAGAGCCATACATGATTTGGAATTTGTTAGAATACTCTATGTGCTTCACTTATATCTTTTGAGCTTGATAGTTTTGCTCATAGTGCTTCACTTATATCTTTTGAGCGGGATAATTTTTGCGTTAGTTCTTCACTTAGATCTTTTAGAGCACGGTGGTGGATTTGTTTTAAAGAAACTTGATCTCTCATGCTTCACTTAGATTATTTTGAGAGTCGTTAATAGCATGGTAATTTGCTTAATATTAATATACTTGGTATTCAAGATATGTGAAACTTTCTTATGAGTGTGTTGAATACTAAGATAAGTTTGATGCTTGATAATTGTTTTGAGATATGGAGGTAGTGATATTAAAGTCATGCTAGTTGGGTGATTATGAATTTAAAGAATGCTTGTGTTGAAGTTAGCAAGTCCCGTAGCATGCACGTATGGTTAAAGTTGTGTACCAAATTTGAAACATGAAGTGTACCTGGCTTGTGCATCCTTATGAGTGGCGGTCGGGGACGAGCGATGGTCTTTTCCTACCAATCTATCCCCCTAGGAGAATGCGCGTAGTACTTGATTTTTGATGGCTTATAAATTTTTGCAATAAGTATATGAGTTCTTTTGACTAATGTTGAGTCCATGGATTATACGCACTCTCACCTTTCCGCCTTTGCTAGCCTCTTCGGTACCGTGCATTGCCCTTTCTCACCTTGAGAGTTGGTGCAAACTTCTCCGGTGCATCCAAACCCCGTGATACGATACGCTCTATCACACATAAACCTCCTTATATCTTCCTCAAAACAGCCACCATACCTACCTATCATGGCATTTCCATAGACATTCCGAGATATATTGCCATGCAACTTCCATCCTCATTATTATGACATACATTACTTTTGTCATATTGCCATTGCATGATCATGTAGTTGACATCGTATTTGTGGCAAAGCCACCATGCATTATTTTTCATACATGTCACTCTTGATTCATTGCACCATCCCGCACACACGGAGGCATTCATATAGAGTCATATCTTGTTCTAGTTTCGAGTTGTAATCCTTATGTTGTAATGAATAGAAGTGTGATGATCATCATTATTAGAGCATTTCCCAAAAAAGGAAGAGAAAGGCCAAAAAAAGAAAGACCCAAAAAAAGAGAAAGGCCAAAAAGAAGAAAGGCCCAAAAAATAAAAAAAATAAAAAGGGCAATGATACTATCTCTTTTTCCACACTTGTGCTTCAAAGTAGCACCTTGTTCTTCATATAGTGAGTCTCATATATTGTGCTTCAAAGTAGCACCATGTTTTTCATATAGTGAGTCTCATAAGTTGTCTTGTTCATACTAGTGGGAATTTTTCATTATAGAACTTGGCTTGTATATTCCTACGATGGGCTTCCTCAAAATGCCCTAGGTCTTCATGAGCAAGCAAGTTGGATGCACACCCACTAGTTTTCTTTTGTTGAGCATTCATAGCTCTAGTGCATCCGTTGCATGGGAATCCCTACTCCTCATGTTGACATCAATTGATGGGCATCTCCATAGCCCGTTGATTATCCTCGTCAATATGAGACTTTCTCCTTTTTTGTCTTCTCCACACAATCCCCATCATCATATTCTATTCCACCCATAGTGCTATATCCATTGGTCACGCTCATGTATAGCGTGAAGGTTGAAAATGTTTGAGATTATTTAAGTATGAAACAATTGTTTGGCTTGTCATCGGGGGTATAGAAGTTGGGAACATCTTTGTGTGACAAAAATGGAGCATAGCCTAACAATATGATTTTGTAGGGATGAACTTTCTTTTGCCATGTTATTTTGAGAAGACATAATTGCTTTGTTAGTATGCTTGAAGTATTACTATTTCTTATGTCAATATGAACTTTTGTCTTGAATCTTTCAGATCTGAATATTCATATCACAAGTAAGAAGAATTACATTGAAATTATGCCAAGTAGCACTCCGCATCAAAAATTATCTTTTTATCATTTACCTACTCGAGGACGAGCAGGAATTAAGCTTGGGGATGCTTCATACGTCTCCAACGTATCTATAATTTTTTATTGCTCCATGCTATATTATTTACTGTTTTAGGCAATATTGGGCTTTATTTTCCACTTTTATATTATTTTTGGGACTAACCTATTAACCGGAGGCCCAACCCAGATTTGCTGTTTTATGCATATTTCAGTATTTCGAGGAAAAGGAATATCGACGGAGTCAAAACGGAACGAAATCAATCGGAGAAGTTATTTTGGAAGGAAACCCACCGATGGACTTGGACCCCATGTCGAAGATACGGAGGTGCTCACGAGGGTGGGGCGCCCCCCCGGCGCGCGCCGCCTCGTGGGGCCCCGTAGCTCCACCAACGCATTCTTTCACCCATATATACCTCACGCACTAAAACTTCCATAACAGAGATTAGATCGAGTTCCGCCGCTGCAAGCCTCCAGAGCCACCAAAAACCAATCGGGACCCCTTTCCGGTACCTCACGGAGGGGGGATCCATCTCCGGTGGCCATCTTCATCATCCCGGCGCTCTCCATGACGAGGAGGGAGTAGTTCACCCTCGGGCTGAGGGTATGTACCAGTAGCTATCTGTTTGATCTCTCTCTCTCGTGTTCCTCTATGGCACGATCTTGATGTATCCCGAGCTTTGCTATTGTAGTTGGATCTTATGATGTTTCTCCCCCTCTACTCTCTTGTGATGAATTGAGTTTCCCCTTTGAAGTTATCTTATTGGATTGAGTCTTTATGAGAACACTTGATGTATGTCTTGGTGATCAACTTGCGGGTTTCGTGACATTGGGAACCTATGCATAGGGGTTGGCACACGTTCTTGACTCTCCGGTAGAAACTTTGGGGCACTCTTTGAAGTACTTTTATGTTGGTTGGATGAATCTGAGATTGTGTGATGCATATCGATAATCATGCCCACGGATACTTGAGGTGACAATGGAGTATCTAGGTGACATTAGGGTTTTGGTTGATTTGTATCTTAAGGTGTTATTCTAGTACTAACTCTTTTATAGATTGATCCGAAAGAATAACTTTGAGGTGGTTTCGCACCCTACCATAATCTCTACGCTTGTTCTCCGCTATTAGTGGCTTCGGAGTGACTCTTTATTGCATGTTGAGGGCTTGTTATATGATCTATCTATGTTATTATTGTTGAGAGAACTTGCACTAGTGAAAGTATGAACCCTAGGCCTTGTTTCCTATCATTGCAATACCGTTTACGCTCACTTTTACCGCTTGTTACCTTGCTGTTTTTATATTTTCAGATTACAAAAACCTTTATCTACCATCCATATTGCACTTGTATCACCATCTCTTCACCGAACTAGTGCACCTATACAATTTATCATTGTATTGGGTGTGTTGGGGACACAAGAGACTCTTTGTTATTTGGTTGCAGGGTTGTTTGAGAGAGACCATCTTCATCCTACGCCTCCAACGGATTGATAAACCTTAGGTCATCCACTTGAGGGAAATTTGCTACTGTCCTACAAACCTGTGCACTTGCAGGCCGAACAACATCTACAAGAAGAAGGTTGTGTAGTAGACATCACGAGCCGTCCCCTCCAGCATCATGGTGAAGTACTTAGCGTAAGCAGCCTCACTAACATCCAGCATCTCCATAGCCATCTCATAACTCTCCACCCAAGCCTCAGGTGGCTGGTCCGCTGTGTAGTGAGGCACCTTACGTGGGCTTTTGAAGTCCTTGGGCAGACGCTCGTTTCGTATAGCCGTCGTTAAACACGGCACACCAAAGGCTCTAGAAGTCACTCCTGCCTCAATTGAAGCTGTCGGGTAAACCGGCGCGTGCTGATGAACCGTCAGCTGAGCCGCCAGCTCGGCCTCCAGACGTGCTCTACCCTGGTCCACCAAATTATGTGCATTAGCACCATTGCGCGCCGGGTCATGTCCATCAGGTTGGTTACGGCGCTGCTCCGTACTAGAGACTGCTGGCGAGTCAATGTGTCTACTATAGCTCCGGCTTGGACGAGGGGTCGAATGGATCCGGTCACGACTATAGGAATAAGTCTGCTGCTGCACCAGAACTGTCTGAAGAAGCTCCGTAGCCCTTCGGGTTTCAACCGCCGCTGGATTCTCGCCCTCGACTGGCAGAGCCGCTAGTCATGTGGCTGCAGCAATCATATTGTCTAAAGGGTTGGAGTAATGACCCGGTGGTGTCACCACATGCTGAGGCGGGGTGTTATTCATATGTGGAGAACCTATCACGCTTGGCTGAACCGGCACTCCTCCCCCTGGTACTTTAGTCATCCGGTTTATCATCGGCAGGTTACTAGCCCCTGCTCCGGGTGTGTTGAAGAGGTTCCTAGACTCATAAACTGAGGGCAGACGAGTCTGGCGCTTTCTCCTCAAGACTTCATTTGAAGCATCCTGATCCACCATGAGCCGGTATGAATCCGCTTGAATCCACTGTGCTTGGGCATTTAAAACGGCCCGTTCTGCAGCCATCCTAGTGTTTTCTGCCGCCAGCTCTATCTTGGCTTGCGCTATCTTATCACGCAGTTTAGCCACATCCACCTTATGCTGTTCCTGGTTTTCTAGGGTTACGTCCACCCCCATCAGAGTAGCCAGTTCTTCCAGTAGATCCGTCAAAACTTCAGTCGGCGGGCGTGCTGACCCGCCAGCGCCTACCGCCATAACCGCCGCTGCACTGGAAGTTGTAGCCGCGGCAGCTATCGAACCGAGAACCGGCTGAGTGCCAGCCATGAAGATCGCCACTCTGTTCGGCGGCTCATGGGGGTCTGGAATACTGTCGCCATCGGAGCAGCCCCCAAGCCGTCCGTCTTGTAGTTGTTACATTGAGTTGGTCTCACCCGTTGACGACTCACCATTAGACTAGATGGCTGTCTCACCGCCAGACACAGAGCCTTCCAATTCAGCTCCGTGGATACATCCAACAAAGGCATGCTTCACGGCGGGTTGAACCCGGGCGGGTCGTGCACGCTGAGCCGTCTCGATGATGTCGGTGCAGATGTCCGGCTCAGGGCCCGGTTCGCCGATATTGCCGATGAAGACGTGGATTCCGCTGAAGGGGACCCGGTACCCGTACTCAACTGAGCCGACCTCGGGGCCTGTCGGTGTACTAGAGTAGGGGTACCCTAGTATCCCGAACTTGTGCACGGACAGTTGCAGCACCCCGCGGCAAGGCTTGCCGGGTGACCGCCAAGGTCCTCCGTGGTTCCTTTGGAGCCATTCAAGAACAAAGTATTCAAGCCAAGGAGACAAGGCCCCGGCAAGAGGAGCTTGCCGGGAAGGCCACCCAAGGCACCTAGGAGACAAGGCCCCGGCAAGAGGAGCTTGCCGGGAAGGCCCGGTGAGCGACAAGCTTCCGGACGCGACAAAGCGACAACAAGGGCAAGGCGCTTGCCGCGCGATTACCATTCTATTCTGCGCCCAAAGACATCCACCAATGTGTCGCCTCGACCTTTCGGTAGCGCCAAGGGCGAGAGGTCAGGCGCCAACGGAGCGCTGGTGGCAAGCGGCGCGACAAGATTGCCATCGTGGCGGCGGTGGCGTCCCCCGACGGTCCTGTTTGCATTGTTTGGGCGACGAGACGGCATTTAATGCCTTTGTCCCCTGCCGTCGTGGTTAGGTATGATACATCGTACAAGTAGCTGTACCAACCGCACTCGCTTTCCATTTTGCCCTTGTCTACGCTTGCCACCTGTCGGAGACCCCTTGAGCATATAAAAGGAGGCCCATGCGCAACGTAGAGGGGGGGTTCGAAAGGTTCGAAGCCAGAAAACACCCACGCTAGGTCTCGTTAGCAGCTGGAATGTACTGTAGCACTCAGCGCTCCCTAGCAAGAACTCAATACACACAAACATGCAGCAGAGGAGTGTTATCTCTCGGAGAGCTCCAAAGCTGGGTAACTGCTCGTGTGCTTCGCCTCGATCTGCTCTTCGGCGACCTCCGCCCCGCCAACCGAAGGGGCTCGGTCCGCCGTCCCATAGGTGTTCGTGGGTCGATCAGTTTCCCCCGACATCTTTGGCGCGCCAGGTAGGGGGCGTCGAGGCTGTGTGAACCTGATCCGGCGTTCACACGAGCTAGATCTTCATCATCTTCATCGACATGCCACCGAAGAAGAAAGCTTCGGCGGCAGCGGATTCCACCACCACCGGAGCAAATGGGTGGTGGGATAGACGCCGGCGGAAGAACGGGCGTCGACGAGGGAGCCCACGACGCTGCCAAGTCCAAGGACAAGGCTGCGCAGACCTCGGCGTCCGTACATGCACCGCGCCCATCTCAGGAGGCGCGGGACCGACAGCGTCATGGTATTCACAGTACCATACGCTCGTTGGATCAAGATCGAGCTGGTGGATCTCGGGGTCCTCAAGACCAGCATGCACGCCAACACGCTCGCACGAGCGAGGCACGATCGCCTGGACGGGATACTGCTCCTTCTAACATCGTTAGAAGTCCGAGCATATCCCGCTCTTCGCACCGTTCGCCACTGCCACCCACCACTCCAGCAGAAGCTTTGGCGAGAACTCAACTGCTCCTAGATTACCCTCCAACGGCTGATAAGGTCGATGAATGGAGAGCCACCATTCAGAGTCTCATCGGCTTTGCCAACGGCGACACTCCGCGGCAACCGAGTACATCGCTGCCGCGGCAGGACCGCCAAGCACGAGCCGGTGGCGACGAAACCGGTGGGGGTGCAACCACCATGCACTCTCCACCCCGAAGGCCAAGATCGCCGACTCGCCGGATCCACCTCGACAGCGACTCCACCGCGTCATCGGATCCACGAGCCCGTCGCGATCAGCGCCAAGTTCTTCACGAACGACAACAAGAAGACGCCGAACTCGCGATCGAGCACCAAGAGAAGCGCGTCAATCCGACCAGCGCCGGGCCCTCTGTCGACATGCATGCGCCAGGGAACCAGCGACTTGCCGTGACGTGGTAGGTTGCCCTGCGTTCACTCGTGAGCTACGGCAAGTCCAAAGGCCCAGCAAGAAGAATTTCAAGCCGACGTGCGAGAAAGTACGACGGCAAGACGATCCGTCGGAGTTCCTCAAGATCTACACCATTGCGGTGCAAGCTGCGGGGCGAGACGACAAGATCCTGGCCAACTACTTCCTGCTGGTACTCAAGCCCAATGTCAAATCCTGGCTCATGCACTTGCCGGACAACTCCATATCCTCCTGGGCGGATCTACGCCATCAGTTTGTCGGTGCCTTCACGGGCGGCCACAAGCCTCATGGCCAAGAGAGTGACCTTCACCTGCTCGCCCGGAAGGAAGGAGAGCCCTAGCGCAAGTACATTCAGAGATTCAGCACACGTCAGACAACATCCGGATGTCCACCCCGCCGCGTAATCAGCGCGTTCCATCAGAACGTGTGAAACCGCAGGATGCGGGAGGAGATGGCGATGTGCAAGATCAGCGACGTCAGTGAGCTATATGCCCTGGCCGACAAGTGTGCGCGTGCTGAGAAGGGAGGAGACTCCCCGGAGAGAATACAGAAGCAGCAGGATCTGATAGTGAGGAGGCCGCCCCGGCAAACAAAAGTCGGCGGCGGAACAACAGGAAGAAGAAAGGCAAAGATGTGCTAGTTGTCGAGCAGTCCGGCAACGGAGGTGGCGCCAAGAAAGCCAAAGCTGGTAGCTCCGGCAAGGAGGTTGCCGCTGGCACCAATTTCCAGGCTGTGGTGGTCGCCGACAAGCAGGACAGCTCCAACAAGCAGTACTGCAAGATCCACCGCACCAAGGGCCATGACCTCCAGAGCTGCAAGAAGGTCGAGCAGCTTGTCGAGCAGCAAAAGGCTGAATATGAGCGACGCGACAAGGAGAAGGTCCAGGAAGGTGCTGGAGGAGCTAGCAGGAAACGCCCCGGCCGGGGAGGGCGCCGCGGCAAGGCCAAGCAGCGGCAAGGGGACAGACCTCCCCACGGCCGCGACAAGGATGAAGATGACGACGCCGACGAAGACATGGATGATGACGAGGCCGATGAGCAGGAGTTCCGTAGCCACGAGAGGTCTTGTGCGTTGACGGCGGTGCTTCTCGCGATACTTCACACCGCCAACTCAAGCAAAGTGGATGCGGGAAGTCAATGCGGCGTAACCATCCGCCGAGTCACGCAAGCCTCTGAAATGGTCCAAAGACGCCTATCATCTTTGATATTGAGGACCACCCCGATCGCATAATCGCGGTCGGTGCTTGCCGATGTTGGTTTCACCAACTATCCGCAACCTCAAGGTCACCAAGATGCTAGTTGACGGCGGGCCGGCTTGAACCTGATCTCCTCCGCGGTGCTCCGAAACTCCAGATCCCTCGATGGCGAGCTCAAGAGACCGCACATTTCAAGGAATCAATCCGGGAAGGAGCAAGCGAAGGAAAGATCACGCTGCCGGTGACGCTTGGCAGCGAAGTTGAACTTCAGGATCGAGAGGGTCACTTTTGACGTTGTTGACTTTCCATTGCCTTATAATGGGATACTTGGTCGCCCAAAGACTCCCCAAATTCATGGCGGCCTCTCACTATGCATACAACATGTCAAGATGCCAGCCCGATAAGTGTCATCTCCGCCCTGGCGACAAGAAGGATGCTCTTATCTGCGCCGACAAGATCTACCGGGAAGCAGCAACCGCAACAGATCGCAAGACACTTGCCGCTGGAGCTCCCGGGATGAAGAAGAAGACCAAGTCCGGCAAGAGTTCTGATGCCCACTCCGGCAAGCGCACCTATTCAGAGTGTTGCGCTACCGTCGAGGACGCACCATCGAGCTCCACCGGCAAGTGTAAGAAGACGATGGCAGCTCCACCAGAGACCAAGAAGGTGTCCGCCAAGGAGGACGGCACTGGTGGTACCTTCACCATCGCCCACTCTCGACCCTAAATAGGAAGGCGCTGCTGTTGCTTTCTCATGGGCGAACGCCGGCGTGTTTGCATGGCAACCGTCCGACATCCCGTGTTCCTGTGAAAGTAATTGAGCACCACCTAGCTGTCTGTCCTCATCGCGGCCCGTCAAGTAGAAAGTCGAAAGCGTGCAAAGTGAGCGCCAAGAATTCATTGCGAAGAAATCAAGAAATTGGAAGCAGCAGGCCTTGTCAGAGGGGTGCTCCATCCTACGTGGTTGGCCAATCCTGTAGTCGTGCGCAAGGCGAACGGGAAATGGAGGCTTTGTATAGACTTTACCGATGTTAATAAAGCTTGCCCCAAAGACCCATTTCCCTTGCCGCGCATCGATCAGATTGTTGACTCCACGGCCAGATGTGATTTGCTTTCATTTCTTGATGCATACTCAGGTTACCATCAGATCTTCATGGCAGAAGAGGATGAGGAGAAGACCGCACTCATCACCCCATGTGGCACCTACTGTTTCGTACGGATGCCTTTCGGTTTAAAGAATGCTGGTTCAACATTTGCAAGGGTGGTCCATGACGCTTTTGAGCCGCAAATACACAGAAATGTAGAAGCCTACATGGATGACATAGTGGTCAAGAGCAAGGACAGGGCAACTCTGATTCAAGATTTAGACGAGACTTTTGCAAATCTGCGCAAGATCAACCTCAAGCTTAACCGGGAGAAGTGTGTGTTTGGAGTCCCCTCCGGCAAGCTTCTCGGGTTCTTCGTGTCTCAGCGGGGAATTGAAGCCAATCCCGACAAGATCAAGGCCATTGAGCAGATTGAAGCACCAAAGCGCGTCAAGGATGTACGAAGACTTGCGGTTGCGTAGCTGCTCTCAAGAGGTTTATTTCTAGGTTCTGTTGAAGCGCCTGCCATTTTTCAAAATATTGAAAAAGGCAGGTCCCATGAAATGGACTCCGGAAGCGGAGGCTGCGCTGCAGGACTTAAAGAGATACCTGTCCTCCACTCCAACACTTGTCGCACCTAGGCCACAAGAGAAGTTGCTGATATATATAGCAGCAACCAATCAAGTGGTTAGTGCTGCGTTAGTAGCGGAGAGGGAGACGGATGATGAGCCAGCAACCACGGCAGATGCATCCAGCGACAAGCAGGGGGCTTCACCGCAAGCTCGGTCCCGACAAAGATGGATCTGCAGCAGCGTGTGAGAAGATGCAGAAGAATGGTGCAGCGCCAGTTTACTTTGTCGGTTCCCTTCTGCAGGGGGCTAGATCAAGGTACTCTGGTGTGCAGAAATTGCTTTTTGGCCTTCTCATGGCCTCGAGAAAGCTGCGCCATTACTTCCAAGCACATGAGATCACAGTTGTCACTCGCTTTCCGCTGAAAAGGATACTGCAAAATCCAGAAGCAACAGGCAGGATTGTTGAGTGGGCGCTGGAACTGTCAAGCTTTGGCCTCAAGTTTGAGAGCACTTCAACTATCCAAAGCAGAGCATTAGCAGAGTTCATAGGAGAATGGACGCCAACACAAGATGAAGAAATTCCAGAAACAAGCATCCCCGTCAAGGAAGCAAGCAAAGAGTGGCTGATGTACTTTGATGGTGCCTTCTCGCTGCAAGGCGCCGGTGCGGGCGTGCTGCTTGTCGCACCCACCAGAGAGCACCTCAAGTACATAATCCAGATGCACTTTCCCAAGGAGCAAGCAACAAACAATACAGCAGAGTATGAAGGTTTGCTTGCCGGTCTCAGGGTCGCAGTAGACCTTGGGATCAAGAAGCTCATTGTCAGGGGTGACTCACAGTTTGTCATCCGCCAAGTGAACAATAGTTATCAGAGTCCGTTGATGGAAGCTTATGTTGATGAAGTGAGAAAGCTAGAAGAGCACTTTGACGGCCTACAGATGGAATATGTTCCAAGAGCTCAGAACGACATTGCTGATGGCCTGTCAAAGTGCGCCGCACTTAAGTTACCTGTGGAACCAGGGATCTTTGTGCTCAAGCTGGCTCAACCGTCTGTAACTCCATCAACTGGACAGAACAAGAAGAGGAAGTTGATTTCTGGTGACTATTTTCCGGCAGAGCTCCCCGAAGCCGCCGCCAAGAAGGTCCCCAAGATCAACACCAAGAGTGCTGAGGAGCAGTCTGCTCCGACAAGCCCTAGGGTTTGTTTCGTTAAAGCGGATGCTCCCGACAAGTTTTGCTCGCGAGCTTGCGGGAACGTCAAGCTCGGCTGAGCCGCAGTTTCTCGTCGTGAAGCGGATGTTCCCGCAGCAGCAGATGTGCCTTTAGTCCTTGTTGTCGAGCCGCAAGCTCCAAAGATGGGCACAGAGAGATTGTCCATTTCCTTCAGACAGAGAACTTCCCAAGAGCAAGAAGAAGCGGAAAGAGTAGCCCGGCAGTCAAGTATGTACCAGTTTGTCGACAACACACTGCATGTAAGAAGACTCAACGGCGTGAAATTGAAGTGTATTCACCGGAAGATGGATGAAGCTGTTGGCGAGAGATACATGGAGGCATATGTGGTCACCACATTGGCGCAAGAGCACTTGCCGCAAAGCGTTCCGACAAGGTTTCTTTTGGCCGACAGCCCTCCGTGATGCAACCGCACAAGTAACCAAGTGTGAAGCGTGCGGTTCCATTCCAAGCAGATACACCAGCCAGCTCAAGCTCTCCAGGGCGATCCCTTTATCCCGGCCATTTTCGGTCCAGGGGCTCGACATCCTCGGCCCCTTTCCCGAGCTGTCGGGGCTTTGAGTACTTATGCGTTGCAATCGACAAGTTCACAAAGTGGCGGAAGTGGAAGCGAGTGAGGAAGGTGACAACACGATCAGCAATAAGTTCTTGGTCGATTGTTTGCCGTTTGAGTTTCCTAACAGATCATCACCGACAACGGCACACAATTCACGAGTCGCACCTTCATGCAATACGTCCAAGATCTTGGCGCCAAGGTCTGCTTCGCTTCTGTTGCTCATCCGAGAAGTAACGGTCAAGCGGAGAGGGCGAATGCTGAAGTGCTGCGCGGGCTCAAGACCAGGACTTTCGACAGGCTGCACAAGTGCGGAAGAAACTGGATTGAGGAGCTGCCGGTGGTTCTTTGGTCGATCAGGACGACGCCAAATCGAGCCACTGGTCAGACACCTTTCGCTCTAGTCTATGGAGCAGAGGCAGTTCTCCCCACGGAACTCGTATACGGGTCACCTCGAGTGCTCGCTTATGATGAGCTCGAGCAAGAGCAGTTGCGACAAGATGACGCACTGCTCCTTGAGGAGGACCGTCTTCAGGCTGCTGTACGAGTTGCTCGATACCAGCAAGCTTTGCGCCGCTACCATAGCCGCAAAGTTAATGCCAGAAGTCTCGAGGAAGGCGACCTTGTTCTTCGGCGCGTTCAGTCCGCCAAGAATTCCAACAAGTTGACGCCGAAGTGGAAGGGCCCTTACCGGGTGAAACGAGTCACTAGGCCTGGCGATGTCCGCCTTGAGACCGAGGATGGCATTCCGGTGAGCAACTCCTGGAACATTGAGCATCTTCGTAAGTTTTACCCATAGGGCGCGGTTGCCGGAACCTGTTCCGGCAACCACCTTTTGTACAAGTCTTGCCGATGTTGCATGTAATCCTTTGTACAAAGCCGGGCGCAGATCCCGTGCATAAGTAAAGCTCGTGTGCTCCGCACATCTTGTCAATTTCATGCTTTCTACGTTTTATTGCATGCGTTATCTGACACTTTGTGCAGCACCTACCCCGGTAAGCAATAACGAGCCACAAGGCTCCATATCTTTATTTTCTCTTCTTTCTTTTTCTCAAACAAAAGAAGGTTCCCTCGCACACAAGTTTGCCGGGGGGAAAGGAGAAGATAATGGTGTGGACCAAGCGTCGCTCGAGGAAGTTTCGCCTTACCGGGAAGCAAACGACAGAAAAGCTAAGTTGCTAAAATTTGAGTAATCAGCTTTTAAATTTTTAAGTTATCTTCCTCGAACGACCGTACTTTGTATGGAAAACCTGTGCGCAGAGGAACCAACTCGTAGCTAGTTGCGCCCTTACTTTGTTTCGAGTCCGCTCAACAAATTAAGTGAGCTGCGACTAGTTGCGACAAGGTTTCTTGTCGGTAGCGGCATCGCCAAAGAGGCTGCGTCGACGTCCCTTTTCGGCCTTCATGACAAAGGTGCCTGCACCGACAAGTTCCCTAAAAGCGTAGGGCAAAAACATACAAAGGAAGGAATCAAGTAAAGGAAATAACATACCAATCACTACCCGAAATAGAGTTATATTACAAGATAACTTGTCGCAGCTCTAATAGATTGTTCTCATGACATGACCAGCAGCGACAAGGAAAAGAGAAAACAGGCGGCCTAATCTACGCGGTCGCCATCAACCCTCTTGATCTTGCTCACCTTGTCCACAATGGGTGCGACAAGGGTCTTGAGCGCCTCCACATTGGCATCCGGCGGCAAGGACTTGAGGACGTTGGTGAGGTTGAGGCCTGGATTGCGGAAGGCCACCTTCATCAGCACCTTTTGAAGAGCTCCCGCGCAGATCTGGCGCGACTCATCGGCCAGCTGCTTTGGGATCTCTTCCCGGAGTCGCTGGAGGGCCGTCACCACGCCCTTGAAGAACAAGCTGAGCTTGGCGCTGGGTTGGAGGTGCTCATCGGAGGAATACCCAAGATCTACCATCCCCAGCTGCGCCAGCTCCCTGTCGATGGCTGCGGCAACATCCACGAGACCTTCGGTCCAAGGCTCCACATTATCCACGAAGGTGTTACAGGCGGCAGCAAGACTTTCGCCAAACAACGCCTCGTCGGCCTTGATCTTCTCCTTCAAGGCCACCTCCTGCTCCCTGGCACCGTCCAGCGTCTGAGTCAAGGTGGTCAGCTTCAACTCAAGATCTGCGTTGGAGTCCTTGGCGGCGCTGAGCTCCTTGCTCCTCTCAGCGAGACGGCCCTGCAGCTCCCCAAGAGTGTAGGCGTCCTTCTCGCGCTCATGCTTGAGTGCAGCAAGCTCCTCGCCGCTCTCCTTCAGATTGGCCTCCAGCTGCATCACTTTCGTCTCCAGTTCCTTCTTGGCGGCCTCAGCAGCTGCGGCGGCATCCTTTGCTTCCTTGAGAGCCCCGCCAAATGTCTGCTCACGCGTGGCAAGATCCTCCTCATGGCTGTCAAGATTAACCTTCCTCTGCGCCAATTCTCCTTCCTGCACAGACAGCTTCTCAGCAGCAAGCCTTTGTTGCTCCTCAGCTTCGGCCTTCTCGAGGAGGAAGGCTTTACGCTCCTCGGCGAGTTGCTCCCGCTCCTTTGCCCGGGACCGGAGAGCATCCTGGTTGAGGCCCCGGAGCTCCTCCGCGCGCTTCTCAATGTCTGCTCCCGCCTTCGCGACAAGCGCTTCTCGGGATTCCAGCTTGGCCTGTCGGGCGCGGTAGAGCGACAGCAGCTTCCGCAGCAGCTGCTCCTCCTCAGGCTCGCCGCTGCTGCTGCTTGGCGCGTCGACCAGCGTCAGCCCAGCGGAGGCGAGCAACTCTTCATCAAAAGTCTCTCCTTCGACCGGCATCCTGGAGCTCGACGCCCAGGGGAGCTTGATGAAGACGCCATCGCCGCCTTCGATAGGCGCCGGGCTGGGGCTCTTGAACTGGCAGCTGCAGCAGCGGAGAGGATCGGCGGTCGGCGTGGCGCTGACGCTCCTGCGGCCTCAAGGCCGTCGGTCGATCGCCGGACCCCTCGCCAGCTTCTGCGGCGGCAGCTTTGGCGGCCTCTTCGCCGGCGGGCTCATCAGCGCCGGCTTCCTCTTCGGCAACAGCGCCGTCGTCAGCATTGCCGCGCGCGTCCTCCTCGCCGGCGACCTCGGTCTCCATTGGCTCTGCGAGAGATGGATCTGACGACCGGAAAAATGAAGAAAAGTCAAGCAAGTATCCAAGAAAGAAGATCAGAAGAAGAGGAACACAAGGGAAGTTTTCAAGCAAGAGGGTTACCTGTGCTAGGGTCTGCAGTCATGGTCTCCGCCACCGGGGGGTCGCTGGTGCTTTCCCTCGCCGGAGAGCTGTCCCTTGCCAGAGAACTGCCCTTGCGGAGAAGTCTCCCTTGCGGAGAACGCTCCTTGCCGGGAATCCTCCCTTGGCGGTGTAGTCGGCAGATGGCATGTCGAGCGGCTTGGGGCACTCTGGTGAGGCTGCTCTGCTCCTACACAAACCAGCGAGCAGATATCAGCAAAGAAAGAGCACCCATGCACGCCTAACAGCAGGAAGTAAACCATATACTTACGCTGGGGGCTGCGCTGGGGGATGCTTTGGGGAAGAGTTGCCGCGTCCGGCAAGGTGGTCTCGGACGCGCCTCCTGCTGTCGCGGTGAGATCGTCCTCGATGACAATCACCGGGACCTTGGCTCTCTTTGACGCTCTCTAGGCCAGCGTCCTAAAAAGGAATGGATTCAGAGTGAAGCAAATCAGATACAAGACAAAGCAACAAATTGAAGAACTACAAGTACAGCAAAGAATCTTGCTCTTCTTCTTCCTCGTCGGAGCTGGCGCGAGAGATCAAATCTGCTCGCCTCCGGTGCGGCGAGGCGGAGGAGTGGGTTCCCTTGGCGCTTGGCGGGTGCGAAGCGGTGGTGCAGGAGGACCCGCTCCGCTTCTGCAGCGGCGTGAGGTGCTCCAGCGGCAACATGCTTGCCGCGGTGGAAGCGCGTCGCTGGCGCGGGCGGCTGTTAACCCGTCTGCCGCCCGCTTCGTCTCCGCCTTGCGGAGACGCCTTCTTAGTGGAGCTGGGGGCTCCGCTCGCGGCAAGCTGCTTGAAGGTGGGGAGGCGCCCTCGGCGGTTCGCTCGACTCAGCTTCAGTTCCCGACAAGCTCTTCCTCGCCGGCAAACTCCCTTCGCTCGACAAGGCTTGCCGCCTCTGCTGCCTCTGCCTCCTCCACGGTGAATCCGAACTTCGCCCGACGACAAGAATGCTGCCGCCTCTTCCAGCTTGGTGGCGATCGCTGCATCTCATCATCGGTGGTGTCGCGGTGAGGCTCTTACATTCGTCGGGCGGATCGGCACTTCTACCAGGCTGTCAAAGAACTGCCGCACGACGTCATCTGCAGGCTGTTGCCAAGTTGGGACAATTCCATGCGAGTCGCACAACGGCATCATTGCACGGATACGGTCAAGCGAGGAATTGTTGCAAATCGGAACGACGCCCCTCGGCAAAATGAACATTTCGGGATGGTCAGGATCGGGCTTGAACAGCTCCAATAGCATCGCGTCCAGTTCCAAGACAGTGAAGTTGAAGTTGAGGCCCGGGCGCAGCCTCATGATATCTGCCGCGTTCTGAAACTCCCAAGCGGGTCTCCTCCTCTCCTGCAAGGGGGCGATGCGGCGGCGAAGAAAGTCTGTGCCAACAGTGCCTATGGTAAGCCCGGCAAGTCTAAGGCGAAGGATTCGGGTGACTGCAATCTTCAGCCTAGCATCTTCCGGGGCCACGTTGCTCCAATCGTTGCCGCACACTATTGGGGTTTGGCACTGGGCGGTAAATGGCTGCGGGTTCTCCTCGACAATCCAGCACCAATCTGCCCTCCATTCCTCCCACTTGCTACGGAGCTCTCCCTCCAGATAGGCTTCCTTCTTGCCGATCCTCGAGATCCAAGCGATTCCTCCGGCAAGAGGCTCCCCTCTCTCAACTCGAGGCATAAAGAAGTGGCGGAAAAGAGCTACGTTGGGATGGACTCCGACAAAGTTTTCGCAGAGATGTGCGAAAACTGCCATGGTCAGGACAGCATTGGGGGTGAAGTCAAGGAGGCGGAACCCGTAGGTGTTCATGATATCGCAGAAAAATTCAGAGAAGGGCGGGCAGAGCCCGATGAAGAAGAGCGCAAAGAAGGATACCCATTCGGGCCGTTCGAAGCAGCAGGTGGGAGTACCTTCGTGCGCGGATGCGCTTCGCGTCTCCGTCGACGGAAGAGGTAGTAGTACTCCCTCGGATCCTTGAGGCGAGCTGAGGGGGGAAGATTGCCCGCTCCTTGTGCAGCGCCGCGAGCCGCTGCACCTCGGCCGACTTCACGGCCTTCCCCTTGTCGGCTTTCAGAGCCATGGCGGAGGCGGTGGAGGAGATCGACGGCGTTGGTGCTGCTGGTGGCGATGGGGGGCGGAGCGCTGCTCTCTTTTCAGCCTTGGGAAGAAGGGGGGAGCAGCGGAGGTTTTTCGAGATTGGACAGCAACTGGCAAGGTGGGCGAACTGCCCTGTTTCCCCTTTATAAAGAGGGAGGGGCGGACGTTCCCGCTTTCGAATAAAAAACCCCCCACGATCTCTCCCACGACGCGCATTCGACGCGTGCGTTCGTGGAGGCGTGGTGGTCGGAGTGAGTTATGGCGTAACCCAGGCGCGCGTGCCCGTGCCTGTTTTGGGCCTGGCCCAACAGCGCTTCGGCACCGTGTGGCCCAGGCCGGGGCTCCTGTCGGTGTACTAGAGTAGGGTACCCTAGTATCCCAAACTTGTGCACGGACAGATTCAGCACCAGCGGCAAGGCTTGCGGGTGACCGCCAAGGTCCTCCGTGGTTCCTTTGGAGCCATTCAAGAACAAAGTATTCAAGCCAAGGAGACAAGGCCCCGGCAAGAGGAGCTTGTCGGGAAGGCCACCCAAGGCACCTAGGAGACAAGGCCCCGGCAAGAGGAGCTTGCCGGGAAGGCCCGGTGAGCGACAAGCTTCCGGACGCGACAAGGCGACAACCGCGGCAAGGCGCTTGCCGCGGCAGACTACCATTCTATTCCTGCACTCCAGCACATCCACCAACGTGTCACCCTGGGACCTTTCCAGGCACGCGTGGCGAGAGGCTGTGCGGCCAACGGAGCACGGTGGCAAGCGGCGCTGACAAGATTGCCATCATGGCGAGCGGTGGCGTCCCTGACGGTCCTGTTTGCCTTTGTTTGGGCGGCGTGACGCGGGCATTTAATGCCTTTGTCCCCTGCCGTCGGGGTTAGGTATGATACACTTGTACAAGTAGCTGTACCAACCGCACTCTTTTTCCATTTTGCCCTTGTCTACGTTGCCACTGTCGGAGACCCTTGAGCATATAAAAGGAGGCCCATGCGCAACGTAGAGGGGGGGTTCGAAAGGTTCGAAGCCAGAAAACACCCACGCTAGGTCTCGTTAGCAGCTGGAGTGTACTGTAGCACTCAGCGCTCCCTAGCAAGAACTCAATACACACAAACATGCAGCAGTAGGAGTGTTATCTCTCGGAGAGCTCGAAGCTGGGTAACTGCTCGTGTTAGCCGCCTCGATCTGCTCTTCGTGCGACCTCCGCCCCCCGCCGAATCGAAAGGGGCTCGGTCCGCCGGTCCCATAGGTGTTCGTGGGTCAGATCAGTTTCCCCCGACAGGGCCCCAGCCTGCATCGTCGATGTAGAGCTTTCCGCGACGACTCTTGGTCAACCGGCCCACAGCGTATCCCTTGATCCCTTCGAAGTTGCCCTTCAAGAACTCAAAACCACCGTGCGCTGGCCCCACGGTGGGCGCCAATTGTCGTGGAAGCGTCACGACAGATGTCCTCATGGAAGGACTTAGTTGTGGAGCCATTGCGACGAGGTTAGCTTAAAGGGGTTAAGCGGGACAAAGGACATGAGGAGTTTATACTGGTTCGGCCCCTTGCGGTGAAGGTAAAAGCCTAATCCAATTTGAGGTGGTATTGCTAGGGTTTCGATTACCAGGGAGTAGATACGCTTTGCCCGGCTTTTGATCTGTTGTTTTCTTGCCCTAAGTCGCTGTCGGGTCGCCCCCTTATATACATGGGTTGACGCCCTGCGGCCTACAGAGTGCCGGCCGGCTCATACAAACGTGTCCGGCTCGGTGACTTATCTTACATGCCTTATAATACAAGTTACATATACATGGCGGTTTATACTCATGGTCCTCAAGCCCCCTCTCGGTTTGGGCCCCTTAACAGGCCTACTTCATGAACCGCCACCTTCACATACTCATGGGCTTTGTCTAGATGAACCGCCACTAGGATAACCCAGCCCCTCCTGGGCGGGTCATATCCCCAACACCTCTCAAAATGTTTTTATCTCTACAGTTTTTGCTTTGAGATCTGGCACATCTACAAATCCCTACGTCCCTCTGTGAAGCGCCTTTCTTTTTACATTATGTAATTTTAATTTTGAATTTGAGTCTCCATCTTCTCTTATAAAAGCACAAACTAAGAGGCAATATGATCGTACTTGAGTATTGGGTGTAGCTAATATGCGAGTGTGTTTCATGAATGGATCAATGGTTGAGCATGATGGGCTAGGGATAACTTATTTTAGCATTGATATTTTGAAAGACATGGTTTCTTGTTGATATGCTTGAGTATCTAAATTATCATGTCAAAACTAGACTATTGCTTTGAATCACATAAAAGTCCAATTGTCCATCTATAAAGAAAATAATATGATATGACATGATAGGCAGCATTCCACATCAAAAATTATGTTTTCATCACTTACCTACTCGAGGACGAGTAGGAATTAAGCTTGGGGATGCTGATATGTCTGCAACATATCTATAATTTTTTATTGTTCCATGTTGTTATATTAGATTGAATGTTTTGTAATCATTTTATAATCATTTTATATCATTTTTTGGTACTAACCTATTGACATAGTGCCAAGTGCGAGTTGCTGTTTTCTGCATGTTTTTTACATCGCAGGAAATCAATATCGGACGGAGTCCAAACGCAACAAAACTCCACAGAGATTTTTTGGACCGGAAGGAACATAATGGGCCCTGGGTGCGCCTGGGGGTGCCTCGAGGAGGGCACAACCCACTAGGGCGCGCCAGGAGGCCAAGCCGCGCCCTGGTGGGTTGTGCCCACCTTAGGTACCCCCCGGACTGCCTCTCGGATGGGGTTCACCACCTCCATTGGTGCCTCTCCGATGGTGCGTGAGCAGTTCTTTGTAGACCTATGGGTCCGTGGTTAGTAGCTAGATGGCTTCATCTCTCTCTCTCTCTCTCTCTCTCTCTCTCTCTCTCTCTCTCTCTCTCTCTCTCTCTCTCTGAATTCTCAATACAATGGTCTCTCGGAGATCCATATGATGTAACTCTTTTGCGATGTGTTTGTTGGGATCGATGAACTTTGAGTTTATGATCAGATCTATCTTTTTTATATCCATGAAAGTATTTGAGTTTCTTTGATCTCTTTTATGCATGATCTCTTATAGCCTCGTATTTCTTCTCCAATATTTGGATTTTGTTTGGCCAACTTGATCTATTTATCTTGCAATGGGAAGAGGTGCTTTGTAGTGGGTTCGATCTTACGGTGATTGATCCCAGTGACAGAAAGGGAAACGACATGTATGTATCGTTTCTACTAAGGATAAAACGATGGGGTCTATCTCTACATAGATAGATCTTGTCTACATCATGTCATCGTTCTTATTGCATTACTCCATTTCTCCGTGAACTTAATACACTAGATGCATGCTGGATAGCGGTCGATGTGTGGAGTAATAGTAGTAGATGCAGGCAGGAGTCGGTCTACTAATCTTGGACGTGATGCCGATATAATGGTCATTGCCTGGATATCGTCATGAGTATTTGAAGTTCTATCAATTGCCCAACAGTAACTTTTTCACCCACCGATTGCTATTTTTCTCGAGAGAAGCCACTAGTGAAACCTCTGGCCCCCGGGTCTCATTCTCATATATTTGCCTTTGCGGTCTACTTTTTCCTTGCATTTATTTTCAGATCTATTAAACCAAAAATACAAAAATACTTTGCTGCACTTTATTTTATTTACAATCTATTGATTCAATCTAATACAATTTTACCTCACGTCTGTTTGCCTATCTTGAGGCGCCGTACCCCGGAAGGTATTGACAACCCCTTTAACACGTCGGGTTGCGAGGATTTGTTATCTGTGTGCAGGAGCTGTTTACGTTGTGTTGCTTGGTTCTCCTACTGATTCGATAACCTTGGTTTCATATCTGAGGGAAATACCTACCGCCACTATGTTACATCATCCCTTCCTCTTTGGGGAATACCGACGTAGCTTCAAGCGACATCAAAAGGAATTTCTGGCGCCGTTGCCGGGGAGGATCTTCGACATATACCTGGTTCCTAATCACAAATCTCATCTCCTCGCAATTTACATTATTTTCCATTTGCCTCTCGTTTTCATCTCCCCCACTTCACAAAATTTGTCGTTTTGTTCGCCCCTCTTTTTCGTTCGCCCCTTTTCTCGTTAGATCTCTTGTTTGCTATCTCTACTTGTGTTACCATGTGCCTTCTATTTGCTTGCATCTTTGCTTGCTAAAAATCTATTGATATGGATCCTCATCCACTTGCTAATATTTTCAAGAGATCCAATTATGATGAACCTTATGCTAGTGAATTGAGTTCACTAGATTATCTTTATGAAGTTCTGCTTGAGATTTATGAATCTGAAAATTATGAAGAAGTGTTAAAATAAGAAAATTATAAAGTGATTCATCATATCTCCTTAGATGAAAATCATGATTGCAATGATGTTACTATAAATTCTATTAATGTCAATTGTGCTAATAATATGCAAAACCCCAAGCTTGGGGATGCTAATATTTTTGTGTACACTACTTACTGCAATGATCATGATTGGGGTGATAATGATTCTTATGATCTTGAATATTTAAACCTCATGATGAATATGTTTGCAATAATCATGAAAGTGGGTTTGCAAGATTGACAACTTTAGGTGTTAATGATCCCACTACTTTGGAGATTTATCGATCTTGTGAATTTTTTGATAAAAGTGGGTTTGGAGAGGTCATGACTTTATTTGATGATAATCCCACTATTTTGGAAGAGTGTCACCTTTGCATGCATGTGGATCATATAGAGAATATGTTATGTGATAGCTATATTGTTGAATTTGAATATGATCCCACATGTAGTTATTATGAGAGAGGGAAATATGGTTTTAGAAATTTTCATGTTACTAAACTACCTCTTGTTATGTTGAGATTGTCAATGTTTTATTCTTCTCCCTTGCATATGCTAGGTTTTTCTTGTCTTGATAATTTTTTCTCCTATAAAATTCCTATGCATAGGAAGTATGTTAGACTTAAATGTGTTAGTCACATGTTTATTGATGCTCTCTCTGCGTTTCAATTATTATCTTTCATGTGAGCATCGATAAAATCTTATACCTAGCTAAGGGCATAAAACTATAGCGCTTGTTGGGAGGCAACCCAATGAATAAATTTTATTTTTGCTTTTTACTTTCTGTTCTTGAGTTTTTACATAATTATTATATTTTTATGATAGTGTTTTTTGTGTTTTAATTAGTGTTTGTGCCAAGTAGAACCGATAGGATCTTCTTGGGTGATAGTTGTTTGATCTTGCTGAAAAACAGAAACTTTTGCGCTCATTTTTTAGCAGAAAATTCTTTTGCCCTGATTCTTTTTGCCGGAGATTAATATACAAATTACCCAGGTCGTCCTAGTTTTTCATAATTCTTGGAGTTCCATAAGTATTCGAAATAGTCAGATTGCTATAGACTATTCTGTTTTGACAGATTCTGTTTTCTTTCCGTTGTGTGCTTATTTTGATGGCTCTATGTTTTTCTTTGATGAGTTTTTGCCAAAGAAAAGTTGGAATACAGTAGATATAATGCAAAAAAAAAATATGAATTTGTTTGGTACATTACTTATAGTAGTGGTTTGCTTTCTTGAACTAACGGATCTCACGAAGGTTTTGTTGAGTTTTGTGTGATTGAAGTTTTCAAGTTTTGGGTTATCTTATGATGGATGAAGGAATAAAGGATAGAAGAGCCTAAGCTTGGGGATGCCCCTCCATCCCAAGCTATTATCCAAAAATGAGCAACCAACTAAGCTTGGGGATGCCCCCGAGTGGCATCCCCTCTTTCTTCTAACGACCATCGGTATTTTACTCGAAGTTATATTTTTATTCGTCACATGATATGTGTTTTGCTTGGAGCATCTTGTATATATGAGTCTTTTCTTGTTTTATTTTGTTTTTTAAGTCTTGATCCCTTGCTGGACACACCTATTTGAGAGAGCCAAAATTATGTCATGACTTATTAGAATTGCTCTCTATGCTTCACTTAAATTTTTTATGAGCTATGGACTTGCTCTAGTGCTTTACTTATATCTTTTTGAGCACGGTGTGCTTAGTATTTTTGAAGAAATGTTATCTTTCTTCACTTAGATTTATTTGAGAGTTAGTAAAATTTTCAAGAAATTCTCTCTTGCTTCACTTAAATTATTTTGAGAGAAAGAAAAATTTATGCTTATGATCTTCACTTATATTTGTTTGAGCTTATGAAAAGCAACACATGAAAATTAGTCCCAAAGTGACAGATATCCAATAGGGATATAATAAAAACTTTCATGAAGATCATTGGACAAAATAAACTTGATTCTTAGTAATGGTTTTGAGATATGATGATGTGATATGTGAGTTATGTTGATGAGTAATTATGCTTTAGTAAGAATATTGGTGGTAAGGTTTGTGATTCCCTATGCAAGCACGAAAGTCAATAGTTATGCAATGAAATTATATCCTACTTATTCGGTGTTAATTAAGCTTAATGCTCGCTTATGAGATTATCCGTTTCTTGGTTGGTCGCTTCTCAATCTTTTGCTAGCCTTCATTTTGCACTAAGTATGATCTCTACTTGTTCATCCAAAATCCTTTAAACCAGTTTTGCCACATGAGTCCACTATATCTACCT
Source organism: Aegilops longissima (assembly GCA_021605205.1). NCBI lineage: Eukaryota > Viridiplantae > Streptophyta > Magnoliopsida > Poales > Poaceae > Aegilops > Aegilops longissima. Next base: position 584,507,062 of record CM038681.1, on the reverse strand, counting down.
ATATGCGGTATTCTTTTGCCGTTCTAAGCAAATTTGCATGTGCCATCTCTAATTTTCAAAATAAACTTCTCTTTTGTGTGTTTGTTTTGCTCGCGCAGCGGTGAGGGTTGGGCTAATATTTTCCATGCTAGATGTGTTATTCTCACGATGAGTGTTTATTCACTTGTCATTGCACGGGAGTAGGGCAAAGGTTTTAGGGATGCCAAGTCCCGAAATGAAAAAATGAATTTACTTTATGTTGTCAAATAATAATCTCCTTGGAAAGTGTTGGTATGGAGGGCAACCGTGGATACGGCTAGCCATGGAAAGTGAAAGTCTGGTGGAAAAATGAATAAACTTTATTTTCTGTTTGGGAACCGCCTATGATATAACTAGCATGGAAAGTGTTGGGAACTCTAAGTCGTTTTCGTTGGTGGGATGGATACACCTCCCAAAATGTTTTTATCTCTAAATTTTTCGCTTTGAGCTCTGGCACCTCTACAAATCCCTACTTCCCTCTACGAAGGGCCTTTCTTTTACTTTATGAAATTTTTATTTTGAATTCAAGTCTTCATCTTCTCTTATAAAAGCACAAACTAAGAGGCAATATGATCGTACTTGAGTATTGGGTGTAGCTAATATGCGAGTGTGTTTCATGAATGGATCAATGATTGAGCATGATGGGCTAGGGATAACTTCTTTAGCATTGATATTTTGAAAGACATGGTTACCTGTTGATATGCTTGAGTATCTAAATTATCATGTCAAAACTAGACTATTGCTTTGAATCACATAAAAGTCCAAGTGTCCATGCTATAAAGAAAGAATATGATATGACATGATAGGCAGCATTCCACATCAAAAATTCTGTTTTTATCACTTCCCTACTCGAGGACGAGTAGGAGTAAAGCTTGGGGATGCTGATACGTCTCCAACGTATCTATAATTTTTTATTGTTCCATGTTGTTATATTAATAATCTTGGATGTTTTATAATCATTTTATATCATTTTTTGGTACTAACCTATTGACATAGTGCCAACTGCCACTTGTTGTTTTCTGCATGTTTTTTACATCGCAGGAAATCAATATCAGACGGAGTCCAAACGCAACGAAACTCCACTGTAACATCCCAAATTTCCTATTTGGAATGTTTTACAATTATAGCTAAGCATCCTATGCATCCTGTTTGAATTTGAATGCCATTTGAAGTTTCAGAGCAAGTTGAGTTTTGAATTTGAATTTCAAACTTTGGCATGTGGGAAACAATTCAAAAACTAAGCCTGATAAATACTTGATCAAAAGTATGAGAGGAGCAAACATGACACTCCAAAAATATCAGAGGAAACAATGCCAAAAGATTTGGATTCAAATCTGAAATTTATTTGAATTTGAAAAAAAATAGATTTTTATGAAGTTTGGATTTTGCCTTTGGAAAAATGTTCAAATGAAAGGGAATATTCCCCTGGTCATTTTGGTATATATATACCCTATATAAATTATTTATAGTTTGGGTTTTATTTTTGTTTTAGTTTTAATTAAAAAAAACCCTCGGGCGCCAGCTAGGCCACCCAGGCCCAGCCAGCGCCACAGCCCCGCACCAGGCCCAGCCGAGCCGGCCCAACTGGGCAGCCCAGCACCAGCCAGGCCAGCCCAGCGCCGCATCCCCCTCGCCCCTCACCCGAAAGGGCTAGGCCTCGGCCACCCGACCCCCTCGCCCCTCTCTCCCTCTCGCTGACTCGTGGGACCCCCCCTCTTCTTCCCCCTCGCCCACGCCACGCCCTCGCCGGAGATCGACCGGATCCCGAAGGATCCGGGATCCCCGATCGCCTCCGATGCCCTTCCGGAGCGAGCCCGACCCCAGGGCTATAAAGGGCCGAGCCCCGCACCCCAATCCCCGAGAGCTCGCCAGACCCCTCTTCCTCCTTCGGCGTCGCCGGAGTCCCGAGCCCTCCCCGCCGCCATTGTTGCCGCCGTCGACCCCCTGGTCCACCCCGACCCTCCCCAACACCACCGAACCCTTCCCCGACCCCGTGCGCGTCTTCCCGACGAGTCGCCGGAGCTCGCCGACGTCCGGACGCCTCGGAGCACTTTCGCCGCCGCCGCCCGTCGCTGAGTCCGTAAGTCACCGCAATCCCCCCCCCCGTCCGATCTCAATCGAGCGGCCTAGATTAGAAGCCCCCGAAGGGGTAGGTTTTATTAATAAAACCGGCCGGTCCACGCGGTTTATTTTTAGTGTAGGTTTATTTTTTTAGGCCCGGTTCTTTTAGTTTAAACCCTAGAGCCAGTTTAGCCTATCTATCGCACAGGGCACAGTATAGGCCCATTAGGCCTTTTTCTTTTTAATTTGATTTTCTGTTTTAGCCGAATAGTTTCAGTTTTCAAAAATGTATATCTTTTATTCTGTTTAATATTTTTTAGTGATTCCTTTTTTGTTGGATTGCAAATTTTATGTAGTTTCTGTAAAATATATAATTAGCTATGTTAAAAATAATTAAAAATGCTTTAATTTTGTTTTAGCCAGAATAGTAAATCTGCTATAACTTTAGTTAGAAAAATTATTTTTGCATGATTCTTTTTGTCACCACTTTATTTTGACATTGCCAAACCCTAGAAATTAACTTGGGTATTTTAGGATTAATAAATAATTAGTTCTAAGCAGAATCCTATTAATCCTAATTAATTAACTAGTTCTGTTTTCCTAATTAATTAATTAGTAAATTAATTTATTTTTAACTTGTGATTAGTTATTCTAGGTTAGTTTCTGTCCTCCATTAGATGAACTTTTATTTATAATTAATAAAAGTTTTAAATTAATTTTCTTAATAGAAATTGGATTAGGCCTAAAATGAGTTTTATAATAGCTTTTTAATTAATTCTTTTTGCTCCTAATTGCTTAGTTAATCCTTTTCTGTTAAGTTAACCTAAAACCATGATTAGGTTATATTAAGGAAATTTTGTTATATAAAAACTATTTTTGTTATTGTTTGGAGTAGGGAAAAACTTTGAATTGGTTTCTTTGAGTTTTCCTTTTGATTTGGTTTTGGTTGTTTTGTTGTGTTATGTTACTTTTCTTTTGTTATGTTGTGTGATCCTATTGCTTTGTGCTTATTGTGCTATTGTTTGTCTCGGTAGAGTTTCCTGAGTCTGAAGCTTGCTACTCGACTCTTTAGCTTCGAGGATCATCAGCAAGGCAAGTTTTGATCATGTTATTTCTATACCTATGTTTTTGTGCATTAGTAGTTGTCACCACCCCACCATGCATGCAGTAGTGAAATCTTGAAGTCATTAAACTTGAGTAGTATCATGTGGTAGGATGAACCAATCCCTTGTTACCATGACCCGGACGTAGTAGTTATTTTGCTATGCTCGTAGACGGATTTGGGATGAGTGAAATTCATAAGCAAGATGTGAGAGTCAATGATGATGATGACCCCATGAACTACAATGATCAAGATGGACTTTGGAAAATCACTCTTTGGGTGGAGGACGGTTGACGGGCACCTGGAGCACCAGTGGTGGCGGGATGCATGGAGAAGCGCCATGACATCCTGCGGAAAGCTTCACCCAGCCACAAAGAGAAGGATGGATGCCCCATGACCGAAGCTTACATGCAGCCATTATGGGCTCTGGCTGGGTTGACCCTAGTAGTGACGCTGGCTGGGCGGTACTACGAGAAGTAGACGAACGGTAGGATTGGATGGGTACCGGCGGTGGCGGAAGAACTCTTTGGAAGACCTGTTTCATTAGTCCGTCTTCAAACACCATGAAGTGCGAAGACTTTAAAGGAGGAATGATTCTTGCGGGAAAGTCGCAACCCTCTGCAGAGTTTAAAGATCTAATCGATTAGCCGTGTCCCCGGTTACGGACATTTGAGCCTCTGGAATTTGGAAGTATTCGGATATCTCAACACTAAAATTAATGGATTAATTTGAGGGTTTATGACTTAATAATTTGGGAACGAGATTTTGGTTGGCGGAACCATCTCAATAACTACCAACAATTTGTAGTAATTTGCAAATAAGTCCATTGTAGTAGGATAAAATTGGCTTTACGCAAAATGATGAAACTTAGAGCTCCACACCAAAATGCATATAGAGTTAGTAACTTTATTATTGTTATTCTTCATGACTTGCCGACTTATTCCAAAAGCTGACCTACATGGCTGCAACGTATTATGTTGCGTAGATATATTCGATCGGGAGTGAGGCTACGCTCGCGCTTGGCGATTGCCCTTTGAGTCGGATGGACTCGCTTATCTTCGACGCTTCGCAGCACTTTTAGTTTATTTCTCATGAGTTGGCCTTGAGCGAATTTATTCCCTTGTAATAAAGACTCTATATGAGAATCGTTTAATGATATTCAGGTGTGATTGAACTTTGATTACTTTATCGATGTCTTGTGAGTACCAAATGATCTTGGGATGGTATGCATACGAGATTTGACCGATTTTGGGTCAGGTCGTTCTGAGAGATGGTATCGAGCACACGCTGACCGTGGGATCGTAACCCCTAGGATCGGAAAGCCATAGCGAGACCATTTACTCTGAACCCTTTTCATTCTATAATTCTTCCCTGTTCCATTCGACTCTTCTCCCTTTGCAACATTCTAGATGGCGCGAGTTCAACCCAGTTTTGCTACGGAGTTCGACAGCCCGATGAGGCGATGCCCTTCGAAGAAAGCTGGTCCAGATGGTGAAGCAGCTGAAGATAGCTCTACCCTCGATCACCGAAGCCCACTAATGCACTTCCGACGGACACCCTCTGAGGATTGAGGTGCATATCCTGGGAGAACCTTTGGAGGACACACGGAGCCTATCAACTTTGAGTTCACCGAGTTCAAGCTGGATCATCGGAAGGGCGTGGCGATCTACCGAGCACTTGGACATCTCCGCGAGAGTACAGGCCGAGCTCGATCACTCGAGACCTCGCCATGGTTTCTCGCAGGCAAGGAATGGAGATATCATCCGTACCATTGAGGGCGATTCCACTCTCTCGTACATCCAGACTTGGAGTGTCTTCTCGAAGCGGGAGATTCAGACTCGCCGTAACTCGAAGACACACGAAGCTTTGTTCCGTGAACTGGAACTAGAGGAGAAAGCACGCAGACTTCCTTGGCCATGAGGAAGAAATCACGGACTTCATGGAGATAGTCGACGACCGAAGATGAAGCTTGCGCGATAGAGGAAAAGATGGACTTGGGAGAGGATCTTTACCCGAGTGGAGATGAGGCACCCTCGTGAGCAATGATCAGGATTTTGAAGGAGTACCACCAAGGAAACCCCAAGAGGAGGCGCCACCGATGAAGACTTTTAGTCGACCACCATGTTATCTTTTATTTCTTTTTCGTCGATCAGTTAGGCGATGTTTTCCTTGATTAGTCATGAGCTTTTGTAATCGAGTTTGAACCATGTTTGAGTGGAATGAATAAATGTTTGGTGTGTTATGATTGTGCATTCATATGGGTAGTGTATTTCTCATAGACCATTGTTCTATTCTAATTTTCTCACCCACTCCAAAACACGGATGCCTCCGAGGGCGTGACCTTTGGTTTCCGCGGAGCTCACCCAGCTGCTCCATGAGCGAATGCATCGATGCAGCTCCCGATTCGAATCGAACAACACCGCCAACAATCCACCGCCACCCCCACCACCCACTTGTGGACAACTTGACTCGATTTACGAGGTTGAATCCGCCAGTGTTCTCTAGTAGCACCGAGCCGATTGTGGTGACGATTGGCTCCATAAGATCGGAAGGAGCTAGTCACCGTTGGATGCACCGATCTTGAGAAGGTGCGCTTTGCAGCGCATCAACTGGATGGACCTGCAGCTTCTTGGTGGGAGAATTACACCGCCACTTTTCCCATGGGTGGCATCACTTGGGATCAATTCCAGCAGGCCTTCGCCTTTGCTCATGTCTCACCGGAGCCATGAGTGCGAAGAAGCGTGAGTTCCGCAACTTGCGCCAGGGAACCGTCTTGTGGCACGATGCGTGGATGAATCAGCAAGCTCGCTCGCTATGCCCTCGATGATGTGGCCACGACGCCGCCAAGCGGGAGAAGTTCCTTGAGGGACTCAATGATGAACTGAGCATGCAGCTTATTGTGGCTACTTTCAACAACTACCGGAGCTGGTAGACAAGGCCACCATCCTGGAAGGCAAGCAGCAGCAGATCGAAAGCCGCATAGCGGAAGTACAGCCGGGAAGCACAACTCGGGAACTCAGCGAAGCCCGCTATGCACCGTACTCGGGAGGGCACACCCATCATAACCATGGAGTTCATAACCATGGAGGAAATGGGAATAACCGCAGCCAGGACAACAAGTCAGGCCATGGCAATGGCAATGGCAATGGTAATGGCAATCAGCACCGTTCTGCCCGGCTCAAAGGATCTGAGCCACATCACCGCTTCAAGTGCGGAAGACAGGGCACTACGCCACCGACTGCCGGAGGCCAAGCGAAGAATGGAAATGGCAATGGAGGCTCAGTGAAGAAGCCCAATCCGTTCCCTCGTGCTCGGTGAACCATATCGGCGTGGAGGGCGTCTATGATCAGCCGGAACAACGTGGTTGGTAAGTTTTATTGAATTCACGTTCAGTTTTGGTTCTCTTTGATTACGGTGCAACGCATTCATTCATATCAAGGGTAGTTGTGGAAAAAGTACGGATTACGCACTAGAACCCTTAGAAGCCCCCTTCGCGTCAGTTCCGCAGGAGGAGAAATGATGGCAGGTTTAAGCTGTCCTGCAACCCTCAACATCGGGAACCACAAATTTCCGTGGAACTCATAGTGTTGGAAACTCAGACCTTGGATGTAATCCTAGGCATGGATTGGTTGTCAAAGTATGAAGGAACATTGGTGTGCCGAAGTCTATTCTGCTCACCACCGGGCGAAGAGGATCAAGTATGTAGCCAGCACAGCCGGATGAAGAATCAGTGCATTCCCTCACGGGAGTTGTTCAGGAGGAAGTGCCAGAGGTGCAAGAATTTCCGATGTGTTTCGGAGGAATTACCAGAATGCCACCGACGAGACCTTGAGTTTCGATCGAGTTATTGCCCAAGACATCCCCAATATCCAAGAGACCTTATCGGATGCCACCGAATGAGTTGAAGGAGATCAAGGATCAAATAAATGAGTTATTGGAGAAAGGATATATTCGTCCAAGCTCATCACCTTGGGGAGCCCAGTTCTTTTGGTAGAGAAGAAGGATGGAAGCTTGAGGATGGTTGTGGATTATCGTGCTTTGAGCGAAGTAACCATCAAGAACAAGTACCCTCTGCCGATGATCAATGACTTGTTTGATCAGCTTGTTGGAGCCAAGGTATTCTCTAAGATCGATCTTGATCGGGTATCATCGATTGAAAATTCGTGAAAAGGATATACCCAAAACAGCATTCACCACGGTATGGTTTATATGAGTATACCGTCATGTCATTTGGATTGACTAATGCTCCTGCATACTTCATGAATTTGATGAACAAGGTGTTCATGGAATATTTGGACAAGTTTGTCGTGGTGTTCATCGATGATATATTGATTTTCTCCAAGAGCGAGGAAGAGCATAAGGAACATTTGCGTCTAGTTACGGAGAAACTTGAGAACATCACCAGTATGCCAAATTCAGCAAATGTGAATTTTGGTTGAAGGAAGTTGGATTCCTCGGACATGTTATTTTAGGAGAAGGAATAGCAGTTGATCCCGCCAAGGTTGAATCGATCACCGATTGGCGGTCACCCACCTCGATCAAGGAGATCCATGATTTTCTCGGACTCGCAGGATATTATCGGAGGTTCATTGAGAACTTCTCGAAGATTGCCAAGCCCATGACTGAGTTGTTGAAGAAAGAAGCCAAGTATGTTTGGACCGAGGAATGTGAAGCCAGTTTTGGGAGTTGAAGAAACGGTTGGTCACCGCTCGGTGTTGATTTTGCGGACATACATAAGGAATACCAGGTCTATTGTGGCGCTTCTCGTCAAGGACTCGGAGGAGTATTGATGCAGGAAGGTAAGGTAGTAGCTTATGCCTCCGGACAGCTACGGCCTCATGAGATGAATTATGCCACGCATGATTTGGAGTTAGCAGTATAGTGCATGCACTCAAGACACAGAGACATTTCCTCATCGGAAATCGTTGTGATGTCTACACAGATCACAAGAGTTTGAAATATATTTTCACGCAGAAGGAATTGAACCTCGAGCGGAGGAGATGGCTAGAGTTGATAAAGGACTACGACATGAGATTGCATTACCACCCGGTAAGGCTAATGTTGTAGCAGATGCTTTGAGCCGTAAGAGTTATGTGAATACTCTTACAGCAGGAGGATTACCCGGAGTTAGTCGATGACCTCGAGATCTCCGATGGAGATAGTTCGAAAGGATTTGTTGCAACCACGGAAGTTCAGTCCACCTTGACCGAAAGGATTCGTGAAGCCGGAAGTCGGACAAGGAAATCGATGAGATAAAGCAAAAGATGGAGGAAGGAAAAGCTAAAGGATTCCGTAAGGATGAACATGGAACTATATGGTTTGAGGATCGTATTTATGTGCCCAATGATCCCGAGCTCAGGAAGCTCATGATTCACCGTACTCGATTCACCCGGCAACACCAAGATGTACACGGATTTGAAGCAAAGTTTACGGTGGGCGGTATGAAGAAGGATATTGCCGAGTGCGTAGCCGTATGCGATGTTTGTCAACGTGTAAAGGCGTAACATCGAAGCCAGCAGGGTTACTTCAACCTTTGCGATTCCGATTGGAAATGGGAGAAACTTGGTATGGATTTCATCACAGGATTACCCAGGACCCGTTCAGGTTATGATTCTATCTGGGTAGTGGTTGATCGTCTGACTAAGGTAGCTCACTTCATTCCCGTGAAGACTACCTACACCAGTGCCAAGTTGGCCAAGATATACATGACCAGGATCGTATGTCTGCATGGAGTTCCGAGGAAAATCGTGTCAAATAGAGGAACGCAGTTTACCTCAAAGTTTTGGAAGCAATTGCATGAAACTTTGGGTACGAGGCTGGAATTGATCAGCTTTTCATCCATGAGACAGATGGATGACCGAGAGAGTCAATCAGATTCGGAAGACATGTTGAGAGCTTGTGTGCTAGACTATGGGTCTAGCTGGGATGATAATTTGCCGTCGCAGAGTTCTCATACAACAACAGTTATCAATCCGGTTTGAAGATGGCCCCTTCGAAGCTCTATCACGGAAGGAGGTGCGAACACCATTCTTGTGGGATAGTGTTGGAGATCGATCTCTTTTCGGTTCCGATCTTATCAAGGATTCGAAGAGAAAGTCAAGCTGATTCGAGACAGGCTCAAGATAGCACAATCGCGACGGAAGAGTTATCTTGACGATGGCGCAAGGAAGTGACTTACGAAGTGGGAGACCGAGCATATCTTCGTGTGTCTCCACTTCGTGGAATCAAGAGGTTTGGAGTCAAGGAAAATTAGCACCCGATTCATTGGCCCTACAAAATCCTCGAGCGTCGTGGAGAAGTTGCATACAAGTTGGAATTGCGGAAGGATTGTCCGGAGTTCATGATGTCTTCCACGTTTCTCGATTGAAGAAGTGCCATGCCGACATGGCCGATGTTCCGTGAGAGACACGGTGCCCTAGAGGCCATACAGCTGGACGGTGATTTGACTTACAAGGAGAAACCCGTCAAAATTCTCGAGACTGCAAGCGAGTCACCCGCAGCAAGGTCATCAAGTTTTGCAAGGTCTTTGTGGAGTCACCACACCGAGGAAGAAGCCACACAGGAGCGAAGAAGATCTTCGTCGAGACCATCCGCACCTATTGCTAGCCAACCCGAATCTCGAGGGAGATTCATCTTAAGGTGGTAGGTTTGTAACATCCAAAATTTCCTATTTGGAATGTTTTACAATTATAGCTAAGCATCCTATGCATCCTGTTTGAATTTGAATGCCATTTGAAGTTTGAGCAAGTTGAGTTTTGAATTTGAATTTCAAACTTTGGCATGTGGAAACAATTCAAAAACTAAGCTGATAAATACTTGATCAAAAGTATGAGAGGAGCAAACATGACACTCCAAAAATATCAGAGGAAACAATGCCAAAAGATTTGGATTCAAATCTGAAATTTATTTGAATTTGAAAAAAATAGATTTTTATGAAGTTTGGATTTTGCCTTTGGAAAAATGTTCAAATGAAAGGGAATATTCCCCTGATCATTTTGGTATATATATACCCTATATAAATTATTTATAGTTTGGGTTTTATTTTTGTTTTAGTTTTAATTAAAAAATAAAATAAAAGAAAAACCCCTCGGGCGCCAGCTAGGCCACCCAGCCCAGCCAGCGCCCAGCCCCCTTACCTGAGCCCAGTGAGCCGGCCCAACCCAGGCAGCCCAAAGACCAGCCAGCCAGCCCGCCAAGATCCCCTCGCCCCTCGCCTGAAAGGGCTAGGCCTCGACCACCCGACCCCTCGCCCTCTCTCCTCTCGTGACTCGTGGGACCCCCCCTCTTCTTCCCCTCGCCCACGCCCCTCGCGGGAGATCGACCGGATCGAAGGATCCGGATCCCCGATCGCCCCGATGCCCTTCCGGAGCGAGCCCGACCCCAGGGCTATAAAGGCCGAGCCCCGCACCCCATTCCCCGAGAGCTCGCGCACCCCTCTTCCTCCCGCTCGGCGTCGCGGAGTCCCGAGCCCTCCTGCCGCCATTGTTGCCGCCGTCGACCCCTGGTCCACCCGACCTCCCCAACACCACCGAACCCTTCCCGACCCGTCGCGTCTTCCCGACGAGTCGCGGAGCTCGCCGACGTCCGGACGCCTCGAGCACTTCGCCGCCGCCGCCGCCGTCGGAGTCCGTAAGTCACCGCAATCCCCGTCCGATCTCAATCGAGCGGCCTAGATTAAAGCCCCGAAGAAATAGGTTTTATTAATAAAACCGGCCGGTCCACGCGGTTTATTTTTAGTGTAGGTTTATTTTTTTAGGCCCGGTTCTTTTAGTTTAAACCCTAGAGCCCGTTTAGCCTATCTATCGCACAGGGCACAGTATAGGCCCATTAGGCCTTTTTCTTTTTAATTTGATTTTCTGTTTTAGCCGAATAGTTTCAGTTTTCAAAAATGTATATCTTTTATTCTGTTTAATATTTTTAGTGATTCCTTTTTGTTGGATTGCAAATTTTATGTAGTTTCTGTAAAATATATAATTAGCTATGTTAAAAATAATTAAAAATGCTTTAATTTTGTTTTAGCCAGAATAGTAAATCTGCTATAACTTTAGTTAGAAAAATTATTTTTGCATGATTCTTTTGTCACCACTTTATTTTGACATTGCCAAACCCTAGAAATTAACTTGGGTATTTTAGGATTAATAAATAATTAGTTCTAAGCAGAATCCTATTAATCCTAATTAATTAACTAGTTCCTGTTTTCCTAATTAATTAATTAGTAAATTAATTTATTTTTAACTTGTGATTAGTTATTCTAGGTTAGTTTCTGTCCTCCATTAGATGAACTTTTATTTATAATTAATAAAAGTTTTAAATTAATTTTCTTAATAGAAATTGGATTAGGCCTAAAATGAGTTTTATAATAGCTTTTTAATTAATTCTTTTTGCTCCTAATTGCTTAGTTAATCCTTTTCTGTTAAGTTAACCTAAAACCATGATTAGGTTATATTAAGGAAATTTTTGTTATATAAAAACTATTTTTGTTATTGTTTGGAGTAGGGAAAAACTTTGAATTGGTTTCTTTGAGTTTTCCTTTTTGATTTGGTTTTGGTTGTTTTGTTGTGTTATGTTACTTTTCTTTTGTTATGTTGTGTGATCCTATTGCTTTGTGCTTATTGTGCTATTGTTTGTCTCGGTAGAGTTTCCGGAGTGCGAAGCTTGCTACTACGACTCTTTAGCTTACGAGGATCATCAGCAAGGCAAGTTTTGATCATGTTATTTCTATACCTATGTTTTTGTGCATTAGTAGTTGTCACCACCCCACCATGCATGCAGTAGTGAAATCTTGAAGTCATTAAACTTGAGTAGTATCATGTGGTAGGATGAACCAATCCCCTTGTTACCATGACCCCGGGACGTAGTAGTTATTTTGCTATGCTCGTGAGACGGGATTCGGGATGAGTGAAATTCATAAGCAAGATGTGAGAGTCAATGATGATGATGACCCCATGAACTACAATGATCAAGATGGACTTTGGAAAATCACTCTTGGGTGGAGGGCGGTTGACGGGCACCTGGAGCACCAGTGGTGGCGGGATGCATGGAGAAGCGCCATGACATCCTGCGGAAAGCTTCACCCAGCCACAAAGAGAAGGATGGATGCCCCATGACCGGAAGCTTACATGCAGCCGCAAGCCATTATGGGCTCTGGCTGGGTTGACCCTAGTAGTGACGCTGGCTGGGCGGTACTACGAGAAGTAGACGAACGGTAGGATTGGATGGGTACGGCGGTGGCGGAAGAACTCTTTGGAAGACCTGTTTCATTCGTCCGTCTTCAAACACCATGAAGTGCGAAGACTTTAAAGGAGGAATGATTCTTGCGGAAAGTCGCAACCCTCTGCAGAGTTTAAAGATCTAATCGATTAGCCGTGTCCCGATTACGGACATTTGAGCCTCTGGAATTTGGAAGTATTCGGATATCTCAACACTAAAATTAATGGATTAATTTGAGGGTTTATGACTTAATAATTTGGGAACGAGATTTTGGTTGGCGGAACCATCTCAATAACTACCAACAATTTGTAGTAATTTGCAAATAAGTCCACAGTAGTAGGATAAAATTGGCTTTACATAAAATGATGAAACTTAGAGCTCCACAGCCAAAATGCATATAGAGTTAGTAACTTTATTATTGTTATTCTTCATGACTTGCCAGCTTATTCCAAAAGCTGACCTACATGGCTGCAACGTATTATGTTGCGTAGATATATTCGATCGGGAGTGAGGCTACGCTCCGCGCTTAGCGATTGCCCTTTGGAGTCGGATGGACTCGCTTATCTTCGACGCTTCATGCACTTTTAGTTTATTTCTCATGAGTTGGCCTTGAGCGAATTTATTCCCTTGTAATAAAGACTCTATATGAGAATCGTTTAATGATATTCAGGTGTGATTGAACTTTGATTACTTTATCGATGTCTTGTGAGTACCAGCATGATCTTGGGATGGTACAGACACAGAGATTTGACCGATTTTGGGTCAGGTCGCTACATCCACAAAGATTTTTTTTTTACCAGAAGGAACATAATGGGCCCTGGCTGCGCCTGGGGGTGCCTCGAGGAGGGCACAACCCACCAGGGCACGCCAGGAGGCCCAACCGCACCCTGGTGGGTTGTGCCCACCTCGGGTGCCCCCCGGACCGCCTCTTTGATCTATAAATACCCCAATATTCCCAAAACCCTAGAAGTCGACGAAATATTCATCCAGCCGCCCTGAGAGTCCGAAACCACGGATCCAATCTAGACACCATCTCGGATGGGGTTCACCACCTCCATTGGTGCCTCTCTGATGATGTGTGACTAGTTCTTTGTAGACCTTCGGGTCCGTAGTTAGTAGCTAGATGGCTTCATCTCTCTCTCTCTCTCTCTCTCTCTCTCTCTCTCTCTCTCTCTCTCTCTCTCTCTCTGAATTCTCAATACAATGGTCTCTTGGAGATCCATATGATGTAACTCTTTTGTGGTGTCTTTGTTCGGATCGATGAACTTTGAGTTTATGATCAGATCTATCTTTTTTATATCCATAAAAGTATTTGAGTTTCTCTGATCTATTTTATGCATGATCACTTATAGCCTCGTATTTCTTCTCCGATATTTGGGTTTTGTTTCTCCAACTTGATCTATTTATCTTGCAATGGGAAGAGGTGCTTTGTAGTGGGTTCGATCTTACGGTGCTTGATCCCAGTAACAGAAAGGGAAACGACACGTATGTATCATTGCTACTAAGGATAAAACGATGGGGTCTATCTCTACATAGATAGATCTTGTCTACATCATGTCATCGTTCTTATTGCATTACTCCATTTCTCCATGAACTTAATACACTAGATGCATGCTGCATGGCGGTCGTTGTGTGGAGTAATAGTAGTAGATGCAGGTAGGAGTCGGTTTACTAATCTTGGACGTGATGCCTATATAATGATCATTGCCTGGATATCGTCATGAGTATTTGAAGTTCTATCAATTGCCCAACAGTAATTTGTTCACCCACCGTTTGCTATTTTTGTCGAGAGAAGCCACTAGTGAAACCTACGACCCTTGGGTCTCTTTCTCATATATTTGCCTTTGTGATCTAGTTTTTCCTTGCATTTATTTGTAGATCTATTAAACCAAAAATACAAAAATACTTTTCTGCACTTTATTTTATTTGCGTTCTATTTATTCAATCTACTACAATTTTACCTCATGTCCGTTTGCCTATCTTGAGGCGCCGTACCCCGGAAGGTATTGACAACCCCTTTAACACATCGGGTTGCAAGGATTTGTTATCTGTGTCCAGGAGTTGTTTACGTTGTGTTGCTTGGTTCTCCTACTGGTTCGATAACCTTGGTTTAATTTCTGAGGGAAATACCTACTGCCGCTATGCTGCATCATCCCTTCCTCTTTGGGGAAATACCGACGTAGCTTCAAGCGACATCATGTCGGGATGCCAAATTCAAAATTTATCCTACCAAACATCAATCTAACTAGTCTAGACGCCTTCTCCAACCTACTCAAGCCTTGATTTAGCCAAAAATCGAGAAATGCAACAACTATTGCCCCTAAAGACTAGATCTGAAATCTAGACACGAAGAGAAGAGGAACAGGGGCAATACCGGCATCCATGGCAAGAGAACGGGGTGGGGATCGATTCCACCGAAGGAAATGGAGAGGGACGGCCCGGAGATGGCAGCCCACCAGCGCCCTCCCGCGGCAAGTTCGTCGCTGGTGAAGCGAAGAGGACGAGTGGGTTGTGAGAATGGGTGTGGCGGAGAAAGAAACTCCCCCTGCCCCGACATAACCCCTTAGTCCCGCCCCACAGCGATAGTACCAGTTGGGCGGGTGGTAGTACCACTTGTTGATCATAAGCGGTAGTACCACGCGCCTCCAGCGGTAGTACCGCCAGCCAAAACTCGAAGACTAGACAGAAACAAGCTTAGCTCAAGCAACAAGAAAAACAGAACGATGAGGAGAAGGGGCAAACACAAAGGCAAAACAACACCCACGAGAGGACAAGAAACACACAATCTCTCAAAGAGAGGGCGGTGGCCGAGGCCACCTATGTTCGAGTCAAGTGGTATGGCACCGCGAAGATTTTAACCTTGGGCCCATGACCAAAACTCATCTTTGAAGCACAAGTACCATAAAAAATGGCTAATGTGAAAGACGTGATCAATTTATGCATAATGGGGGGAGGAAGAGTTCATTGAGAGAACAACACTCCCCCTATGTCCATGCCGACACCTAGACAAGACGTCACGATGAGTATGGTGGGGTGTGCAAAGGTTCAAGCCACATTGCTCGAATCAATGATATTTAGCTCATGCCTTAACTCGCGAAATCTTGCTTCATCCAAGGGCTTCATGAAGATATCTGCAAGGTTATCATGAGTGTTGACATAGTTGAGCTTGATCTCCCCTCGCCTAATGTGATCCTGAATGAAGTGATACCGAATCTCAATATGCTTCGTCTTGAAGTGTTGCACTGGGTTGAGAGAAATCTTGATGGCACTTTCATTGTCACACCAAAGAGGAACTTTTTCACAAATGACATCGTAATCCTTTAAAGTTTGCCTCATCCATAGAAGTTGAGCACAACAACTACCGGCGGCCACATACTCCGCTTCGGTGGACGAGAGCGACACGCAACTTTGCTTCTTAGAAGACCAACTCACCAAGGAGCAACCAAGAAATTGGCACCCTCCGGAAGTTGACTTCCTATCGACTTTGTCTCCCGCCCAATCCGAGTCCCAAAAGCCCACAAGGTTGAAGTTTGCTCCTCTTGGGTACCATAGGCCAAAGTTTGGGCTATGAACCAAATATCGAAATATTCGCTTGACCGCCACATAGTGGCTTTCCTTAGGTGCGGCTTGAAACCGTGCAAAAATTCCCACACTCAACATGATATCCGGTCTAGATGCACAAAGGTAAAGCAGGGAGCCAATCATGGAGCGATATACCTTTTGATCCACCGCTTTACCATTGGGATCTATGTCAAGTTGGCATTTAACGGGCATTGGAGTGGAAGCCGGCTTGACATCACTTAGCTTGAATCTCTTGAGCATGTCTTGAGTGTATTTGGCTTGGTTGATGAAGGTTCCTTCTCTTCTTTGCTTGATTTCGAACCCGAGAAAGAACTTCAACTCTCCCATCATGGACATCTTGAACTTCGAGGTCATGAGAGCGGCAAATTCCTCATTGAAAGCTTTGTTAGGAGAACCAAAGATATTATCATCAACATATAGTTGGCATACAAACAACTCCCCTTTGACCTTCTTAGTAAAAAGAGTGGGGTCGATTTTCCCAATTTCAAACCCACTATCTTGCAACAACTTGGTAAGGTGCTCATACCACGCACGTGGGGCTTGTTTAAGGCCATAGAGTGCCTTATCGAGTTGGTACACATGATTGGGGAACTCGGGATCCTCAAACCCCGGGGGTTGTTTGACATACACCAACGCATTAATAGGACCATTAAGAAAAGCACTCTTCACATCCATTTGTTGCAACTTGAAGTTGTGATGAGAAGCATAAGCAATCAACAAACAAATAGATTCAAGGTGAGCAACGGGAGCAAAGGTTTCACGTAGTCGATACCCTTGACTTGGGAGTAGCCTTGTGCTACCAAACGAGTCTTGTTGTGAACGATAATTCCATGAGCATCTTGCTTGTTCTTGAAAATCCACTTGGTTCCAATGACATTATGGTTCCCAGTTGGCCTTGGCACCAATCTCCACACCTTGTTATGCTCGAAGTTGTTAAGTTCTTCATGCATGGCATTGAGCCAGTCCGGATCCTCGAGCGCCTCATGGACCTTTTGGGGTTCATCTCAAGAGACAAACGCGTGATGTTCACAATAGTTTGCTAATTATCTACGAGTGCTTACCCCCTTTCTTAAGCTTCCAAGCACATTCGTCATGAGATGATCTTTGTTAGTGAGCTTGGAGGCAATCTTGGTGGCACGACGCTTCAATTCCTCCTCAAGAGAGAGTTGAGGAGCGGTAACTTGATCATCTTGAGCATCGTCTTGAGCTTGTTCTTGATCTTGAGCTTTCTCTTGATCTTGAACTTTCTCGGTGGTGAGAACTTGACCTTGGGCATCACTTGGTGGTTCACCACCATCTTGAAGTTGATCTTGCCCTTGATCTTGTTCATTTGGTTGAGGACCTTCACTTTGTTCTTCATAAGCGTGTGGGTCTTGGGTTGGTGATGGTTCCACTTGAGTGGACCATTGTCCTTCTCCTTCGGCCACAAGGGGTTCCTCAATGGGTAGGATAAGACCAACACCCATTCTTCTTATGGATTGGGGAGGAATTTCATCACCTACATCACAAGTACCACTTTGCTCCACTTGGGAGCCATTATTCTCATCAAACTCCATGTTACAAGTCTCCTCAATGAGTTCGGTGGACTTGTTGAGGACACGGTAAGCATGCGAGTTTGTAGCATAACCAAAAAAATGCCCTCATGAGCTGTAGCCTCAAATTTATACAAACAAACACCTTTCTTGAGAATGAAACACTTACACCCGAACACCTAGAAGTACTTGAGGTTGGGCTTGTTACCGGTGAGTATCTCATATGGAGATGGAGTCTTGTTCAAGCCTTTGCGGAGGTAGAGCCGATTGGATGCATGACAAGTGGTGTTGATGGCTTCGGCCCAAAAGTTGTATGGAGACTTTAAATCCGCCATCATGGTCCTTGCTGCATCCATCAACGTCCGGTTCTTCCTCTCTGCTACACAATTTTGTTGAGGGGTGTAAAGTGCGGAAAATTGATGCTTGATCCCCTCATCACTAAGAAACTCATCCAAGTTGTAGTTCTTGAACTCGGTGCCGTTGTCACTTCTTATCGTCAAAATCTTTGCATTGTGTTGACGTTGAGCCTCATTTGCAAAGTTGATGACGGTTTGCTGGGTCTCACTCTTCCTCTTGAGTAAATACACCCAAGTGTATCTTGAATAATCATCCACAATCACCAAGCAATACTTTCTACCCCCAAGACTATCAAAGGATGGAGGTCCAAAGAGATCCAAGTGAAGGAGCTCCAAGGGCCTCTTCGAGTATATGATAGTAGTGGGAGGGTGAGCCTTATCATGTAGCTTTCCTTCGATACAAGCACTGCAAGCACGATCTTTGGCAAAACTAACATTTCTTAGTCCACAGACATGGTCCCCCTTGAGAAGACTTTGCAAATATCTCATATTGACATGGGCTAAACGGCGATGCTAAAGCCATCCCACGTCAACTTTAGCCATTAGGCATGTCGCGGTCTTAGTGGGTCGCTCCGAAAAGTTAATCACATAAAGACCGTTCTCGACATGCCCAACAAAGGCTACTTTAAGAGTCTTGCTCCACAAGAGGGCCACGGTATCAATATCAAAGAAGGTGGCAAAGCCCATGAGTGCAAGTTGACGAACGGAAAGTAAATTGTATGCAGGGGACTCAACAAGCATGACTTTCTCGATCGAGAGATCATGAGAAATGACAACCTTGCCAAGACCCAATACCTTAGAAGACGAGGCATCACCCCACTCGACATTGGTGGGCATAGATGAAATCTTGTTCACGTCCACCACCAAGTCCTTGCTTCCGGTCATATGATTTGTAGCTCCACTATCGAGCAACCATGATCCCCCACCGGAAGCAAACACCTACAAGAGGTCAATGCTTGGTTTTAGGTACCCATTTTGTAATGGGTCCTTTGATGTTAGTAACAAGGGTCTTAGGAACCCAAATAGACCATTCAATGTACTCATAAGGAGAACCAACAAATTTGGCATAAACATGCCCATCACTAACACGACATAACACATAAGAAGGGTTAAAGTCGCCGGCTTTGTTGGAAGGTGTGGCATTGCCCTTATTGACACCACCACCCTTCACATTATCCTTATTTTCCTTAGGAGCACCCTCTCCCTCCTTCACAAAAATTTTCTTGAGAGGAGGAGGTCATTTGGCCTTGTCACTCTTCTTCTCGTTCTTGGACTTGGGTGTAAACCCAATTCCCTCCTTGTCCACAACTTCCTTTTGATTGCTCAAAAGGTCGTTGAGGTTCTTCTCACCTTGTATGCAAGACACAAGGCCTTTCTCAAGTTGTTCCTTCAACTTTGCATTTTCCTCCACAAGATGCACATGCTCACAACATGGGTTAGTAGCATTTGCATTATCAATTAATGTCATATGAGGGAAAGTGGCTTTTATCTTAGTTAGCTTCAATTGGGGTTGATCATGAGACTCTTTGAGGCTAGCATGAGCACCCTTCAAGGCCTTGTGAGCCTTATCAAGTATATCAAACTAATCCTTGAGTCTAGCAAGATCAACCCCAAGTTTGGCCTTCTCGGAATTGAGCACACGAGATACAACAAGAGCATGATCAAGATCTTTCTTTAATTTAGCACGATCATCGTTGTGTGACTCCTCAAGAGCCAAACGATGACCACGCTCTTCCTCAAGCGCATTAGAGAGATCCGAAATCTCATCGGCATAGTCACAACTATGCCCCTCCATCTTAGAGATGGTGTCTTCGTGAGCCTCAATCATGTCATTGGCTTCACCAAGTTGTTCCAAGAGAGCAACAAAGTGCTTCTTGGATTTACCCTTGAGCTTACTCATAAAAGTCTCAAATTCATTTCCTTCCTCATTAGACCCCTCACTTTCATCAATGCAATCCGTTAAAGAGGGATTAGTAGTGATGGTGGTTTTGATGTTGGGAGTTACCTTGTTGGTGGCTTTGGCCATGAGGCACTTGGAGGTGATGTTCTCGTTGGGTAAGTCGGAGAGGGACACCCTTGGAGTTGTTGCTATGGCAACGGAGGCCATGGCAACCGTCTCACCGTCTTCATCATCGTCATCATCCTCATTGTACTCTTCTTGTGCCACCAACCCCTTGGGAGGAGTCTTCTTGGTGAAGTTGTTCTTGTTGGGGAAGGACTTGGCCTTGTCTTTTCTGATGAGCTTGCCACCATTGTCTTCCCTCTTCTCATATGGGCACTCCGCAACAAAGTGTCTCACATTGCCACAATTATAGCATGTGCCTCACACATTGCTTGCCCTTGGCGCCACTTGAGTTGTTCTTGTTGAAGTTGGGCCTTGAGTTCTTCTTGCTCCAAAATTGCCTTGAAGCGAGAGCCATGTGCTCATGATAAGCATATTTTGTATCCTCGTGGTTACTCTCCTCTTATTCCTCTTCATCCTCTTCTTCCACACTAGCCTTGGCCTTCAAGGCAAGGTTGGGCTTCTTTGCTTGTTGAGAACGCAACACCGCATTATCGGCGGCCTTGTCCAAGATCCTTATTGCCACAAACTCATCCAACACTTCACTTGAGGACAAGGTGTGGAAGCCAGGTCTTTGACGGATGACGGAGGACATGGCCTTATGGTAAGGCATCATGGCCTTGAGAAACTTTCTCTTGATCCAATTGTCATCTGTATCCTTGCTCTCATGATCTTGGAGTGAGACCGGGAGAGTGGTTAATCTCCGGTAAAGCTCACGAGGTTCTTCATCTTCATTCATTGCAAACTCATCGTCTTCATCTTGCACCAATTCATAGTTGGAGCGTTGAATGCCTGCGCTTCCCTTGTAAATGGAAACAACATGTTGCCATGCTTCCTTGGCCACGGTGAAAGGTCGGATATGCGCAATATCTTCGGATGGAATTGCATCTTGGATGATGAAGAGAGCGGACTCGTTGAATTGATTATCCGCGGCTTCTCTAGGGGTGAAGTTGCTTGGGTCATGCGGGTAGAAACCTTGCTCAATGATTCTCCAAAGATTAGTATTACTATGATTTAAATGACATTTAAAGCGATAGACCCAAGAGGAAAAGTCCTCATTTTTCAAAAACTTAGGAGGAGGACCAACATGATCCAAATGAGTGGAGGGAACCGGTCCTCCATAAGTAAGTGGGGGTTCAATATGGGCAAAGATGCCATTTCCACTTCTACCACTAGATAAAGGAACTTTGTCACTAGTAGCTTCCCCCTTGTCGGAGTTAGCATCCGTCACCTTGTTAGTGGGATCACCCACTTTCATTGGTGCGGTGGATAATTTAAGGCCTTCTAAAAACTTGTTGATCATGCCTTCAACCTCGGTCGTCATGGAGGTTTTCAATGTGTCCAAAGCTGCATTGAATTCCTCACGAGAGACCGAGGATCCCCCATCGGCCGTAGACGAGGACGGAATCACACCTGGGTGCTCCTTCCCACCATCTACGATGTCAACCATACTCTTCGGACAGTAAAGTCCTTAATAAAGAGACGAGGCTCTGATACCAATTGAAAGGATCGATATAGTTGACTAGAGGGGGGTGAATAGGCAACTAACAATTTTTAGCTTTTCTTTACCAATTTAAACTTTGCAGCAAAGTAGGTTGTCTAGATATGCAACTAGGTGAGCAACTTATATGATGCAACAAGCACACAAGCAAGCAAGGGATGCAACACAATATAAGCTTGCACAAGTAAAGGTAAGAGATAACCAAAAGTGGAGCCGGTGGAGACGAGGATGTGTTACCGAAGTTCCTTCCCTTTGAGGGGAAGTACGTCTCCGTTGGAGTGGTGTGGAGGCACAATGCTCCCCAAGAAGCCACTAGGGCCACCGTATTTTCCTCACGCCCTCACACAATGCGAGATGCCGTGATTCCACTATTGGTGCCCTTGGAGGCGGCGACCGAACCTTTACAAACAAGGTTGGGGCTATCTCAACAACTCAATTGGAGGCTCCCAACGAGACCACGGAGCTTCACCACAATGGAATGTGGCTCCGAGATGACCTCAACCATCTAGGGTGCTCAAACACCCAAGAGTAACAAGATCCGCGAAGGATTAGTGGGGGAATCAAATTTCTCTTGGTGGAAGGGTAGATCCGGGCCTTCTCAACCAATCCCTAAAGAATTAACAAGTTTGATTGGCTAGGGAGAGAGATCGGGCGAAAAAGAGCTTTTGGAGCAACAATGGAGCTTGGGGGAAAAGAGGTAAGTCAACTTGGAGAAGAAGACCTCCTTATATAGTGGGGGAACTAGTCCAACCGTTACCCCCCTCTTCAGCCCGCACATAGCAGTACTACTGCTCAGTAGAGCGGTACTACCGCTGGTCGCAGCGGTACTACCGCGACCACCAGCAATACTACCGCATAGACTGAGCGTAGTAGAAGCTGAGGGAGAACGAGAGAAAGAGAGGGGGTATGGGCGGCATTAGTAGCGGTGGTAGCCGTGGTACTACCGCTGCTACTGCTGCTACTACTGCCCCACAACCCGACACGAGAAAATGCATCCTCGAATCGAGGCGGTAGCGTTGCCGAACCAGGACGGTACTGCCGCCTATGCCCCGAAGCGATACTACCACCGTAGATAGCGGTACTGCCACTTGAGGACCATAGGCGGTACTACCGCTCTGGCGGCGGTACTACCGCTTTCTCCTCATAGTCTCCACTACTGTTAAAACAGCAAACTCCATGGAGAGGAAAGGAGCTGGGGTGCAACAGAGACATGTACGTGTTGATTCCACCCTAGCCTTTCCAAAGCGGACCCCCTTTTGATAGTACGGTGTCTCCTACGACTCAAGTCCACCAAACTGAAACGAAAGAGACTACACCGTCTTCACATAAAGCTCCGAGGGGAAAGAATCGTCTCGTGCCACAGAATGAATCTCTGAAATACTCAACGCACACGATTAGTCCGCAAAAGCATTGTCATCAGTCACCAAAACTACTTAGAGAGAGATATGCCCTAACACCTACCAAAATCAATACCTCTACACCCAAATACTCAACGCACACGATACGTCCATTTTGCATCATGTTTTCCTACTGTTATTTATATTATTTTTATGAATAATAATGCTTTTTGGAGTAATTCTAATGCCTTTTCTCTCATAATATGCAAGGTTCACACAAAGAGGGAGAATATCGGCAGCTGGAATTCTGGACCTGAAAAAGCTACGTCGGGCCACCTATTCTGCACAACTCCAAATGAGCAGAAACTTTATGGAGATTTTTTATGGAATATATAAGAATTATTGGAGCCAATAAGTACCGAGAGGGCCCACCAGGTGGGCACAACCCGCCTGGGCGCACCAGGGAGCCCAGGCATGCCCTGGTGGGTTGTGCTCCCCTTGGCCCACCTCCAGTGCCCATCTTCTGGTATATAAGTCATTTTGACCTAGAAAAAATTAGGAGAGGACTTTCGGGACGAAGCGCTGTCGTCTCGAGGCGAAACTTGGGCAGGAGTAGTTTTGCCTTCCGGCGGAGCGATTCCGCCGGGGGAACTTCCCTCCCGGAGGGGCAAATCGTCGTCTTCATCATCACTAACAACTCTCCCATCTTGGGGAGGGCAATCTCCATCAACATCTTCAACATCATCATCTCCCCTCAAACCCTAGTTCATCTTTTGTGTTCAATCTTTGTACCGGAACCTTAGATTGGTGCTTGTGGGTGACTAGTAGTGTTGATTACATCTTGTAGTTGATTACTATATGGTTTATTTGGTGAAAGATTATATGTTCAGTTCCATTATGTTATTTAATACCCCTCTGATCTTGAGCATGATTATCATTTGTGAGTAGTTACTTTTGTTCTTGAGGTCACGGGAGAAATCTTGTTGCAAGTAACCATGTGAATTTGATATGTGTTCGATATTTTGATGGTATATATGTAGTGATTCCCTTAGTGGTGTCATGTGAACGTCGACTACATGACACTTCACCATATTTGGGCCTAAGGGAATGCATTGTGGAGTAGTTGATGATGGGTTGCGAGAGTGACAGAAGCTTAAACCCTAGTTTATGCGCTATTTCCGTAAGGGGCTGATTTGGATCCCAAAGTTTAATGATATGGTTAGATTTTATCTTAATACTTTTCTCGTAGTTGCGGATGCTTGCGAGGGGGTTAATCATAAGTCAGAGGTTTGTTTAAGTAAAAACAGCACCTAAGCACCGGTCCACCCACATATCAAATTATCAAAGTAGCGAACACAAATTAAACCAACATGATGAAAGTGACTAGATGAAATTCTCGTGTACCCTCAAGAACGCTTTGCTTATCATAAGATACCGTTTTGGCATGTCTTTTGCCTCAAAAGGATTGGGCTACCTCGCTGCACTTTTGTTACCGTTACCGTTACTTGCTCGTTACAAATTATCTTGCTATCAAACTACTCGTTACTTATAATTTCAGTGCTTGCAGAGAATACCTTGCTGAAAACTACTTATCATTTCCTTCTGCTCCTCGTTGGGTTCGACACTCTTACTTATCAAAAGGACTACGATTGATCCCCTATACTTGTGGGCCATCACTTACCAACGCAAATCACCAACCCTAACCACAAAACACCCATCTGAAAACCTACATCTGATCCATACATCTGCATCACCACAAAACGAGATACGCAAGTCACAAAGGTGCCAGATGAGAGGGGGTCCAACACGAGCAGAGGGGAAACATTGGCGGACTACCCATGCCATGAAGCAAAACCAACCGCTATAACTGCAAGCACCTACCATGAATCTACAACAACACGGCGGCAACAAACACCTATCACAAACCGAAAACAAAACCACGACAACAACTCACTCTAGATCTGGAAGCTACACACCCAAAAATAAACAAAAATCAAGCGCGGGAGATAGAATGACGAGACCAACCAAGCGCAGCAGGCGTGAATCCAAGAGAAAGGGGAGAAAAACCAAGCTCGACGGGTGGGGGATCTCAGAATCGACATGAACAGAAAGGAATCGCTCGCTCTCCTCCACCGCTCAAGCGCCCGTTCCTCTCTCTCGCTATCTCATCTCTCCCTTACCAAAACAGTGCCGCTGAAATGAAAAGGGTAAACCACGCCAAAAATTCAAAAAGGACAAAAAACCAAAGAGAGGTCGGGCCGGCGCAGTGGTAACATGTTGGGATAGAAAACCGCGCCCGATAGCAAGAACCAGCCTGAAAATCAAACCCCGCAGCACGAATCTCCGCGCAAGAGCGGGCGGACAAAGATTTGAATGTTGGCGAGTTGAAAGACAGCCAACAGTGAAATAGCAAATCCGTATTTATATCACCAATTCAATCATCCCTGTAACGTAACTGAAAAACTTTGGGTTTCGAAAAGGAACCAAAAATGTGGTACAAGCGTGTGTCATGGAAACATGGCATTGCCTACGTTTACGAACGATTTGAGGGCATCTACAGCCGCAGCCCGCAAATTTGGACCCTTAAACGTCCGCGGACGTGTCCGCGGACAATGACCGGACATGCCTCAAATTTACCATTTGCAACCACAAATCCTATATCCAAAACACCGAATATATGCAAACACATGCACGTTGATCATCACGTCCGTGTTGGGCCGGCCGGGCTGTCAAAAAAGTTACTCACATTTAAATTTTCACATCCGTATTCGGCCAACTGGTTTCGGATGTTTAGTCTCACCTTGCTGCGTGAGTAGCTAGTCGACCGACTTAAATAGTCAGGTCATACATAAGTGATAAATTTCAGTCATTATTGCACCCTTTGTTAAGAAGATGGACCATAACTATGAATATTTTTTGCTTAACACAAAGAAGATTCATAGTCATGGTCTATCTCCTTCACAAATGGAACATTGATATTTCCATGGCTTTTTTTGAATCACAATGTGTCAAAAAAAATCGATGAACAAAATAAAAATCTCTGTCAGTTGGAGAGGCTTGCCGCCATCAGGAACGTGCTTCGGGTGGCTGCAGGTGAGACCGCTGTTGCAGGAGCGAAGTGCCCGGTCGTGTCTGGGCGCCCTCATATTGTCCCTACATTTGGTACCGATATGAGGGGTGCCAGTCAATTCAGATATAGGGGACTAAGTGAAGGGTCTGGTTGGGTCAATTTTTTATGACCGGCACTGACGAGACGACGTTCCAGACGTTTAGGGAGGAAATATGGGGTCCGACTGTAAATGCTCTCATGGACGGCGTTGGAGATGGCCCGAGGGTTGGAACGCCTCGCTGGATGGCTTGCTGAGTACGAAGGGGATGACCATGGAAGGATCTAACTCACACTTGAGAACCGATGTTGCCTCTAAAGCCTGCTCACCGAGCAGCCAATGGGCGACACGCTGAGAGCGATCACTTGGCAAAGTTGATGTGCAACCCTGATACATGTCGATGTCCAGAGAGCACTACCAAGCTGTGAACACCGAGCAACTTCTCCCTATCCCGATGCCGAGCTCCCGATTGAACTGCATAATCTAGCAACAGCACGTTGTAGCACAGGATTGAAGAAGAACTGAGAGGAACAGCTACAGATAATCTGCTTCTTTATTTATATCATCAATTCAATCATCCCCTGTAACGTAACCGGAAAACTTTGGGCTCCGACAACAAACCAAAACGTGGTACAAGCGTGTGCCATGGAAGCATGGCATTGCCTACTTTACATCATCCGCAGCCCATCTCTGCGTGTGCGACGAGCCGACGACAGAGGCGGGATCAGGAGAAGGAGATCAGCCGGTGGCGCTCCTAGCCGGCCGGCCTACTCCTCGTCCTCCTCCCTCTCCCTGGGCACGGCCCCGAACCGCTCCACCAGGAGGTCGGCGACGATGGGCACCAGGTCCTCGCACGGCACGGCCTTCTTGTACACGCCGGTGAGGTGCGAGTCGCTGCCGACGCGGCCGCCGACGAAGATGTCCGCCGCCTCGACGATCTTGCCGCTGCTGTTCTTGGTGAGGCAGCCCATGAAGCCGATGTCGGCCACCTGCACCTGCGCGCAGCTGTTGGGGCACCCCGTCCAGTGCATGCGCACCGCCTTGGGCACGGACACGCGCGCCTCCACGTCGCGCGTCACCTGCAGCGCCCGCGCCTTGGTCTCGATGATGGCCTGCCCGCAGAACTGGTTGCCCGTGCACGCCACCAGCCCCTTCATCAGCAGCGACGGGTGCGCCGAGAACTTCTCCAGCAGCGGCTCGGCGAGCAGCGCCTCCACCTTGTCGTTCCTGACGTTGGGGAGCACGATGTTCTGCTCCACGGTGAGGCGGAGCTCACCGGAGCCGTACTCGTCGGCGAGGCGGGCCAGCTCGAACATGTCGGCGGCCTGCAGCCGGCCGACGGGCACGTGCAGGCCGACGAAGGAGAGCCCCTCCTGCTTCTGCGGGTGCACGCCGAGGTAGTCGCGCCTCTCCCACTTCTTGTCGATCAGGTCCTCCGGCGCCGCGCGCTCCAGCACGCCGTTCGGCATCCTCTTCTCGATCTCCGACCGGAACGCCTCCATCCCCTGCATCGCATCGCCGGAACACCAGAAGTTCAGAACCACATACATACGCATCAACCAAGATTTATCCCGTTTCGTTTGGCCAGTGTGGGAGGAGCTTACGAGCTCGTCGATGAGCCACATCATGCGCGTCTTCTGGCGGTTGCCCCTGGTGCCGAGGTCGCGGAACGCCTCGAGGACGGCCTTGCAGACCGGGATGATGTCGTCGCCGGGGACCCAGGCGTCGAGCGGCAGGGCCTCGCCCCACCTCTTGGGGCTGATGAACCCGCCCACCAGCAGGTTGAACCCGAACTTGCCGTCCTTCTCGGCCGGCATGTACGCCAGGTCGTTGATGTGCGGGTGCTCGTACAGGTCGTGGGTGCCGATCACGCACACGTTCCACTTCCTAGGGCTGTTCATACATAGACAACACGGCAGCAACGGCATGTCAGTCAGTGGCAATCCTCGACCGTGGTCACCACCAGTGCAGTGCAAGATGAACATGACGTACAGGTTGGTGATGGCGAGGTTGCCCTCGGAGTTGTTGGTGATGTAGGAGGAGAGGAGGTTGGTGTAGGGGCGCGTGTCGACGATCTCGAGGGGGTCGATGCCGGCGAGCGGGCTGCCGACGGGGTTGCGCACGTTGTCCATGCCGCTCTGCAGGCTGGTGAGGCCGACGGAGCGGAGCCCATCCAGGATCTCCGGCACGTCCGGCAGCGTCACGCCGCGGATCTGCCAGTTCTGCCGGGTCGTCACGTCGGCGCACCCCTCCTTGCCGTACTTCTCGATCACGCCGGCCAGGTACCTCGTCTGCTCGCTCGTCGTCACGCCGTTGGGCAGCTTCAGCCGCATCATGAACCGCCCATCTGCATGCACACACACGGTTCAGTTCGTCAGCATTTTTCCGGCCGACTTGGTATCGCAGTGGGTCCAGTCAGAAAATGTCTCGCTCTTTTTGCAGGAAAGAACCAAAGGAATGGCCCAAAAAAGGAGCAGGTTTGGAGCCACTGGTTTGGGATAAACCCCAAAAGGAATCGTTTGCAAGAAAAAACATCATGTGTGTCTGATAAAAAATACATTCTTACAGAACATGCCCCGGTCTACTCTGTTGCTGCATTTGACAAATATGTATGCGTGTCATGCATCAACCAATAGGAAGTCGACGAGTATCACACGCCGAGTGGTTAAATAAAACTAATATGACCCCAGACTAGTCCAAGATACTTTGGCCCCTTGGCTCTTCAGGTGTATCTTATTACACGCCGACTAAAAAAGTTGCATCAGTATTAGTCTAAGATACTAATGACTGCGACGGTTGGATCATAGACTAGTCTGCTAGCTGGTGAGAGGGGACATGATCAGACATGTCCTGCATACAACTTGCAAACGGAGTAGGAATATGGGTACCTATTTTAGTAGTAAAACTTGTGGTCAAATCACCCTAGCAATATAGTCTAATATGGTTCGATATGCACGCAGAAACAAAATGTCAATTCTTCCCACTGATTCTGCCAAGATTATGTAGAGGTTAGGAGGAACATAGGCACATGGAGATGGAGTGATTATTGAACGAATGCACAGTACGTTCATTCCCCATGAGCAACCTAGCTTAGAGGTGCATGCGCGATTGAAAATTCACAAAAACTTGGGAGCATGCTCCAATCATGGAGCTCGAACGTGCATCGATCAAGAATAGAAAGGCTGAATCACAGATGCATTATTTGATCAAGTAAACGATGGATTTCGCGACGGTGCGGAGCAGAGGGAGGGAGGGGGCATACACTGCTGCTTGCGGCGGTGGAAGAGGCCGAGCCACTTGAGCCGCACGTCGACGTCCTCCTTGGTGAGCTTGTCGGCGTCGATCTGCTCCATGGGCAGCTTGGCGAGCTCCTTGATGCCGCCCTCCGTGAAGAGCGCCATGGGCTCCTTGCCCAGCTTCACCTTCTCCTGCGGGTTCAGGCTGGTGCGGTACTTCTCCTTGAGCACCCAGTAGCCGCCGTCCCGCTGCTCCACGCGAGGCTCCAGCCGCTCCGCCGGGACGGCCGAGGCCGACGGCGAGGCGGCCGACGACGACGACGGGGCGGAGACGGCCGCGCACTGGAAGGGGCGGGCGCGGCTGGGCCGGTGCCGGGACGACGACGTCGCCGCGTGGGCCGAGGGCGGGAGGAAGCTCTGCAGGGAGGCCGAGGACGCCATGGCCGCTGCTTGTGGTGGCGGTGGGGGTGGTGGTGGTGCCGCTGCTGCTGCCCTGTGGCGGTGATGGTGGTGGTGGTGGTGGTGGTGGCCATGGGTGTGGTGCGTGTGGTTGTATAGCGTGGGGAGGGAGGGGGCGTGCGGTGGCGTTTCTGGCCCTTGGAGAGCTCAAGAGGGCAGATGCTGCGCGGCATGGCCGTCACCGGGGCCAAATTTACCGATGTGCCCGCGCGCGCCCCGGCGGGTGCCGTTCGTCCGTTTACGTTTGCCAAGAGAGGTTTATCCCCCCAGGCGTAAAATGAGAGGTCCGGTGATATTATGGTCTATAGTGCCTTCATGGTTAACGATTCGAAACTGAGGCTCAGGCTGCGGTTTTGAGATTTCTACACTACGGCTAAGTCGCGCTGAATCTATTCTACATTTTGCAACGACAAAAAAGTTCATTAACCACGTTGGCATTTCCTTAAAAAAGAAATATAAAAGCGTTTAGATCACTAAAATGCTCTTATATTTCTAACGGAGGAAGTATAATTGTAATTTGAGACAGCTCCTTCAATTGGTTTTCGAGTGTGTTATTTATCTAAAGATAAAAAAACATTTCTACAAACAAAAATGAAGGATGTGGCAGAATAAATTATGAGAAAGATAACCAATATTTCACGCAGCGATAGACTCATCTATATTATAAATTGACAGTGATTTGCTACATCCTCGTAAACGTCACCATTTGGACAGTCTGGTTTTTTCCTTAGAGGAGGGTGCCCCCTACTTCTGTATTGCATGGTGCACCCAACCATTTTGTCGCAAAGTATACGTAGTCATACAAATAAAAAGATAAAATAAATAAATGGTGTAGCCAAACTCCATGGAGATCACAAACCATAGTGTTAGACAGTCATTCAAATTGGTTAAATATAATGAGAGCTATTGTCTTCAAGTGGTTGCACCAATGAAAGAATCTCATGTATCCACACTTGTAGTGAAGATCTAATGAGTATCTACGAACATAATCTACAACAAACTTGAAATTCGTTTGTTTGTCACAAATATGATCATTAGGACAATTTCTACATAGTGCAAGATAAAGCACACAAACCACATGGATTTGAGTTGTAAGTTGTCTATCAGTCCCCGTGAGGTAGTTCACAAACTTTTTTGAAACACCGGTTGGCCGCGGTTGTTGAAAGTTACATACATATTCCGCCATAGCAATCACGCTAAAGGGCAAGATATGAACATGATGAATAGTTTCATCGTGATTACATAAGCAACATCTAATGTTCCAATCTTATTATGTCGAAAGCTTTCCAAATTACATTTGAAAGCTTTTCAAGTTACATTCAAATGATTTTTTATGTATTAGGATTAAATTACGATTGGAATAACATGAAAGGTTTATAACCCAAGTGTCACGTGGGGCACATACACAAAACATTTCCATCACTTCCCCACGGCAGCTAGGGCAAACTTACCACCTATAGGCTTTGGCATCGAGCCTATCGATGCCACGTTGGAACATGCGGTACGCTACGCTAGCGCCAAATAAAAATTTTCTATCTGTTGGTGTGAGTTGGGATTTATGTATCTGCCAGAGGGCTCAAGTGTAAAATGTACATATAATATAGATAGAGAATAGAGAGAGATGGATCAGTAGAGATCCAGAAAATTCCCCATTCATCGCCTCTGCCCTCTCTCTCTGTTCTTCAACCCAGATTACTCAAATCTTCCTGATTTTCGTATGAAACTCAATATGGCATCGGAGCAGGTTCGTTCCTTTGCACTCTCCCTGCAATTTTGAGCGCAGATTGGCCGCCGACGAGGTGCTGTGTCGCCGTAGTCTTGAGCTTGCGGTCGTTGCTGTCGTGTGTGGTGCTGTGGTCTGTCCGCGTCCCTGTCTTCATCCCCTCTGCACTCTGCAGTCCGCCGGAGTGAGGTGCTGCACCACCGCCGCTGGACCCGGACATAGGTCTACAGCGCTGCTCTGGTTTGGTGTCAAGTGGTTTGCGACGTGGTCAACTTCATCCCCAAAGTGCTGTCCTACTTCTTCCTGGTACCTATCAAGCCGCTGGTTCATCTCCAAGTTTTTCATTTGGCACATATTGTCTTGCGTGAGGTCTCCATCACAAATAGAGGAGAGGCCAAGTTAAATCAGACTAGTGTGCTACAGGCTACAACAAATTAGCAACTGCCGTGGTGAACTTTAATACAATTGTTGAGTGTGCTTGGGGTGTGCTTTTGCATTAAAAATGTCAGAGCAAACTAAGGACAAATCAGGGGATTCAAGTATAGAAAAATGTATGAAATATTCAGTAAATTGCTTGAGCAGCAGCAGCTTAAAGCAGTCCCAGAGACAGTTAAGTATGCCCTGGAACCAAATCCAGTGAGGTTATCAGGTCCTGGCAACTATGTCAGTTGGGCACGCCATGCTCAATTGATACTGAGTTCTCATGGCTATGAGAACCTACTTGTAGATGATGAAGAAAAGCAGAAAAGTGGTGATACTCACACAAGACAGATCAATGATAGAGTTTTAGTATGGCTGTTGGGAAGCATGGATCCAGTAGTGCGACAACAAGTCGAAATAATGTCAACTGTGTCTGAAGTATGGACCGCTTTGGAGAAGCAATTCGCTGGGAAATCAAACAAAATGCAGGCAACCCGCATTATGGAGGAATTAGTTCATCTAAATCAGGGTACAAAGTCTGTAACAGAATATGCTGGGGAATTGAAACGGCTGTACAGGGATCTGCACTATTATCATCCTTTTCAACCAGTTGACAAGAAAGATCTGGCCATTCATCACAAATGGTTTGAGACAATTGTGGCCAAGCTGTTTCTAGATGGACTAAATCAGGAGCTTAACCTTCGACGACAACTCATATTCTCTCAACCAGAATGGCCCAGTCTTGATGATATTATTTCCAGTGTGCTCGAGGAAGAAACCCGGTTGGCTCAACCCAAGGAGGAGGATCTAAAATGTGGAGACGACCGTGCGGCTTTATCTATGCAATACCGCCATACTCCCAGGCCCTTTGGCAAGATAGAAAAAAACAAGTTGTTTTGTGATCACTGTAAAAGAAAAGGACACACAAAGGTTGGATGTTTTGAGCTGCATGGATATCCATCATGGTGGGAAAAAGGAAAATCTCGGACAGGGGGAGTTCAGAGTGTGAATAGAAGGCAGGCAAACCACACCGCGTCTCTACGGGAGCCACCAGTGGTAGATGTACGAGCTCTTGAAGAGTTCAACTCCAAGCTTAAACTCTCAGAAAGCTCATCTTCCTCCCAAGGCACTTCTAAGGTTGATTCCAATCTAATTGCCACTTCTCACCCAGGTATGAACCTTTGTCAAGCAAACACCAACACCAAATCAAAACCTTGGATTATTGATACAGGAGCTACAAATCATATGACAGGGGATTCAAACCTGTTTGTATCTTATACACCTTGTTCAGGTAAAGACAAAGTCCGTGTAGCAAGATGGACCCATGGTGCCTATTGCGGGGCGTGGATCCATCCGGTGCACCAAGTCATTGTCTTTACCTCATGTTCTACACGTTCCCAAGCTTCCAGTTAACCTATTATCTGTTAGCTCTATCGATAAATCTCATAACTGTAGAAGTTGGTTTGATCCTACTTGTTGTGCTTTTCAGGAGCTAGGGACTGGGAAACAATTGGGGACTGGGACCGAGCATGAAGGACTTTATTATCTTGATGATGGAAGTGATGAAGTGGCTCTTGCATCATGTTTGTCTTCCTGTCAGGAGTTATTGTTGCATCACCGCAGGCTTGGACACCCTTCTTTTGCTGTTTTATCCCGCGTTTATCCTGCTTTATTTAAGTTATGTCCTAAAGAGGCACTGGTATGTGATGCTTGTGAACTAGCTAAACATACTAGGGGCTCTTATCCTAGTATTGGTCTTAGAAGTGAAAAACCTTTTGAAAGAATTCACTCTGATGTGTGGGGACCTTGTGAGGTTCACTCAGTTTCTAGGCACCGGTGGTTTGTGACCTTTATTGATTGCTTTAGTCGATACACTTGGCTTTATCTTCTGAAGCATAAGAGTGATGTATTATCTGTTTTCAAAGACTTGTGTGCCCTTATTAAAAATCAGCATGCATCTACTGTTAAAATTCTACGTACAAACAATGGTACTGAATATGTTAATCATGAGTTTGAATTGTTTCTTGCTTTGAATGGTATTGAACATCAGACATCATGTGTCAATACACCAGAGCAAAATGGTGTTGCTGAACGTAAAAATAGACATTTGCTCGAAGTTGCACGTTCATTGATGTTTACAATGAATGTGCCCAAATTCCTTTGGGGTGAGGCAATTAAAACTGCAACTTACCTGATAAATCGCATGCCTCTTCGTGTTTTAGGTTACAAAACTCCTGCTGAATGTCTTTTAAATTCTAATGAATTTGTGGTTCCTCCAAAGGTCTTTGGGAGTGTTTGTTTTGTGCATGACTATAGAAATTCGATTGGGAAATTAGATCCCCGTGCTCTAAAATGTGTGTTTATGGGTTATTCCCCCTCAAAAAAGGGCTATAGATGCTGGTGTCCTTCAGAGCATCGTTTTTTTGTGAGCATGGATGTAACTTTCCGTGAAAACGAACCGTATTATGGGTCAAATGTTGGGTCTGGTATTTCCTTGTCACCTCCTGATGAGGAGCAAGAAAGGGGAAGTGAAGGGCCTGTCCTTGTTCTTGCTCCCACTTTAGGTGATTCTCTGTCTACTGATAACACTCAAAATCAGGGGGAGGAGAATGATGGTGTTAGCGATGATAACTCTTGTCATGGAGACAAGGGTGATGTCACTGGACACTTATCACTTCCATCTCAAGGTGAGGAGTCTCAAATGCGTGAGGGCCCAGGTACCAATACTATGCCTTCTAATTCTGTAGCTCCTACTAGCACATCAGGGCAGAGTGATAATCAACTTTCTACTCCTGTAGACAATTTACCTATTGCCTTGCGAAGACCAACTAGAACTCGGAACACACCAGGATATCTTAAAGACTACAAACATGATATAGCCAATCACATCTCCTACAAATATTGTAGTCCATCCCTCCAAAGTTTTATTGCTTCTCTAGATCTTGTTTCTATACCAAATAACTGGAAAGTAGCCTTGGAAGACCCAAAATGGAAGGAAGCAAAGCTGGATGAGATGAGAGCATTGGAGAAAAACAAAACTTGGGAGCTCGTGAATCTACCTCCAGGTAAGCAACCGGTGGGATGCAAATGGGTGTTTACTATTAAGCACACCCCAGAGGGTAAGATAGATAGATACAAAGCATGCCTTGTAGCCAAGGGGTACACTCAGACTTATGGTATAGACTATGATGAAACTTTTGCACCTGTTGCAAAGATGAGCTCTGTGAGGACTCTCATATCTTGTGCAGTTAATTTTGATTGGAGCATCTACCAGATGGATGTAAAAAATGCATTTCTTCATGGAGATCTTCATGAAGAGGTGTATATGCAAATTCCACCAGGTTTTGAGTCCAGTCGTAATACAGGAAAAGTACTACGCCTACATCGTTCCTTGTATGGGTTGAAACAATCACCAAGGGCATGGTTCGATCGTTTTAGACAAGCTATGTTGAAAAGAGGCTATCGACAGAGCAATGCTGACCACACATTGTTCTATAAACATTCCAATAACAAGGTAGCAATCTTGATAGTTTACGTCGATGATATTGTGATGACAGGCAATGATACCGAGGAAATTGCTGGCCTGAAGCACCATCTTGCACAAGAGTTTGAAGTGAAGGATCTAGGACACTTGAGGTACTTCCTTGGCATAGAAGTCTTGCGTAGCAAAAAAGGTATATTTCTAACACAAAGGAAGTACATCTTAGACCTGCTCAAAGAAACTGGCATGTACGGTTCAAAACCAGCTGCTACTCCCATTGAACAGAATCATAGATTAAGTAATGATGTAGGGAATCCGATTAATAGAGAGCGCTACCAGAGACTTGTGGGTAAATTAATTTATCTCTCCCACACTCGTCCCGATATTGCATTTGCCGTAAGCGTTGTGAGTCAATTCATGCATAACCCAAGAACGGCTCACCTGGATGTTGTTAATAGAATCCTACGGTACCTTAAAGGGTGTCCAGGGAAAGGTCTTCTCTATACAAAGCAAGGGAATTTACAAGTTGAGTGTTATACAGATGCGGACTGGGCAGGTTCCCTAGATGATCGGCGATCCACTTCTAGCTATTGTGTATTTGTTGGCGGAAATTTAGACTCTTGGCGAAGTAAAAAACAAAATGTTGTAGCTAGGTCAACTGCCGAGGCTGAGTTTAGATCCATGGCACATGGCCTATGTGAGCTATTATGGCTACAGATTCTTCTAGCAGAGCTGAGGTTATGTCATAGTAAGCCTTTGATGCTTTACTGTGATAACAAAGCAGCAATTGATATTGCAAATAATCCGGTGCAACACGATCGTACTAAACATGTTGAAGTTGATCGTCATTTCATCAAAGAGAAGCTGGACCGAGGAGTGGTTTGTGTACCATATGTGACTTCAGCAAGTCAGATAGCAGATGTTCTAACAAAAGGTCTACCAGAAAAGTTGTTCTCTATCTTTTGTAGCAAGATGGGTTTATCTGATGTGTTTGCCCCATCTTGAGGGGAAGTGTTGGTGTGAGTTGGGATTTATGTATCTGCCAGAGGGCTCAAGTGTAAAATATACATATAATATAGATAGAGAATAGAGAGAGATGGATCAGTAGAGATCCAGAAAATTCCCCATTCATCGCCTCTGCCCTCTCTCTCTGTTCTTCAACCCAGATTACTCAAATCTTCCTGATTTTCGTATGAAACTCAATACTATCGCACACCCAAGATCATTGCTGCTGGAAATAGATCACGGGATCGGGTTTACCACTAGACGCACAGTCACCGCAGCAGAAGTAGAGTTGGTGATGCGTGTAATCGATCTCCCAGGGCATCTCCTCCTCGCGTCGCTGTTCTCACACGAGCAGTGAAGACCCGCGAACGGTACCTTGCGGATCGAAAAACGGTTCGTCCGAGCACCGCAAGTGTGATGCCTCCAAGGTATCCACACGTGCGGGGTGCAGCATCGGGCGGCGTATTGCTAGGTCCGGTTGCACGACATGGGTGAATTGCAGTAGCGGCTGTCTAGGGTGGGAAAAGATCAACCCTAAGTGGTGCGCCCACTCCCTTTTATAGACCTCCGAGGTGGGCTCAACACTTGAGCCCACTAGGAGTCTACTTCCTTTTTCCACTCGGATCCAATCCGAATGAGCTACAGCCCCTTAAATGCGCGACCCTATAGGTTCACGTACACATGGACATGACCAGAGTCGATAGTTGGTAGCAGCTCTTAGCAAAACGTGCCAACTTCCATGTGTGTGTAAAGTCGTTTGACGAACATCGACAATGTGTCATATGCAACATTCCTTTTGTTGGGGAACGTAGTAATTTCAAAAAATTTCCTACGCACACGTAAGACCATGGTGATGGCATAGCAACGAGAGGGGAGAGTGTCTGTCCACGCACCCTCGTGAGACCGAAGAGGAAGCGTTATAACAACGCGGTTGATGTAGTCGTCGTCTTCACGATCCGACCGATCCAAGCACCGAACGTCGGGCACCTCCGTGTTCAAAGACACGTTCACTCGATGACGATCCCCGGCTCCGATCCAGAAAGCGTCGGGGATGAGTTCCGTCGACGACGGCGTGGTGACGATGATGATGCTCCACCGACGCAGGCTTCGCCTAAGCTCCGCGACGATATGACTTCACCGGCGCGAGGCTTCGCTTAAGCTCATGACGATATGACCGGTGGAATATGGTGGAGGGGGCACCGCACACGGCTAAGGAACGATCCGTAGATCAACTTGTGTGTCATGGGGTGCCCCCGCCTCAGATATAAAGGAGCAGGGGGTGCGGCCGGCCCTAGAGAGGCGCTGGAGGAGGAGTCCTACTCCCACCGAGTAGGACTCCCCCTAGTTGGACTAGGACTTGGGGAAGGGGGAAGAGGGAAGGGTGCGGCCCCCCCTAGTCCACCCGGACTAGGCCATGGGCGCGCGCCTGCCCTAGGCAGCCCTCTCTCTTTCCCGGGGCCCAATAAGGCCCAATAC
This sequence comes from Aegilops longissima, assembly GCA_021605205.1. Taxonomy (NCBI): domain Eukaryota; kingdom Viridiplantae; phylum Streptophyta; class Magnoliopsida; order Poales; family Poaceae; genus Aegilops; species Aegilops longissima. Next base: position 584,469,394 of record CM038681.1, on the reverse strand, counting down.
TTCTCCCGGCGAATTCCGTAACTCTCCGTAGATCGAAAAATACCGAATCATTCGAACCTTTCCGAACTCCGAATATAGTCGTCCAATATATCGATCTTTACGTCTCGACCATTTCGAGACTCCTCGTCATGTCCCCGATCTCATCCGGGACTCGAACTCCTTCGGTACATCAAAACTCATAAACTCATAATATAACCGCCATCGAAACCTTAAGCGTGCGGACCCTACGGGTTCGAGAACTATGTAGACATGACCTAGAACTATTCTTGGTCAATAACCAATAGCGGAACCTGGATGCCCATATTGGCTCCTACATATTCTACGAAGATCTTTATCGGTCAAACCGCATAACAACATACTTTGTTCCTTTTGTCATCGGTATGTTACTTACCCGAGATTCGATCGTCGGTATCCAATACCTAGTTCAATCTCGTTACACGCAAGTCTCTTTACTCGTTCGTAATACATCATCTCATAACTAACTCATTAGTTACAATGCTTGCAAGGCTTAGGTGATGAGTATTACCGAGAAGGCCCAGAGATACCTCTCCGACAATCGGAGTGACAAAACCTAATCTCGAAATACGCCAACCCAACAAGTACCTTTGGAGACACTGTAGTACTCCTTTATAATCACCCGATTCGTTGTGGCGTTTGGTAGTACCAAAGTGTTCCTCCGGTAAACGGGAGTTGCATAATCTCATAGTTACAGGAACATGTATGGGTCATGAAGAAAGCATTAGCAACATACTAAACGATCAAGTGCTAAGCTAACGGAATGGGTCATGTCAATCAGATCATTCTCCTAATGATGTGATCCCGTTAATCAAATGACAACTCATGTCTATGGTTAGGAAACATAACCATCTTTGATTAACGAGCTAGTCAAGTAGAGGCATACTAGTGACATTCTGTTTGTCTATGTATTCACACATGTATTATGTTTCCGGTTAATACAATTCTAGCATGAATAATAAACATTTATCATGATATAAGGAAATAAATAATAACTTTATTATTGCCTCTAGGGCATATTTCCTTCACCTTTTGCCTCACGATATATGTTGTCGAGCTCAAGGCGAGTATTTGTCACCCTTGTGGTGGCTTGGCCTCTCTTCTCGAAACCGTGATGCAGATTTCGAAACCGGGTTAACACTTTGTTGACTGTAGCATCATGGGCCCTATTTGACACTGTAATAAGCCTGGGGCTCGAGGCTTGACCCAATCCTGCCTCTGCCCCTGTCCCTCCCCCTCCCCTCCCCAATGGCGGAGACAGGACCCAAACCTGGGGGCCTGGGCCTAGTGCGTGAGAAAAAAAATCATTTGTTGACTGTAGCGTCATGGACACTATTTTCACACTGTAGTGACACTATAGCAAGCATGGGGCCCGGGGCTTGGCCCAATCATAGCTCTGCCCCTATCCCTCCCCCTACCGCTCTCCAGTGGTGGAGACAAGACCCATGCCTGGGAGGTCTGTGCACGGGGCGTGAGATAAACAAATCCTTTGTCGAATGTAGCATCATGGGCACTATTTGACACTGTAGTGACAGTGTAGCAAGCCTGGGCCCGGGGCTTGGCCCAATCCCCCATTCATCGCCTCTGCCCTCTCTCTCTGTTCTTCAACCCAGATTACTCAAATCTTCCTGATTTTCGTATGAAACTCAATACTATCGCACACCCAAGATCATTGTCTTTGGAAATAGATCACGGATCGGGTTTACCACTAGACGACAATCACCGCAGCGAAGTAGAGTTGGTGATGCGTGTAATCGATCTCCAGGCATCTCCTCCTCGCGTCGTTTTCACACGAGCAAAGTGAAGACCCGCGAACGGTACCTTGCGGATCGAAAACGCGGTTCGTCAAGCACCGCAAGTGTGATGCCTCCAAGGTATCCACACGCGCGGGTGCAACATCGGGCGGCGTATTGCTAGGTCCGTTGCACGACATGGGTGAATTGCGATGGCGGCCGTCTAGGGTGGGAAAAGATCAACCCTAAGTGGTGCGCCCACTCCCTTTTATATAGACCTCCGAGGTGGGCTCAACACTTGAGCCCACTAGGAGTCTACTTCCTTTTTCCACTCGGATCCAATCCGAATGAGCTACAGCCCCTTAAATGTGCGACCCTATAGGTTCACGTACACATGGACATGACCAGAGTCGATAGTTGGTAGCAGCTCCTAGCAAAACGTGCCAACTTCCATGTGTGTGTAAAATCGTTTGACGAACATCGACAATGTGTCATATGCAACATTCCTTTTGCCTCACGATATATGTTGTCGAGCTCAAGGCGAGTATTTGTCACCCTTGTGGTGGCTTGGCCTCTCTTCTCGAAACCGTGATGCAGATTTCGAAACCGGGTTAACACTTTGTTGATCAGAGCATCATGGGCCCTATTTGACACTTGTAATAAGCACGGGCTCGAGGCTTGACCCAATCCCGCCTCGCCTCCCCCTCCCTCCCTCCCCAATGGCGAGAGCAGACCCAAACACGGGGGCTGGGCCTAGTGCGTGAGAAAAAAAATCATTTGTTGACTGTAGCGTCATGGACACTATTTTCACACTGTAGTGACACTATAGCAAGCATGGGGCCCGGGGCTTGGCCCAATCATAGCTCTGCCCCTATCCCTCCCCCTACCGCTCTCCAGTGGTGGAGACAAGACCCATGCCTGGGAGGTCTGTGCACGGGGCGTGAGATAAACAAATCCTTTGTCGAATGTAGCATCATGGGCACTATTTGACACTGTAGTGACAGTGTAGCAAGCCTGGGCCCGGGGCTTGGCCCAATCCCCCCCCCCCCCTCCCCAACTTGTACACTATTCTACGGATGGCTTCCAAATGGGCTGGTTTTAGCTGGCCCAAAGTATTGCCCAACAGGGCAAAAGGACTTTGCCAGGACATTGCATGCGAGTTGAATGTTCGTTGTTCATCAGGGGAAGTTGGAGGCTAACGAAAGAAGTTATTATCGACAAGGTCATGCCGGCTCTCCGGTACGAAGCAGTAACAATGACACTTCGACGGCTCGTTCTGATGGCGGTAATGGTCCTTCAATGGCGCATAGACCTTGATGTAATTTTTATTATTTTTTGGGGTGTTTTATACTTTTGATGAATTTTTCTACCTACTATCTAAAAAAGACGTGGCGTTCCTGTTTAAATAAAACCCGTAAGTGTCACGTGTTTCGAAGTAAAATTGATTGGGTTTTCAAAAACAAAAAAGATTGGAGTACAAAACACCATGTTTGTAAGCAAAACCGGAGAAATGGCTTACAACCGTCCGTCCACGACTCCGATGTTGACTGCACATTTGTTAACATTCGCGTGATATCTATCACTCACAGGCTCACATCCGTCGTGGCAGCAAACAAGCCGTCGAACCGGTCACGGAATGTCAGAACCCCTACAAAGATACAGCGGGAATGTCCCAAGAAGTTAAGAAACCACCAAGGGACGGGTCGCGGCGTCGTATAGCACCGAAACGCACAGCGGCACGGGTCCGGTCCCGGCCGCAGCTGCGCACGCAAAGGCCGCGCGCGCGGTCTGGCTGACGCCCAAGGGGCAACGTAGGGGCACATCGGTCATCGCGGCGGCTCTGCACGGACGTACGCGGCTAACATGTGGGGGAGGAGCTGACCGGAAAGGCAAAGATTAGTTTAGAGCCAAGAGGGTCGAGAGGGACCGCATAAAACAAGTGCGATATCGTAAACAAGCGGCGAGCGGAGCGGAGTCTGGTCTAGATGCACCGGCAATATCACAGGGGAAGGAAGTGGCCCGTCGGACGCCCTAAGGGTCGGGTCGGGTCTGGTCGGGCCAGCCGCCGGTGATGCACGGCTCGGGCACGGGAGGAGAGACGTGCCGCTGCGTCTTTCGCCTCGGATCGGACCGGACCGGACGGAAACGAGATTGACACAAGGCAAGCTGACCTGTGTTTGTTATTATCAATCAGTTGTGTGTCAGTTCGTCGGGCTCGGGCAGCTGTGTGTCAGTTCGTTGGGTGGTTAACACCTGATGAGATCCGCGAGCTGAGCATAGCCCGGATGATTAGATTTCCTGTGGTGAAGCCAGATTCAAGTTATAAGCTTAGCGTTGGTGATTGTATTTTTCTGGATTTACTTTAGATTTTTAGCGATGTTCGTTCAGTTGCGGGAGACGTTACCGTTGACTGCGAAGACACCTAGATGGTTTTGTCAATCTCTAGATGATGTGCTAACGTGTACCGTCGGTGCGTTCATAGAAGGTGAGTGTATGCGAATACGTGTGGGCATCTGAGTTAGTACTGTGTTCAGAAATAAAAACACCTGATGAGATCTTGCGAATCAATCGCGGTATCTCCTATAGCTTAGCTTAGGTTACTCCGTTTTCTACGGGACGTATTGGGCTACACGAGATTGCGCGCGCCAATAGCCCAAGGGCAACGTAGATAATGATATAACTTTCCCGCAAAAAAAAAAGATAATGATATAACTATCACACAGCATAGGCTGCCTAGCCAGGTCAAGCCCGCTGGTTCACGTAGGCAGGCCAAATCTGTCAGCGTCCGCACCTTTGAAGCCACACGCCACGGCCTTGTCCTTTGGCGCGTGTGCAAGGGCGATTCACTTGCGTTTCCGTCTACCTTTGATGGCGTTGAGAGACAGCAAGCGGCTCTTGGACGACACCAACCTCCCCCACCCAGGAGGTCCACGATCCTGCCTGCGCAGTGCGTGGGCAAAGGCTGCACCTAGAGGCTAGAGAGACACACGTTTTCACGACTAGAAGAACCACGGCACTTGTTTTCTCCAAAAACGAAAACAAACATCACACTAGTGTTTTTCCCAACTTGAGCACTGGGAGCATTGGAGATGCACTCTGGCAGCCCGCGCATTTCAGCTGGAACAAACGTGTCAGGATTTGACTTTTCCCATTGGGTGGTACGGAGATAAATAGTCGGTTGCAGGCATATAATCTGCACACAGATTCAGGCACAAGGCAAGAAACTGACTCAGAACAAAATCACAAGGCACGGCGCAAGATCACAAAAAAGTTCGCGGAATTGGGTTGGAAATCACACAAGGTACTGCGCAAGATCACGAGAAGATCGCCGATCGGATTGGGATCGGAAATAACTTCCATTGACATGTTGCCCTTGCTAGCCTCAGACTGGTTGGCAAGCTGCACTGATAAGGGATTAAGGGGTAGAAAAGAGCTGCGTCCGGAGCAAGAAGGGATAAAACCACATATCTGTACCTTCTGTGATCTTCACAAGACTAGCTTCATACCAAAAAGAGCACCCAAGGCCCATCTGCAACTGGGAGAATGCCGCAAACTACGTAACTACGTCGAGTACGATGAGAAGCTTAGGACGGGCCATTCCAAACGAATTCAGACAAATGCTAAATCACATGATATTAAAGGCACGCGGACAAAATCAAAATCACAGAAATATTACACGAAAACAACCGTACGGGCCGCTAGCTCAGTAGTCCTGCCTCCTGCGGAAATGTCTGAGAATGAAACTGTCCGCGTACAAGGGGTACTTTTGTCTTATCAGACCCTTGATGCACTTCCAGAAAGAAAAATCGACTTGCTCGCCGTCCGTCCTAACTATGAACAAACATCTTGAGTTCTCGAATTCTGGATGCAACCCTAGCTGCAAAATATATATAGTACTAAATGTTAGTTGGCTCCCAGATGGACCAGATCAGAACCATATTTGACTCGCAGAAAAATATTCAAGACTCAGAGCTAGGCATCTGGCACCATATAAAAGTCAGACGAACACCTAAAATTCTCATTAAAATTTTGGAGGTCGGTATCAGAATAGATAAATTAATCATTCTGAAGTTTGCTGGCAACACGAGACTATCACCATAACACATGTGGACAACAGAATGTCAAAGTGCAACTAGACATATATCTAGAAGGGTTGCAGAGAGTCCAAGCTCAAGACTCGGGACCAAGAAGACATGGAGATGACAGATTAACTTTTCTGTCCTACAAAGTGCTAAGACAATGTTTTTCAAAAAGAAGTGCAAAGACAATAACTTCAGCAATTCGTTTCTTTCATTCGTTTGAGTACGTACCGTGATGTAGTCGATACCACATCCAATTTTCTTCTTATATTGTGGATGGTATGGAAGCAGTCGTTCAAGAATTGCCTTTTCATGTTCAGGACTCAACCGCTCACCACTTGAGTACCTGCCAGAGTTTTAATATCAGTTCCTCTGTTCTTCGAATATAACTGATATAACAAAAAATATGCAAGCAAAGTTCTTGCTTCTCTCTATAAAAAAAATGAACACAATAGAATCTGATTAGATCAAAAAAAGCTAAAAGAAGTAGTATTCTTGTATTTTATAGAGCCATGTTCTCACTTGGAGCCTACTAATTGCTGTGAGGCCATGGAAACACATGACACGCCTTATAATACAATACTATAACCAAATGGTACAATGACAGCTGCTGACTTATTGAAGTTCATCAGGCAGAAGCCATAATAACTGACAACATATGTTTTAAACAACAAAGACATGTCCTACTTCTTACAATAACGTATTGACATCATTAAATTAGTTATATGCTTATGACAGGAAGCATTAGATAGGTGTATCGTGCTCGGGTTGATTGTATGCAAAGACATGTAAGGCAGGCCAAAATTTTCTCAACACTCCTGTGTTTTGGATAGTGTGTGTAACTGATCAAAGTTTTCTCAAGTCTCATTTTCTGTCTGATGGAATCCGGAAGGCATGTGAAACAAGATAGATACAGTTTTCCTGTTATTGCTAATCCTTTGGGCGGATAAATGATACTCCCTACGTCCCATAATATAAGATGTTATTACAACCAATATGTGAGCATATTGGTTGTAATAACATCTTATATTATGGGGCGGAGGGAGTATCTTAGAAACATCACATTCTAATTGGTTGTCTGCATCCTTCCACACATGCATCAAGTGATACAAACACATGACACCATTCTGTATGTATGAATTAATTGACTTGGTTTATCATTGTTGAGGCCCCGCGATTGTTTGTATTGCAGATTGCAGTCTACCCCTTATGTTTCCCAGCAAGGAAGGAGCGCCCTCAGATTTTTATTATTAATACTTACAAATTTTGTAAAAGGTTTTGCTATTTCCTGGAAGCAGGATGTTACATAATTTTGCCAGCACATATATACTGAGAAAATAATAATGTTTAATCAAGCATTAGGTGATAAGATGTCAAACATTTTAAAAGCACGTGGATATAAATTTAATGATTAACGACGAAGTTTTATCAGTCTGCCTATGTCATCCCATTATATTCCTCACTAGTTTTTTTTTTTTTTTGCGGAAATATTCCTCACTAGTTTGTAATAGTATAATTTTGAACAAACTCATTCAAACCCCAACAGAGTAATTAGCAATTATAGGTATGGCTTAGATTAGAACAATGCCGAGCCTGTGCCATTGGTAATTGCCGCCATGACCATACTCATGGCAGACATGAAGACGACGGTCCAGGGCAGCGGTGATCAGGGTTTTTTCGAGAAAATGCAAAGGACCTTTGCGTTTCATTTCATTGAAAAGAGAGAGAGTTTGGAGCTACAAACCTCCTAGGAGGCGGTTTCACAGTAATCTAGCGGACACTGGTGTACATCCCAAGTGGCGGGCAGCACAATTCTAAGCCCTGTGGCGCCTGCATCAGCCCAAAGTTTGGCTTCGTCTTTGATTCTGCTCACGATGATGTGGATGGATGGTTGCGCACGATCGAAGATGCAGTAGTTTCAATGTTTCCATATCATCCAGGATGTTAGAAGCGTCGCGACTTGCATCCGCTGATGCGCAAGGGACTCCAAGTAATACACACGAAAAAACGCTCATTGAGCCGGGTCAGAAAACGGCTCATTGAGCTGTGTGTGGTGTACGTGGACAGAGGGACCATCTGTAAGCCTAGGTGCGTGAATCAATATATGGGGCTGAAATGGCTGAACATTATCTGTCAAATGATGAAATGAAACTCTGAATTCTCACCCTGTTATGTGAACTCTCAACCTTTTTCCAAATCCTCATTGTCTGCATCCATGAACTCTGATCCAACCAATTGGGGTATCACAAACAACTTGCGCGACCAACCATTAAACCGTTACATTTAACTAAGCCGATGCCTAGTAATCTCTACATAGGTGAATTTTCTGTCCAGCACCAAACCGGTTATAGACATGCCGCCATTATTCACCTTGAACTTAGCTCTAGTGTACATCTAGTCCTATGGGCAGTCGTCTAATACTCTAATTGTGCCTAAACATTCAAAGCATCCATCAGAGGGATCAGCTATTCACATTCCATGGGTGATAAGTTCAGTTCGCACACCGTGTGTTTGATAAATTGCATCAGGTTACAGCAGTGCATCTACAGAGGGATTGGCATATGATGCACAGGTGCTGCCATACTAAGATTAGTGCTGATTGAATTCACACTAGCAAATGAAATTAGGACGAACAATGGATAAGAGGGTGAAGAGGGAAAAGTTGCCTACTTGCCGGAGTGGAGTATCATCCGCACGAAGCCGACGAGCGGCACGGTGTCCTCGAGGATGAGGTCCTCCCAGTCCACCCACTCCCTCTCGGGGCCCCTCCTCCTCCCCTCCTCGGGCGGCTCGTCGTCCACCGGAGAGCCCAGCGAGGCGTCCGCGTCGGCCTCCCGCTCCTCCGCGGCCGTCGTGGCGGCGGCCGGCCGGCGCAGCATGGCCGCCGGGTCGGGCGGGGCCGCGCCCGACCTCACCGCCACCCCGCGGGCGCGGCCGCGGCTCGCGAGTAGGGAGGCGTGGACGAGGCCGCTAAAGCCGGGGAGGACGAGTCGCAGGCAGGACACGGCGGGCACGGAGGCGGAGGCGGCCGCGGCCATGGGGCGCGCGGGCGACGGGGGGAACTGCATGTGCGTGCGGCGGCGAGGCGGTCAGAAGGGCTCGGTGTGGCGGCTTCGGGCGTCACCGCATGGTAGGACGGGCGCGGCGCGCCGTGGCGGGTCGCGGCCTCGCGCTGCGCACGCGGCCGGAGGGTGGTGGCGGCGCTGGTCGGGGTGCTTCGCCCCCGGCGTCGGGTGGAGCGTGGCGCGTTGGTGTCGTGGTGGTGGGTAGTGTGGCTGGGAAGGAGTGAGCCGCGATGGTGCATGGAGGGGAGTGGATAGGTCTCGCGACGACGCAGTGCTGTGCCGGGGTTTCGGCCTCGTTGGCGTTTTCGTTTCCAGAGTTTTGTGCCGTGCAAGTGCAACGGTGACTGAGGACTGTACCTGCCATCCGTCAGGCCGGGCCTACCAAAGCCCGACGCAGAAAACCTAGGCCTGAGCTCGGCCTGGTCTGGATGTCGGGCCTAAAATAGAGGCCAAGCCTGGCCCATCAGTCAAAGAGCCCGCCAGGCCTTGGGCCGGTCCTCTTCCTTAAATTGCAAATACGACAGGCCTGAGCCCGGCCCCTGGGCAGGGCTGGGTCGGACTTTTTTGGGCCGGTCGGGTCAGGCTGTTCGAGCGGGGCTGTCCATGGCCGAGTATAGTGAGGACCGAGGGAAAAAGGCTCGAGATATTTCAAACTGGTGCGGGTAGGAATCGGCCCGACAAAGATACTGGGACGGAATCTGGTGGCCGCATTTTGGGCTAGACTAATCTCTACTTCAAATGGAGCAGTTGGTAGTCTCTACCCGTCAATTTTCGTTCCACCACTTTCGTCCGATTTTTTTTTGTAGGTTTTTTTTCATCACCTCCCCACCCCACCTCACCTCACCCCACACACACGCATAGACGGATCGATGTGACCAGCGAGCCGCTCCCTCTCTCTCCTTGCATGAGTCGCGGCGCGCTAGGATTCCTCACGCCGTCGCCGCCGCACACCTCCACCCCCTTCCCAACCCCGGCCGGCCTCCACTCCACTCCACTCCTCCGCGGACGCCACCCAACCACCGCCGCCCTCTCCATGCACCCGCACCCACTCACCCAACTCTCTCTCTCTCTCTCTCCCGCCGCCATCTAGATCTCGGCTGGTCGATTCCGGCGGCGCGCATCACACTCCTCATGTGCTCGCCTCGCGCCGCTGCGTCCACCCATCCGGCTGGATTCGCCGCTCGCCGGTGGCAAGGGCTTCGGCCGCCTCCAACTCCGGAGACTCCGGCGGTTCATCTCCGACGCCTACCCAGCCCCCACACGCAGCTCTGTCTCCTGGATGAATTTGTCCTGCTCGAGGACAACTGATTCTTCCTCAACCTCCAAGGACGCCCGCCATCGTCGAGCCTCCCTCCGTGGGATGCCATGGAGATCAAACTCCCCTTGACGAAAGTGGGTACCAATCCCTCCTCCCCTACCCTTGTCTTCTTCTTCATCTCCAACATCTGATTTCTGCTTGTATTGTGTCAAGGAATTTAAGGGCATGTGGGAGAGAGAGGAGGTCCATGGAGAAGATGCTCTGCTCCAACCATCCCTGCCTCCTACTACAAGATGTCTTTGTGTGTGTGTGTGTGCTTGTATTGCAGCAGCCATGTGCGTATCAAAAAAAGGGTCCAGTTTGCAACAGTCACATGATATGGACATGTTTTTTCATCACAATTGGATTTTTGGATTTACTAGGCTAATTGGTGGTGGTTGTTGTTGTTGTTGTTGTTGTTGTTTTAGCAGCAGCTGCAGCAGGCGGAGTGACGGTGTTGGCTATGTGTAGGCCATGGAGGCGATGATGAGCACGAGGGGAAGGCCGCTGCTTCAACCCCGTTAAGGTCTGCTGCTTCGAATTGTCCCCGATCGGTCGATTTCTTCTTGCTTTCCCGTTAAGGATTTCTTCTTGATGTTTATATTATTGGATCTGTATATTTTGTAACCCGTGGAGTTAGTATGACCTGCCTGGCAACCTCTATTTTACTGGAGAAAATGTTGAACAGTAGGTTTGTTATAATGAATGCTTGCGGCAAAGGGATGGGCTTGCACCCTTTTATGTTCTAGACTAGGCATGCTAATGAAAACATTCCCGTACATGTAGGTCATGTGCATATAAACTCCACTTCTTATATTACTTATCTATCCTTTAACAGCTTACGTGTGGGATTTGCTTCGGAAGTTGTCCACGTGAGTCAATGGGTGCTGCTTCATGTGGGCATCCTTTCTGTGGTGTATGTTGGAGAGGTTCGTTTTCTTGTTATCCCCTTGTTTTGGATGGTCATACTTTACACTGCCCTTGCCTAGATAATTGTGCCATGAATATGCAGGTTACACACCTGATGATGTTTACGACGAGGCGCGGGAACAAGCAGAGGCCGAGGAAGTGCGGGCACACGCTGCCGGCCTTGGCAGATGTAGGAAACGTGCGAGGAAGGCTCAGCGCGCTGCACAAGTCGGGCCACGCCCGGAGCGCCACACCAATGCGTGGTCAGTGGGTTAGCCAAGATCTGCATTCCGCGACTTTGTCTTCACCATGGACACAAGCAAGGACTGATTGGTGGTTCTTGGTAGCGGTGCCGAGCATCGGCGGATCGAAGTGGTCGAGGTCGCGGTTAATCCACCAGGACGAGACATGCATCTTGGAGCTAGCGCAGAGGGGGGAAGAAGCAGGTTGGTATGGCCCAGTATGTCCAGTTCTTCCCATGAAGGTCACATGCCTAACTTCGTGCTAGACATTGCTAACTTAGCCACTTGATGTTAAACTCTGTATGTGTAACTAGACCTAGCACCACTCAATGATTCGATGTGTTAAATTAAAGTACCAATTAGACATGTTCACCCCTTTGTACATGTGTGCTCTTGCATTGCTTACTATATCTTGTTGTATATGATGGCCCATTGTCAGCTATACAACTTTTGAATTCTGTCAAGTTCAGTTCAGATTTGATTTTTTTCCACCTCTTTTTGCATGGACAATGTGTCTGGTGTTTAAATAATGACTACTTGAAATTCATAGGCATTGTGAGGTCAGAAAGTATTTCATTTTGACTCCTTTATTCAGTATGGTTCAAAGTTGTTAGTTGCTACACCTACAGGTGGAAAACTTACGACATTCTAAAATTAAGCAGCAACCTTTATTGCCGGTCATTTAAAATTGCAGTTACAAGACAACTGCTGACACAGAGTTCTACCTCTCCGACTGAAACAGGAACTTTCACGCAAAGAAAACACACACAGGGCAGGAACATGACTACTCTTCCCCTTCCAAGTTTCTGATCGATTGAACTCTTCGGTGACCAGAAAATGAGAAAAAGGCAGGCCGTCGATGTACAGACCATAGGTGTTCGGACGCACGGCCGGCATCATGGTCGTCATAACTCATAACCCATGAGGTGGTGACCAAGCAAGAAAGGAAGGTTAGTTGACTCTCCTCTAATTCCTTTTTTGTTGAGATTGAGAAACTCTCCCCTCCAATTTTGGTTGTCTTAGTTAGTCCTTGGAAATCTCCCAACATTAGATTAATTTATTATGCATTAAAAACTATAAAGAGTACAATAGTAGAAACTACAGTCATAGGAACTAATTATAGAAACTAATTAGAATATTTCAGATTCATCCATGTAGACATGAAGAGGAAGAGAACCGAATCTATTCATAAATTTTACAAGCTAATTGATTCAGTCTGTCAATGTCCATGCCAACATGATAGTAATGCAAGCACGAACAATGTGGAGAGTATTTCATTGGAAGTAATGTTATTTTCCTTTCTTTACCACGCACCTTCAAATATTATGAACCTAATCTTAAATAACATTACAGGGGCCTGAATGATTCAGTACTGGAATTACATAATGGGCTTTCAGGCTTGCAGGCATTTTTCATGTAAAATTGTTATTCTTGCTAACATTGTATAGCTGTCCTGCGCGCACCTGAACATTTTTGCATAGATCTATTATGATAGCTATGTCGAAACTCAATATTGTATAACATATTTTTTTGTATGAGTGATATCAGCTTTCTGAGTCAGATAATTTTATCGTAAGTGCTTAACTTGATGACTTTGTAAACTTGCAAGACAGAAATTTCATTCTGTAAGGAAGTGAAAGACCTTCTCATTTTCTGATTGTTCTACCTCTCTGACTGAAATAGGAACTTTCGTGCAAAGAAAACACACACAGGGCAGGAACATGACTACTCTCGCCCTTCCATGTTTCTGATTGATCAAACTCTTCGGTGACCAGAAAATGAGAAAAGGGCAGGTCGTCGATGTACAGACCACATGCGCTGGGACGCACGGCCGGCATCATGGTCGTCATAGCTCATAACCCATGAGGGGGTGACGAAGCAAGAAAGGAAGGTTAGTTGACTCTCCTGTCTCCTCTAATTCTTGTTTCTGTTGAGAAATTCTCCTCTCCGATTCTGATTGTCTTAGTTAGTCCTTGGAAATCTCCCAACATTAGATTAATTTATGCATTAAAAACTACAAAGAGTACAATAGTAGAAACTATAGTCATAGAAACTGATGTGGGTTGCAGAACTCCCCGGCGACGAGCCCAACGGCCTTGTACTTCGCCCGGAAAAGCACCATTGGGTCGACGTTGCAGCCAGCGGCTGCGGCCATGCATTTGGAAATTCCATGGCATGATGCATATAAATTGGCTCTGTAGGTGGGTTAAGAAGATGATTTCTTTCTATGCTTCTCCTATGGTGGGTTCGGTTTTGCATTACTCAATTTTGCTAATGTGTCGTTTCTGCAATGTACCTTCAATTTTTTTAGTATACTAATTTCAAATGATTACATAATTATATATGGATCAGATTCATGAAGCTCCAAGAGAGCAAGAAGTTTCAGTCCACCTTTACTCATGGACTCCCCTTCTCGTCTGGTAACTCACGTGCTCACTTTGTCCTAAAGATAGTGTCGGGGGTTGGGTGCGACATATGTCAAAGGATGGCTTATCATGGAGGGGGCGAGTAGAACGTCGCTGGTGCCTGGAAACGGGATGAGGCGAAGACATGCACGCCGGCGAATCTTACCCGGCTTGTGGGCTCTCCGAGGAGATAACACCCCTATCGCTGCTCTGCTGGGTCTCCGCATGATCACTATGGCAAAGTGGGTACAAGAGGCTCCTTGAGTCGTTAGGGGTGAGGAAGGAGAAGGGCTCGGCTTGCTCTTCTCTCCCTCTATGTGTGTGTCTAAAACTACTAGCTTCGAACCCTTTGCATGGGTGCCCCGGGGGGTTTATATAGGTCTATCCCCCGGGGGTACAACGGTAATTCGGCTGGGTGTGGGTCCAAACCGTCAGGTCTCTAAGTCGCCGTCTTCTCCGCCGACTCACAGGGCCCGCCGACTAGTGGGCCCACCGACGGCTCAAAGATGGGGCCGACAGCCCTGTCCGCCATGGGCGGGTCTTGCCATTGCCGCAGACATCGAGTGCTTCTAATGACGCGATCTTGGTCATGGGGTTATGGCAACAGCTGCGCCGCCGGCGGCGATCACCGTAGCCATTCCCCGCCTTGTCAGTTAATGGCGCGTGGATCCCGCGGAGGAGCCGGCCGACTCTCGGAGGCCGACTCCATCGGGTCCGATCCTTGGGGTGCTCTCGCCGTCTTGGTACTCCGCCGACAGCGGGTCCCGCCGTCTTCGGGTCGTGACAGACAGCCATCGTGGGTGAGAATCGCCGACAGTCGATCTGTCGAGGCCGGCATGGCAACAAGGTTGCGCGGACGGAGATCTCCGTCGATGACGGCGCTCTGTAGCCATACCGCCTTTTATGGATCAAGGGGATGGGCCGTGAGGCGGCTTTACCCATAGTCGCCCAGGCGTGAGGCGGTGGAGGTCGCGGGCCGACTCCTTGTAGCCGGCCTCGCTGGAGGTCGCTGGCTTGGAGTCGGCTTGTCCTGAAGGCGGCCTCTGGGACTCGGCCCAGAGGGGTAGTCGGCGACTCTGTTGCCGACTATCTGAAGGCGGCTCTTTGTCTTGGGGTCTTGAGGGGCGTAGTCTGCCCCGATGTTTTGAAAGGTTCAGGGGCTCAAGTCTTCCTACCCGTAGTCCATTACTCCGACAGATAGCATGAACTAATCTTTTATCAGGCAACAAATGCCATGTCCTAGCACTGGCCAAAATCCCTTTTTCATGTGTGAACCATATACAGAAAACTGCATGATACATACTGGAATCTGGTGCTCACTTTTAGAATAGCTGGGTTTTTTTTCACCCAACTAGAGAACTTAGGAAGGCTGTTTTTTTTTTCTTCTTTTGTTATGATTTTTTCAGTCTTTTGGGTTAACAAGTGGTTTTTTTCTTTCGCCTTTAGGTTGCATAAGTGCACTCGGATGAAAATACTTTCTACATGAAAATTGCTCAGAACGACGAGACGATTCCGGATACGCAGCATGTTCATCTGCCACGCATCCCTAACCTATCGAACTCGCAACTTTCCCCCTCCGGCTCCTCTGTCCGAAAACACGAAACACCGGGGATACTTTCCCGGATGTTTCCCCTCACCCAGATCACCTCATACCGCGTTAGAACACGTCTAGCTCATTGTTGTCCCGTTATGCACTTGCTTGCTATCTATTTATGTTTCTCCCCTCTTCTCTTGGTGAGACCCGTGATTTAAGCCGATGCCCCCGTGGTCGGCTCGCCACCGACGACCCTCTCTCTTGCCGAGCTTCCAGCAAGCCCCCTTTGATCACGGATATCGCCTACTCTTCTCTATATGCTTGCATTAGAGTAGTGTAGCATGTTATCGCTTTCGATTGATCCTATATCGCCGCATAGCCTTGTCCTTGCTACTTACATTGTTACCTTTACCGCTATCCTACCGCTTAGTATAGGATGCTAGTGTTCCATCGGTGGCCCTACACTCTTGTCCGTCTGTCATGCTATACTCTCGGGCTGTGATCACTTGGGAGGTGATCACGGGCATATACTATATTCTTTACACTATTACATTACCGTATTCTTGTTGAAGATGGGGGTGAAAGGACGGTGGCTCCATCCCTAGAGGTGGGCCCGGGTTCCCGACGCCCCCGATCGTTACTTTGTGACGGAGCGGCAGGCAGGTTGAGACCACCTAGGAGAGAGGTGGGCGTGGCCACGGTCGGCGTTCGCGGATACTTAACACGCTTAACGAGATCTTGGTATTTGATCTAAGTCTGGCCATTTGGTCTATACGCACTAACCATCTACGTGGGAGTAGTTATGGGTATCCGGCGTCGTGGTATCACCAAGCATTTCGTGACGTCGTGATCGAAGCGCGCGCGGGATTGGAACGTAGGCTGCTCTTGTATTAAGGGGCTAGTTCGCTTCCGCCGCCCATAACGCAGTGTGCATTGGGCGATGGGCCCGCACCCGTGGCGCTTAGGTTTAGACCGCGTCTTGGCCTCTCACAGTTTAGGTGGGGCTGCGGCGTGTTGATCTCCGCGGCGGGCATGACCCGTAAAAGTGTGTCCGCCAAATGGGATCAAGCGTGTTGGGTTATGTGGTGCACCCTGCAGAGAAGTTAATCTATTCGAATAGCCGTGATCTTCGGTAACAGGACGACTTGGAGTTCTACCTTGACTTTATGACAACTAGAACCGGATACTTAATAAAACACACCCTTTCAAGTGCCAGATACAACCCCGGTGGTCGCTCTCTCTCAGGGTTACGAGAAGGGGATCGCCGGGTAGGATTATGCTATATGATGCTACTTGGAGGACTTCAACCTACCCTCTTCTACTGCTGCAAGACGGAGGCGACTGAGCGTAGTCTTTGATAAGACTAGCTATCCCCTCTTATTCGGCATTCTGCAGTTCAGTCCATCGATATGGCCCTTTACACATATATCCATGCATATGTAGTGTAGCTCCTTGCTTGCGAGTACTTTGGATGAGTACTCACGGTTGCCTTGTTCCCCCTTTTCCCCCTTTCTTTACCCGATTGCTGCAACCAGGCGATGGAGTCCAGGAGCCAGACGCCACCTTCGACGACGACTCCTACTACACCGGAGGTGCCTACTACTACGTGCAGCCCGCTGGCGACGACCAGGAGTAGTTAGGAGGATCCCAGGCAGGAGGCCTGCGTCTCTTTCGATCTGTATCCCAATTTATGCTAGCCTTCTTAAGGCAAACTTGTTTAACTTATGTCTGTACTCAGATATTGTTGCTTCCGCTGACTCGTCTATGATCGAGCACTTGTATTCGAGCCCTCGAAGCCCCTGGCTTGTATTATGATGCTTGTATGACTTATTTTATTTTTAGAGTTGTGTTGTGATCTCTTCCCGTGAGTCCCTGATCTTGATCGTACACGTTTGCGTGTATGATTAGTGTACGATTGAATCGGGGGCGTCACAAATTGCAATTGTATGCATTCACTAGCGACAACACCCATAGATAAATATACACGCCTACTACATGTTGATGCTGCCAGCTCTTGTTATACATTTATTTTGCAGCGATTGCTCTGTTCAATCGTGGTCCATGCTCTGTTTAATGCACATGTCGGATCAAAATCAAAATGAAATTAGTATAGCTTGTCTAACCACATTCGAACTCCTAATTTCAAGTTTTTGTCTTGCTCTCAGGTGGACGGCCTTGGCAATCTAAACAAGCTTTACGCGACTGGCACTCTTGTTGATCCCTTATGAGTCATTTAAGCCGTTTTGTGCGCAAGGTTGAGATAGTTGGGGCCTGTAACTGTGTTTTGGTGAGCTTCTTCCTTTCTTTGAGGGTTTCTCAATCCCTTCTCAATCCAAAGTTCTGGCTCAGGCTGTGACTATAACTTTTATTGACCTAGATCTGATGGTGATAGTTAGGAATAATTCAAAAAAAATTCAGGGTTTATTGAACTGCACCACACATAAGTAATAGATATTAACCTATGTTAACACTAAAATTTGTAATTTGTTACATCATGATGTTTAATATTGCCAGGAGTTTTTTCTTGAAAAGAAAATATAAAATTTACACCTCTTGCACCACTGATAGAGATGTGCCTTGCTGTAATAAGATGATGGGCTCATGACTTATCTTTCTTGGACAAAACAAGGAATCTAGCCATAACTATGTACATATCTGGATACTCATCTTTTTTTCTCAAGCTATCATGTCAGGTGTAGAGGAAATGATGATATACAGAATAAGGAGAAAGACAATGCTGACAGTACATCCGGTTCCAATTTTCATCACACTATGTGCTAATATATGCTCTCAATGATAATATGCCACCTTGCGCTATCTACACACGTAACATGTTCTTCTTTTGTATAATTATATACACTATAAAATTATTGTATGCTTACCTTTGGTGGAATTTCAGAGTTGAAAGGACATGAAGTTTCCACGCGAGGGGAGTTAATTTTGGTTGTCCTTTGTTTCATAAAAAAATGTTGGTAGCATTTAGAACTATGTTTATTTGGTGTAACCGGAATTAATCACTGGTTAAACATATATAAGGAGTCTCTCTATTGGAAGGGGAAAATATAATATTAGACACCATTTATTTTTCTGCTCGCTGATGCATGCAATGTATCATTTGGCCTTGATTTAATGTACTGCACTTTTCTTCATTGCTCTCTGTTCTTTAATAAGTCAGACTCATATAGAACCTGATATTTCTTAGTGATGTCTTCAGATCCCATGAATGTCATTTTGCACCGAAGGTTTGTAACCATTGGGGAATGTTTTCTTGCTCTGATGTATCAAGTTGCCATGGGGGTGATCTAGAGGTGAAAGCCAGGAAGCCATCTCCTGATATTTTCCTTACTAGCAAGCTTAATGCGGAACACTTATATTTCAGTACTTGTTTGTTTAATTGTGTTATTTATCTGCGGGTCTCTTCCTTGTCCAAAGTATGTCGTACCTAATCAAGACATGTTCATTTAATTTACCCGTCATGTAAATGACACAACATGATTCACTTGTGTATAGTGTAAAAATATATTTATTTATGGCACGCAGGTGTTCAAATTATAGTTGTGCAACGTGTATAGTGTAAAAATATAATTACTAAGGGAAGTGACATCACAGTGGTCGTGCTTGGTCTTCTCCGAGTCTCTGCTTGTGGTTTGTGTTCTTTAGATCTGTTCATGCCCTGATATTGCTATCTGATTTCATCTTCTCTGGACTAATTAGGGCTTTGCTTTTGTTTGCACCAATTCGAGATAATGGTCATGACATGCAGCAGCTAAGACAACAAGGTCAAGCCCAGGCTTAGGCCTGATGATGAACACAATTAGATGCGGGTAGTTCCTTGCATCCTCATGTTAGAACTACTTTTTTTTACGCTCCTGCTTCTACAGATTAGCTGCCTACTTACCTTTAAACACAATGTGTCTGAGATAACACGGCGAATAGTCCGGACAACGACACCCCCTCTATGGGCTTGAATTGTGGTCATGGGCGCTTGTTTGATGTTCGAACATGCCTGGACGTATGAGGGAGAAATGCGTTTCGACCTTGAAGACTACCTTAATCATTAATTTATTTTATTTATATGCATGGTAGCCCGTAGCAACACACGGGCGTTCTACTAGTGTCGATAGTAGCAGAGCCAGTCCACTTGCTTGGCAGGCCTAGGCTACAGGCTACCCTAGGCTCACGACGCTTGAACGCCACGAGAGCTGTTTGGGCCGGCTCAATATAGGTTCCTTGGGAGCGGGTTTAAGAAGCTTCTATGACTGGTCGGGACCAATTTAAGAAGCTTTCATGTAGTTTTTTTTTTTGCGTCTTTTTTGCGTCATCCTTCATACTTTCCTTCTGGTTTTCAGTTTTCTCTGTTTCTTTATCAGCTTTCTTCGGGTTTTTTAGTTTTTTTTAACCAAAAGGGGTTCCCCCCGCTCTAACCTTTATAAAGCCAAAGCACAGTCACCAACATAGCCTGTTTAACAGCGCTCGGCGGCAACCGGAGAGTAGCTGCCACAGAAAGAAAGCCACGTTTAAGTTGCCCTATTACAAGTTTTAGGCAGAGCTAGACAGGAAACATAACCAGGAGGCATACATGCCAGCTTACAAAAGATCAAAGCTAAGATGTGCAAACTAGCAGTACGCAGCCCAGCGACGCTCCGACGAAGCCTTAGTACCACGCAATCCTAAGCAATTCCCCTCTTTGGTGGTCCAACAGCCTTATGCACCGGAGAAGAAGCGCACCCTGAGCCTCTGAACATAGAATTTTCCATTGCCTGATCGTTGCATCCAATAGATCCAAAACACAGCGTATACTTCGCCATCTTCGCCCCTGGAAAACGAAATCATGTCGCAAACGCGATAAGCTCCACAAGGCAGCAACAGTAACAATGTTTAAAGCTTCAAAATATTTTCTCCTCTTCCAGAAGGAAGATAGCACATCAAAAGAATCAGGCGCAGTAACATTAAAACTGTTAGCTACCAGGTCCCAAACATTTCTAGCAACAATGCAATCAAAGAACAGATGTTGGATAGTTTCAGACTCATTACAAAAGACACAGGACATGTCATCTACATGTCTGTGCTTGGCAAGGTTATCTCTAGTTAAGTTCTTATTATAGTAGATCAGCCATAGAAAAACATGGATATTGGGTAGAACTTTGATTTTCGAGATATCATCTTTAATCTCAGCAGAGACCCCACCAAAGTTAATTAACTTATAAAAGGATTTGACAGAGTATTTGCTAGAAGATCCCAGCATCCAGACATGTTGATCTGGAGAGTCAGATAAAGACACTTGCTCAACTACCTTAATGAGTTCATTCCATCTAACTAAAGTCCTTTCCTAAACACATCTCCTAAAAGTAAGGTGAAGTTCACCATCCACCCAGCCCTGTGCAAGAGTAGATTCCTGCTGTTGACAGATATCATACAGGTCCCAAAATGTAGTCTTAAGAGAACAATCTCCAGTCCAGATATCATGCCAGAAGGCAATACTCTTGCCATCCCCAGGGACCCATCTATAGAAATTCTTTGAAGCTACAAGAGCCCAAGATAAGCTTTTCATAAATGGCGACCCCAGGATC
This sequence comes from Aegilops longissima, assembly GCA_021605205.1. Lineage (NCBI taxonomy): Eukaryota > Viridiplantae > Streptophyta > Magnoliopsida > Poales > Poaceae > Aegilops > Aegilops longissima. The sequence goes on along the minus strand of CM038681.1, from coordinate 584,448,545 downwards.
ACCCTAATGCTAAAAAAATTAGGACTGGTTGTGTTGTATTTGTAAGCCAGATTCTTCTTCCAATCACTATCCCTATCATCATAAAATCTCCTCCCCCATGAAGCCAAAAGGGCCATGTTAAAATCTCTAAGGTTGGGAACCCCCATACCACCAAACTCTTTTCTCCTGGAGATCAATCCCCAGTTAGCAAGGTGATATTTATGATTATCACCCACATTCCCTCCAAAAAAGTGAGACATTTGAGAGGTAATCATATCAATAGCCCTTTTGGGAAATTTAACAATAGACATTAAATAAGCAGGAATACTGGCAATGCAAGTAGTAAGCAGGATCAATTTGCCCCTATAGGAGAAAAATCTCCCCAACCAGCCAGATATGTTCTTGATAATTCTATCAATGATGGGTTGAAGATCTTCCCTTCTAAGTTTTTTAAAATGAAGAGGGACTCCTAAGTATTTAAAGGGGAAATCCCCAAACTGACAGTAGAAAACCTCGGCAAAATCTTTAGAAAGCTGCTCCGAGATATTAATAGCATGTAAATCACTTTTATGAAAATTAATCTTCAAGCCAGATATATTTTCAAAACATGATAGGATATTTGCTTGGGTTCTTTAGTTTTTTCTGTTTTTAATACATGTCTACTTTTTCAATACACATTGTATATATCTGGAACATTTATTTACATATTTTAAATATTTTTAAATACTCGATGAATAGTTTTGAATATGTGTTATATAAATACATGTCGAACATTTTCTTGAATGGCACCAAACATTCTTTTACATTGTATAAATATATTTCTTAAATGGCATGTAATTTTTTGAATGATGCGAAACCCTTTCTGAAATAAATGAACATTTCTTTATCTTGTATAAACTTTTCCTAAAATTGTAGGGATATATTTTTGTAGCACCTGAACATTTTTAAATGTAACATACATTTTTTTAATGATATTAACATTTTTTCATATTTGTGCGAACTAAACTTTTACAACGCACTAACATTTTTTAATGTACGGTTAACGTCTTTTAAAATTTAAACTATATTATTTAGTTTAATTTTAAAAATCCTTACCTAATAATAAAGCACCAACCGCTTTTGCACGCTCACCATAGCGGCATTTTTGCAAAAAAAAAGGTCCCTGTACTTTTTAATAATTGAACTTGTATTCCCTTTTTAAGTGGATCTGGGAAAACGCTTCGTTTAAATAAAACAAACCCTAGATCTGTCAGAATTCCGCCCGCGATCCTTTAGTTAGTTGGCTAAAATTAAAAAAAGGCGAATTCTTCTTATCCAGCCGCTCGCACTCTGTCCTGCGCCGTCGGCAGCCCTCTTCGGCCTCCGCTGGTCCTAGCTCTGTCGGATGTCCGACACGGCGCCGCCCTTGTCTGCGGCGGAGATGGCTACGACACATCCAACAGCCCCCACCAACCGCCGGGAACCATTGCATGCACCGCCGGACCGCCGTGCTCCTCTAGACTGCCACATCATATCCTTACCACAACTACGACCCCGCCCCTGCCTGCATCTTGCACCGACGCCGGTCTGCCGCGAGGACAGAGCGGCACCACCGCCCTCGTGCTCCTGCTGGCGACCGCGGCCTTCGGCCTCTAGCTGCAGCAACACTGCATCCCCCCGCGGTGGCCTTGCTGTCTCATCTCCTCTCTCCAATGTTTGGGTGTGATGCTAGCGTGATGTGTGTGTTGATGGATCCGATGTAGACCAACGTGAATTAATTGATTAGTTTGACTTTTGTGCACCCGTACCTGGAAATTCAGGTAAGTGCAATGCATTGATAATAGCGAAGGAATGTGCTTTCTGAATTGCATCCTGATGGTTTTGGACAAACCAGGTCATCAAGCTAGCTATTGTACGGCAGCTCTATTTCAGGTCAGTTGGTAATCAGGATTCAAGATATCCATCAATTTATCAGCCCGGAATGTAGGACAGATGGGGTTGCAACCGGGAGCCTCGCGTCCGCTCACCATTGCGCCTGCACGGCACCGTGATGGACCCGCTGGCACTGGCCAAGTCGACATTGGGCAGTGACAGAGTCTACAGAGTTTACCAATTAGATGGTTGTGGCGAGAACCGAACCATGTATGTTAGGCCATTACTTTACTTGACGGAGATCGAAGTACTGATGGTTATATTTGTGGTTACAATTTGTTAGAAGTAATACTGATTTGCAACCATTCTCTTTATCATGAAAATCAGTTTTTTTTTTTATTTTGAAAATCATGTATTTCTGCATCAACAATATGGTCGGTCATTTTTTGAATTTGATGTAGTCATCAATTTGATCTGAATGGTAGCTTACTCTTGCCTTTTTTTTCACTGTCAACATTCTTTAAATTACATGTCTTTCTTCTGAATCTGATTTACATGAACAAAGCAAGGTAAGCAGACCTACTTAAGTTCATCTTCTTTGATTGCAGATGGAGCAGACCATGTTCGTGGGCTCATGGTCATCCATGGTTAGCCTTGGTTCCTCATCAACCATCACTGGTTTGGTGTCCGGCAAGCCATCAGTCTTCGAGTTTGAGGCTAAACAAAACTGCCTCTTTCTAGATGTTTAGAAATTGACAATTCAAAAACATGATTGACCATCGTCTAGAAGCCCCCAAACCAGATCAAGGTCGCCAAATTGGAACTGAAAAAATGATGCTAAAGAAATAAGGCGTTATTTGTATCCCTTCTTCGGCAGAGGAGCAGTACAGACATGCATGAACAAAGTGACTGGTCTAATTGATTAAATTTCCACATCATATGTAATTTATTGTGTTTTTCTTCTCACTCTTTTGTTACTTTTTCTATACAACTTTCATGTCTAAAGAGAACTAACCATGTAATTCATTTTATTTGTGTATTATTTTGCTATGGATGTATGCTATTTTTATTCTCCTGCTGCAACACACGGGCATTTTTGCTACTATATATAAAACAGAATTAATAAAGAAGCAGAGAAGAAAAAATGCAGGAAACTACTTGGGTCGGTCCGATAGTAGCGACGGGTGGCACCTCTTGAAGCGCCATTTCCTATTCGACGCTCGCTGCGTAAAAGTGTCATCCCTTCGCACAGGGACGAACGAACGAGCAACGGAGTGGGCTAGCCCATTAGTGTAGGGTCTTTTTTGGTTTTCTACCGGACATTTTCTCTTGGCTTCTGTTACTTTTTATGGTTTTTTTCGTTTACCTATTTTTTATAAATTTTTCATTTTCAAAAATACTCATCACCTTCAATTTTTGTTTAGAAATAAAAAATCTTTTTTGGCAAAAATCATTGGATTATCTGTCCATGTTTCCAAAAACTGTCGCGTAATTAAAAATGGTTTGGAATTTCAAATTTTTGTTCATGTTTTTGAAAAACTATTTGCGCTTTGAAAAAAATGTTCGGTATTTCAACAATTGCACACTTTTCCACAAAAATCTTCAAATTTTGTTTAGAATTTGAAAAAGGTTTGATATATTTCGAACGGGTGGGGCTAGGATTCTGCCCGGCAAGAGGTTGGCATGGAATCTGGTGGACGCATTTTGGGCTAGACTGATGTCGATAATAGCATAGCTCGCCCTCTAGTTTGGCAAGCCTGGGCTACGAGCCACCCTAGGCTCCACCGGAGCTATATCTAGCTTACCACGAGACAGTCTGCAAAATAACACTTAAGGGTTATCTCTTGCAAATGTCACTCCAACCTTGTCAAGCGTCGACAAAGTGGCGCACATGTAATGTGTCGTTTGTCGCAACCTGTGAGTTTTTTTTCGTTAATTTAAAACGTTTTATCTCTTAAACTCTGCATCCCAATTGCGAACTATTTTTACCCTTGGATTTCTCATGGCGAGATCCTCGAAACTAGATCCCATATAATAGGTTTTGACAAACTTTTTTCTCATGAAAAAACAAACAAAACAGAAATGATAAAAAAGAAAATCAAAAAGCCGGCAACCAAAAAAATTGAATGACAAAAAAAGGGAGTCGAAAGCACAATTTTTTACTCGAGAAGCAAAGTCCGCGTAAGCAAGTCCGTCCTCTTGAGAAGTAAATATACGCTACTTGAGGAAGCATAGATCCTTTCCCTTTCCGAGAAGCATAGTTATGCTTTTCGTGAAAATAATTTTGTGCCTTCATGAGAAGCAAATATATGTTTCCCTTGGAAGCACACATTATTTTTCCTTTTGAAGGTACTTCTCATGGAAGCAAATCGGTGCCTCCACAAGCAACAAATATGTGCTTCTCGTGAAAGCACATATTTTTTATTTTTCGAGAAGCATAATTATACTTTTTGAGTAATCAAATATGTGCCTCCATAAGAAGAAAATTCTTCTCGTGAAAGCATAAAAAATCCACAAATAAAAAACCATGAAAAAAAAATCTCTAAGACATAGGGAAAACGGGCGAAAACTGAAAAGTAAAAGTAAAAACAAAATACCCCACCTAAACCCCGAAAATGCATACCAAAAAAATCCAGAAGTAGCACTCGCACGCAACATGTGGTGGTGGTGGTGGGACACCACTTGGCGTACTCACAGGCACCGAATATGACCCTTGAAGGTCCCCCGTAAGGGGTAACCTCCAGTTAGTTGCTCTCGACGATCTGCCTCACATGTGATCGCCGGATGAGCTGGCTCAGTATACGTTTCGAGTAGCGGGTTTTAGGAAACTTTGGTTTCTACGTGTCTTTATCAGGTTCTTTTAGTTTTTTTTCTTAGTACATGGCTACTTCTTTTAATACACACCGCATATTTTGTATTTATCTAGAAATTTTTTGATACACGTTGAACATTTTTTACATACATGATGCACATTTTTTAATATGTGCTAACTATTTTATAAATACATTTGGAAAATTTTCTTGAATGATACTGGACATTTTTAACGTTGCATAAATACTCTTTCAAATGGCATGCACATTTTCTTAATGATACTCCTTCATAAACTAATATAAGAGTGTTTAGATCACTAATTTAGTTATCTAAACGCTCTTATGTTAGTTTACAGAGGAGTAATAAACTTTTTTAAATTACATAAACATGTTTACATTGTGTAATTTTTTAATAAAATGTCAGATACTTTTTGTTGCACATGAACATTTTTTAAATGTCACAAATATTTTTTTGGCATGCCATAAAAAATTAAAAGTTGGGCGAACTAATTTTTACAATGCACGCATTTTTTAATTGCATAGTTAACGTTTTTAGATTAATCAATTAATTAAATTTGTAAATATATGTAAATATCTTTATAATATATAAAAATTAAAAAATGAATAAATGAAGGAGCAAAGAAGAAAACAAAATGCAGGAAGCTAATTGGGCGGCCCAATAGTACCAACCGGGGCGCCCATTTTGGCAAATTTCCTATTCAATACTTGTTGCGTCAAAGTGACGAGCGAGCACCAGAGTGGGCCGGCACATTAGTCTAAGAAGGCAAACAAATAAACACGAGAGAAGATAAAAAGAAAAAGAAAAACACAGTTCACGACCTCCGAGAAGGTCCCAAAACAGGCAAAAAATGGATGGGAACCCGAGGTTCCCAAGACCGAGAAAACTTTTTTGCAAATTTCATAGTGAACTTTGTTTTGAATTTTTGTGAAAATATTCAAATCCATGAAAATTTGTAAAACAATTGATGAACTTTTCAAATCCGCATGCTCCCGGCCCAACACATGCCCGACGAGAGCAATGTCGTCGCCTAGTTGGACCAAGGCCTAAGCGTTTTATTTCTTTTCTATTTTTTCATTTGATTTCATATTTTGTTAATTCATTTTTTCTCTTTTTTGAATACCAAAATACAAGTTGTAACTAACTTTTTAAACTAGTGATTTAAAAAATATATTTATTAAATGTAAAAAAACATTTACTGCTTTCAATTTTATCCCTTTGTATTTATTAGTTGCGGTCATTTCAAGGATGTCCAAAAAACACCATGTTCAACGGAGATTATTCGGTAAGGTCAGAACGGTTGATCTGAGAGCATGTTATTTTTCAACATCTTTGAAATGGCCCCAATTTCCCCACCAAAAAAGACGAAGAAATGGATCCCATTTTTTTCATGGCCTTTTACGAGCAATTCAAGGCACCATGCCAAAGTTGATTTGGTTTTCGACAAATTCTGCATTTTCTGGAGTTTCCTTTGTAAGAGAAGACCGATAAAATGGTCGAACATGTTGCAACTTGCATACGGTGTCGAAAATTGTTTAACCTAGCATGGTTGCCTACCATGGTCACTCCCATCCGGGTGCATCCTCCATTGAACATGGTCTAGTTCTGAACATTTTTTAAATGACCCCAACTTTTGCAGGCAAAGGGCATGCCCGTGGTAAGGATCCATGCCGGTTTGAATGATTTCCGACAAAATATGCAAGTTATGACACATCCGACCATTTATCTACCTTTTTTAACCGAGAGAACCCCGGAAAAGTCAAATTTGTCGAAACCAAAACAACTTGGCATGGTGCGTTTAATCGGTAATATAAGATCATGGAAAGATTTGGGGTGAGTTAATGGATGCCGCAAAAACATGCTCTCAAATAGACCCTTCTCGCCTACCGAACACCTCTGTTGAACATAATCTATTTTTGGACATGGATGAAATCACCCCAACCTTTTCCAGTAGGCGGGCATGCCCATGGTAGGCACCCATGCCAGGTTTGAATGAATTCCCCACAACGTATGCATGTTGTGTCACGTCCGGCCATTTATCAGCTTGTTTTCATCGAGAAAACTCGAGAAAATGAAAGAATTGTAGAAAACTTAAATAGCTTGACATGGTGCCTTGATTTGATCATAGAAGGAGGTGGAAAAATTAGGCCTTTCGAAGGATGTTGAGAAACAACGCACCCTCAGGTAGAGCCTTCTAGCCAACCTGAGCACCCCTTCATTAAACATGGTCTAGTTTTGGGCATTCTTAAAATGACCCCAACCTTTTCAAGCAGGTGGGCATGACCATGGTAGTCATCCAGGTTTGTACGATTTCTGACACCGTATGCAAGTTGCGACACGGTCGCTCATTATCGAGCATTTTTTTACCGAGAAAACTATGAAAAATGCAATACTTGTCGAAAACCAAAACAACTTGGCATGGTGCCTTGAATTGGTCATACAAGGCATGAAAAAAATTGGGGCCATTTCAAGCATGTCGGAAAACGACGTGCTCTTAGACGGAACCATCTCGCTTACTCGAACACCTCCGTTGATCATGGTCTAAGTTTCCTTTTTCCATCTTTCGTAGTGCGTCTAATATAACGCTAAAAAAAAGACTCTGGTTTTCCTTTTCAACCGGGCTGGTTTTTTATTCAGTTTTTACATGGGTTTCTATATTATTTTGTTTTTATTTTCTTTTATTGATTTTGAAAAAATTTCATCAATAATTCAAATTAAGTTCATTGATTTGTAAAAAAATAACAAAGTTTAAAAAATTCATTGATTTAGAAACAAAGTTTATCAATTTATAAAAAAGACCAACAATTTTCAAAGAAAAATTGCCAACTTGCGAAATAGTTCACGAATTTGTGAAGAAAACTGATCAATTTTGGGGAAAAAAAGTTCACTGGTTTGAACGAAAAATTCAAGAATTTAAAATTTTGTCGTCATTTTCGATTAAAAAATCATGAATTATAAAAACTTCACGCATTTAAGAAACAAAAAAGAAAAGAAAAAAACAACCAGAAGATGTTGCGCTTTTCAAGTGTTGTATTTCAATTATAACTAAACTTATTTAACACTTGATGTCCGGTTGCTTAGCTGGTTAATGTGGCTGTGCTAATTGTTGAAGGACCTAGGTTTGAATCCTGCAGCAATCACCCTTTTTGCGGTTTCAAAAAAAAGAAAGGATGAATGTGCTGAATGGGCCGGCACAGCACGGCAGGGTGTGTTAATGTACAGCGTATAGGTGATTCTAAAAAAAAAGTTTATAAAAAATGCCTATCATGCCCTTACTTATGAAGAGGTATGGGCTAATCTGAGCCGTCCTTGTGTTTAGGGGGGGTGTACGAAGCAGAAGTGTAGGTTTGTTTGATGGATTTCTACCGGTCTTTTTTATGCTGCTTTCTTTTACTTTTTTGTAGTTTATTTTTTCCCTTTTTTCGTAAATTTGTAATTAAAAAACTCAGAATCTAAAAAGCAATTTTATTTACAATGCAAGTCTCTTTTTACCCTTTACAAATTGTACGAAAGGTTGTCTTAACTACAATGATATTATTTCAATACCAAGTATATATTAAATACATATCATCAATATTTTATTGAACCCACTGTAATATGGTACACACGTCTGATAGAAAATGAATAAAAAGAGTGTCAATTATGAGGTACCAACCTCCTAATAAACATCTCGTGTACTCAGATTTTTCTATTTGCATATATTTAGTCGTAAAGATCACTATGAATGTATATTTGTATACCAATGCTTAAAGGTATTTATTATGATACTTAGTGACACATACTTACATATACACCGCATTAGTACAAAACTCACAAATAATCCAAGAAGACATGTAATTTTCTCATTTGTTATTTGATCACATTTAAGTCGAAATTATTCAAATATGTTTTAACTCGTATTTTATTGAGAAATATAAGTTTTGTTACAATATATTGTTAACATTTACGATAATAATTACCTATGATCATAAGTTTGAAAAAAATGAATTATAAACAACTAGTGAAGTTTAGCATAGATAGTGATATTTATCTGACTAGGCCCAATATTTGTTGGACAGGTCCTCGGGACAAAGTTTGTTACATAGATGTTATGGGCAGTATTCAACCTCTTAGAACATGATTGAAGGCTAAGAGCATCTCCAGCCGTTGGCCCCCCAGGGGGCGCCTAAAATCGCTGCCTGGGGGTGAGCCGGCGCAAAAAATCGGCCTGGGGGCGAGTTAGTCCCCAGCTGCCGGCCCCAGGGCCGCCCCCAAGCGTGTTCAAAAAATAAAAGTATATAGCAAATTTGGGCAAAGTTCGGCGAAGTTCGGCAACGTGGCAAATTTCGGCCAACTTGGGCATATATTTCGACAAAGTTCGCGGATTTTCATTACATAGTAAATAAATAAACTAATCTAAAAAAGAAACTGGCCGAACGCCGAGTAGTCGCCGCCATCCTCACCGCCTTCGTCATCGTCGGCCTTCTCCTCCTTGCTGGCGCCCTGCTGACCCTCCCGGCGTCGCCATGGCGGATCGGGTGGCGGCGGCGGCGTCATCGTCGTCGCCGCTGTCGATGACGACGACTCCTCCTTCGTCGCCCCGGCGGCGCTCCATAAGCGCCGCAGGCGGCGATCGGGCGCTTCGCCGCCGTCTTGAGTCTGGCGTGCCCATTCAAGGGTCGCGTCGTCGTCGAGCTTGACCTCGCCGTGCTCCGTCTTCACGGCAGGGAGACCCGGCTCCGCCTTCACCGACGCGAGCCCCGGCTCCGTCTTTGGCTTGACGAAGCGCGGAGGAGGAGCCGGCGAGGAGGCGCGCCGGCCGCCCTCGTTGATGACGATACCGGTGCTGCGAGTGCGCCGGCCGAGCGGCGTCTCCGCGGCGGGCTCGGCCTTGACGCCGAGCAGCGCTGGAGTGCCGGAGGACTGCGAGGAAGAGCGTAAGGAGGAAGAAGAGGAGGACCCGAACCACCTTGGCGCCCATGGCCCATGGCGTCGGCGGTGCGCCGGGGTGGCCGCCCTCGCCGGGGGGTACGCCAACGGCGGGTCGTTGCCGCCCTCGAGGTGCGTCAGCATGCCCTCGAGTGTGCAACCGGGGACGCCCCACCACAGGTGGCGTCCCTCGCTGTTCCTCAGGCCACCGACCACCGCCGCGCCGTTGGTGGACGCCAGCCGCTGCTGCTGACGGCGCTCGAAGTATGCCGCCCAAGTCGCGTGGTTGTCGGCGGCGTACTGGGGGAGGGAGAGCTTGGCGTCGGTGAGCGAGGCGCGCACGACCTCGAACTCGTCGGCGAAGTAGGAGGGTTTAGCCACGGCATCGGGCAACGGGGGAATGGGCACTCCCCCGTTGCTGAGCCTCCAGCCCGTCGGCCCGGCGCGCATGTCCGGCGGCGCCGGGATGTTCGCCTGGAACAGGAGCCACGACTCCTGTTCGCGGAGCATGCGGCGGCCGAAGCCGTTGGCCGCCGCCTCGTCTCCGAGGAAACGCTGGGCCATCGGGAGAGGGAGAGGGAGAGGGAGGGGCTGGGCGGCGGCTCACGGGAGAGGGAGAGGGAGGGCTCGGCGGCGACGCTCGGGAGAGGTAGAGATCGGCGGCGAGGGCGGGGCTGGTGTGGCCACAGGCGAGCGAGGCCACCGGCTTATATAGCCGCGCCGCGCCCGTGTGTACGCGTGCAAGGGAGGGGAGGCATCGGCGCGCCGTCCCGTGACGCGCCGCCCGTGACGAATCAATGGCAAGGCTGACCGGCGGCAGCCTTGCCATTGATTCCCCGCGAGAAACCGAGGCGTTGGGGAAGACGAGGCGCGGTGTCGCTGATGCGGCTGAACCCGCGTCTTTTTCGCGCCAAAACCGCTCGCCCCGGCGCCCCCGGATGCCCCCCAGCGCGCCGGGTTCGGCCTGGGTCCGCCGGCGCTGATTTCGGTCTAGGCCGGCGAAAATCGGGCTCCTGGGGCGCGACTGGGCCGTTTTTTCGGCGCCGGCGCGAAAAAATCGCCTGGGGAGGCCTTCCTGGGGGCGCGGCTGGAGATGCTCTAATATGTGAACCTGGTTGGGGAAGAAAAAGAGTTGGTGGTGGAACAGGGTTCAATGCCCACCTCCTTGTTATGAGGAATTTTGTTTCAGCAAATTTGATCGGCTCCACGAAACATGGATATCTCTAATTGAGAATGAGTTAGAGAACATGAGTTGGTTTTTATCTTCTAGTGTGAGTAGTCAGCGTTGTTTCAAGGTGAGAGGGGGTGGGGGAGGGAAGAAGATATACTTGTTGTCTCCGAATGGTGAAAGTAAAGGGGACAATCGAAAGGTTGCTAACAAGATTATTCACCCCCTTCCAGCAATCTGGTAAGGAAATATTTATGTGCATGATTTGGATTCTGGTACATTAGAGTCTCTTCTTTCAATGCCATTCATGATAGTGTCACTGTTTTGGATCCATTTTGAGTGCTTGCAGTTGGTGAGTCGCTTTGTATTTATTTTCTTTTCTGCATGATTGTGCAAATTATCCTCGTTGATTTACAAGATTAATTTTCTTGTAGTTTCAGTAGGGATATGCTTAAATTATATCCCTGAAGCCCCATCACTTCACTTCTTGTGTTTTTTCTCCGTTTTCTGGACCATCACATTCACATTTGTTGTTCCACCCTTAGTTGTTGCCACTCCAGTTCTGAGCCTTTAGCCCTGGACTACCAGTTTGAAAATTTGTAGTTGTTTGTGATGAGGGAGTAAATGGAAAGAAGTATAGTGCATTGTGAGTTGCCTTCTTTGGCGTTTATGTCTCTCCGGAAGCTTGCTCAATTTTGTATTTCCTCTCACATGATTATCAACTGTGCCTAGCCCTTGAAATTTATGATCATTGTCCCACTATTGATATCTGAATTGGCCTTAGTATTCTCATTTGCTTTCCTTCTCTCCAGCTAGTCATGCCCTCGACTGTTTGGAGGCAACACGCATATGTGCCTCAGTCACGAATATTTTTCTTGGAAATATTTAGTCAGGCATTCCAGTGCCATTTCTGAGCCTCAGTCATATTCTCTTGTATCCTTAATCTTATTGATAATTTCTTGGACATTCTATTAATTTCTAGAAACATAGTCTCTGATAAATAGCTGTTGAAAGACTCAAAAATAGTAGTATTATAAACTTTTTATTGCATCCTGCACCTGCTATAGAATTATGCACTTATTGGGGAGGCAGAGAACGAATGGCAGATCATTGCATGCCGTAGTGGTGAGAAAATTGGAGACACTTGAGTGAGTTGGGTGCCTCTCCTCCTCTTATAATGTGAGCAAGGGGTGGAGGAAGGGCAAAGGCAACCCACCAAAGGTGGAAGAAAAGCCCCATGGGGGGCTTTTCCACCCTTGGTCGGCCAAGCTAGGAGCTCCCTCACGAGGTCCCGACCTCCCCCAAACCATGATCCACTATCATTGGGATAAATCCCCCAAAGGGGGGCTTTCCTACCCAATCAAAAGACATCAAAAGGGGGCTGCCCCCTAAAAAGGGCTTTACCAAAAAGCACTCCCCCGAATTGTGGGATCTAGTCCCCTCACGATGGGACAAGATGTTTTCTGTGAACGTTCTCTCTGAAAAATTCTAGAAGGTCTAGAACATTTCCACACTCTCGAAAATAATCATGGGCACGCTCCAAAACATTTCTGGTATGATGATTTTACTCCGAAACACTTCCGGTTTTCTCTCCGGAACTCTTTCATCGTCTCCAAAACTTTTCCCGTGACTTTCTCTCGGACTCCCTGTCTAGTACTCAGCGATAGATGACCCTTAAGTGTGTGACCCTGTAGGTTTGGTGAAGTATAGACATGACCGGAACACTTTCCGATCAATGATCAATAGAGGAACCGTGGACATCCATATTGACCCCTATATCCACAGGAATAAATATTTGAGTGAACATGTAGTTACGAGATGTTGTTCTGTTGCTTCGCGATATGTTACAAAAACCTAAGGTGAGATTTAATGACATCCCCGTGAACCAAAAATTTGCTCACTATGCCACTTACCTCGTTACCGGTTTTATTCTCTTTTCTCGCTAACGCATTCTAGCATCCATGTGATCAAGTCACACCGTGTCTGGAAGACGACGATTTATACCGTAACACTGAGACGGCCCTAAGAATATCTCTCCATCCTCGGAGGATCAAACCCCAATCTTGATCTTTCTAGTCTCTTGTAACTCTTTTCCGTGAACCCGTAAGCCGCCGTAATAGCCACCCTATTATAGATGATGTTTAACAAACCCGGAAGTTCACGAAGCAAGTACGAAGGAACTCGATACTCTCATGGTATAAGATATTATGAAAACATATAACTTTGTCTGTGTTATAAAACCATTAAATCATGACGAATGTATCTCATAGCATTTCATCAATTGGGTCAATTCAACACAAGTGTTTTTCTAACATTATGTCCTCAAAGTTGTCGGCATAGTCATGCCCATGATCAGGAAAGTGTGACCATCATGCAATGCTGGAGCTAGTCTTAGAGGCATAACTAGAAATATATTTTAATGTTTATTATTCCACACATGCACATGGGTTTTCGTCTAATCTTTTATGGATATAAGGGCTCAAGGACCATTGCAGTTATAGCATAGAACAAACATCAATTACAAACTTGGAGATAAACAACAACTATTATTATTGATTCTAGGGCACATCTCCTACAGGTAATGAAACCAAACCTGGCTCTTCCTTTTAAATAGCTCCCGTTTCACAAAGGTTTTAGTTGATGAATAAGTGGATGTAGCTGCCAGATATGTAGTACCATCTAGCTTGAAACTTTAGAGTTGACAATACTTCACATTTATGCTTGATGTATCAACATATATTTTTTATACCCCTCCATTTTTAAATACAAGGCCACTTTGGAAAATACATTTTGCATCTATACAAGGCCACCAACAGTAACAGAGGTAAAAAATGATGGCGTTGCTTTGTACTAGCAACCCATGATTTAACTACTCGCATGCATGCAACGCAGGATAATGACTGATACGTATCCAACATATCTATAACTTTTTGTTGTTCCATGCTATTATATTATCATTCTGGGATGTTTTATAATCATTTTTTTGGGACTAACCTATTGACATAGTGCCAAGTGCCAGCTGCTGTTTTTTGCATGTTTTTTACATCACAGGAAATCAATATCAAACGGAGTCCAAACACCGCGAAACTTTTCGTGGTTTTTTTATGGGCCAAAAGACCACCAATGGGCCAGAGCAGCACCTGGGGGTGCCCACCTCGGTGGCCTCCCGCACCCCCTCTTTACCCTATAAATTCACAAATATTCTGAAAACCCTCAGGGTTAACCTAGATCAAAAGTTTTGCTGCCGCAAGGCTCTGTAGCCACCGGAAACCAATCTAGACCCTGTTCCGTCACTCCGCCGGAGGGGGGAATCATCTCCTGTAGCCATCTTAATCATCCTGGCGGCCACCACGATGAGGAAGGAGGAGTAGTCCACCCTCGGGGCTGAGGGTTTGTACCAGTAGCTATGTGTTTAATCTCTCTCTCTCTCTCTCTCTCTCTCTCTCTCTCTCTCGTGTTCTTGAGATGTCACGATCTTGATGTATCGCGGGCTTTGTTAATATAGTCAGATCATATGGTGTTTTCCCCTCTCTATATTGTTGTGATGAATTGAGTTTTTCCCTTTGAGATTTTCTTGTTATCGGATTGAATACTTTTATGGATTTGAGAACACTTGATATATGCTTTGCAATTGAATACTCGTGGTGACAATGGGGTATCATATTGATTCACTTGATATATGTTTTGGCACTCAACTCGCGGATTCCCGAGGTGACATTGGGGTAATCTATGCATAGGGGTTGATGCACGTTCTTGTCTTTGTTTCTCCGGTAGAAATCTTGGGGCACTCTTTGAAGTTCTTTGTGTTGGATTGAATATTATGAATCTGAATTTGCTTTGGTGTTATTTTAGTACGAACTATTGGTTAGATCGATCGGAAAGAATAGCTTCGTGTTATTTTAGTACGAACTCTAGGATAGATTGATCGGAAAGAATATCTTTGAGGTGGTTTCGTACCCTACAAACAATTCCGTCTTATGTTCTTTGTTAGATAGGAACTTTGGAGTGATTCTTCGTTGCACCCTGAGGGACGGTTTTATGATCCAATTATATTAGCACTGTTGAGCGATTGCACTAGCGAAAGTACGGACCCTAGGCCTCATTTTCAAGCATTGCAATACTGTTTTTGTGCCCGTTTACTATTTGGTACCTTGCTGTTTTTATTTATTCAGATTATAAAAATATATTTCTACCATCCATATTACACTTTTATCACCATCTCTTCGCCAAATTAGTGCACCTATACAATTTACCATTGTATTTGGTGTGTTGGGGACACAAGAGACTCTTTGTTATTTGGTTGCAGGGTTGTTTGAGAGAGACTATCTTCGTCCTATGCCTCCCACGGATTGATAAATCTTAGGTCATCCACTTGACAGAAAATTGCTACTGTCCTACAAAACTCTGCGCTTGGAGGCCCAACACGTGTGTACAAGAATAAAGTTGCGTAGTAGACATCAAGCTTTTTTCTGGCGCCGTTGCCGGGGAGGTGAGTGCATGAAGGTATATCTATAGATCTTGCAATCGGATCTTTTAGTTTCTTGTTTTATCACTAGTTTGGTTCGTAAAAGAAAACTACAAAAAATGGAATTGAGGTTGCATCATATTATTCATCTTTATAATATCTTGAAGGAAATATGCCCTAGAGGCAATAATAAAGTTATTATTTATTTCCTTATATCATGATAAATGTTTATTATTCATGCTAGAATTGTATTAACCGAAACATAATACATGTGTGAATATATAGACAAACAGATGTCACTAGTATGCCTCTACTTGACTAGCTTGTTAATCAAAGATGGTTATGTTTCCTAACCATGAACAAGGAGTTGTTATTTGATTAACAAGGTCACATCATTAGTTGAATGATCTGATTGACATGACCCATTTCATTAGCTTAGCACTTGATCGTTTAGTATGTTGCTTATGCTATCTTCATGACTTATACAAAGTTCCTGCAACTATGAGATTATGCAACTCCGTTTACGGAGGAACACTTTGTGTGCTACCAAACGTCACAACGTAATCTGGGTGATTATAAAGGTACTCTACAAGTGTCTCCGAAAGTATATGTTGAGTTGGCATGAATCAAGATTAGGATTTGTCACTCCGATTGTCGGAGAGGTATCTCTGGCCCTCTCGGTAATACACATCACATAAGCCTTGCAAGCATTGCAACTAATGAGTTAGTTGTGAGATGATGTATTACGGAACGAGTAAAGAGACTTTCCGTAACGATATTAAACTAGGTATTGGATACCGACGATCGAATCTCGGGTAAGTAACATACCGATGACAAAGGGAACAACGATATTGTTATGCGGTTTGACCGATAAAGATCTTCGAGAATATGTAGGAACCAATATGGACATCCAGGTTCCGCTATTGGTTATTGACCGAGAATAGTTCTAGGTCATGTCTACATAGTTCTCGAACCCGTAGGGTCCGCACGCTTAAGGTTTCGATGACAGTTTTATTATGAGTTTATGAGTTTTGATGTACCGAAGGAGTTCGAGTCCCGGATGAGATCGGGGACATGACGAGGAGTCTCGAAATGGTCGAGACGTAAAGATCGATATATTGGACGACTATATTCGGAGTTCGGAAAGGTTCCGAGTGATTCGGTATTTTTCGAGTACCGAGAGTTACGGGAATTCGTATTGGGCCTTAATGGGCCATACGGGAAAGGAGAAAAGGGCCAAAAGGGTGGCCGCCGCCCCCCTTGGACTAGTCCGAATTGGACTAGGGAGGCGCCCCTTCCTTCCTTCTCCTTTTCCTTCCCTTTCCTTCTCTCCTACTCCTAATACATGGAAGGGTTCCTAGTTGGACTAGGAAAGGGAATCCTACTCCCGGTGGGAGTAGGACTCCCCATGGCGCCATAGTAGAGGGCGGCCTCCTCCTCCTCCCTCCTTTATATACGGGGCAGGGGCACCCCATGGACACACAAGTTGATCTTCGTGATCGTTCCTTAGCCGTGTGCGGTGCCCCCTCCACCATATTCCACCTCGGTCATATTGTAGCGGTGCTTAGGCGAAGCCTGCGACGGTAGAACATCAAGATCGTCCACCACGCCGTCGTCTTGACGGAACTCCTCCCGACGCTTTGCTGGATCGGAGCCGGGGATCGTCATCGAGCTGAGCGTGTGCTAAGAACTCGGAGGTGCCGGAGTAACGGTGCTTGGATCGGTCGGATCGTGAAGACGTCGACTACATCAACCGTTGATATAACGCTTCGCTTCGGTCTCACGAGGGTGCGTGGGCGGACACTCTCCCCTCTCGTTGCTATGCCATCACCGTGGTCTTGCGTGATCGTAGGAAATTTTTGAAATTACTCGTTCCCCAACATGGCATCCGAGCCTGGTTTTATGCGTTGATGTCATATGCACGAGTAGAACACAAGTGAGTTGTGGGCGATATAAGTCATACTGCTTACCAGCATGTCATACTTTGGTTCGGCGGTATTGTGAGATGAAGCGGCCCGGACCGACATTACGCGTACGCTTACGCGAGACTGGTTTCACCGCTGCGAGCACTCGTTGCTTAAAGGTGACCGGCGGGTGTCTGTCTCTCTCATTTTAGTTGAACCGAGTATGGCTACGCCCGGTCCTTGCGAAGGTTAAAACAGCACCAACTTGACAAACTATCGTTGTGGTTTTGATGCGTAGGTAAGAACGGTTCTTGCTCAGCCCGTAGCAGCCACGTAAAACTTGCAACAACAAAGTAGAGGACGTCTAACTTGTTTTTGCAGGGCATGTTGTGATGTGATATGGTCAAGACATGATGCTATATTTTATTGTATGAGATGATCATGTTTTGTAACCGAGTTATCGACAATGGCGGAGCCATATGGTTGTCGCTTTATTGTATGAAATGCAAACGCCATGTAATTGCTTTACTTTATCACTAAGCGGTAGCGATAGTCGTAGAAGCAATAGTTGGCGAGACGACAACGATGCTACGATGGAGATCAAGGTGTCGCGCCGGTGACGATGGTGATCATGACGGTGCTTGGAGATGGAGATCACAAGCACAAGATGATGATGGCCATATCATATCACTTATATTGATTGCATGTGATGTTTATCCTTTATGCATCTTATCTTGCTTTGATTGACGGTAGCATTATAAGATGATCTCTCACTAAAATTATCAAGAAGTGTTCTCCCTGAGTATGCACCGTTGCCAAAGTTCGTCGTGCCCGGACACCACGTGATGATCGGGTGTGATAAGCTCTCGTCCATCTACAACGGGTGCAAGCCAGTTTTGCACACGCGAATACTCAGGTTATACTTGACGAGCCTAGCATATGCAGATATGGCCTCGAACACGGAGACCGAAAGGTCGGCGTGAATCATATAGTAGATATGATCAACATAAGATGTTCACCATTGAAAACTACTCCATCTCACGTGATGATCGGTTATGGTTTAGTTGATTTGGATCACGTGATCACTTAGATAACTAGAGAGATGTCTGTCTAAGTGGGAGTTCTTAAGTAATATGATTAATTGAACTTTAATTTATCATGAACTTAGTCCTGGTAGTATTTTGCAAATTAAGTTGTAGATCAATAGCTCGCGTTGTTGCTTCCCGATGTTTTCATATGTGTTCCTAGAGGAAATTGTATTGAAAGATGTTAGTAGCAATGATGCGGATTGGATCCGTGATCTGAGGTTTATCCTCATTGCTGCGCAGAAGAATTATGTCCTTAATGCACCGCTAGGTGACAGACCTATTGCAGGAGCGGATCTGCGGGCGTTATGAACGTTTGGCTAGCTCAATATGATGACTACTTGTTAGTTTAGTGCACCATGCTTAATGGCTTAGAATCGGGACTTCAAAGACGTTTTGAGCGTCATGGACCATATGAGATGTTCCAG
Source organism: Aegilops longissima (assembly GCA_021605205.1). Lineage (NCBI taxonomy): Eukaryota > Viridiplantae > Streptophyta > Magnoliopsida > Poales > Poaceae > Aegilops > Aegilops longissima. The sequence continues at coordinate 584,429,928 of CM038681.1, read as the reverse complement.
AATTGAAGTTAATATTTCAAGCAAATACCGAGTTGAGAGATATGAAGTCTCCAACAAGTTCTATAGCTAAAAGATGGAGGAGAATCGCTCAACTAGTGAGCATGTGCTCAGATTGTCCGAGTACTTCAATCGCTTGAATCAAGTGGGAGTTAATCTTCCGGATAAGATAGTGATTGACAGAATTCTCTAGTCACCATCACTAAAGTTACTAGAACTTCGTGATGAACTATAATATGCAAGGGATGACGAAAACAATTCCAAGCTCTTCGCGATGCTAAAATCGCGAAGGTAGAAATCAAGAAAAACATCAAGTGTTGATGGTTGACAAGACCACTAGTCTCAAGGAAAAGGGCAAAGGGAAGAAGGGAACTTCAAGAAGAACGGCAAGCAAGTTGCTGCTCGAGTGAAGAAGCCCAAGTCTGGATCTAAGCACGAGACTAAGTGCTTTTGCTACAATGGAACTGGTCACTTTGAAGCGGAACTACCCCAAGTATTTGGCGGATAAGAAGGATGGCAAAGTGAACAAAGGTATATTTGATATACAAATTATTGATGTGTATTTTACTAGTGTTCGTAGCAACCCCTCGGTATTTGATACTTGGTTCAGTTGCTAAGAGTAGTAACTCAAACAGGAGTTGCAGAATAAACAGAGACTAGTTGAAGGGAAGTGACGATGAGTGTTGGAAGTAGTTCCAAGATTGATATGATCATCATCGCACACTCCCTATACTTTCGGGATTAGTGTGGAACCTAAATAAGTGTTATTTGGTGTTGAGCATAAATATGATTTGATCATGTTTATTGCAATACGGTTATTCATTTAAGTAAGAGAATAAATTGTTGTTCTGCTTACATGAATAAAACCTTATATGGTTACACACCCAATGAAAATGGTTCATTGGATCTCGATCATAGTGATACACATATTCATAATATTGAAACCAAAAGATGCAAAGTTAATAATGATAGTGCAACTTATTTGTGGCACTTGCCGTTTAGGTCATATTGGTGTAAAGCGCATGAAGAAAACTCCATGTTGATGGACTTTTGGAATCACTTGATTATGAATCATTTGATGCTTGCGAACCGTGCCTTTTGGGCAAGATGACTAAAACTCCGTTCTCCGGAACAATGGAACAAGCTACTGACTTATTGGAAATAATACATACCAATGTATGCGATCCAATGAATGTTGATGCTCGTGGCAAGTATCGTTATTTTTCTGACCTTCACAAGATGATTTGAGTAGATATGGGTATATCTACTTGATGAAACATAAGTCTGAAATAGTTGAAAGGTTCAAAGAATTTCAGAGTGAAGTGGAAAAACATCGCAACAAGAAAATAAAGTTTCTGCGATCTGATCGTGGAGATGAATATTTGAGTTACGAATTTGGTCTTCAATGAAAACAAAGTGGAATAGTTTCACAGCTCACGCCACCTGGAACACCACAACATTATGGTGTGTCCGAACGTCGTAACCGTACTTTATTTTGATATGGTACGATCTATGATGTATCTTACCGATTTACCACTATCGTTTTGGGGTTATGCATTAAAGACAGCTGCATTCACGTTTAATAGGGCACCATCTAAATCCGTTGAGATGACACCGTATGAACTATGGTTTAGCGATAAACCTAAGCTGTCGTTTCTTAAAGTTTGAGTTGTGATGCTTATGTGAAAAGTTTTCACCGATAAGCTCGAACCCAAATCGAGAAATGCGTCTTCATAGAATACCCAAAGGTAACTATTGGGTACACCTTCTATCACAGATCCGAAAGCAAGATATTTGTTGCTAAGATGGATCCTTTCTAGAGAAGAAGTTTCTCTCGAAAGAAGTGAGTGGGAGGAAAGTAGAACTTGATGAGGTAATTGTACCTTCTCCTTATTGGAAAGTAGTTCATCACAGAATCAGTTCGATGATTCCTACACCAATTAGTGAGGAAGTTAATGATGATGATCATGAAACTTCAGATCAAGTTGCTACCAAACCTCGTAGGTCTTCCAGAGTAAGATCCGCACTGAGTGGTACGGTAATCCTATTCTAGAAGTCATGTTACTAGACCATGATGAACCTACGAACTATGAGGAAGCGATGATGAGCCCAGATTCGCGAAATGGTGCGAGACCATGAAATCTGAGATGGTATCCATATATGAGAACAAAGTATGGACTTTGATGGAGTTGCCCGATGATCGGCAAGCCATATTATATAAATGGATCTTCAAGAGGAAGACAGATGCTGATAGTAGTATTACTATCTACAAAGCTCGACTTGTCGCAGAAAAGTTTTCGACAAGTTCAAGGTGTTGACTACAATGAGATTTACTCAAGCATAGCGATGCTTATGTCTGTCCGAATCATGTTAGCAATCGCCACATTTTATGAAATCTGGCAAATGGATGTCAAAATACATTCTTTAATGGATTTATTAAAGAAGAGTTGTATATGATGCAACCGAAGGTTTTGTCAATCCTAAAGGAGCTAACAAAATGTGCAAGCTCCAATGATCCATCTATGGACTGGTGCAAGCATCTCGGAGTTGGAATAAACGCTTTAATAGTGTGATCAAAGCATATAGTTTTATCTGGACTTGCGGTGAAGCCTGTATTTACAAGAAAGTGAGTGGGAGCACTACAGCATTTCGATAAGTATATGTGAATGACATATTGTAGATCGGAAATAATGTAGAATTATTTTGCAAAGCATAAAGGAGTGTTTCAAAGGAGTTTTTCAAAGAAAGACCTCGGTGAAGCTGCTTACATATTGAGCATTAAGATCTATAGAGATAGATCAAGACGCTTGATAAGTTTTTTCAATGAGTACATACCTTGACAAGATTTTGAAGTAGTTCAAAATGGAACAGTCAAAGAAAGAGTTCTTGCCTGTGTTACAAAGGTGTGAAATTGAGTAAGACTCAAAACCCGCCACGACGAGAAGATAGAAAGAGAATGAAAGTCATTCCCTATGCCTTGGCCATAGGTTCTATAAAGTATGCCATGCTTGTGTACCATATCTATTGTATACCCTGCACTGAGTTTGGCAAGGAGTACAATAGTGATCTAGGAATAGATCATCGGACAGCGGTCAAAATTATCCTTAATGGAATAAGGATATGTTTCTCGATTATGGAAGTGATAAAGGTTAGGTAAATAAGGGTTACGTCGATGTAAGTTTTGACACCGATCTGGATGACTTTAAGTCTCGATCTAGATACATATTGATAGTGGGAGCAATTAGCTAGAGTAGCTCCGTGCAGAGCATTGTTGACATAGAGATTTGCAAAATACATACGGATCTGAATGTGGCGAGACCCGTTGACTAAGATTCTCTCACAAAGCAAAACATGATCACACCTTAGTACTCTTTGGGTGTTAATCACATAGCGATGTGAACTAGATTACTGAATCTAGTAAACCCTTTGGGTCTTGGTCACATGGCGATGTGAATTATGGGTGTTAATCACATGATGATGTGAACTATCGATGTTAATCACATGGTGATGTGATCTAGATTATTGACTCTAGTGCAAGTGGGAGACTGAAGGAAATATGCCCTAGAGGCAATAATAAAGTTATTATTTATTTCCTTATATCATGATAAATGTTTATTATTCATGCTAGAATTGTATTAACCGAAACATAATACATGTGTGAATATATAGACAAACAGTATGTCACTAGTATGCCTCTACTTGACTAGCTTGTTAATCAAAGATGGTTATGTTTCCTAACCATGAACAAGGAGTTGTTATTTGATTAACAAGGTCACATCATTAGTTGAATGATCTGATTGACATGAACCATTTCATTAGCTTAGCACTTGATCGTTTAGTATGTTGCTTATGCTATCTTCATGACTTATACAAAGTTCCTGCAACTATGAGATTATGCAACTCCGTTTACGGAGGAACACTTTGTGTGCTACCAAACGTCACAACGAATCGGGTGATTATAAAGGTACTCTACAAGTGTCTCCGAAAGTATATGTTGAGTTGGCATGAATCAAGATTAGGATTTTTCACTCCGATTGTCGGAGAGGTATCTCTGGGCCCTCTCGGTAATACACATCACATAAGCCTTGCAAGCATTGCAACTAATGAGTTAGTTGTGAGATGATGTATTACGGAACGAGTAAAAGAGACTTTCCGGTAACGAGATTAAACTAGGTATTGGATACCGACGATCGAATCTCGGGTAAGTAACATACCGATGACAAAGGGAACAACGTATATTGTTATGCGGTTTGACCGATAAAGATCTTCGTAGAATATGTAGGAACCAATATGGACATCCAGGTTCCGCTATTGGTTATTGACCGAGAATAGTTCTAGGTCATGTCTACATAGTTCTCGAACCCGTAGGGTCCGCACGCTTAAGGTTTCGATGACAGTTTTATTATGAGTTTATGAGTTTTGATGTACCGAAGGAGTTCGGAGTCCCGGATGAGATCGGGGACATGACGAGGAGTCTCGAAATGGTCGAGACATAAAGATCGATATATTGGACGACTATATTCGGAGTTCGGAAAGGTTCCGAGTGATTCGGGTATTTTTCGGAGTACCGGAGAGTTACGGGAATTCGTATTGGGCCTTAATGGGCCATACGGGAAAGGAGAAAAGGGCCAAAGGGTGGCCGCCGCCTCCCTTGGACTAGTCCGAATTGGACTAGGGAGGCGCCCCTTCCTTCCTTCTCCTTTTCCTTCCTTTCCTTCTCTCCTACTCCTAATACATGGAAGGGTTCCTAGTTGGACTAGGAAGGGGAATCCTACTCCGGTGGGAGTAGGACTCCCCATGGCGTGCCATAGTAGAGGGCGCCTCCTCCTCCCTCCCTCCTTTATATACGGGGCAGGGGCACCCCATGGACACACAAGTTGATCTTCGTGATCGTTCCTTAGCCGTGTGCGGTGCCCCCTCCACCATATTCCACCTCGGTCATATTGTAGCGGTGCTTAGGCGAAGCCTCGCGACGGTAGAACATCAAGATCGTCACCACGCCGTCGTCTTGACGGAACTCCTCCCGACGCTTTGCTGGATCGGAGCCGGGGATCGTCATCGAGCTGAGCGTGTGCTAAGAACTCGGAGGTGCGAGTAACGGTGCTTGGATCGGTCGGATCGTGAAGACGTCGACTACATCAACCGCGTTGATATAACGCTTCCGCTTTCGGTCTACGAGGGTACGTGGACGGACACTCTCCCCTCTCGTTGCTATGCCATCACCGTGGTCTTGCGTGATCGTAGGAAAATTTTTGAAATTACTACGTTCCCCAACATATCTTCCGTGAAAATGGTGGAAAGGAAAATTGTGCTCAAAAGATAGAGGAAGAATTCTATAAAATGTTTGACAAAGAATATTTGAATGATGAGCATGATTGCAATGTTGTTGGTATGAACTCTTCGAATATCCATGATGCTAATGATATGCAAAGCCACACTAGTGCAGAACCGGGATTTAGCGCCGGTTCGTAAGGGCCTTTAGTGCCGGTTCTACAACCGGCACTAAAGAGTGGAGACTAAAGGCCCCCCTTTACTACCGGTTCGGCACGAACCGGCGCTAAAGTGCCACCACGTGGCACGAGCCAAGCCCGGGTGCTGGTAGACCATTAGTACCGGTTGGTAACACCAACCGGTACTAAATGTTTGGGGGGGGGGGGTGGTTGGTTTTATTTTTTATTTTTCCATTAATTTTGTGTTTTCCATTTAATTATTTTTTGTTTGCTGGTATTTTACGATACTACATATTGTACACGTTATGCATATATATAAATAGATTTTCTCGTAGGACCGCATATATATATAAATATATATCATCGAATGTCTCACAACCACCACCATTAATTATTCACACATACACATGTATATATACATACAATTTCTCCTACATGTTGCCTTGGTGCCTTCAGAGCACAATGACAAGTGGTTCATGGGGGCGGTAGCGGGTAATAGTATTCTCCTTTGGGATCTATGACCTGGTCGAGCAAAAATCCCGCTATTTCCTCTTGAAGTGCTAGTATGCGCTCCGTTGGTAGGAGCTGCTCCCACACCTCTCTGAACTGTTAAGGAGATCAATATGCATGTGTATTAGTTGTGTGACTAGATATCGATAATGATGTAAAAATTTGTGAATAGTGTTCTGACAAACGTACCCAGTCCTGTCTTTGAGATCTGCTCCTTTCGGACGCCATCATGCGAATGTTCTCGCAAACGTAGTATGCACACAGATCAGTCCCCACGCTGCTTGAGGCCTTTACGAGAATGGAATTGAATCAGATAATGATTAATCAAGCATGTAATTAATTAATGGTATTGAAACAAGAATTAAAGAGATGGTAGCTAGCTAGCTAGTACTACTTAATTACTTACCTTGGGTCGATACCAAAAAAGCTTTTTTGCCCATTTGCCTGGAGTCACCTTGATGAACTTTGCCCAAGCCCTGCCCGCCGGCAAAGAAAATTAATAAAGGGGTTATTAAATAGTTCATATCAGGAAATGACAAACTAAATAGGTCGAGATATAGTTAATAATGATTGAAATTACCTGTTGACTATCCCAAACAAGATGGTGTAGTCACTTTCTTTTTTAAGTAGTGAGTCCAGTACTTCAACTTTTCCTTCTTCAACTTTAATGTTTAACAAGATCCGATTAAACTGCATGCGCTGCGTTTGCATGTCTTAATTAAGCGGGCATGTGCATAACACTAATCAACTACCCTAAACCCTATACACTTAATTATTAACATCTAGCTAGCTAGTAATTAAGCAAAAACAGAATATGTAGTACAAGACAGTGTGACTCACAGGAAGTTTTAAGGAAGTAGTATATCTTCATTGATATTGAGGTGCTTGAAGAACTATAGCATGCTTTCCTCTAAACTTGCTCAATAACTTGGAATATTCCATGTGTACTCATTAATGGTATTTGGGTCAATGAACCCAATGCCATAGCATCCAGATTTTTTGATTTCATACATCTTCATCCTGCATAATACCACATAAAAGAATATAGTGAGGATAATTACAGGTAATGATTGATCAAAATGATCACTACAGCTAGCGTGAGACTTAAATTACAGAAAGAAATCACTTACAAACAATAGCAACCGACGATAGATTTGTCGAGTGCGTCTTGATTGTATAACTGAAATAGTTCTGAATACTCAACGGACACAGCTTTCTCATGGAAGTAATGCTCCTCCTTGACATTCACCATGAGGGACTCTCGATTGGAAATCTTGGTAATGTTCATGTACCACTGATGCAATTCATACATTCTCGTTGGGAGGTTCTTGACCTCGTCTGGCTTGACCAAAGGTTGGCCCCGAACATATTTCCGTTTTATTTCCTCCTCTCTAAGCGGAGACATGGGCTAGATATCGAGGAGTTGTCCAACAGTTATCTTGAGCATTTCAGCCTGCATTATATGATCCTCGGTTATTACCACATTGCCCAGCTGGGGAACATAAACGGTTTTCCCACAATAATATTGGGCGCGCGTACTCTTATGTGTTGTTGGCACAACAAGCGGGGGGATCGATTGCGCCACCTGTTCTCCTAGCTGGGGAACGGTTTTCCTGCATTTTTTACAGCTGCTTGTTGGCTCGAGCTCGAGCTCGCTTCTTTCTGTAGTCATGCTCGATGTGCCTTCCTGATTTGGCGCTCATAGTCTGAGTCAACAGGCTTGGGAGCTGGTGGTCTAGCCATACGAATGAAGTGGTCAGTCTTTTCCTCGGGCACTTTCTCCCTTGGCGGCGGTGCCAGTTTCGGTCCAAAATGGGCGTCCACTTGAGCCTTCACTATGGCATCGTTTTGCTCCTCGGTCATGTCATAAGGCCTCTGAGGAAGAGGAGTGAGGCTTGGACCATATTTATATCGCTTGTCTCCGCCTGTACTTCCTGTACTACCTCGACTCGTACCGCTACGCACCATAGCTGCGGCGTGTCTCTTCTATGATTGCTGAGGCGGCAGAGACGGCTGACGTGGCTGAGTTGGAGCAGGAGGAGTGGCCTGACGCTGTGTCGGACTTGAAGCAGGAGGTGTGGCCTGACACGGTGTTGGACTTGAAATAGGAGGAGTGGCCTGACGTTGTGCCGGACTTGAAGCAGGAGTCTGCTCACGCGTTCGTGGACTTGGAGGAGCGGGAGTCTGCTGACACAATGGCGGACTTCGAGGAGGAGTCGGCTCACGCGTTCGTGGACTTGGAGGAGCGGGAGTCTGCTATGTCTTGAGCTTGCGTTGGTTTTCCCCAAAGAGGAGAGGATGATGCAGCACAGTAGCGTAAGTATTTCCCTCAGTTTTTGAGAACCAAGGTATCAATCCAGTAGGAGGCCACGCACAAGTCCCTCGTACCTGCACAAAACGATAGCTACTCGCAACCAACGCGATTAGGGGTTGTCAATCCCTTCACGGTCACTTACGAGAGTGAGATCTGATAGAGATAATATTTTTGGTATTTTTGGTATAAAGATGCAAAGTGAAAAGTAAAAGACAAAGCAAGTATAGAAGTGGTGGAGATTGATATGATGAGAATAGACCCGGGGGCCATAGGTTTCACTAGTGGCTTCTCTCAAGAGCATAAGTATTCTACGGTGGGTGAACAAATTACTGTTGAGCAATTGACAGAATTGAGCATAGTTATGAGTATATCTAGGTATGATCATGTATATAGGCATCACGTCCGAGACAAGTAGATCGAAACGATTCTGCATCTACTACTATTACTCCACTCATCGACCGCTACCCAGAATGCATCTAGAGTATTAAGTTAAAAACAGAGTAACGCCTTGGGCAAGATGACATGATGTAGAGGAATAAATTCATGCAATATGATAAATACCCCATCTTGTTATCCTCGATGGCAACAATACAATACGTGCCTTGCAACCCTTTACATCCTTTGGTAAGGACACCGCAAGATTGAACCCAAAGCCATGCACTTCTCCCATTGCAAGAACTACCAATCTAGTTGGCCAAACCAAACGGATAATTCAAAGAGACTTGCAAAGATAACTCAATCATACATAAAAGAATTCAGAGAAGATTCAAATATTATTCATAGATAAGCTGGATCATAAACCCACAATTCATCGATCTCAACAAACACACCGCAAAAAGAAGATTACATCGAATAGATCTCCACGAGAGAGGGGGAGAACATTGTATTGAGATCCAAAAAGAGAGAAGAAGCCATCTAGCTACTAGCTATGGACCCGAAGGTCTGAAGTAAACTACTCACACTTCATCGGAGAGGCTATGGTGTTGATGTAGAAGCCCTCGTGGTGGATGCTCCCTCCGTGAGCTCCTAACAGGCCCCAAGATGGGATCTCGTGGATACAGGAAGTTGCAGCGGTGGAATTAGGTTTTTGGCTCCTGTTCTGATCGTTTGGGGGTACATAGGTATATATAGGAGGAAGGAGTACATCGATGGAGCATCAGGGGGCCCACGAGGCAGGGGGGCGCGCCCTAGGGGGGGGGAGGCCCCCCACCCTCGTGACCGCCTCCGATGTTCCTTGGCGTAGGGTCCAAGTCTCCTGGATCACGTTCGGTGAGAAAATCACGTTTCCGAAGGTTTCATTCCGTTTGGACTCCGTTCGATGTTCTGTTTCTTTGAAATACTGAAAAAGGCAAAAAACAGCAATTCTGGGCGGGGCCTCGGTTAATAGGTTAGTCCCAAAAGTAGTATAAAAGTGGAAAATAAAGCCCGATATAGTCCAAAATAGTAGATAAAGTAGCATGGAGCAATCAAAAATTATAGATACGTTGGAGACATATCAGGCATCCCCAAGCTTAATTCCTGCTCGTCCTCGAGTAGGTAAATGATAAAACGAGAATTTTTGATGCGGAGTGATACTTTGGCATAATTTCAATGTAAATCTTCTTAATCATGGTATGAATATTCAGATCCGAAAGATTCAACACAAAAGTTCATATTGACATAAAAATAATAATACTTCAAGTATACTAACTAAGAAATTATGTCTTCTCAGAATAACATGGCCAAAGAAAGTTATCCCTACAAAATCATATAGTCTGGCTATGCTCCATCTTCCCCACACAAAGTATTTAAATCATGCACAACCCCGATGACAAGCCAAGCAATTGTTTCATACTTTAACATTTTCAAAACTTTTTCAACCTTCACGCAATACATGAGCGTGAGCCATGGATATAGCACTATATGTGGAATAGAACGATGGTTGTGGAGAAGACAAAAAAGAGGGAAGATAGTCTCACATCAACTAGGAGTATCAACGGGCTATGGAGATGCCCATCAATAGATATCAATCTGAGTGAGTAGGGATTGCCATGCAACGGATGCACTAGAGCTATAAGTATATGAAATCTCAACAAAAGAAACTAAGTGGGTGTGCATCCAACTCGCTTGCTCACGAAGACCTAGGGCATTTGAGGAAGCCCATCATTGGAATATACAAGCCAAGTTCTATAATGAAAAATTCCCACTAGTAAATGAAAGTGATAAAATGAGAGACTCTCTATCATGAAGATCATGGTGCTACTTTGAAGCACAAGTGTGGTAAAAGGATAGTAACATTGTCCCTTCTCTCTTTTTCTCTCATTTTTTTATTTGGGCCTTTTCTCTCTTTTTTATGGCCCCTTTATATATATATATTTTTATTTTTTTATTTTCCGTCCGGAGTCTCATCCCGACTTGTGGGGGAATCATAGTCTCCATCTTCCTTTCCTCACTTGGGACAATGCTCTAATAATGATGATCATCACACTTTTATTTTTCTTACAACTCAACAATTACAACTCGATACTTAGAACAAAATATGACTCTATATGAATGCCTCCAGCGGTGTACCGGGATATGCAATGATTCATGAGTGACATGTATGAAAGAATTATGAACGGTGGCTTTGCCACAAATACGATGTCAACTACATGATCATGCTAGCAATATGACAATGATGGAGCGTGTCATAATAAACGGGATGGTGAAAAGTTGTATGGCAATATATCTCGGAATGGCTTTGGAAATGCCATGATAGGTAGGTATGGTGGCTGTTTTGAGGAAGGTATATGGTGGGTGTATGATACCGGCGAAAGGTGCGCGGTATTAGAGAGGCTAGCAACGGTGGAAGGATGGGAAAAAGTGCATATAATCCATGGACTCAACATTAGTCATAAAGAACTCATATACTTATTGCAAAAATCTAGAAGTTATCAAAGCAAAGTATTACACGCATGGTCCTAGGGGGATAGATTGGTAGGAAAAGACCATCCCTCGTCCCCGACCGCCACTCATAAGGAAGACAATCAATAAATAAATCATGCTCCGAGTTCTTCACATAACGGTTAACCATACGTGCATGCTACGGGAATCACAAACTTCAACACAAGTATTCTTAAAATTCACAACTTCTCAACTAGCATGACTCTAATATCACCATCTTCATATCTCAAAACAATTATCAAGCATCAAACTTATCTTAGTATTCAACGCACTCAAAAGAAAGTTTCACATATCTTGAATACCAAGTATATTAACATTAAGCAAATTACCATGCTATTAACAACTCTCAAAATAATCTAAGTGAAGCATGAGAGATCAATATTTTCTCTAAAACAAATCCACCACCGTGCTCTAAAATATCTAAGTGAAGCACTAGAGAAAAAATTATCACGCTCAAAAAGATGTAAGTGAAGCACTATGAGCAAAACTATCAAGCTCAAAAGATATAAGTGAAGCACATAGAGTATTCTATCAAATTCCAATTCATGCATGGCTCTCTCAAAAGGTGTGTACAGCAAGGATGATTGTGGAAAACTAACAAGCAAATACGCAAATAATACAAGACGCTCCAAGCAAAACACATATCATGTGGTGAATAATACAAGACGCTCCAAGTAAATTACTGATGGAAGTGGACGAAAGAGGGGATGCCTTCCGGGGCATCCCCAAGCTTTGACTTTTTGGTGTCCTTGGATTATCTTGGGGGTTCCATGGGCATCCCCAAGCTTAGGCTCTTGCCAATCCTTGTTCCATAATCCATCAAAAGAATTCACCCAAAACTTGAAAACTTCACAATACAAAACTCAATAGAAATCTCGTGAGCTCCGTTAGAGAAAGAAAACAAAAAACTACTTTAAGGTACTGTAATGAACTCATTCTTTATTTATATTGGTGTTAAACCTACTGTATTCCAACTTCTCTATGGATCATAAACTATTTTACTTGCCATAGACTCATCAAAATAAGCAAACAACACACGCAAAACAGAATCTATCAAAAACAGAACAGTCTGTAGTAATCTGTAACTAACGCAAACTTCTCGAACTCAAAAACTTCTACCAAAATTAGACAACCTGGAAAATTTGTTTATTGATCAGCAGCAATTGGAATCAATATTTTATCACATTCTGGTGATTTTTAACAATTCGGGCACTGAGCGCAAAGTTTCTGGAAATTACAGCAAGATCAAATAACTATTATCCAAGAAGATCCAATAGGTTTAACTTGGCACAAACACTAATTAAAAGATAAAACCACATCTAAAACAGAGGCTATATGGATTATTTATTACTAAAAATCAAGGAAAAATATTGGGTTGTCTCCCAACAAGCGCTTTTCTTTAAAGCCTTTTTAGCTAGGCATTGAGATTCAATGATGCTCACAAGAAAGACAAGAATTAAGGCACAAAGAGAGCATCATAAAACATGTGACAAACATACTTAAGTCTAACATACTTCCTATGCATAGGCATATTATAGGCAAACAAATTATCGTAGCAAGCAAAAACTAGCATATGCAAGGAAGCGGAAAGGAACAATAGCAATCTCAACATAACGAGAGGTAATTTAGTAACATGAAAACTTCTATAACCATATTTTCCTCTCTCATAATAATTACATGTAGGATCATAGTAAAATTCAACAATGTAGCTATCACATAACATATTCTCAACACGATCCACATGCATGCGAAGTTGACACTCTTCCAAAATAGTGGGATTAACATTAACTAAAGTCATGACCTCTCCAAACCCACTTTTATTATTATTACAAACAATATTATCAATCTCATATTCATCATGGGGATTAAATAAATTTTCAAGATCATAAGAAGAATCACCCCAATCATGATCATTGCAACAAGTAGTAGACATAGCAAAACTAGCATCCCCAAGCTTAGGGTTTTGCATATTATTAGAACAATTGACATCAAGAGAATTTATAGTAAAATCATTGAAATCGTGCTTTTCATCGAGGGAACTATCAAGCATGGGTGCAATAGCAACGATCTCATGCTGAACATACGGAACTATAGCAAATTCATCTTCATAAATATTGGCATCATGGTCACAAGAATAGCAAGCATCATGTTCATCAAGGGATATTTCAATCAAATCATCGGAATCACAATTATCTATATATTCATGCATATCATTATTTTCTTCCGGAGCAACGGTCATTCTTTCAATAAATTCTTGGACATAGACATTATGAGCAAGGTTTTCATTGCAATATTTAAGTATGACAAAATTTTCAGATTTGTTGAGAGTAAAATCATAGTTTTCAATCAAAGAAGCAACTTCATGAGCACCCTTAAAAACGACAAATTCTTCAGTTTGTTCGATATCATAGTAACTATAAACACCCTTTGCATAAGAAGATAAGATTTCATTATCATTGAACTCACATAGGTAGGGAAGGTGTTTTTAGGGCTCTTAGAGCAACAAGTAAAATCACACATTTCACAAAGATTCAAAGCATAGCATAGCAGACTATTTATATGATACCGTAAGAGTCTCCTTTTTTCAGACAAACGGTGACACATAAAATGAGCATGCTCATCTAAAGATTTCCCATCAACTAGGCTAGTTGGGGTTTCAGCACGAGCGCATAAGGATCGAAGATGATCCAAGTAGAACACTTTAAGTGGATCCATAACAATAGACTTTTAGCAAGCAAAGATGCAAGAAAATATAAGGCACATGGTAACACAAGCAAACAAGAAGCAAGCGGACGAGGAAAAGGCAACGGGAAAAAGAGGAGGAGATTGGGAAAGAGAGGGCGAATAAAACGACAAGGGTGAAGTGGGGGGAGAGGAAAACAAGAGGCAAATGGCAAATAATGTAATGCGAGAGATAGGGATTGTGATGGGTACTTGGTATGTTGACTTTTATGTAGACTCCCGGCAACGGCGCCGAAATCCTTCTTGCTACGCCTTGAGCTTGCGTTGGTTTTCCCGAAGAGGAGAGGATGATGCAACACAAGAGCGTAAGTATTTCCCTCGCTTTTGAGAACCAAGGTATCAATCCAAGAGGAGGCCACGCACAAGTCCCTCGTACCTGCACAAAACGATAGCTACTGCAACCAATGCGATTAGGGGTTGTCAACCCTTCACGGTCACTTACGAGTGAGATCGATAGAGATAATATTTTTGGTATTTTTGGTATAAAGATGCAAAGTGAAAAGTAAAGGCAAAGTAAAAACAAAGCAAGTATAAAAGTGATGGAGATTGATATGATGAGAATAGACCAGGGGCCATAGGTTTCACTAGTGGCTTCTCTCAATAGCATAAGTATTCTACGGTGGGTGAACAAATTACCGTTGAGCAATTGATGAATTGAGCATAGTTATGAGTATATCTAGGTATGATCATGTATATAGGCATCACGTCCGAGACAAGTAGATCGAACGATTCGCATCTACTACTATTACTCCACTCATCGACCGCTATCCAAAGATGCATCTAGAGTATTAAGTTAAAAACAAAGTAACGCCTTAAGCAAGATGACATGATGTAGAGGAATAAATTCATGCAATATGATAAATACCCCATCTTGTTATCCTCGATGGCAACAATACAATACGTGCCTTGCAACCCTTTACATCATTTGGGTAAGGACACCGCAAGATTGAACCCAAAGCCATGCACTTCTCCCATTGCAAGAACTACCAATCTAGTTGGCCAAACCAAACGGATAATTCAAGAGACTTGCAAAGATAACTCAATCATACATAAAAGAATTCAGAGAAGATTCAAATATTATTCATAGATAAGCTGGATCATAAACCCACAATTCATCGATCTCAACAAACACACCGCAAAAAGAAGATTACATCGAATAGATCTCCACGAGAGAGGGGAGAACATTGTATTGAGATCCAAAAGAGAGAAGAAGCCATCTAGCTACTAGCTATGGACCCAAGGTCTGAAGTAAACTACTCACACTTCATCGGAGAGGCTATGGTGTTGATGTAGAAGCCCTCGGTGGTGGATGCCCCCTCCGTGAGCTCCTAACAGGCCCCAAGATGGGATCTCGTGGATACAGGAAGTTGCGGCGGTGGAATTAGGTTTTTGGCTCCTGTTCTGATCGTTTGGGGTACGTAGGTATACATAGGAGGAAGGAGTACGTTGGTGGAGCATCAGGGGGCCCACGAGGCAGGGGGGCGCGCCCCCCACCCTCGTGACCGCCTCCGATGTTCCTTGGCGTAGGGTCCAAGTCTCCTGGATCACGTTCGGTGAGAAAATCACGTTTCCGAAGGTTTCATTCCGTTTGGACTCCGTTTGATATTATGTTTCTTCGAAATACTGAAAAAGGCAAAAAACTGCAATTCTGGCCTGGGCCTCCGGTTAATAGGTTAGTCCCAATAGTAATATAAAAGTGGAAAATAAAGCCCAATATAGTCGAAAACAGTAGATAAAGTAGCATGGAGCAATCAAAAATTATAGATACGTTGGAGACGTATCAGAGTCTACTGACTCGGTGGCGGACTTCGAGGAGGAGTCGGCAGACGAGGTGTCGGTGGACTTCGAAAGATGATGCAATCCTTTCTCCATAGGATGATACGATGTATGACCTCTCCCAGTGTGTGCTCGTCGTCACCTCCAGGAATGTCAAGCTTTAGCCCCGAATATGGGTCCACCACCTCATCAACCAAGACACGAGCATAGCCCGCTGGAATCGGGGTGCAATGGAAGATTTCTTCGGGGGTAATTGTAAAAGCAACGGCGTCCTCCACTGTCGGTGTCAAAACCGGCGGATCTCGGGTAGGGGGTCCCGAACTGTGCGTCTAGGCGGATGGTAACAGGAGACAAGGGACACGATGTTTTTACCCAGGTTCGGGCCCTCTCGATGGAGGTAATACCCTACTCCTGCTTGATTAATATTGATGATATGGGTAGTACAAGAGTAGATCTACCACGATATCAGAGAGGCTAAACCCTAGAAGCTAGCCTATGGTATGATTGTTGTATATATCTATCAACTAGCCTGGCCTCGGTTTATATAATGCACCAGAGGCCTAGAATAACAAGAGTCCTAGCCGAATACGCCGGTGGGGAGGAGTCCTTGTCTTGATCGCCAAGTCTTGTGGAATCTTCCTTGTATGCGGCAACTATCCGGACTTGCCCATGAGTATACGGCCATGGGGGTCCTCGGCCCAATCCAACTGATCGGGAGACGACGTGGTGAGTACCCCCTAGTCCAGGACACCGTCAGTAGCCCCCTGAACCGGTATTCAAGTTAGGGACGCTCCTGATTCTTCCGAACTGTTCTTCATCTTCGGTCGTCGGTCTTGAAAACTGGTTCAACAAATCTTCTCATCTTCGATCTTGAGGATCGCCGAATGCATTCGACGAGTTTACACGTCGGGTATCCGAGGAGCCCCTTTAAGTTTCCGGCCTTTATCAATGCCTTGTTATTTTTATGCCACACCTCGGGTTTGAAGTTATTCCGGAGGCAGTGTCCTCTTCGCGTCCGAGCTCTAACGCCGGACTGCATTCGAGGTATCTTTTGCAGCCGAGCAGCAACGCCGGACTGCTTCCCAGCTCTATCGCCGGACTATGTATCCGAGCTCCAATGCCGGACGGTATCCGAGCTCCAACGCCGGACTGTATCCATGGTGTCGTAAATCACCTTGGTTCAAAGAAGTTTGAAGAAGTTTAGCCGAGCTTAATGCCGGAAATGCCCTCTATGGAGCCAGCCACTAGCGTCCCGAGCTTTATGCCGATCGCTTCGAGGTGGTGCACCACCACGAATGTGGGCGATTTTGTCAATATTTTGATTGGTGCAATTTATTCTCTGCCGAGATACATATCCAAGAGCCCACCGTGTGTATCGATCTAGAACCCGAGATGCACGAAGGATGACGAAGACCGCTGATCCCAAGAGCCGCCGAGACTCGGGTTGATTTGCAAAATCGGCCCGAGGATCAAGTCCTAGCTCGCGAAATACTTCGGACACAAAAGCGGCGTGCTCAGTCCTCGAGACTCGGGTTGGGTGCGGTCGACCAACCCGAGGATCAAAATCTCCTCGAAATCAGATTGCACTTAAAATTTTCTGCATAGAACAGGCAATGCAAGAGCCCCGAGACACCGGTCGGGTGGCAACACCGCATCGAGGATTGATGTGCCCTTTAATATTTGTAAATAATAAGCCCGAAGCCCAAGAGCCCCGAGCCTTAATGCGGGCATGGGTGGCCGAAATAAGGATCGATATCCATAGTAAAATCACAAATTATGTGTAATGACTCAATGTATCCAAGTACTTTATGTCATTAATGCTCGGATCCGTATTGTACAAAACTTTGTTGACCGACCATCGGCTTCAACCTCCTCGGCCAGTAGCCGAGGAGTGTTTGTCCTACTTTATAAAGCCTTTATGAGGGCAAAGATTTACGATAAACAAGGCCATCTGGCCATACGGTTTTATAAACAAAGGTATGCAGAGAGATATGTTATATTACTGTTTAACCGAAGAAATGTCTTCCAAAGAAAATAGTCCAGCTATCGGTTCCTTTCTTTGGGTTGTCATGCTAAGCATGATCATGAAACCTCAGCTCCAATGTAAGAGCAAAATATTGAGGATTTAGTTTGGGAGGCCAGTTACTAGCCCCCGGTAGTGTTCGGCGACAATCGAGGTCAAGCCGGAAACACTTCGGCTAATTTTATGAATGGCCCGTCATTTAATATAGTCATCGGATCGCTGACCAGTTTACACCTATTGTGACAGTCAGTTTTCGGCTTTCTCCACTGAGGTGCTTGACCATGCGAGCTGGAAGCACAATCGCAGTGGTTCTCCCTTTGCACACCTAGCCGAACAAAGCGGAACGTAGGAGGCAAGCGCGAGCCGCAACCCAACTATTGATCAAGACACAATTGAAACTGATGCATATATAGCAATATCCGAGAATGTTTTTGCGAATCTCTAAAGGTGTCCGGCGTTGCCTCGCGAGACTTGTGCTGAAAACACACAAATAGTTAAAAAGTGCCAAAAGCTTGGAAAACCAAAAAACATCAGTAAAAACATGACGTGCGAACAAGATCAAGTGTTCGGTGCCAATCCGAAAATTGGACTTTAGAAAAAAAAAGTGCTTCTGCCGTGCTTTAACATGACACATCCTATCTCAAGACTTCAAGCGGGTCAGCCTACGGCTTCAATCTCCCATCTCGAAGGCGGAGTACTTCTCATTAGGCCAGTTTAGAAAACTAAACTCTAGCGGTTTTGAGAGAGAAATTAGGCTCCCCGGCTAGTGACTGCACACTCGTGTCGAGAAGAGGAGTGATAAATAATAATAAAAACTCTGCAACGACTAAGAAGAAAAACACTTATTATAAAACGGCTCAAATAAACATAAGATCCCCCAAGTGACTTGGGTAAAAGAATGATTCTATGTACCAAGTACTTATATCATATCTATGTTCAACCGAACTTTAAACGCGTCTTAACCGACCGTCGGCTTCTCCCTCTTGATCGAGGACCGAAAAGTGTTATGTACTCCATCCGTCGAGAATATCGACGGTGTTTCCAATAACCAGCAATCAGGTCATAAGGCTGTAATGCAAAAGCGCTCGGCGAACTTATGCTATATTATCGATAAAGTGTAAGAAGCATCTTCAAGAAAATAGTACCCCCACCGATACCTTTCTTCGGTGCTCATTGTTAATATGAGACTTGTGCAATAGATTTTTTGTACTCATGAGTTCCGTTGTGTGCCGACCGTTATTGAAAACAGTAAGAGCGCTAGCTTTCGGCTTCATCCAGTCCGAGGTCCGGCTCAGGTGACCCGATCGTGACAATCGCAGAGGTGCTCCCTTTACTCCCTAGCCGAACAATCGGGAACGTAGGGGTAAACACAGGAGCAAGGCAACCCAGCTTGCAAATCACTTAAGTCAATATGGTGCATATTGTGGCGTAATACACGAACAAGGAACGAAGTCGTACAAGTATAACCATGTGCAAGAGGAAAAAGCTTCATGAAGGAAGCCCCTAAGTAAACGGGGTATTTGAATTTGCGCGTCACAAATAAAGTTTGGACAAGGAAAATTTTTACAAGCAACTTTTTCCCAAAAAAGTATAACACTTGGTCGAGCCGAACACAAGTTAAAAATTTAAAACTTTGAGCATGAAGGCAACTTAGCTGGTTAATGTGTTCGGTATTGACGACGCGGTCCGAGCTTGATGCGGGACAAGGTTCCATCCCCCAAGCCGATCCCGAGGTGGCGGAGCAAAGAGCTCGGCACTCCGAAGTGGTGACATAGCACGGTCAATGCAGGACGGCAGAGTGATGCCAAGTCCCCGCATGGGGTAATGAAGTGTTGACGAAGCCCCCGTCCACCGAGGTGACGCCAAAGGATATAGTTCGGCCGGATCATTTTCCTGTGCACAAAAAATAGTGCAGACCGGGGATAATGGTAATAATAAGAATTAAAAAAAATGTTGCATAATAAATAATTTATGCAAAGTGAGTAATAAAAGAAATATGGCCTGGCGCCGAAGTCAATGTCGATGCAGGGCGTTGGCGTGATGCGGTAAAGGCGTGGCAAAGCCTGATTTCATCGGTCGGTCCGAGCTCCGGATGCGGCGTTCGCCGGACTATGTACGGAAACTGATCGAACCACCATGCGACTGTCGTTAATGCGGCCACCATTTGATAGACCTGGTTTATTTGTTGTAGCAATCCGAAGGAAGGTGATTCCCAAAATTGGGACTCGGTCCGCGCACCCATTGCCTGATGGGCGATAAAACGACGGCATGGCAATGCTGGCAAAGGTTGGCTCGCCGAGGCAAAGCCCTCGGTCCAGCTAACGTGACGGAGCTGGTTGGCTAGTGACGCCGAAGTGTCCGGAGTAGGTTGATGAAGAGATGGCGGAGCCCCCGGTCCAGCCGAGATGTCGAAGTAGGTCGGCGTGATGGACACCGGCTTGAAGAAGCAATAGTGCGGCCCTGCCGATGCAGGTCATGACGTGGTCGATGCCGGCTTGATGAAGCGACCGTGCGACGATGCTGGTATGCCTGCTCCGTGTAATCCGTGGGGCGGCGATGTTGGTGATGATTTATCCTTCGCGATGCCGGACTCTTGTTCGTCTTGCCGAGATGATGATCCGAAGAAGTTGAGCTCGTCTCAACAAAGTGACGACGTGTCTAGCGTAGGTCGGCAGCCGTGGAGCAATATTGCCGGACTGGTTTGACACCAGCATGATATTGAAGATCATGTTCAAAAGATTTTAAAATTAGTGGGATGTGTTCGGGAACAAAACACAATACCCCATACAAAACTTCCTTCAAAAAGGATGTCCGAAATTCCGTTCATAAAAAAGACGAACTCGGGTCGGATTCGTTTTCACGCAGAAAACAGATCCGAAAAGTGATGCACTAATCGGAAGGTTCCCGGAGTTTGGACGGTCGGATCGAGCTGAAATTTTGAGGGGTGGTAGATATAGGAATTCTTCTGCCGATCAACGGTTGGATCTTCCAAAGGAAGTCCGAGCTAGAAGCTAGACACCACACCCTAAACTCGTCCGGATTCTCGTCCAGATTCAATGTGGCTCCGGTATACCGGAGATTGCCAGAGATTCCTCCATCGGAACTCGATGAAAATTTCCAGGGTTTTTGTAGACTCAATTCCGCACAATTCCACCGAAGCAATCGTTAAAACGACACTTGAGGAGGCGGTGGCGGCGGACACAAGTCCGCTGTCCAGAAAAACAGTACGGTCGCCCGAGGGCAATGTTGACGTTGAGCCCCCGGGCTCCCTGGATGATTCCTCCATGATCTTGATCGAGATCGGAGTTGAAGTTGATGAAGGCCCTCATCCGAACATGACGATCGGAGGTAGGGCGCAGCCCTTGGTCGAACCAAGGTGACCAGTTGAGCTGGCGACGAAGATGCCGGTTGCGCTTGATCTGCGGCGAGCCATCGACCTTTTGCCGAACACACAGCGGAACTCTCAATGAAAGCACCAATGTCGGTGTCAAAACCGCGGATCTCGGTAGGGGTCCCGAACTATGCGTCTAGGCGACGGTAATAGGAGACAAGGACACGATGTTTTACCTGTGTGGGCCCTCTCGATGGAGGTAATACCCTACTCCTGCTTGATTAATATTGATGATATGGGTAGTACAAGAGTAGATCTACCACGAGATCAGAGAGGCTAAACCCTAGAAGCTAGCCTATGGTATGATTGTTGTATATATCTATCGACTAGCCTGGCCTCGGCTTATATAATGCACCAGAGGCCTAGAATAACAAGAGTCCTAGCTGAATACGCCGGTGGGGAGGAGTCCTTGTCTTGATCGCCAAGTCTTGTGGAATCTTCCTTGTATGCGGCAACTGTCCGGACTGGCCCATGAGTATACGACCATGGGGGTCCTCGGCCCATTCCAACTGATCGGGAGATGACGTGGTGAGTACCCCCTAGTCCAGGACACCGTCAGCCACCTTCATGGATATGTTCTTCATTTTGAAGTGTAGCTCACAGTTAGTGTTCTCTTTGATGTCATCCACATGGTATGTATCCAGCAGTGCGTCGCCCGGGGCGGAACCAATGCTGCTTCTCGGCATGGATGGGACGGTGCTATCCAATGCTGGACGATCATCCGCTTGCTGCTGCCGCCGTTGAGACCCCCTTTCCTGGCTAAGTGAGTCGATCTGCTGCTGCTGCTACTAGAATTTGAGTGCCAAGTCCGCGTGCCTTGCTTCTAGGCCTTGAAGGTGTTCTGCGTCCTGCTTCCTCTGCTCCTGCTCCAGCTTCCTCTTCTTCTCCTCCTCCATCTTATTTCTTGCACGGGTCCTGTAGTCGTTGTTCCATTTCGAAAAGCCCTCATACCAGGGAATAACGCCCTTGCCTCGTGTTCTTCTCGGGTGTTCAGGATTTCCCAGGGCGCGCATAAGCTCGTCGTTCTCTCTGTTGGGCGTGAACACCCCCTTTCGAGCATCTTCTATTGCGTCAAGTAACTTTTGTGCGGCTCCTTTTAGACTTGCCTTCTTTGAAACCAGGCCTGTCTTCGGGTCCAACGCCCCCCCCATGCGCATAGAACCAAGTTCTGCACCTGGGGGGCTAGCTCCTAGTAACCGGAGTGACCCATGCATCCTCCATCTCTTGCTCAGACTTATCCCACTTAGGCATTGCCACCGCGTAGCCACCTGGACCCAGCCTATGGAACTGCGTCTTTTTTGTGGCATTGGCCTTGTTTTTTCTCGACCGTTCCTTACATAATTCTGATTCCTTGAATTTCACGAAAGCAGGCCAATGTTCTCTTTGCTTCTCCAGTGTTCCCTTGAATTTTGGAGTCTTCCTTTCTGCAGCGAGGTAGTTGGCCCATACAGTTTTCTTGTGGGTGTTGAATGCAATTGCCATCTTCTTAAGAGCAGCGCCCTTGACTTTCTGCACATCTGCATCAGTGAAATAATCTGGTAGGGTGAAATGTTCCATAAGAGATTCCCAAAGCTTTTGTTTTGCTCTGTCGTCGACCCAAGTAACATCTGGACGTTTAGTTTTTGGCTCTTTCCATTCTTGAATGGAGATCGGGAGTTGGTCCTTTACAAGAACTCCACAGCCATGTAGCGATGGACATGCTCGTCCTCCTCCCTGACACGGGGACGCACCACCTCTAGCGGGGCCGGCTCCCTCTGCACCGAATGTGGCCCACGCAAACGCCACCAAAGGAGATCAGGGTCGACGACAGGACCCGAGGCGGGTTCTCACCAAGCGCGCCCTCCGTGTAGCACCTCCAGTGCCAGCCCAGTGAGCCAGTCCGGACATGGGTCAGCCAGACATCATCGCGAACGGGTCGACGACGAGGATGCGGGCCGGGCTTTGTCGAGAACAAATACTATATGCCCACAAAAAGTAACATTTTTTAAATGATTGGATTGTGATAACTAAAATTCTATATGAAAATTCTAACAATTTGACATTAATCTAATTCATCTAGCTAAAACTAATTCTAAAGTTTCTAACATTTCTATATATATAACTAACATTTCTAATATTTCTATAACTAAAAAACAGAAAAATCGCTAACATTTCTATAAATATTTCTATAACTAAAAAACAGAAAAATTTAGAACATTTCTATATAACTAACATTTCTATAACTAAAATTTATAACTAAAAAACTAAAAAACAATGTGTGTGTGTGTGTGTGTGTGGACATGGCGGCCGGGGCAGGAGCTCACCGGCGAGGCGCGGCGACGGGGGGCGGCGACGGGGACGGAGATCGGCGGTGACGACGGGGATGGGGACGGGCGGCGACGACGGGACGGGACGGGGCGGGGACGACAGGGCGGGGCGCGACGACGGGGACGACGGGGACGGGGACGGCGACGGGGGCGGCGACGGGGCAGAGGAGAAAGAAACAGAGGGAGAGATGAGAAACTGAATTTTTTTGAAGTGCTTTCTTATATAGAACACCCCTTTAGTACCGGTTGGAGCCACCAACCGGTACTAAATGTCTGTTTTGGCGAGGCCAAGCGGCAGGAAGCGCCCCTCTTTAGTACCGGGTTGTGGCACCAACCGGTACTAAAGACCCCCATTTAGTATCGATTGGAGCCACGACCCGGTACTAAAGGGTTTGCGCTGCCAGGCGAGGGGCGCAGAAGTTTAGTCCCACCTCGCTAGTTGAGGAGCGCCAAGACCAGTTTATAAGCCCCGGCGTGGGCAATGCATTGAGATCCTCTTAAAAGCAGGCCTTCTGGGCCTACCTTTCCTACTCTGCTCAGGGCCCTCTTCGGTTGCGGGCTCAGCATCCCGCCCAACTACAGGTTGGGTTTCTAGTCGTATGCAGGCCGCTCTGGCCCAGTAGGTGGGCTTTTTTATTTTCTTATTTTTTTAGTTTTCAAATTTGAATAGTTTAAATTTTGAATTATTTGAAATTTGTGTGAATCACTAGTTTGTGAATAACTTAACCTTTTCAGAGTTCATTTGAAATGTTTTTCAATTTTAGGGTCATTTAGCTGAAAAAATCAGTAAATGCATGAAAGAATTTGTTTGCACATAACTACCCTAACTATTACAGAGATTCCCTCCTAGGTGTGAAACACAGACGAAAGTGATGATAGTGAAGCCGATCACATCCCAGATCTTTGGTGTGAAACTTTTTCTTCGCGTGTGTCCCTTTGTGCCGTAGCCATGGAAAATCTTCATCATTTAACTGGATGCTCGGGTCAATATTCACTGTGAATGGAGCTATTTCATCAAACTTTTCATAATCTTCTGACATGTCTGTCTTGTCATCTACTCCCACGATGTTTCTCTTCCCAGAAAGAACTATGTGGCGCTTTGGCTCATTGTATGATGCATTCGCTTCCTTATCTTTTCTTTTTCTCGGCTTGGTAGACATGTCCTTCACATAGAAAACCTGTGCCACATCATTGGCTAGGACGAATGGTTCGTCTGCATATGCAAGATTGTTGAGATCCACTGTTGTCATTTCGTACTGCGGGTCTTCCGTTACCCCGCCTCATGTCATATTGACCCATTTGCACCGAAACAAAGGGAACTTCAAACCATGTCCATAGTCAAGTTCCCATATGTCCTCTATGTAACCATAATATGTTTCCTTTCCCGTCTTGGTTGTTGCATCAAAGCGGACACCACTGTTTTGGTTGGTGCTCTTCTTATCTTGGGCGATCGTGTAAAATGTATTACCATTTATCTCGTACCCTTTGAAAGTCCTTATATTCGAAGATGGTAACTGGGACAGCGAGTACAGGTCATCTTCAATAGAGGCATCATGCATGGTACGTGTCTGCAACCAGCCGACAAAACTCCTGGTTTGTTCACGTGTAATCCAGTCATCAGACTGCTTCAGGTGTTTGGAGCGTAGAAAATTCTTGTGTTCGTCCATATACGGAGCCACCAAGGCGGAATTCTGTAGAACTGTGTAGTGTGCTTCAGTTAGAGAATGTCCGTCCATACATATTATTTGATTCCTCCTAGCGTGCCTTTTCCATCCATCTGCCCTATGCCGCGATTCAGAACACCAATCGGCTTAAGGTCGAATAAAGTCAATACAAAACTCAATGACCTCCTCATTTTCATGGCCCTTGGAGATGCTTCCTTCTAGCCTAGCACGGTTATGAACATATTTCTTTAAGACTCCATGAACCTCTCAAAGGGAACATATTGTGTAGAAATACAGACCCAAAATGTTAATCTCTTCAGATAGGTGAACTAGGACGCGGCCATGATGTTGAAGAAGGATGGTGGGAACACCAACTCGAAACTGACAAGACATTGCACCAAATCGTTCTCTAACCTTGGTATGATTTCTGGATCGATTACCTTCTGAGAGATTGCATTGAGGAATGCACATAGCTTCACAATGGCTAATCGAACGTTATCCGGTAGAAGCCCCCTTAATGCAACCGGAAGCACTTGCGTCATAATCACGTGGCAGTCATGAGACTTTAGGTTCTGGAACTTTTTCTCTGCCATGTTTATTATTCCCTTTATATTCGACGAGAAGCCAGACGGTACCTTAATACTGAGCAGACATTCAAAGAAGATTTCCTTCTCTTCTTTGATAAGAGCGTAGCTGGCATGACCCTGATGTATGCCGTCTTTTCCGTGCATACGTTGCTGGTGCTGGTCCTCCCGTGCCTCAGGTGTATCTTTTGTCTTCCCATACACGCCCAAGAATCCAAGCAGGGTCACACAAAGATTCTTCGTCACGTGCATCACGTCGATTGTGGAGCGGACCTCTAGGTCTTTCCAATAGGGCAGGTCCCAAAATATAGATTTCTTCTTCCACATGGGTGCGCGTCTGTCAGCGTCATTCGGAACAGGTTGTCCGCGAGGACCCTTTCCAAAGACTACTTTCAAATCCTTGACCATATCATGTACATCAGCACCAGTACGGTGGCGAAGCTTCGTCTAGTGATCCGCCTCACCTTTGAAATGCTTGCCTTTCTTTCTTACGGGATGCCTGCTCGGAAGAAATCGATGATGTCCCAGGTACACATTCTTCCTACAATTGTCCAAATATATACTGTCGGTATCATCCAAACAGTGCGTGCATGCATGGTATCCCTTGTTTGTCTGTCCTGAAAGGTTGCTGAGAGCAGGCCAATCATTGATGGTCACGAACAACAATGCCTTTAGGTCAAATTCTTCCCCCATGTGCTCATCCCACGCATGTACACCTGTTCCATTCCACAGCTATAAGAGTTGCTCAACTAATGGCCTTAGGTACACATCAATGTCGTTGCCGGGTTGCTTAGGGCCTTGAATGAGCACTGGCATCATAATGAACTTCCGCTTCATGCACAACCAAGGAGGAAGGTTATAGAAACATAGAGTCACAGGCCAGGTGCTATGGTTTCTGCTTTGCTCCCCAAAAGGATTAATGCCATCTGCGCTTAGACCAAACCATACGTTCCTTGCGTCATCTGCAAACTCCTTCCTGTACTTTCTCTCGATTTTTCTCCACTGCGACCCATCAGCGGGTACTCTCAACTTTCCATCTTTCTTACGGTCTTCTCTGTGCCATCGCATCTCCTTGGCATGCTCTTTGTTTTGGAACAAACGTTTCAACCGTGGTATTATAGGAGCATACCACATCACCTTGGCAGGAATCTTCTTCCTGGGGCGCTCGCCCTTGACATCACCAGGTCATCGCGGCTGATCTTATAGCGCAATGCACCGTGATCTCGGGCAAGTGTTCAAATCCTCGACTCACCACGGTAGAGGATGCAATCATTAGGGCATGCATGTATCTTCGCACCTCTAACCCTAAAGGGCGTACAGCCTTCTTTGCTTCAGACGCACTCTCGGGCAATTTGTTGTCCTTTGGAAGCATATTCTTTATCATTACCAAGAACTTTCCAAATCCCTTGTCGATACACCATTCTCTGCCTTTCATTGCAATGATTCCAGTGTGGTGCCCAACTTTTTCTTATTAGCTTTGCAATTCGGGCACAACAATTTCTTGTGATCCTCTAACATGCGCTGCAACTTCTTCTTCTCCAAATCACTTGCGCAGTTTCTCTTTGCATCGACAATGGACTGACCTAGATCATCAGCGGGCTCATCTGATGCCTCTTCTTCAGCTTCTTCCCGCATTGCCGGCTCAGCTTCTTCCCCCATTGTTGTATCATTGTATTCAGGGAACCCATGGCCAGGATAGCTATCGTCGTCCTCTTCTTCTTCATTGTCTTCCATCATAACCCCTCTTTCTCCGTGCTTGGTCCAAACATTATAGTGGGGCATGAAACGGACTTAAACAGGCGGACAGAATGGTTCTTGGCGTAGAGTAATTGTGATCGTTCTTACAGACAGCACATGGACAAGGCATAAAACCATCCGCCCGCTTGTTTGCCTCAGCCGCAAGCAGAAAAGTTTGCACACCATTAATGAACTCGGGAGAGCATCGGTCATCGTACATCCATTGTCGGCTCATCTTCATTACACAACACCGAAAATACCAAATTAATACAAGTTCATACATAAAGTTCATACAACACTTAAATGCAACAAACAAATAACTCTCTAACTAAAGCATTTAAATGCAACAACAAATGCGATCAAGATCGCAACTAAGGTAACAATTGATCCAACAGCATAATGATACCAAGCCTCACTATCAATGGCATATTTTCTAATCTTTCTAATCTTCAAGCGCATTTTCTCCATCTTGATCTTGTGATCATTGACAACATCGGCAACATGCAACTCCAATTCCATCTTCTCCCCCTCAATTCTTTTCAATTTTTCTTTTAAATACTCGTTTTCTCTTTCAACTAAATTTAACCTCTCGACAATAGGGTCGGTTGGAATTTCCGGTTCACAAATCTCCTAGATAAAAATATCTATGTCAACTTGATGGGCATAATTTGTCATAAACACGAAATGCAACAACTAGTTTTAAAACAAAATATACCACATCCG
This sequence comes from Aegilops longissima, assembly GCA_021605205.1. Classification (NCBI taxonomy): domain Eukaryota; kingdom Viridiplantae; phylum Streptophyta; class Magnoliopsida; order Poales; family Poaceae; genus Aegilops; species Aegilops longissima. The sequence goes on along the minus strand of CM038681.1, from coordinate 584,401,789 downwards.
AATCATAACAAGAATGAGGGCCGACGGGGACGGATATCAAAACCATGGCACTATGTATAACAAACAACGTACGGGTAAGATAATTATACAAGTAACTATATATCCAAATCACACAAACATCAATTTGGTAATGTAAAACATTCATGAACAAGAGGCTCACCACAAGGTGGTGCCGGCGACGGGACGGTGCGGGCGATCGACGGTGGTTACGACGGAGATTTAGAAGGCACTAAGTAAACCACACCTACATATGCAAACTAAGTGTTATTTTTGACCTCAAATTGCATATAAATCAAATACTAGCACATATATTTCCTCCCAAATTACTGAACTCATAAATTAATCACTATACAAAGCATTGCAAGAGCTAATCTAGCAATGAGAGATGAAAGGACAAAGTTGCTAACCTTTGTGATCATTTGAATGGATGGGGGCCTTCAAATATTGACAAATTTTGGGCAAAATGTGTGATGAGCTCGAGAAAAAGAGGGGAAGAACAGAGAGGAGAGGGGAAAGGGGAAGATTAGAGCGAGCTCAGGTGGACGAAGGGTTTATGTAGGATGACCTTTAGCACCGGTTCGTTCCACGAACCGGTACTAAAGGTGCTGGAGGGGCCCCGGACTGGCAACATCCTGCCACCACTCACTTTAGTACCGGTCCGTGGCACGAACCGGTGCTAAAGGTTCACCATGAACCGGTACTAATGAGAGCGGCCGGCTAGCCGTTGGAACCGGCACTGCACACACATTAGTGTCGGCTCAAAATCAAACCGACACTAATGTGCTTGACATTTGACCCTTTTTCTACTAGTGCCATAAGCTTAGGGATGCTATGTTTGATGAAGATGATATTTTTAGTCCCCCAAGATTTGATGTGCAAATTTGTTATAATGATTTCATGCCTCCTATTTATGATGATTATAATGATGAAAGTGGATTTGGAGAGGTCATGACTTTGTTTAGTGATGAATCCACCATTTTGGATGAGGCTTCAATTGACTATGATAACAAAGTTGCTATCTATGATGCTTATATATATTGATGACATGTATGCTATAAAGAATAACGATAACCATGAAACTTGTCATCATGATTTTAATTTTCACTCTCATGATAGTTATTATGTTCAGTTTACTCCCACTACTATTGATGAGAAGAAATTTGCTTATGTGGAGAGTAATAAGTTTTCTATGCTTTTGTGTCATGAAAAGAATGCTTTATGTGATGGTTATATTGTTGAATTCATTCATGATACTACTGAAAATTATTATGAGGGAGGAACATATGCTTGTAGGAATTGCAATAATGTCAAGTTTCCTCTTTTTATGTTGAAAGTTTTGAAGTTGCACTTGTTTGGCCTTCCTATGCTAGTTGATTCTTTCTCCCATAAATTGTTTGCTAAAAAAATCCCTATGCGTAGGAAATGGGTTAGACTTAAATGTGCTTGTCATGTGCTTCATGATGCTCTCTTTATGTTTCAATTCTTATCCTTTATAAGAGCATCATTGAAATCATCATGCCTAGCTAAAAGGCACTAAAGAAAAGCGCTTGTTGGGAGACAACCCAACACTTTTACCTACTGTTTTTGTGTGTTCCCATGATTAGTCTACTGTAGTAATCATGTTTTATTTCTTTCGTTTCAATAAAGTGCCAAGTAAGACCTTTGGGATGGCTTACGGTGATAGTTGATTTGATTTTGCTGAAAAACAAAAACTTTTGTGCTCAGGAAAACAATTCTCATTTTTAACAGAAGCGTGCTAAAATGATGATTCTTTTTGCAAAATATTAATAGACAAATTTCCCAGGTCTTCCTATTTTTTAAAGAATTTTTGGAGTAGTAGAAATATGGTTGGAGTACAAATTACTACGGACTGTTCTGTTTTGACATATTCTGTTTTCAATGTTTGCTTGTTTTGTAGTTTCTATGGCTTATATTGCTCAATATAAATTGTGAAAATGCTATGATACAGTAGGAATTGTGTGAGAACAATTATGAATCTTGTATTTGATAGTACCAAAAGTGAAATGGTTTGCTCTTTATCATACTAACGTATCTCACAAAGTTCCGTTAAGTTTTGTGTGGTTGAAGTTTTCAAGTTTTGGGTGAGATGTCGATATGAGGAGAATAAGGAGTGACAAGACCCTAAGCTTGAGGATGCCCAAGGCACACCAAGGTAATATTCAAGGAAGATCCAAGCAACTAAGCTTGGGGATGCCCCGGAAGGCATCCCTCTTTCGTCTTCAACATTATCGGTAACCTCACTTGGAGCTATGTTTTCATTCGTCACATGATATGAGTTTTACTTGGAGCGTCATTTTATTTTGTTAGGATTTTATTGCTCTTATTTATAATAATGTTTTGCATATTTTATTTCAATAAAGCCTTTACTATGCTCATTTTGCAAGCCTACATGTTGCTGTTTGAAAACAAAAAGTTTACCACTGTTGCAAAAATTCCATAGAAAAGTCAGAATGTGATAACATGTTGAAACTTTTTGCAAAATGGGCTATGAAATTTTTTCTACAATGTGGTAAATTTTCATAATATTTGGAGTTTAAGAAGTATTGATACTCTTGCATTCTTTACAGACTGTACTGTTTTGGCAGATTGTTGTTATGTTTGCATTGCTTGCATATGTTTGCTTGTTTAATGATTCTATTTGAGGATAGGGGTATTAAATATGCAGAGGAATTTAGTATGCAATGTTGAATAATAATTTTAGTGATTTTCTACAGTAGAGAATGATAAGGTTTTTGCATTGGTTTATACTAACTTATCTCACGAGTTCTTGTTGAGTTTTGTGTGGATGAAGTTTTTAAGATTTAGGGAAACCGTGATATAAAAGGAATTAAGGAGACATAAAAGCTCAAGCATGGGGATTCCCAAGGCACCCCAAGATAATATTTCAAGAAGTCTCAAGCATCTAAGCTTGGGGATGCCCCGGTAGGCATCCCACCATTCTTCATCAACAATTATCGGTTAGTATCGGTTGAGCCTAAGTTTTTGCTTCTTCACATGAGTTGTGCTATCCTTGGAATGTCATTTTGTTTTGTTTTGCTTGCTTTTTTTAATAAAGTACTTAGATCTGAAAGTTTTTAAATAAAATAGAGTCCTCAAATAGTTGCCAGGGAGGCTAAGTGAGCGGCATTCACATCCCGTCAATGAAGCTCTTTTCTATAGAATTGCTCTAGTGCTTCACTTATATCTTTTTGAGAATGGTGTGCTTTAGTATTTTTGAAGAAATTCTCTCTTGATTCACTTAAATTAATTTGAGATAAAGAAATATTATGCTCATGATCTTCACTTATATTTGTTTGAGCTTATCAAAAGCAACACATGAAAATTAGTCCCAAAGTGATAGATATCCAAGAAGGATATACTAAAAACTTTCATGAAGATCATTGGACAAAATAAACTTGATTCCTTGTAATAGTTTTGAGATATGATGATGTGATATGTGAGTCATGTTGATGAGTAATTATGCTTTAGTAAGAATATTGGTGTTAAGGTTCGTGATTCCCTATGCAAGCACAAAAGTCAATAGTTGTGCAATGAAATTACATCCTACTTGTGGTACATTATTCGGTGTTAATTATGCTCAATGCTCGCTTATGAGATTATTCGTTTCTTGGTTGGTCGCTTCTCAATCTTTTGCTAGCCTTAATTTTGCACTAAGTATGATCACTACTTGTGTATCCAAAATCCTTCAAACCAGTTTTGCCACATGAGTCCACTATACCTACCAATATGCGCTATTCTTTTGCCATTCTAAGCAAATTTGCATGTACCATCTCTAATTTTCAAAATAAATTTATCTTTTGTGTGCTTGTACCGCTCGCGAGGTGGTTAAGGGTGGTCAATATTTTCCATGCTAGATGTGTTATTCTCATGATGAGTGTTTATTCACTTGTCATTACATGAGAGTAAGGCAAAGGTATTAGGGATACCCAGTCCCGAAATGAAAAATGAATTTACTTTATGTTGGTATGGAGGGCACCCGTGGATACGGTTAACCATGGAAAGTGAAAGTATGGTGGAAAAAGGAAAAAAAACTTTATTTTCTGTTTGGGAACTGCCTATGATATATCTAGCATGGAAAGTGTTGGGAGCTCTAAGTCATTTTCGTTGGTGGAAAAAGTATGCCTCTCAAAATGTTTTTATCTCTCAATTTTTGCTTTGAGCTCTGACAGCTCTACAAATCCCTACTTCCCTCTACGAAGGGCCTTTCTTTTACTTTATGCAATTTTTATTTTTAATTTTGAGTCTCCATCTTCTCTGATAAAGCACCAACTAGGGGGCACTATGATCGTACTTGAGCATTTGGTGTAGCTAATATGCGAGTGTGTTTCATGAATGGATCAATGATTGAGCATGATGGGCTAGGGATAACTTATTTTAGCGTTGATATTTTGAAAGACATGGTTGCTAGTTGATATGCTTGAGTATTTAAGTCGCATGTAAAAACTAGACTATTGCTTTGAACCATATAAAAGTCCAAATGTCCATGATATAAAGAAAAGAATATGAGATGACATGTTAGGCAGCATTCCACATCAAAAACTCTGTTTTTATCATTTACCTACTTGAGTATGAGCAGGAATTGAGCTTGGGGATGCTGATACGTCTCCAACGTATCTATAATTTTTTATTGTTCCATGCTGTTATATTATCATTCTTGGATGTTTTATAATCATTTTATAGTCATTTTATATCATTTTTTGGGACTAACCTATGGACATAGTGCCAAGTGCCAGTTGCAGTTTTTTGCATGGTTTTTACATCGCAGGAAATCAATATCAAACGGATTCCAAACACTGCGAAACTTTTTGTGGATTTTTTATGGACCAGAAGACATCCAATGGGCCATAGCAGCACCTGGGGGTGCCCCGAGGGGGGCACAACCCACCAGGGCACGCCCGGGGGCCCAGGTGAAGGAAATATGCCCTAGAGGCAATAATAAAGTTGATATTTATATTTCCTTATATCATGGTAAATGTTTATTATTCATGCTAGAATTGTATTAATTGGAAACTTGATACATGTCTGAATACATAGACAAAACAAAGTGTCCCTAGTATGCCTCTACTTGACTAGCTCGTTAATCAAAGATGGTTAAGTTTCCTAACCATAGACATGTGTTGTCATTTGATGAACGAGATCACATCATTAGAGAATGATGTGATGGACAAGACCCATCCGTTAGCTTAGCATAATGATCGCTAAGTTTTATTGCTATTGCTTTCTTCATGACTTATACATATTCCTCTGACTATGAGATTATGCAACTCCCGAATACCGGAGGAACACTTTGTGTGCTATCAAACGTCACAACATAACTGGGCGAGTATAAAGGTGCTCTACACGTGTCTCCAAAAGTGTTTGTTGGGTTGGCATAGATCGAGATTTGGATTTGTCACTCCGAGTATCGGAGAGGTATCTCTGGGCCCTCTCGGTAATGCACATCACGATAAGCCTTGCAAGCAATGTGATGAATGAGTTAGTTATGGGATGATTCATTATGGAACGAGTAAAGAGACTTGCCCGTTACGAGATTGAACTAGGTGTGTGAAAGCACAAGTGCTCCCTAGGTGGTTTTGGTAATTAATGACAACATATCTCTTGTTGGACTAGCACTTTTATCTAGTATGTTTCAGATAAGTTCAACAATGGAGTGGCATGGACTAAAGGATGTGGGAACTCCTTCAAGATGCTAAGGACAAAGGATTGGCTCAAGCTTCAAGCTCAAGACTCTTCATTTTACATTTTAGTGATCCAAGATCACATTGAGTCTATAGGAAAAGCCAATACTATCAAGGAGGAATGAGGTGTTGCTTAATGAGCCTCTTGCTTCAAAGTGCTTAGTGATATGCTCCAAATACCCTCAACTACTTTCCCACTTCCACACATATGTCCTAAACCTAAAGTCAAACTCGGCCCAACTGATTCTTTCTATCCGGCGCCACTGAGTTTGGATGTCTTAGCCACTGCCACAAACCCTAGACAAATCGGTCTCACCGATAGGGATCTTGATCTCACCGAGATGGGATTGTAATCTCTCTGTGTATGTCCATTATCAAAATCGGTCTCACCAAGTTTGAGCAATCGGTACTACCGAGATTACAATGCAAACTCTCTGGTTAACTTATTATCAAAATCGGTCCCACCGTATTTGATAATCGGTCAAACCGAGTTTGCCTGACCAACTCTCTGGAAATCTTATTACCAAAATAGGTCCCACCGAGTTTGTGTAATCGGTCTTACCGAGATTACGTTATGCCCTAACCCTAACCGAATCGGTCCCACCGAGTTGCATTCCGGTCCCACCGAAAACCCTAACGGTCACATTATTTGCTAAATCGGTCTGACCGAGTTTAACGATTCGGTCCCACCGAGTTTGGTAGATTGTGTGTAACGGTTAGATTTTGTGTGGAGGCTATATATACCCCTCCACCTCCTCTTCATTCATGGAGAGAGCCATCAGACTGAACTTAAACTTCCAGCATCCTATTTCTGAGAGAGAACTACCTACTCATGTGTTGAGGCCAAGATATTCCATTCCTACCATATGAATCTTGATCTCTAGCCTTCCCAAGTTGCTTTCCACTCAAACCCTCTTTCCACCAGATCCAAATCCTATGAGAGAGAGTTGAGTGTTGGGGAGACTATCATTTGAAGCACAAGAGCAAGGAGTTCATCATCAACGCACCATTTTTTACTTCTTGGAGAGTGGTGTCTCCTAGATTTGCTAGGTGTCACTTGGGAGCCTCCGACAAGATTGTGGAGTTGAACCAAGGAGTTTGTAAGGGCAAGGAGATCGCCTACTTCGTGAAGATCTACCGCTAGTGAGGCAAGTCCTTCGTGGGCGACGACCATGGTGGGATAGACAAGGTTGCTTCTTCGTGGACCCTTCTTGGGTGGAGCCTCCATGGACTCACAAGCAACTGCTACCCTTCGTGGGTTGAAGTCTCCATCAACGTGGATGTACGATAGCACCACCTATCGGAACCACGCCAAAAACATCCGTGTTCCAATTGCGTTTGAATCCTCCAATCCCTTCCCTTTACATTCTTGCAAGTTGCATGCTTTATTTTCCGCTGCTCATATACTCTTTGCATGCTTGCTTGCTATATGTTGTGAATGTTAAACTTGTGCCTAAACTCCACTCAAACTTTAAAGAATCTTAAAAACTGCAACTTTGGTACTTAGTGTCTAATCACCCCCCCTCTAGACACCTCTTTTCAAGGTCCTACAAGTGGTATCAGAGCTTTGGTTTCCATTGCCTTGGTTTAATCACCATTGGAGGACGATGGATGAGTCTACTTTGGGGAGTCTTAGACATAGAGTGCCTATTCTTGATGGAGAGTATTTTCTTGAGTGGAAAAATGAGATGCTTGTTATTTTCAATCAATATCATTTTAACAAGTACATTGCTAGCCCTTGTGCACCTTATGTTGATCCTATGCATCCAACCCATGATGAGTCAATTGACATGGTTAGGAATCTTAGAACTACCGAACTTATCATTAGAGGATTGCCCAGAAACTTAATTGGATGTTTGCCTACTTTTAAGTGTGCCTACACCATATGGAAATTTCTTGAGGAACAATTTCCAGATTATTCCTTGAAAAATCTAGATGAAATTCTCCATAAGTCTATTGCTTCGAGTAAAATGAAGACTAGTGATCCTATGTTTGGTGATCGTCTATTTGAGCTTACAAACCTTATGCGTGCCAAAGGAAATGTTGGTATTATTAGTGACATTATTTCCGAAGCTATAAGTATTCATAGACAAGATTATTGTCAAACTCATTCTAATGAATCACCCTCTCTAGGATTTGATCCACCACATGACGATGTTGAACATGGATACTATGATGAGGATGATGATAGTGACTTCGATCTTGATGATGCAATGAGACATTTTGGTCTTATGGCAAATCTTCGGGGATATATGTCAGGAGGAAAGGAATGGGTTCTTGATAGTGGATGTACCGATCACATGACCGGAGATAAAGACATGTTTCGTGAGCTTGGTGATAATGATAGTCCTCGAAAGTATGTCACTTTCGGTGACAACTCAAAGGGTAAGGTAGTTGGCCTCGGTAAGGTGGCCATATCACATGATAGCTCCATACAAAATGTTATGCTCGTTGAATCTCTTGGTTACAACTTACTTTCAAATCTAGACTTGCTGATTTCAGTTTCAATGTTCTATTTATCAAGTAGATTGCCAAGTGTTTCGTCGAGATAATCATAAAATGGTCTTTATGGTGTGCGAGAGGTGATCTATACATTGTTGATTTCACTAAAAGGGCTCAACCTAAAACTTGCTTCATTGCTAAATCCTCAAAAGGCTGGTTATGGCATAGACGATTAGGTCATGTTGGTATGCGAAACCTTGACAAGCTTATTAAGGGGAATCATATCCTTGGAGTTAATGATGTCATATTTGATAAGGATAGACTTTGCAGTGCTTGTCAAGCAGGTAAACAGGTTGGAGGAAGGCATCCCGTGAAGAATATCATGACCACAAAGAGGCCACTCGAGCTACTTCACATGGATCTCTTTGGTCCCAACTCTTACAAGAGTCTTAGTGGAAATTCTTTTGGTCTAGTTATAGTTGATGATTTTTCCAGATTTACGTGGGTGTTCTTTCTCGATGATAAATCGCAGGTCCAAAAGATCTTCAAAAACTTTGCTAGGAAGGCCCAAAACCAATTTGAAGTGAAGATCAAGAAGGTTCGTAGCGACAACGGAACGGAGTTCAAGAACGCAAATGCGGACACCTTTCTTGACGAAGAAGGGATTTCACACGAGTTCTCGGCTACGCACACACCTCAACAAAATGGAGTTGTTGAGAGGAAGAACCGGACGCCATCGAAATGGCGAGAACGATGCTTGATGAGTACAAGACGCCAAGCACTTTTGGGCGGAAGCGGTTGAGACAGCTTGTCATGCAACAAATCGCTTGTATCTTCACAAGCTACTCGGCAAGACGGCATACGAGCTACTCACCGGTAACAAACCCCAAGTTGGATACTGTTGGGGATGTAACTACTGAATATAAACCGCCCTGAAGGGGCCGGTTTACCCTCGGCAATAATTAGGGCCCACGAAGGCTCCAAGGGTGGCGATGACCGTAGAGACTAGAGGCCCGGAGCCCAGGGGCGGATTAGGGCCCATAATGGTAAAACCACCTTAACCATGTAACTTGTGTTGTAAGATAAGAGAAAGGAGAGACCGAGCCGGATACTTGTATGAGCCGGCCTCGGGACTCTGTAGACCGGCCGGACATCAACCAGTGTATATAAGGAGACGACCCGGCGGCGGTTTAGGGACAGACAACCACAATTCGAGGCTGAGGCGAAGCTATTGCTCCCTAGTCGCCGAAATCATATCAATCCCATCACAAACTAGATGTAGGCTTTTACCTTCATCGAAGGGGCCGAACTAGTATAAACTCTCGTGTCTTTGCGTCCGCTTTAACCCCTCTAAGTTAACCCGTATGATCGCCCCGCGACTAAGTCCTTTCACGAGGACATCTGCCGTGACAATTCCACGACAGTTGGCGCCCACCGTGGGGCTATCGCATCGATGGTTTGATGATCTTAGAGGGAAAGTTCGAAGGACTCGAAGGCTATCTTTGTGGGCGGATGACCAAGAGTCGTCGCGGCAAGCTCTACATCGACGATGCAGGCTGGGGCCCGAGGCGGCTCGATTGAGTCTGGTACGGGTCCCCTTTGGTGGCATACACGTGTTCATCGGCAAGATCGGTGAGCCAGGGCTGGGCGGACATCTGCACCGACCTCGTCGAGACGGCTCGGCGGGCAAAGAAGAATCCTGCCTGGCTAAACCGGTTGTCGGTGTGCTTCGTTGGAGTCATCCACGGAGGAGACTATGAGGCGGATCAGCATCTGGTGGCGAAACCGTTGTCTACTCGATGACGAGTCGTCGACCGGGAAACGAGTCTCTATACTAGCTGCAAGATGGCGGATCGGGGCTGTTCCGACGATGAGAGTATTCGGACCCTTTGATCTGCCCAACCGGTTGGAATATTCATGGCGGTACACAAGCGGCGCTTCACTCTTCGACCGCGCGCCAATGGTCGCCGGTTCAACAACGGCGACGGCAGCCGGGGCAGGAGGCCCTGTGCGCCCGCCGACTCAAGTTTTATCAGAACTATTTGATGCATTGGCGGTGCTCATGGCAGAGGCTAACCCGGCAGATCAAGACCTGCATAATACGGAGATTGCAAAGGTGAAGGAGCAGATCACCCAGGCTAAAGCGGATCTGGCAGCCGCAGACGTTAGGATGGTGGCAGAGCGGGCCGCTTTGGATGCACAGGCTTATAGGCTCATCTTTGGATCGAGCAGCGTCGCATGAAGTCATGAAAAGAAAGTACAGATCCTGTTTGACCTCGGTTTTCGAGGGAAGAGACCTCTTCAACACCCCAGGGGCAGGGACCAGTAATCCGCCGCCAGTGGTGAACCGAGCGGAAGCACCCGGGACGGGCGCGCCGATTCAGCCCCGTGTGATAGATCTGCCTCGCCATCATACCGGCGCGCCTCAGGCTGTGCAAACGCCTCCAGGTCACTACTCCAACCCGATGGATAACCTTGTTGCGGCTGCGGCACGGTTGGAGGCGATTCCAATCGAAGGCGATTCACCACAGGCGGTAGAAACACGCCGGGTAAAAGAGCTCCTCAGGACGGCCCTGGCTCAACAGGAAGCGTACTCATACAGCCGTGATCGGATCCACTCCACCCCCCGCCCAAGCCGGAGTTATAGCCGGCACGCAGATGAACCGGCCGTGTCAAGTAATGCGCAGCGCGGTCCGCCTCGCGGCAACAACCCGGCGGGTGGCTTCGAAAACGCTCAAGAGGTGGTGGACCGGGCCAGGGCACGTAGGGAGGCCGAGTTAGCAGCACAACATGAGGGTCATGAGCTCACGCCGGTTCGACCGACCATCTTCGAGCCCGGGGTCACATCTGGCTCTTTGGGGGTGTCTTGCCTCGTCCCCGCTTTACGCAATGTACGTTTGCCAAAAGATTTCAAGGGGCCACGCAAGGTGCCCAATTATACCGCCGATTTGGCTCCAGAAGCGTGGATAGAAAGCTATGAGATGGCCATGGAGATGCTGGATGTAGATGAAGCTGCGTGTGTGAAGTATTTCACCATGATGCTAGAAGGTACGGCCCGTACTTGGTTGAAGAACTTGCCACCCAACTCCATCAGTTCATGGACCCGATTGCGGACCGGTTCATTCAAAATTTCAAAGACACTGTAAGCAGCCCATGTCGTGGTGGACTTGGCAGCTTGTGTCCAAGCGAGAGGAGAATCCACAACCCATGGAGTACGCCGTGTTTGAAGTTTTACATTCTTGAGACCGGATCAACACTGATTCTGCGATCTTAACCCTAGAAAGCAACTGCCGGTTCAAACCTTTAAAATTGAAGCTGGGTCGCATGAAGCGTTTTTGCAATGACATGGGCATTCTTATGGGCGTTTTAGTGAAGTATGCTGATTCTGATAGTACCAAGGATCCCGAGTCTGAAGAGGATGATGAAACAGGGAAGGGAAAACAGAACAACAACTCCATAGGCCAGCGGCATCAGTCGGCGGGTAATGGAGGAAACAAGCGTAAGGCGAATGGTAACATGGGCTTCGTAGCCAACACCAACGCGCAGGACAAGGGTCAACGGTGCAAGGATAAACATCCAAACCGAGGTGGTGCGCCTAATCACAATCCGGACCGGTTGAATTATCTGTTGAATCAACCCTGTCCGAAGCATGGGACGAAGGAGGCGCGAGCAAATCACCTTTGGAAGGATTGTTACATTATGCAGGAGTTTAAAAGTTCTAATGCTTTCCGGTATGATCAAGGGCCCAGCGGCGGTTCAGGGTCCGGCCCGGGTTACGGTGGAGGAAATTCCGGCCCAGGATTTAGTGGTAATCCGGGCGGGCAGAACAATCAGAACAATCAGAGCAATCAGAACAATCAGAACCAAGGTGGTTACAATCAGCAGCAGCAGCAGTCGGGTTATCAAAGCAATCCGAAGCAGCTGAATGGTGGACAGTATCACGTCTTTACCACCAGCTTGGACAAGCGAGACCGGAAACTTCAGAAGCGGGCAGTCAATGTTGTTGAACCGGCCGCGCCGCATTACCTACGCTGGTCAGAGCAGCCTATTGTGTGAGTAGAGAAGATCATCCTCCCCGGGTTTACAATCCGGGTCAGCTAGCCCTAGTGGTGGCGCCTCAGGTGGGAGGATACAAGTTCACCAAGGTGCTTATGGATGGAGGGAGCAGCATCAACATCCTGTATTATGAGACCTTCCGTCGTATGGGATTAACGGATAAGCATCTCAGGCCGTCCAATATAGTGTTTCATGGTGTGGTGCCTGGCAAGTCAGCATATCCGGTCGGTAAAATAGCTCTGGAGGTGGCCTTTGGGGATGAACATGACTCCAGATCGGAAACATTGACATTTGAAGTGGTGAAAATTCAAAGCCCTTACCACGCCCTATTTGGGCGGCCGGCTTATGCTAAGTTTATGGCACGACCGTGTTATGTCTATTTGCAGCTAAAAATGCCGGGTCACAAAGGGACGATAACGGTTCATGGGAGCCGCAGGATCGCTTTAGAGTGTGAGGAAGGTGATGCGGCTTATGCAGAGTCGGTTTGTGCCACCGAAGAGCTAAAGTACTATAAAGACAATGTTGATCCGGCGGATATGACCCCGTTGAAGAAGCCAACTACAGAGCACGATCCGGATTTGAAGTTTAAATCGGCGGCTGAGACTAAACTTGTTGACTTTGTGCCCGGTGATTCGTCCAAGCAGTTCATCATCAGTGCTAACTTGGATCCTAAATAGGAAAGCGCGCTCATCGAGTTCATCCGTGAGAATCGGGACATTTTTGCATGGAAGCCTTCTGACATGCCAGGTGTACCGAGGGAACTCGCTGAGCACACTCTTAATGTTGACCCCAAGTACAGACCAAGAAAGCAGTTTCTTCGCGGTTTAACGAGGAAAGGCGCAAGGCCATTGGAGAAGAGGTTGCGGGCTCTTAGCAGCAGGTTTTATCGTTGAAGTTTTCCATCGAGTGGCTTGCTAATCCGGTGTTGGTCCTTAAGAAAACGGCACTTGGCACATGTGTGTGGATTACAGATCTTAACAAGGCTTGTCCAGCGAGATCCTTCGCCTCCCGCATTGACCAGATTATTGATGCTACGGCGGGTTGTGGCGTTTGAGTTTTTGGATCGTATTCGGATATCATCGATCAAGATGGCGGTTAAGGACCAGGAGAAGACAACGCTTATCACTCCCTTTGGAGCCTTCTGCTATGTGTCTATGCCTTTTGGGCTCAAGAGCGCCCAAGCAACTTATCAACGTTGCGTACAGAGTTGCTTGCACGAACAGATCGGACGTAACGTGCATGCTTATGTGGATGATATCGTGGTTAAATCAAGGAAGAAGGAGACATTGATTGAGGATCTAAAAGAAACCTTTGACAACTTGCGGGTGTACAAGATGATGCTTAACCCAACCAAATGTGTTTTCGGTGTTCCGGCAGGCAAGTTATTGGGTTTTCTTGTGTCCAACAGGGGGATTGAAGCTAATCCGGAGAAAATTACGGCTATCACCTCCTTGGCTAAGCCAAAGTGCATTAATGATGTCCAGCGTTTGGCGGGTCGGATTGCCGCGCTAAGCGGTTTATCGGCCGCCTCGGAGAAAAGGCCATTCCTTTGTACCGAATCTTTGAAGAAGACGGATCGGTTTATGCGAGTTCAGCCACCGATGAAGCATTGGAGGATTTAAAGCGGCAATTGGCCAATCCGCTGTTCTCGCCGCTCCCATTGACAAGGAGCCACTTCGCTATATGTTGCTGCTAATGCCGGGCGAGTAAGCGTGGCCATTGTGGTAAGCGGAAGGAGGCGGGGAAGGAATATCCGGTTCAATGTCCGGTTTATTACATCAGCGAGGTGCTCATTGAGTCCAAGCAGAGATATCCGCATTGGCAGAAGCTGGTGTATGGAGTTTTTATGGCAAGCCGGAAGCTGAAACAGTATTTTCAGGGGCACCCCATCACGGTGGTCAGTTCAGCTCCCTTGGGCGATATCATACAGAACCGGGAAGCAACTGGCCGGATTGCCAAGTGGGCCATAGAGCTTGGGCCGCACGGTTTAAGGTATGTGCCTCGGACGGCAGTAAAATCCCAGGCACTTGTGGATTTCATTAATGATTGGACGGAGTTACAAGCGCCTGAAGAGAAGCCGGATCATACCTATTGGACTATCCACTTTGACGGGTCCAGCAGTTGGAGGCTCGGGGCTGGAGTTGTGTTAACTTCCCACGAGGTGAAAAGTTTTATTCGTCCTCCGCTTAATGTTCCCTTGTACTAACAATGCAGCTGAGTATGAAGCCTTGCTCCATGGTCTTCGGATGGCTAAGGAGATGAATCTAAGCCGGGTTAAGTGCTTCGGTGACTCGGACTTGGTGGCCCAACAAGTGTCAGGTACTTGGGATTCCAAAGACCCACTCATGGATGCATATCGTCGGGAGGTGGATGTTGTTGCAGGTTACTTTAAAGGCTATCAGGTGGACCATGTGGATCGGCGGAAGAACGAAGTGGCGGATGCTTTAAGCCGGCTGGGCTCTCAACGCAAACCGGTCCCGCCCAATGTCTTCCTTGATGTACTGCACAATCCGTCAGTCAAGCTTCCCGATGAAGTAGATTTGGCTATTCCTGATCCGGAGGCTCAGTTGGTGGCAGCCTTGCATGTCATTCCGGATTGGACGCTCCCTTATTTGGCGTACATGAGCCGGGGCGAGTTACCAGAAGATGAGACGTTGGCCCGACAGATAGTTCGGCGGTCTAAGTCTATGACCATTGTTAATGGCGAGTTGCATCATTGCAGTGTGTCAGGGGCGTTTCAGCGTTGTGTGTCCCCTGAGGAAGGCTGTGAAATATTGCGTGAGATCCACGAAGGGGACTGCGGTCACCACGCCGGTTCAAAATCCTTGGTGGCTAAGGCGTTCCGCCATGGTTTTTATTGGTTGACTGCCCATGCTGATGCGGAAGATCTGGTCAGGCGATGTGATGGTTGCCAGAAGTTTTCTAGACGTGCTCATATACCGGCCCAAGAATTGAGGATGATTCCAATTACTTGGCCGTTTGCGACTTGGGGGCTGGACATGGTAGGACCTTTTAAAAGGTCCAAGGACAAGAAGACACACTTGCTGGTCGCAGTTGACAAATTTACATAGTGGGTCGAGGCAGAGCCTGTTAGCAAGTGTGATGCAGCCACGGCGGTTCAGTTCATCAAAAGAGTGATCTTCCGGTTTGGGTTTCCACACAGTATCATCACAAATAATGGTACAATTTGTCCAAAGGTGCCATGAAGGAGTTTTGTGAACGTGAGCACATCCGGCAGCGTTTCTTGATAGCTCACCCACAGTCAATGGTCAAGCGAGCGAGCTAATCAGGAGATCTGAGAGGTATCAAGCCCGGCTTATGGTCCCTTCTGAGAGGGCGCCGGGCTGTTGGGTAGAAGAGCTACCATCGTGTTATGGAGTATAAATACTACCCCTAACAGATCCACTTGGATACACACCGTTCTTTATGGTCTATGGAGCGGAGGCGGTCCTCCCCAGCGATATCCTTCATGACTCACCTCGTGTGGCAGCCTATGTTGAGGCAGATAACGAGGCAGCACGGCAGGAAGCTTTGGATCGACTGGATGAAGAGCGGGATATGGCGGCTGCCCGTTCGGCGATTTACCAGCAGGATCTTCGTCGGTATCACGATCGGCGGTCGTAACCGAACCTTTCAAGAAGGAGACTTGGTGCTTCGCTCATTCAAGACCGCACAGATATGCACAAGTTATCCCCACCTTGGGAAGGGCCTTTTGTGGTCAACAAGAATCTGCACAACGGGTCATACTATCGATTGATGTTCGAGAGCATAAAGACTCACGCACGTCGAAGAGGAGACCAACGAGCCGTGGAACATAGCTCATCTTCGGCCTTATTATACCTGAGCCATCGGCTCTCCTTATGTACATATTATGACAATGTATACATTATGAATAAAAGCAATAAACCGGAGCCTCGGTTAAAGCGGGGTATCCGTTCTGTAAAAATCCGGCTTGGGTACATGGAGTTGTTATCTTAAAACGGCCTCCGGTTTATCCCTTGAGCTTGTTTTTCAGAAATTTTTAGATGTCATCTGGGGGCTTGGTCGTGTCCGAACCAATGCAACACCTTTTGATAGGCAAAAGCCACCAGATCACTTGGGGACATGGTCAAGTCTGAACCAGTTACGCCTCTTGATCGGCCTAAGGTCATAGAGTCACTTGGGGGCTTGGTCGAACCCGAACCATTGCCACGCCACTTGATCGGCATAATGCCACGGTTTCAGTTGGGGACCTGGCTGACTTGAACCATAGCTACACCTTATTGGAGCTTGGTCGTGTCCGACCATGGTAACGCCATCTGATCGGTTCAGTAAAGCCTCTTGGTGCAAACGGTTTATCATTACCTTTGCTTCCATATTTTTTTCATAGCTGTTATTCAAATCGGTTCAACCAGTATATTGACAGAATTTGGTTTATTTTTTAATCCGGAGATAACTTTTCCAGTTTGATTTTTTCCTGTTAAACTTCCCATTATGGAGTAACAGGGGGCTTAACGTGACCCGGCACGGTTTACTTGGTAAACCGGCATTCTAAAGACATGAACTATTGTCTCCTTTGACAGTAATGGTTTATACAAACCTTCGCTTCAAGGATGGCTTGGCCAACTGCGTGCCCGACGCTGGCAGGTATTTTTGCATCACAAAATTTTGATCATATACCTCAATATTTCCTTACATATGCAGATAAGCGTCACATGCCGGCTGGCGACACAAGCCGCCGTGGCAGTTTAAGAATTTGTGATTGCAGGCAAAATAAATTGAAGGTTTCGGTTATTCAATCAAAAGTATCAGCACCTCTGCGCAAAGGTTGCAGACTGAAGGCATAAAGGCATATTCGAAAACAAAAGTGCTGGCTATTCTATTACAAAGCCTTCCAAGGCCCGATATTTCGCATGGCGTTATGACTAGCAGCTTCTGATGCATCAACCGGCTTGACGGATTAAGCTTCCTCGCCGGGTTGACGTGAGGAAGATGGGTCGTCTGGCGTCGGTTCAACTTCTTCCTCTTCACCCAAGGGCCGGAAGTCATTGGTAGACCAGTCAATCCGGTTTAATGCCTGAAAGACAGCCTCTTCACTTATAAGCTCAGCCGGATCAACGTCAGGGGCATAAGTGTGCTTACGGATTGGAGGAACAAGGTTACGCACTACGGAATGAGAAATTCCACCCGCCTATTGTTTGCATCATAAAAAAGCGGTGAACCGCCAGTTAACTTCGCTGCCGATTGACTTCGCCGGAGGACGCATTTCCTTTGTTATTCGTTTGAGGCGTCATTATCAAAACCTTCGTTTTCTTGGCGCTGGGAAACCCTTGGCTATGTCGGCGGATCAAGGTCCGCTATCCATGCCTTGGCGCGAGTTAGAAACCAATAAAGTGCCAGCCGGGCATGGATCGTTTCAACTCTTCAAGTTGTGCGGAATCATGGATAGCGGTCCAGCGTATCTTTGATCAGGGCGGAGCTGTGTTATCATCTGACGTAGCACATATGACTCGGCTGGGTGCGGTATACTGCTGCTCAATCAGCGTGTAAGCGGCCTTGAGCTTCTTTCGCATATCGAGCCCGATGAGCAATCGTTTCCCTATACGGTTTAAGACAGCTCAGGTTAAACTGGCGGAAATATCTAAACGGAATAGTAATCAGTGAAAAATTTCTTACCAAAGATTGCGAGAGGTCATGGCATTAATTTGGCGCTTTAGTCCGGTGAGCTCTTACATCACGGTTTAAGAGCCGCTTCAAAGATCTTCCGCCCGTTTTATCAAACTAGCCTTCTCGGTGTCCCAGTTGGCCTGCTCGGTTTATACCACTCCTTGAGCTGTTCCATAGTGGTCAAGGCGGTTTTCAATTCATCCTTGGCCTTGGTGGTTTCTGCTTGTTGAGTCTCCAGATTGGCACGAAGGTCCTTGAGTTGTACGGATTGCTAGTATATCTCACTCTGATAACAAATGGATCACGTTAGTTGTTTCATTATGAAGTCCCAAGCTCAATACAGGTATTCAACTTGGCACTTGGGGGCTAATGGCTAGTTGATCTCAGCTTGCTATGGGGATACAAAGTTAAGTCCCGGTTTAACTATGCTAAGTTGAACCGGCCCTTGAGGGCTACAGCACTGAAGTTTAAGGCGTGTGAGTTTTATACTAAGTCCCGGTTTAACTATGCTAAGTTGAACCGGCCCTTGGGGGCTACTACACAACAAAAGTACAAGAGAGGCATAACTTCTTACCTCATAGCGTTCCTTCATACGATTCACCAGACCGGCTTCGAAGTCACGACTGGTGTAGAGTCGGTTCAGGAAGCCGGAGTGAAGTTCTTGGGCAGAGAAGTTGTCATAAGCTGACACATCAGTTTTTCCCTTCTCTTTACTCATGGTAGTAGACTCTTCCTTGGCGCTGTGTTTTGCTAAAGCGACCGGATGGCCAGGGGCGGTGTAGGCGGTGCCCGCACTCGACATCATCATTTTGGCCGGGCTGGCCGGATTGGCATTCTTCTTTGGGCTTGGTGTTTTCATACTCAGGCTCGGCGGTTCAACAATTACGACCCACTCCGTTCCAGGACTCGGTGGAGCAGGATGTGAGGTTTCCACTTGGGCATCCGGTTCAAATTCTGGCGGATCTGCATTGTCGTCTTGGTTCAACCCGGCAGAGCTGTTTTTAGCAACTTCAGGATTTTCGCCATGCTGCTCTGGAGTCTTCTCCGGATCAACGCCCACAGTAGGATCAAGGGTTTTCACTTTCTTACTCAAGCGAGCCTTGGTACTGCAATGTTCAGAATTAAAGTAAGATAAACCGACCAATGTGAAGATAAACCGGATCGACCCGAAAGATGTATTATGCTTACCCCGCGGCAACTTTAAGAGGAGGCAGTTGAGTGGTTGACGAACCGCCAGATGAGTTGGAAGAGGCCTGATAATTCGGGTCAGACGGATTGAGAGGACATCGGAAGAAACCTTTCAAAGGATAACGCTTTTCAGGAGAACAAATCACCTCTGGACGACGCTTCCGGGTTGGTGTATCAGGTAAACCGGACGATGTAATTTGTTGACCATCGTGCGGGTCGACGGCGCTCTTCAGCCTCTGTGTCTTCAAAGAAAGGTTTGGATTCAAATGAGCACAGGGTGAGATTTTTCACTTTCCGGACTGTCGCGCGAATTCTTTTAACCGGCACAAGATCAGATTCGGAAGAAAGAAGGATTACCTCAACAGGATCGGCATGGTGGCTTCAAAGATCATCACAGGAATTAAAATTGTCAATAAGATGAAGGATAAAAGGGACAAGATAAATCAAGCTTTACCTCGCTTCGAATCTTCATCTTCCGGCGGATCAAGACTCGGTGGTTTTCCTCTTACCAGCTTTCTTGGTGGTCTTAGACTTTACGAGGAACCGGGCGATTTGGTTCGTTTCGAAGGAGCTGTTAGCCGAGAAGTCAAGGATTAATATATATCAATAAGGCATTAATATCGAAGAGCGGTGAGCGGAGCCTTACCGCAGGCGGTTTGTTGGCAACACAGAATGGGGCCAACCCGGTTTGGCTGCAGACGGAGATCGGCTCATCAAGCATATTCTTCACTGCCCTAGTGACTTCAAGCTCAGTTATTGGTAGCTCGTGACGTCTTTGAGGGTCTTGGACGCTACCAGTGTATTCGTGCATCAATCCGGGGCGGCGGCTTAATGGCAAGATGCCCCAAGAAACCCAACATCGGACAAGGTCGATACCAGTTAAGCCATTGGCCATTAGAGCCCGGAGTTTGACAATTTGAGGCGCAAAATTCTTCCGTTCTGCGGCGCTCAAGCGTAAAGGCAATGGGTGATGGTTGCTGAGCCGGTGAGGGCGGTAGCCCGGCAAGGGGTTCTCGCTGTTAGGAGCGGTATTCCGGCAATAGAACTAGGTTTGGTTCCAATCTTTCGGATGGCTATGGTGTGCGTGAGGAAAGTCTACTTCCTTCCTTTTCTGGATTGAAACGCCACCCAGTTCCGTGTTGGGACCATCCGAAAACTCCGTGCGGCGGTTCAAATGAAAGAAATCCCGGAACAGCTCCACAGATGGTTCTTCTTGAAGATAGACTTCACAGAAAACTTGGAAATTGCATAGATTGGACACAGAGTTCGGACCAATATCTTGTGGATGGAGTTGAAAACTTGCAAGGATATCCCGGAAGAATTTTGATCCGGGCGGGCTGAATCCCCGGTCTAAGTGCTGCATAAATACAATTACTTCTCCTTCTTGAGGTTCGGGAGGGCATTCGGCATCCTAACACGCCAATGGAGGACATTTTGGAGGCTAAAGCGCCCGGTGGTGACGTATCCATTGAGTTGCGTCTCAGTGATCTTGGACCGGACCCAATTGCAAGCTGAGAATTGTTTGGCCATTCCGGAAGAAGAAACTGCGAAAGGGAAAGTAAAAAACGGTTCACCGTTAACGGTTCAGACACATTATACAATGTTAAACCGGCAATCTGGCAGTCAGTTCCAAAATCCGGTTTAACTGAGGACTAATGGAGTATGGCGGATTAGCTATCAAAAATTAAACCGCCCGAAGAGACAGAACTGGAAAATCTGCTAAGTGTGGACAGAAACAGGTTTCACATATGAATGGAGTTAATTTGGATCTACCGAAGATTCAGTAAGGAAAAATTCTGCGACCCATGCAAGCCTTATAAAGGGCAGGAAAGTTCGTGCGTTCTAACAAAGAGGGTCTGAACAAAAAGAAAGATGTGCAAATTACTAAACTGACGGCGGAGCAGTTACTACACAGGATATATACTACGGTTGGATTAAAAAACCATGGCAGAGCAGGTATGAAAAAACTAGGGATAAACACTTATGAACGACGAGATGAACAGGAGCCTCAAGATGCAGATCTAGGGCGTGAGGAGGAGCCTTACCCGATGCACAGAACAGCGGAGGAGCGCCGAGAGCCTCTGGCACAACCAGGTTGATGCAGCGGCCTTGCACTGACGCGGCGTTCGGAGGTCGGAGGCGACGACGGAGCTTCAGAGCTGGAGCATCGCGAGGAAGAAGAAGCGCGGAAGGAGGAAGAAGAGAAAGGGCCTTCCGGTCTATTTATAAGAAGCGGAGTAATTAACGGTAGCGAGAATCGAGGAGTTGAAAGCGGCGGACGGCGCAGCGATCGCCTCGATTTCCGGGATAGTATTAAATGAAGGGAATCTTACTGTTTGGGCTTCCTTAATAAAGATGACGTCAAGATGCTCTGTTGCTGTGGTCGGAGGATGACGTCACGGCTGTTCAAGCAGATGGCGGTTTACGAAATGTGAAGGAAGATATTCAGAGTTTCCTAAGATGTTGAAGATTAACATGAACATGTTCAAGTCAATCTGGGGCCTAATGTTGGGGATGTAACTACTGAATATAAACCGCCCTGAAGGGGCCAGTTTACCCTCGGCCATAATTAGGGCCCACGAAGGCTCCAAGGGTGGCGATGACCGTAGAGACTAGAGGCCCGGAGCCCAGGGGCGGATTAGGGCCCATAATGGTAAAACCGCCTTAACCATGTAACTTGTGTTGTAAGATAAGAGAAAGGAGAGACCGAGCCGGATACTTGTATGAGCCGGCCTCGGGACTCTGTAGACCGGCCGGACGTCAACCCGTGTATATAAGGGGACGACCCGCGGCGGTTTAGGGACAGACAACCACAATTCGAGGCTGAGGCGAAGCTATTGCTCCCTAGTCGCCGAAATCATATCAATCCCATCACAAACTAGACGTAGGCTTTTACCTTCATCGAAGGGGCCGAACTAGTATAAACTCTCGTGTCTTTGCGTCCGCTTTAACCCCTCTAAGTTAACCCGTACGATGGCCCCGCGACTAAGTCCTTTCACGAGGACATCTGCCGTGACAATTCCACGACAGATACTTTCGAGTATTCGGCTCAAAGTGCTACATTCTTGATAAGCATCGTCGTTCTAAATTTGCTCCTAAGTCTCATGAAGGTTTCCTACTAGGTTATGGCTCAAACTCTCACACTTAACGTGTCTACAACAATTTCACCCGAAAGTTTGAAGAGACGGTAGATGTGAAGTTTGATGAATCTAACGGCTCGCAAGTAGAGCAATTGCCAATTGATGTAGGAGACAAAGATCCTTCGGAAGCAATCCAAGACTTGTCTATTAGCAAGGTCCGTCCAACGGAGGTGAAGGAGAGTACCTCGTCCGTCCAAGTGGAAGCTTCTACTTCACGACAAGGTGAACCAAGAGTTGATACGGAAGCATCCACAAGTGGGACACACCAAGATGAAGAAAATGAGGAAGTGCATCAAGATGAACGTCAACAACCTCCTTCTCCACCACGACAAGAGAACGACAACGCCAACAATGAAGAAGGCCAAGAAGAAGAACAAGATGAAGAAGATGTTCAACGAAGACCCAAGCAAAATCTTTCACGAGTTCGAGCAAGAATTGCTAAAGACCATCCCGTCGAGCAAATCTACAATGATATTCAAACCGAGAGAATCACTCGCTCTAAAACTCGTTTAGCTAACTTTTGTGAAAACTATTCTTTCATCTCTAGGATTGAACCTATGAAGGTCGAAGAAGCATTGGAAGATCCGAATTGGATAAATGCTATGCATGAAGAGCTACACAACTTTGAGAGGAACCAAGTTTGGACATTGGTTGAGAAGCCCGACAACAACCACAACATCATCGGTACCAAATGGGTGTTTCGCAACAAGAAAGATGAAGATGGACAAGTAGTTCGCAACAAAGCACGTCTCGTCGCCCAAGGCTACACACAAGTCGAAGGTATGGACTATGGTGAGACTTACGCCCCGCTGCTAGACTTGAGTCCATTCGATCTTACTTGCCTATGCTAATCACCATGATATCACCTTGTACCAAATGGACATTAAAAGTGCTTTTCTAAATGGTGAAATAGAGGAGGAAGTTTATGTTAAACAACCTCCGGCTTTGTCAATTCTAAGAAACCCAATCATGTTTACAAACTTCACAAAGCTCTTTATGGACTTAAACAAGCTCCTAGAGCATGGTATAAATGCTTGACCAAGTTCCTTATTGAAAAAGGCTTTGAAATTGGGAAAATTGATTCTACTCTTTTACTAAAAGGGTTAATGGTGAACTCTTTGTGTGCCAAATTTATGTTGATGATATTATATTTGGTTCAACTAACCTCATTTTAGTGAAAAGTTTGGGAAGCTAATGTTGGAGAAGTTTGAGATGTCTATGATGAGTGAACTCAAATTCTTTCTTGGTTTGCAAATCAAGCAAACTAAGGAAGGTACTTTTGTCTCGCAAACAAAGTACACCAAGGACTTATTCAAGAAGTTCAATATGCAAGAATGCAAAGGTATGACTACACCCATGCCTACTAGTGGACATCTTGACTTAACCAAAGATGGTGAACCGGTTGATCAAAAGGTTTATCGCTCTATGATTGGTTCATTGTTATATCTAGTGCTTCACGTCCCGATATTATGCTAAGTGTGTGCATGTGTGCACGATATCAAGCTGCCCCTAAAGAATGTCATCTTAAGGCCATGAAAAGGATAGTGAGATACTTAATCCATACACCAAATTTTGGCATTTGGTATCCTAAGAGGGCCTCT
Source organism: Aegilops longissima (assembly GCA_021605205.1). Classification (NCBI taxonomy): domain Eukaryota; kingdom Viridiplantae; phylum Streptophyta; class Magnoliopsida; order Poales; family Poaceae; genus Aegilops; species Aegilops longissima. Next base: position 584,378,017 of record CM038681.1, on the reverse strand, counting down.
TTCGATCTTGTTGGATATTCCGACTCGGACTATGCCGGAGACAAGGTTGATAGAAAGTCCACTTTGGGTACTTGTCAATTTCTTGGTAGATCTCTTGTGTCTTGGTCCTCCAAGAAACAAAACTCGGTATCCTTATCCACCGCCGAAGCTGAATATATTGCCGCTGGTTCATGTTGTGCTCAATTACTTTGGATGACCCAAACTCTTAAAGATTATGGGATATATGTGAGACATGTTCCATTGCTTTGTGATAATGAAAGTGCTATCAAAATTGGTCATAATCCTGTGCAACATTCTCGAACTAAGCATATTGAAGTTCGTCATCATTTCATTCGAGATCATGTTGCTAAGGGTGACATTGATCTTAAGCATGTTCACACCAAAAAGCAATTAGCGGATATATTCACTAAACCTCTTGATGAGAAAGTGTTTTGCAGGTTAAGAGGAGAATTGAACATCATTGATGCTTCAAAGTTGGAGTAGAACCTCCATTGGATACATGCAAGACATGAGCTTATGACTAATCCTTGATATTTCTCTTATGATGAAAAACTTCTGTCTTGGATATATTTGTATCTTGCATGTTATCTAACCCATGTAGGTACTTGGTTGAATCAAACTCCATGAGATTGTAACCTACTCACATCTTGAGCAATCTCTACATCACCAAGTCTCTATACAAAGGTGGTTGAAGACAAGTAAGCACGAAACCATTCAAACACATCCTTTGACAAATTCTATGTTGAGTTTCATGATTGTCATTTTTGGATATACAAGTGCTCTTCCTTGCAAGAACTAACCCATGTAGGTAGATGGACTCAAATTCCAAGTGGTGCTCCAAATTCTTGATGAGCTACATCAACCTTGAGCAACCCACGCAAGTTCAGTTACATGGACAACACCACCAACCAAGGTATGTTATTCCATCTTAGAGAAGCTTTACTCCGAGTCATGAGTTAAAGCAACTCGACAAGATGTGAATACATCAAGATGCTTAAACGAAAAATGGCAACCCCATTTTGATCTTAAACGATGAGTATGGCCTATGATCAAGTGATCTCACTTGACTCCTAAGTCAATATACTCTAACATAGGTGACTTTGTCGCCGACCATCTCTAGATGAAGTTCTCCTGTGTTCTTTTCTGAGTCTTTGCATTTGTCTCATGCATTTGTGTTTCCCCTTTCAAAAAAAACCTTCATCTAGATTTCTTTCTGTTTTCTCTACATTTTCTGCATCTAATTCCTTGCATATCTTTCAGTTAATTCCTTGCAAATCTTTGTGAGATCTTACTAGTCTAGTGAGCTGAGGTGACAAGTGTTCTCTCTGCGATGAACTCGGTTACACCAATTTGTTATTTTCGGTCCAACCAATATTTTCGCATACGATCAAGCATACCACTCGGTGCCACCGATTTCATAACAGGAAAAACTCTTTGCCACATATTCTGTGTTTCTTCTGATCCAGCTCCACTCAATGAATCTTGTCATCTACAAGCATCACATTTTCATCATTGCTTTGTTCTGTGTCTCAAGGACCAAACCCATTCGACAGACTCCAGAAGACCCTTCTTGGAAATTTATGTCAAAGGGGGAGAGAAAGAACATCAAAGCTTATCATTTGGATAGAGAGAGAGCATCAAAACTTATCACCTTTCTTCTTAAGGAGAGAGAGACCTTCTAGGGGGAGAGATCCTCAAAAGACGAGAGATCTCTCGGGGGAGAGGATACTTAAGTAGAAAGTATTTCTCAAGGATCCCAGATGCTTGGTGTTCAAGAGGAGAGATGTCCACATGTATTCTTGAGGGAGAGACATGTTCATATGATCTGTTGTGCTCAATTTTGCATTAGCATACATTAGCTCAACTTTAGCTCGATCATCATTCATATCTTTCAGCTCTGTTTTCCTTCACTCTGTTTTCTGTTCCTATCTTCTCCCAAAGATCCCATGTTAGATTCAGGGGAGCAAGACATCTAAGGAAAGAGATCATTTAAATTCATTGCATATCTTTACTCTTGGGGACATGTCTAATCCAATGTGGTACTCAAGACTCACTCTCTACATGTCATCCCAGTCTTGGTATTCTTGTGGTTTCTTCTGCTTGCTCGCTAGTAGATGCATCTGTGTTATCTAACCTTGTTTTCACAGGTTCATTCCATCCTAAGCCAACTAAAGACCACAAGGTAAGTATATGCATCACAATCATGTGTATGAGGAATTCTTGCTGATGTACATACTGTTTGCAAGAAGGACTCATGGGCATGAAGGTATTCTCTTTAATACTTTTTGCTCTGATGCATATAGCCAAGATACATGTAACACATTGCCTGCTCTATCATGGTTATGCTATCACATGCTTCTATATTTCATATTCACATGATTGCATACATGTAGGGGGAGCCTATGCTTGTTACATGTCCTTCCAAAGCTTTACTTGCTATTCTTTATATCTTTATGTAAAGCTTTGATGTATGTTGCCATCAATTACCAAAAAGGGGGAGATTGAAATCACAAATGCTCCCTAGGTGGTTTTGGTAATTAATGACAACATATCTCTTGTTGGACTAACACTTTTATCTAGTATGTTTCAGATAAGTTCAACAATGGAGTGGCATGGACTAAAGGATGTGGGAACTCCTTCAAGATGCTAAGGACAAAGGATTGGCTCAAGCTTCAAGCTCAAGACTCTTCATTTTACATTTTAGTGATCCAAGATCACATTGAGTCTATAGGAAAAGCCAATACTATCAAGGAGGAATGAGGTGTTGCTTAATGAGCCTCTTGCTTCAAAGTGCTTAGTGATATGCTCCAAATACCCTCAACTACTTTCCCACTTCCACACATATGTCCTAAACCTAAAGTCAAACTCGGCCCCACTGATTCTTTCTATCCGCGCCATCGAGTTTGGATGTCTTAGCCACTGCCACAAACCCTAGGCAAATCGGTCTCACCGATAGGGATCTCGGTCTCACCGAGATGGGATTGTAATCTCTCTGTATGTCCATTATCAAAATCGGTCTCACCGAAGTTTGAGCAATCGGTACTACCGAGATTACAATGCAAACTCTCTCGTTAACTTATTATCAAAATCGGTCCCACCGTGTTTGATAATCGGTCAAACCGAGTTTGCTCGACCAACTCTCTGAAAGCTTATTACCAAAATCGGTCCCACCGAGTTTGTGTAATCGGTCTTACCGAGATTACGTTATGCCCTAACCCTAACCAAATCGGTCCCACCGAGTTGCATTCCGTCCCAACCAAAACCCTAACGGTCACATTATTTGCTAAATCGGTCCGACCGAGTTTAACGATTCGGTCCCACCGAGTTTGGTAGATTGTGTGTAACGGTTAGATTTTGTGTGGAGGCTATATATACCCTCCACCTCCTCTTCATTCGTGGAGAGAGCCATCGACTGAACTTAAACTTCCAAAGATCCTATTTCGAGAGAGAACTACCTACTCATGTGTTGAGGCCAAGATATTCCATTCCTACCACATGAATCTTGATCTCTAGCCTTCCTGTTGCTTTCCACTCAAACCCTCTTTCCACCAGATCCAAATCCTATGAGAGAGAGTTGAGTGTTAGGAGACTATCATTTGAAGCACAAGAGCAAGGAGTTCATCATCAACGCACCATTTTTTACTTCTTGGAGAGTGGTGTCTCCTAGATTGGCTAGGTGTCGCTTGGGAGCCTCCGACAAGATTGTGGAGTTGAACCAAGGAGTTTGTAAGGGCAAGGAGATCGCCTACTACGTGAAGATCTACCGCTAGTGAGGCAAGTCCTTCGTGGGCGGCGACCATGGTGGGATAGACAAGGTTGCTTCTTTGTGGACCCTTCGTGGGTGGAGCCTCCGTGGACTCACAAGAACTGCTACCCTTCGTGGGTTGAAGTCTCCATCAACGTGGATGTACGATAGCACCACCTATCGGAACCACGCCAAAAACATCCGTGTCTCCAATTGCGTTTGAATCCTCCAATCCCTTCCCTTTACATTCTTGCAAGTTGCATGCTTTATTTTCCGCTGCTCATATACTCTTTGCATGCTTGCTTGCTATATGTTGTGAATGTTAAACTTGTGCCTAAACTCCACTCAAACTTTAAAGAATCTTAAAAACTGCAACTTTGGTACTTAGTGTCTAATCACCCCCCCCCCTCTAGACACCTCTTCTCAAGGTCCTACAGTGTGAGGATACCGACGATCGAATCTCGGGCAAGTAACATACCGATGACAAAGGGAATAGCGTATGTTGTTATTGCGGTTTGACCGATAAAAGATCTTCATAGAATATGTAGGAAACAATATGAGCATCTAGGTTCCGCTGTTGGTTATTGACCGGAGATATGTCTCGGTCATGTCTACATAGTTCTCTAACCCGTAGGGTCCGCACGCTTAACATTCATTGACGATTTGTATTATGAGTTATGTGTTTTGGTGACCAAAGATTGTTCGGAGTCCCGGATGAGATCATGGACATGACGAGGAGTCTCGAAATGGTCGAGAGGTAAAGATTGATATATTGGACGATAGTATTTGGACACCGGAATGGTTTCGGGACGTTTCAGATATTTATCGGAGTACCGAGGGGTTACCGGAACCCCCCCGGGGAAGTAATGGGCCAACATGGGCCATAGGGGAGAGAGAGGGGAGCGCACAAGGGGTGGCGCCCCCCTGGGCTGTCCAAATCAGACAAGGGGAAGGGGGCGCGACCCCTGTCGTGGTTCTAAGACCGATAGTAGAATGGGGGTAGGTATGAGGAGGCAAGATCCTAGCTACGGCAAAGTTGTGCACGCAAAATTTACGAGTTCAGGCCCTTCTCAGAGGAAGTAACAACCGTACGTCTCGGTGCCCTGAGGCCGGTCGATTGGATTATGCGTGAAGTTACAAGGGGTGTGAACCCTTGTCCCAGAGGAGGGGGTGGCTTATATAGAGTGCGCCAGGACCCCAGCCGTCCCCCGTTACACAGGGTTCAATGTACATAAAGAGGGAACGTTACTGGTAATGCCAGCATTAAAGTCATATAAATGATCATTAAGGCTATGGAGTGAACGCCCGATCGTTGTCATTCAGAATGACTTTAGATCTTCTGTTCTCCTAGTGGTCTCTGGTATGGTCGACTGAATATATCTTGGTGAATGGAATTGGGCTATCTGGGTGAACCCTTAGTCGAGTGGGTTGTGTCTTGTGGTGATTTCAGTCGGTAAAATCTGTTGTCCTTTGAATGTCCTTGACTTTAGGGCAGCGTCCTTGGGTAGGGTGCCTAGATCAGATCTATTGCCCTACCTGTCGGTGTCAAAACCGATGGATCTCGGATAGGGGGTCCCGAACTGTGCGTCTAGGATCGATGGTAACAGGAGACGGGGGACACGATGTTTGCCCAGGTTCGGGCCCTCTCTATGGAGGTAATACCATACTTCCTGCTTGATTGATCTTGATGAATATGAGTGTTACAAGAGTTGATCTACCACAAGATCGTAATGGCTAAACCCTAGAAGTCTAGCCTATGAGCATATGGTAATGAATCTGTCCTATCCGGACTATGCTCTCCAGTTTATATAGACACCGGAGAGATCTAGGGTTACATGAGGTCGGTTACATAGGAGGGAATCTTCATAGTCGGTCACCTAGCTTGCCTTCCACGCCAAGGAGAGTCCAATCCGGACATGGGTGTAGTCTTTGGTCTTTGTGTCTTCATAGCCCATCAGTCCGGCCCACGGATAACAGGCCGGACGCCCGATGACACCTTAGTCCAGGACTCCCTCAGTAGCCCCTGAACCTGGCTTCAATGACGAGGAGTCCGGCGCGCAGATTGTCTTCGTCATTGCAAGGTGGGTTCCCCTTCTTCCGAACTTCCAAGATAGTCTTCAGACGTGATGCTCCCTAACTAGTCGAACCCGTGCGGCCACGATTCCCAGACCCGCATCAGACCACCACCGTCCCCACCCCCCGCCCACCCCACCCCCTCGACCCCGTCCCCAATTCCCCACCCCCTCGATCAGCGGCTACCCTCCCCGAATCAGACCACCACCGTCGCTGCCCTCCCGAATCGCGCCACCACCACGGCCACCCTCCCGAAGCGCGCCACCACCGCCGCCCCACCCCACGGCGCGCAGCTCCCGGCCTTCAAGCGAGCCGCGGCCCCGGCCCCCGGTGCACGGCCTCCGTTCTTCCCAGTGCGTCGCCGCCCTGCCCCATGGCGCCCAGCCGCTCCGCCCTCCACCGCCTGATCTCCGCCGTCCACCAGACCTGACAAGCAATGCCACCCTTGGCCACGGATAGTGGCTGCGGCCTTCTCGGGGAGCCGCCATGACCTTCCCAGAGGGGCCACCGCGACCTTCCCCAGCTCCGCCCTCCGCTGCTCATCCACGCTGGAGCTGCCCCCCGCCTGGATCTGGCCCCGCATAGCCCCTCACCTGGATTTGGCCCCCGCGCCGCCCCACTCCTGCGTCCGGCTGTCGTGCAACCCCCGCGCCTGGGTCCGGCCGCCACCATGCACTCGCCCCACTCCTAGGTCTGGCAGCCGCGCCGCCCCCGCGCTTGGGTCCAACCATCAGCACCCCCACCCTCTGGCACACGAGCGTCGGCATCCACCTCCAGTCCCCAAGCACACCGCCCAAGGGCCCACGCCCCATCCCCCGGCACTATCCTGCCTCGCTGGCACACCATGGACGTCTTCCTCTTCTACCTAGAACTTCTTCTGCAACCTCTTGCCTTGTCGGCATTCCTCTTGCCAGCCAGTCCATCTTGCATGTGCAGGTGAACCAAGAAGGTGCAAGTGGCCTCGCTGGCGCACCATGGACGTCCCCGCTGCTGGCAAACGGCAAAAAAAAGAATTGGCCGATCCAGTCGAGCAACCTGTGGAAGAACAACTCGACTTGTGTATGCTTTTTTTATCTAATATGGCTGATTGTACCACTGCCGCTGTTGTCGGTTTTTTGCTCACATCCACTGTATTTGTTTTATGTAATGTGTGAGAACAGTGAAATTCATAGTCTTTCCATTACCCATTTAACTTTTTCGAAGTTTAATACTGTCAAAAAGAATGAAAGTAAATATAGTATACTTTGAAAAAGAAAATGGAACACCGGAATCATATGGTGCTGTTCATATATAACCAACAGAGGAGTTCAAAGAATCTTAACTTGTTGCATTTCATAAAAAACAGTGGAAAAGCATGAACTAGCTAGGTGTAAGTTCAAATATGTATCATATCATCAACTTGAAAACAGTATGTCATTCGCAAAACATTTGGGGAGAATACGAAAAAGTGTGATATTACATTGCATTAAAAAATAGAGTTATACAAAAAAAACTCACGGGATGTTGATGTTTTAAAAATCCAGAAGTTCAAAAAATTGATCAATAAGTTCAAATAAAAAAGAGGAACAATTCAAAAGAATTTCTAAAAAAATGGTTTTCCCATTCTAAAAAAACTAGAAGTTCAAATTAAAATATCGATGCGGTCCAATGTTTATAAAAAGGGTTTTTCATATTACTAACCAATAAAATTAACAAATTCAAATTTAAAAAGATAAAGTTAGATGTCTATTAAAAATTTAGATTAATTTAAAAATGGTGATGTTTGATGTGTGTAAAAAGGATTTTGAGCAAAGAATGATTTTCCCCATTCAAAAAAATATAGGAGTTGAAATTAAAATAACGGTGTAATCTAAAGTTTAAAAAAAATCCAAAATTTTACTTTTCAAAATTAATAAAAACCTAGAAGTTCAATTTAGAATAAAAATCATTTGATTTTCATCGTTTAAAAAAATCTGAGAAGTTCAGTTCAAGAAACCTAAGAAGTTCGAGTTTTAAAACATAGATTTTCCATGCTGCTAAACAAATAAAAATCGAGAAGTTCAAATAAAATAACGGAGAAGTATACGGAAAAATTAAATTATTTCCGTTTCTAGGAAAAATAAAAGTAGGAAATTTTATTTTTAAAATTTTTGTATGATGCTTATTTGAAAACATATTTTTCTAAGAAATAAGACTAAGAAGTTCAAAAGTGTTGATGTTTATTAAAAATCTAGGATTTTCATTTCTAAAAAACAAAGATATCCATTTTGTTAAATTATCAATGATGAAGTTCAAATTGAAAAGGTAGTCAAATGATGTTTATTTGAAAATCATAAACAAAAATTTACTCAAAAATAAAAAGATGAAGTTCAAATTGAAATAACAAAGAAGTTCGGAGTTTATTAAAACCTATGATTTACCTGTTAAAAAAACACAACTCCATTTTTTTGCATTTTTAAGAACAACTCAAACTAAAAAAAAATGGTGAAGTTCAAATAATATGTAAATGATTTTCCCATCTTAAAAAAACTAGAAGTTTAAATTAAAATAACGGAGTGGTTCAATGTTTATAAAACTAGAATTTTCACGTTACTAACCAAAAACTACGAAGTTCAAATTTTAAAAATGGTGAAGTTCAATGCCTATAAAAAATCAGAATTTTCTCATTATTAAACGGATAAAACTTAGAAGTTTAAAATTAGAACATCTTGATGGTTAGATGTGTGTTAAAACCATGTGAGTGTATGTGTGTGTAGGTGCGTGGCAACACAAAAGTTCGGATGAGGAAAAGGTAATAAAATGAAACCTAAAAATGTTCATTGCAACAAGTTCCCAAATAAAAGGAACACACCGTCGAAATATCCACAAATGGAAGGTCAAATAAAATAACAAAAAAGTGTTCAAAAGATGTAATTAGAAAATGGATTTCCCCGTTTCTAAAACATATCTAGAAGTTCAAATTAAATTAACATAGAAGTTCGGAGTATATTACAACATAGGATTTACATTAGCATTATTTAAAACAACTCATGAAATGAAAGCCTAGGATTTCTAATGGTTATTTCAATTAGTGTTTTAGAAGTTCAAATTGAAAACAACCAGCGGTTCAACTACTACATAGAGTGTGTTTCGTATAAGGAAAAAGAATAAATAGACAAAGTCTAAAAAGAGTTTTGCTAGAAGTTCACGTGGTCGGCCCAGGAAGTTTAGAAATGTGTTTTAAATTAATTCTCTCAATCCTTGCTCTACATGAAAAGTTCCTCCTATTCAACAACTTTCCTAATAGTATATAAAAAAATCTTGTTCAAAAAAGGTAAAAAAATGTGTGAGTTGTTCGAAAAGAAAAGTTTAACCGCATAAGAAAAAATCGTGTCTTTTCAATAGGTTCCTAATGGTACATCATTTGTGCAACTGCGACAGAACGGGTGATATTACGAACAAAAATATGTAACCAAAATACAATGTGAAAACGACGAGCAGTTCAACTACAACACGGAATGCGTTTCAGATGAGAATAAAACAGTAAAAAACTAAAAGCCTAAAATGGTTGTTGCAACAAGTTCACGTGCTCTGCGTGGGGAAGTTCAAAAATTCTTGTGAGAGGAGGTTCATCATGTATTTCCATGTTCAAAAACACAAAAAAGAAATTGTTTTTTTGCGTTTTAAAATAATTCTCTCAATCCACAAAGAAGTTCAGTTATTATTTACGAGCAATTTGAATTCAAAAAGAAAATAAAAATTCAAATTATATAAATGGAAAAGGTTCATGTACTACATGGTGTGTGTTTAATATGAAAAAAATGAATTAAAAGGAAGGTCCAATTTTGTTGTTGTTATCAGTTCAAGTCCTCGGTCGAAGAAAGTTCAAAAATTTATTGTGAGATAGGTTTGTGCAAAAAGAGATATCATTTGTGTGACATTGACAAATGTATGAGAAAGTTACAAAACGAAAATACGTCACGGAAGTTCAACGTGAAAACAACTGGAAGTTCAACTACTACACTGAATGAATTTCATATGAAAAACTTTTAATACCGTTGCAAGTATGAAAAAACGATCAACACGGGAAAGTTGCGTGTCTACAGCAGCTTTCCATCGGTATATCATTTGCTCAATTCCGGTGAGTGTTCCGATGCATGGATGAAAAGCTACGGGCAAGAAAAGCACGTGAAAAACAGAGTGAAGTTCAAGGTTTCATACTGAGAAGTTCAGGTACTTCACACGATGCATTTTTCACGAATCTGTTTCGCGATGAAGGCAGAACGAATGATCTCGCCATTTTCCAAATTACTTAAAAACGGTAGGGAATCACAGAAAACCATCAACATGAAAAAGTTTCGCATTTTCCTTAGCTTTCCAATGGTATATTATTTGCCCCATTCCGATAAAGTTTGTGGAAATTACAGCGAAAATACGTTTTTAGCCATTTTGAAAACTGACATAAAATCGTAAGGAATTGGGAGAAACAATATATACCAAAAAGTTTCGCATTTCCTCAAGCTTTCCAACACCATATCATTTGTTGCAGTCGGGCATAGGGTTAAAAAAATAGATCAAAAATACAAACTCGGTGAAACTTGTACCGTTTTCTAAATCACTTTTAAACCGTTCAAAATGAGAAAAAACTTTCGACATGAAAAAGTAGCGCATTTTCATAAGCTTTCCAACGCAATATCATGTTCCTCAATTGGTTTAGCCGTTTAGAAATGACATCGAAAATATGAACTCGGCTGTTTGGTTTGTGAAATTTTACGATTTTTTAAATTACTCTTTAACCGTAGGGAATTAGAGAAAACTTTCAACATGTGGAAGGAGCGGTTTTGCAGCAGCTTTCCAAAGCCATATTACTTGCCTCATTCCGATAAACGGTTTAGAAATGCGATCGAAATTACGATTCACATTTTTTGTGTGAAGAAAAAACGGTTTTCAAAACTGCTCTTAAACCGCTTACATTTTGCGAAAATTTTAACTTGGGTCATGATACTCGTGTCCATACCTTTCCAACGGCATATAGCAAGCCCTATTTTGGCAATGTTGAGGGAAGTTCAACCTAGCATAGGGAGAAGTTCAGGTCGAACAACTCAGGCAGTAAAATCGCAAAAAAAGGCGAGTTCTTCACGACCCGAGTGCAAAATCCGCCTATGAGCGAGATTCCTATCTAAAACAAGTATTTAGTTGCTAAAAATTGTTTGAAGATTACACTTACATCACATGGAACACGACTAACCAGAAAAACTCGCGGTAGAAGGCACGGTTGCAAAGATAGCCTGAAGGTCGGGTTCATACAGAGAGAAGTTCAGGCGCGCGCACAAACAAAAATACGTCACAGAAGTTCAACGTGAAAACAGCATGAAGTTCAACTACTATGCTGAATGAATTTCATATGAAAAACTTTTAAAATTGTTGCGAGTATGAAAAAATGATCAACACGGGAAAGTTGCGTGTTTACAGCAGCTTTCCATCGGTATATCACTTGCTCAATCCCGGTGAGTGGATGGAGAGCTAGGAGCAGTGGATAGAGATATACGAGAAAAAAAAGCACGTGAAAAACAGAGTGAAGTTCAAGTACACGTGTCGAGAAGTTCAGTTCTTCACGCGGCATTTTCAAGAATCGGCCATGATAAAGGCGAACGACGATCTCGCCATTTCCGCAATTACTCGAAAACGGCTAGGAATCAGAGAAAACCATCAACATGAAAAAGTTTCGCATTTTTCGTAGCTTTTCAACGGTATGTTATTTGCCCCATTCCGATAAAGTATGTAGAAATTATGTCAAAAATATGTTTTTATTCATTTTCCAATTTGACTTAAAATTGTAAGGAATTAGGAGAAATAATATATACAAAAAAGTTTCGCATTTGCTCAAGCTTTCCAACTCCGTATCATTTGTTGAATTCGGACGCATGGTTAAAAAATTAACTCGAAAATACGAACTCGGTGGAACTTGTACCGTTTTCTGAATTACTTTTAAACCGTTCCGAATTAGAAAAAACTTTTAACATGAAAAAGTAGCGCATTTTCACAAGATTTCCAATGCCATATCATTTGCCTCAAGTGGATTAGCTGTTTAGAAATTACATTAAAAATACGAACTCGGCTGTTCGGTTTGTGAAATTTTACGATTTTCAAAATTACTCTTTATCCATAGGGAATTAGAGAAAACTTTTAACATGTCGAATGAGCAGTTTTGCAGCAGCTTTCCAACGCTATATTATTTACCTCATTCCGATAAACGGTTTAGAAATGCCATCGAAAATACGATTCACGTTTTTTGTATGAAGAAAAAACGGTTTTCAAAACTGCTCTTAAACCGCATACATTTTGCCAAAAATTTAACTTGGATCATGATATTGGTGTCCATAGCTTTCCAACGGTATATCGCAAGCCCCATTTGGACACTTTTTAGCTGAAGTTCAACCCAAAGATGTAGGGAAGTTCAAAGCGTTACTCGAGCGCTTCAGTTGTGATCGAATATTATTCTCGATCCCATGATCGTAATAGTGTTTATGTGTGTGTGTGTCTATATATATATATATATATATATATATATATATATATATATATATATATATATATATATATATATATATATATATATATATATATATATATATATATTCCACGAAGTTCTATCCACGACACTTGAGCAAATGATATCACGCCCGTCCGGTCATAATTTTGAACCGTTTTTCTTCTGCCATCCCACGTTTCAAAACGCGGTTGCTACTGGCACGTCTTGTTGAAGCAGAGATCGTGTCCCCTTATTGTGGGATTCTCATCAATGCGGGCATGGGTAACCCAACCGTGCCATTTACACGGCCCTTGGGAATAAGCGAGTTTAAGGCGAGTAGAGAGGCGTTTGACATTCGTGGCCTCTATAAAGGGGGTAAGGACTCCCTTCTTCCACCCACGCCCTTTCTCTTCCTCAGCCTTCCGTCCTTGAGCTCCAGCGCCCAAGCCTTAGCTTCTCTCTCGTTCGAGAAAATACTCCAAAGATGTCCGGATCCGGAGCTGGAGGTAAGTGGATGGCCTCTTCCGTCAAGAAGAAGGACATCAAGGAGCTCCGGGAGGCCGGATATCTGGCCAAAGAGATCGTTCATCGACTCCCGGCCAAGGGACAGATCGTCCCCACTCCCGAGCCCCGCGAGAGGGTTGTGTTCCTTACACATTTCGTCCGCGGGCTTGGGTTCCCTCTTCACCCATTCGTCCGCGGGTTGATGTTTTACTATGGGCTGGATTTTCATGACCTAGCCCCCAACTTCATCCTCAACATTTCGGTGTTTATCGTTGTTAGCTTTTCTCCGCATCCCGCCTCACTTCGGCCTGTGGCTGAAGACCTTCAATGTGAGGCCGAAGGTAGTGCATGGTCAACAAGCAGAGTGCGGAGGCGCCATGGTAGGCAAGATGCCCAACGTCACCTGGCCCAAAGGCTCGTTCGCGGAGACGGTGAAGGGGTGGCAATTGGGGTGGTTTTATATCACCGAGCCGTGCGATGCCAACTGGGTAGCGGCTCCCGAATTCCGATCCAGAATCCCGATGCGGCTCACTTATTGGCAAGAGCGGGGCCTAATGTGGGGTCCTTTGGCCGAGCTGACGGGGCTCCAAACGTGCATCTAGAACATGATAGAGAATAAGATCAAGCTTGCCACACTGGTCCAGGTTATGCTTGTTCGTCGGGTCCTTCCGTGCCAACGCCAAACCTATAGTTTGTGGGAGTTCGAGCTGGCCAAGCACCAGACGCTACTGGAGCTCTTCGGCACAACGCACGAAGAAATCTGGAAGGTACTCTTTAAGGCCGGCGAGACGCCACCACCTGCGACCGAAGACCGCAGGCTTAGCTTAAAGTGCCAGCTCAATCCGGTCAGTTCCTTTAATGTTTTCAAGGAGTACCCCCCTACTAGCATATTTTGAGGGAAAACTTAAGCTTCCTTCCTCCATTTTCAGGCCTGGATTAAGTTGGCCGAGAAGATTAACTGTCCGGCTCCACTACCTGAGGACCAAGTATTTCCATTATTGGAGAAGATGTTGTTCCCCGCGCCTTATGAGGTGCCGGAGAAGACGGCTAAAAAGGCGGCCCAAGGGGCCAAGAAGGGCCTTCATTGGAGAAGCACTCCGGACGAGACGTCCGAAAGCGAGACTTCCTGTTCGTCCGCTGATGACGGTGATGAAGAGGAAGAGGAAAACGACTCCCCACCTGAAGCAGGGAGGAAGAAGAGAGCGGCCCCCACAAGCCCGGAGGCGGAAGCGCCTAAAAGGGTTAAAGGCTCCCTCGCGGATAACTCCGCATGGGACGTCGACAGTAGTCCGGAATGACCTCGCCGAACCAAGCCTCGTGCCGCTTCGTAAGTACCAGAATTCGCAAAAGTCTGGCCTTCCTGGTTTGTAATATTGACATATTGTAAACTTTTGTCATTGCAGTCCGGCGCGCGGTGACTCCCCGCAATCCTCGACAGAGGATTCGCTGGACACAGAGGAGATGGCTAGCATATCTTCGCCACCTGCTCATTCCGTCTCACCCAGGGGTGATGACGAGGTGGTGTCCAAAAAGGCCTTCCCAGGCCGGGGGGAGGTTTCGGAGATCATCGGGGTGACGCCCCAGGATGGCTCCTCGGCTGCCGGACACATGGGGGAAAAATCCCCCATGGAGACTGGTGAGGGGGTCCGAGTTCCCTTCGGACCTCAGCCGGATACCATTCCGGAAATCTATACGGCTCCGGGGTTCAGCGAACGGCATTCCCCCCAAGGAGGGAGCGTGCCTGTTCCACCGGTGACCTCTGTCCAACCAGAGGCACCGGATAATCTGCTGGAGGCGCTGCGAGGCGCCTCTATCATGGATGAACATCGTGTCCTTATGGACACGGTAATATAGAAGGTTCAGTTCGCTAAAAGCGGACTGACTGAAGCCTGCACTAGCCTACTAGGAGGCTTTGAGGTAAGTAATGTGATTATAAGAAAATATCACAAGATAGACAAGAGTTCTCGATACTCTGCTTGGTGTTCGGAAGAAAAGCCTAACAGAGGATCAAAAATCGCAGTGTCTAACATGAGTTGTCTATGTGAATAAGCGGTATCGCTGCAGCTGCCATCGCTCATGCTGCGGAGGTCTCCTGACCGCAAAAATTGGAGCGGGCCGAGGAGGAGCTCGGCCGTGTGAAGAAGCAGTTGGAGGATAACCAAGGTATGCAGTAACCCGTGGGTACATTTCAAAAAAATGAATAGTCCGACCGGACTGAAAGTGTCATAAACTTTATTAGGGGCCGCGGCCGAGGTGGCAACCCTGAAGAAGGCGCTTGCCGAGGCCGAGGACAAAGCGGCCAAGGAGCGCGTCTTGCGTGAGAAGCACGAGACCCGGGTTGGCGAGGCGCAACAATAGCTCCAGGGCGCGATAGAAAAATTCGAGGCCCTGGAGCGCAATTGTAAGGTGCAAGAGGCCGAATTGGCAAAGGCTCGCCAGAGCACTCAGGATGCGCGAGCCGAAGCTCAGAGCACCCTCCAGGAGATTCAGGTGGCCCAACAGATTGCGACAGGTAAGTCCTTCACCATGCTAAGCAAGTATGTAGAATCAACGTCCCTTGTACTTATCCTGAATTTTGGTTTTCCAGGGGCATTTATAGGTCTACCGCACAGTGTATCGGATGCGGCCGAGCATTATAGAGCCGATGAAGGGATGTCCACTGAGAAGCTGTTCTGGTCCCAATATCTGGGATCCGAACATCCGGTACCCTTCAGCGACCAGCTAAACCAGCTGGTCGAGCTGCACCGGTTGGCACAGTTAGCCATGAAGGACTTTATAGTCCGGTTGTGGCCTGCGGATCCCATACCTGGCAGCTATTTCAGACTTGTGCGACGGCTCATGAGTGCCTGTCCACGGCTCGAAGCCGTGAAGCGGTCGGTCTGTATTGAAGGTGCGCGTATGGCTTTTGCCTGCGTCTAGACGCATTGGGCGAAGCTAGATGCCAAGAAGCTGATGACCGAGGGGCCGCCGGAGGGCAAGGAGCATTGTCGACCCGAGCACTATTTTGATGGTGTCTTGGAGGGGTCCCGTCTGGCGGCGGAGCAGTGTTCGAAGGATATTATATTCCCGTGAGAACATATGTATTTTCTTGCCCTGTAATATGGAACAAAGATTTTATGTAATATAATGTTAATGATTTTTTACCTCCTATGCGGCCGTTTATTAAATCTGAGGGATGACCAGTCATCGGCTTCAGCCCCCATGTAGATAGTACGGGGGTGTTCGGGATAAATCTAAACACTCTTTACTCCACATTCTGGTCCTTAAAGGAGGTGTTTAGCGCAACGAACAAGGGGATCAGACTATGCAGCCTTTACCGCCCTCACTTAGTGTAACGCTCCAGAAGACTTCCAGCTATTCCGAGTTTCGCCGTGTGTTTCTTTTGTGCTTGCTCTTTTATTTTTGCATTGCATCATGTCATCATGCCATCATGTCATTAACCTTTGCATCTCAACTCAACTAATAAATTGCATAGATGGTTGATCTATTTAAATCGAGAGAAGGGTGACTTCTCTTTATAACATAACGTCCCAATATTAGGGAGCTATTATAAAATATTCCATTGATGTGGAATTACCTTTGACACACTCGCAAAATAATTCCCCATGCCTTTGTTATCTCACTTCTTGACCTCAAACTTTGTCCAATAAATTATTTCGTCATTTTCCGGAGCCCCACCGAAATCCTCAACATTTTTGGACCTTCCTTTTATCAAGTCCTAGTTCAAACCCATTCAAATGAGTTTGAATTTACATCTTTCAATCATGGTTTTTTCTATTTTCTCGGAACAAGCATATTTTTGTGAGTTCGGGAAAATAATCCCCATGCCCAAACTCTTTCTCTAACCTTTTTCTTTTCTTCCCTTTCCTTTCTTTTTCTCTGTTTTAAGAGAAGAGAGAGAGAAGGAGCCCAGCAGCCTGGCCTCCCAACTCTCCAGGCCGCCCAAGGCCAAGGCCCAGCCGCCCCCACCAATCCCTCCTAACCCTAGCCCGAACCCCGTGTCTGATCCCCATCTCTCGATCCTTCCTCCAGCCGCCAACCTCCCTCATCCTCATCCTGGTCACGCTGCCGGGAGAGCCGAACGCCCGATCCCCACCTCTCTCGCTCAGTCCCGCCGGTCCCCTCGTCTCTTCCTTCCTCCACTCTCCCTCGCTGCCACACGCAGGGATGAGGAGCCCGACAACCGCTCCTCCTGCGCCTCGCGTCGCCCTCCAGCCGCCGCCCGTCCGGATCCGTCGGGCCTGCCATGGCCGCGCCTCCCTGCTGCGAGGCCCGCCGCTAAGTCTCGCCAAGGCGTCTGGCGAGCGCCGGGTCGAACGACAGCAGCTCCTCCTCGCCTCGCCCACGCTAACGGAGCCGTGCCTTGACCTTCGCAACCTCGCCGAGTGAGCTCGTCCCGCCGCACCAAGCCCCTCTCCATCGACCACCTGCACGCTGTCAGCAGAACTTCGTCGCCGTCGGCCGGTGCAGCAGCGCCACCGCAGATATCGCCCGACCTCCGCGACCAGCGCCCCACTACCTCCCGTCGCTGCGCCAGCCTCCTGCACGCTTCCAAGTCCCGATCGCGCCCCTGTTGCTGTTGACGCAAGTCCAACGGTCACCGAGCGGAATTTGCCAAGTACCACCATGTTCCGATGCATCGCCAAGTCCCCAGCCGAGACCTGTTTTCGCTAAGTTTGACTACACGGCTATGACCTCGAGTTGGACCGCAGCGCCAAGTACCCCACCGGCAAGACCACACGGACGCCGAACGACTATAGACCGAAATGTCAAGTACTGTCGATACGCAGTACGACTACCGTCGCCCAAGATGTTGGATTCGCAAGTGCCTCTTCAAACGAACGTGTACAACTACTTCCTCTTCATTGCACCGAACTCGCTCCACCCGAAGATGCACGCTCAAGGTATAACGCCGAGATGATGCCCGTGAACGAATGCATGTGTTGTATGAGATGCTCGTGATTGCACCGCGTCCGCTTGCTTCATGCACGCTCCTCCTCGCTTGCCATGCCGTCGACCGTGGGAACCCGTAGTCGGGAGCACCCCACCATCTCTAGCTTGTTGCGCATATCCGCGACCTCCTTTTGCACCGGTATCTCCATGAGCTACCGGAACCGATATGTTGTCGTGGCATCATTTTCGGATTCGCCGCCGTGGCACCTTTTTTGTTCCGCCATGGTGACCAAATGCTTCATAACATGCTCATGTCAACATTTTCATAAAATTTGCATATAACTTGTATATGTCATCTGCATCATGATAACAACATTTAAATGTTTAAAATTGTTGTTGCATTAAATTGCTAAATGCATATGGGGATTTACCGGATTTGTTGTTTTTATATCCGGCCCCATTTAAATTGTTTAGATGGTATAGTTTTGTTATGCTTCACCACTTGCCATGTTTATGCTTGTGTGTTTACCATGTTGTTTCTTTGTTTCCGGGTTGCTTCTCTCGTTAGCTTCGGTTTCGTTTTGGAGTTGTGAGGATTCGTTCGACTACGTTCGTTTGTCTTCTTCATGGACTCGTTCTTCTTCCTTATGGATCTCGTGCAAGATGACCATACCTCGAAATCACTTCTATCTTTGCTTGCTAGATGCTCGCTCTTTTGCTATGCCTATGCTGCGTTACCTACCACTTGCTATATCATGCCACCCATATTGCCATGTCAAACCTCTAACCATCTTTTCCTAGCAAACCGTTGATTGTCTATGTTACCGCTTTGCTCAACCCCTCTTATAGCGTTGCTAGTTGCAGGTGAAGATGAAGTTGGTTCCTTGTTGGAACATGGATATTTTGGGATATCACAATATCTCTTATCTTAATTAATGCATCTATATACTTGGTAAAGTATGGAAGGCTCGGCCTTATGCCTGGTGTTTTGTTCCACTCTTGCCGCCCTAGTTTTCGTCATACCGTGTTATGTTCCTTGATTTTATGCTCTTACACGGTTGGGTGATTTATGGGACCCCTTGACAGTTCGCTTTGAATAAGACTCCTCCAAAGAAGGCCCAACATTGGTTTTAACATTTGCCACCTAAGCCTTTTTCCCTTGGGTTCTGCAGACTCAAGGGTCATCTTTATTTTAACCCCCGGGCCAATGCTCCTCGAGTGTTGGCTCAAACTAGAGCGCTTTGCAGCGCCCCCTCAAGGAAACTTGGGGTCTGGTTTTAGTTGTATGGACTGCTCATCCGGTATGCCCTGAGAACGAGATATGTGCAGCTCCTATCGGGATTTGTCGGCACATTCGGGCGGCTTTGCTGGTCTTGTTTTACCATTGTCGAAATGTCTTGTAAACCGGGATTCCGAGATCGAACGGGTCTTCCCGGAGAAGGAATATCCTTCGTTGACCGTGAGAGCTTATGATGGGCTGTTGGGACACCCTGCAGGTATTATCTTTCAAAGCCGTGCCTGCGGTTATGAGGCAGATGGGAATTTGTTAATGTCCGATTGTAGAAAACCCGGTTGATCTTAATTAAAATACACCAACGCGTGTGTAACTGTGATGGTCTCTTCTCGGGAGTCCGGGAAGTGAACACGGTGTTGGAGTTATGCTTGACGAGGTTGTTCTAGGATCACTTCTTGATCATAGTTGTTCGACCGTGCTTTTGCCTTCTATTCTCGCTCGCTTTTGCGTATGTTAGACACCAGATATGCTAGTCGCTGCTGCAGCTCCACCTCACTACCTTCTCCTACCCATAAGCTTAAATAGTCTTGATCTCGGGTGTGAGATTGTTGAGTCCCCGTGACTCACAGATACTTCCAAACCAGTTTGCGGTGCCGATGAAACCGTGCAGTGACGATCCGAGCTCAAGGAGGAGCTCGATGAAGATCTTGTTCATTGTGTTGTTTCGTTTCAGCTTGATCAAGAGTGGAGCCAGTTGGGACGATCGGGGATCTGTAGCATTTGGGGTAGTCTTCTTTTATTTTGGTTCCGTAGTCGGACCTTGATTGTATCTGTATGATGTAATGCTTTACTCATGTATTGTGTGAAGTGGCGATTGTAAGCCAACTATGTATCTCTTTCCTTATGTATTACATGCGTTGTGTGAATATTACCTCACTTGCGACATTGCTTTCAATGCGGTTATGCCTCTAAGTCGTGCTTCGACACGTGGGAGATATAGCCGCATCGAGGGCGCTACAAGTTGGTAATCGAGCCATCCCCGACTTAGGAGCCCCCGCTGATCGAATCGCTGGCGTTGTTGAGTCTAGAAAAATGTTTTGAGTCTTAGGATTATATATATCGAGAGTAGGATTCTTTTACTCCTCACCCTTCTGCTCCTGGTGAGGCATCCCGACGAGAGTTTTGACTCTTTCTCTTCTCAAATTTCACTAAATTTTTTTAGGATCACGCTGGTATCTTGGAATCGTGCCGATGGTTTTGTGACGAGAACATTGTTTTGGTGCCTCCCGACATTTAGGGGTTGTGGCGTGTCCCGGGAGTTGAGCTCCGAGGTGTTGTCGCCACAATTTTATCGTTGCAGTTCGGAATACCTGAGTTTCACGACATCGAAAATCTCTTTTATGCAGTTGTTGGTGAGATAACCTCGATAACCCAAGATCGGGCGAGCTCGAGAGTATTGCCATAACTCGATAACGGATGCTTTTCAAGGTTGAGGTAAACGATTTCGAAGGTTTCTTGGTTATGTGTTGAAGGATGGATACAGCTGGATCTAGGTATTGTTAGTTTGGGTGATATATTTTGTGTCCCTGATCCCCAACACCTGATTGCATAACCAGAAAGTTTCGAAGTTTGTAAGTGGAATTCAAGTATTTCAGTAGGATATCTTTCCAATGCATACATGATACGATATGGGATCTATCATATGTTTGTTTCCGCTTATTCTGCAAGCCAAATCCTTTGTTTTTGTTCCGTTTTGTGGTATTCGAGTTGCTTCAATGCCAAGTGTTGATTCCATACCTTATTATAAACGGTGTTCTCATATTTCTATGTGGATGCTAATCCTTCTTGTTCATCAAGGTCGTCTTTTCAATCCTTTCCAACCATGTGCTTCTCTCCAAGTAAATCCGATCAATGCAACATTCGCAAGATCAATTCTAAGTTTTTTTTTCTCAACGGTGTTCGTTTCATCCGACCCAAGTTGCCTTTGTTTTCTCGCCCTCCCACCCTTTTTCTTCAAGGACTCAGATTTCTTAATCAAGTATCAATTTTATTGAGTGAAGTTTCTTCATTCTTTTCCTTTAGTGTTTTATCCGGTGATTTCTCATGAAGACGCTAAGGAAGTTTCAACCTTATCATTGTTCCATTCTAATTTTCTTCTCCGGTGGATTTAATTCAAGATTTCGGTGTTGATCTTATCCCTTTTCCTCTTTTCACAATGCTTTCTCATGTCGGTGTATCTCCTAATCATTCACTTCTCGCTATTCATTTGGTTGGGAGTGATGAAGATATCTCAGAAGATCCAAGTTTCCATTCTCAATTCACTCAAGTTCTTTTGAGGATGCTATCTCATTCAAGCCATTTAATTCAACTGGTGCAATCTCTCTTTTCAAGCAATCGTTCAACAGTGGTTCTTTTGAGTGGGCCCTAACTCACAGGTCTTTTTCCAGGATCTTACCTGACTCTTCTAATTTATCCGGAGCGATTCTCAAATTCTTTCAAAGTTTGATGTAAGTATGAATTTCATCAGTCATATGCCTTTGTCCAAGATCTTCCAAATTCTTTCATCGATGGGTCAACCTTCTATTTTTCATTCCGGAGTGCCTCAACAATTCATGGTGGTTTTCTCGTCGTCATTCTCGAATTTTGAAGACCAAAGAAGAGTTTCTCTTAAATCTTGCTCCATTTTCTTCAAGATTCATGGTTCTAGTTTGATGCCATCCTCTCATAATTGTTTTAGATTGTGAGAATTCTTTTCACCCATCCGGAGCAATTCAGAAGTCTTTTCAGTTTGATTCTTCGGAGCCCATCATCTCAGAATTATTCATTCCAGCTTTCAGCTTTCGTTCTCCAAATCTTACCGGTGCATCATTCAAGTATCCTCTAATCAGCTCGTGATCTATTCATTCATTTGTATCTAAATCCTCTCAAGTATCTTCGTTCATTTTCCAATTCTTCCCGGTGATTTGTGCCTTTGCTACTTTCATTTTCAATTATTACGACGGTTTGTTCAAGATTCCTCTTCCTATGTTCTCATATTAATTTATTCGTTGTTTCAATCCTACCGGTGGTTCGTTGAAGACCTTCCCAAGTTTGCGCCATATCTATCTTAATCCTTTCTACGAGAATAAGTAGTATGCCAAATCCATTGCTTGTCATCAATTTAATTGGTGAAGGATGAGCATAATGTAATTCTTATTCTTGTTTCATCGAGTAAATTCAATTCCTTATTCCGGAGGTTCACCAAAATTCTTGATTTCAGTTGTTCATATTTCTTTTCGGAGTTCAAAGTTTTCTCGGTTATATCATTTCAAAGCTTCATCTTATCACTGCAAGGCTTCACCTTGTGTTTTCAACTTCTCTTTCTTTTATCATCCTTTTCTTACCGGAGTTCTTCATGGAGGCTCTACATGATGGTTCGTCAAGGATTCTTTTCATTCTTCAATTGTTCTTCAAGATTTTTCTCGAAGTTAAGATCTGCCAAGCTATACTCAAAATTAACATGGTGCTCAACACATGTTTTGTTTTGAGGAGTTCAAGTATTCTTCATCTTGCATTCCGAAGTGCAATTCTTTCTATCATTATCTTTTGAGGTGGTGTTATGTCATTCTTGACAACTTCCCTTCGTGCTTCATGATTCACATGTTGTCAAGAATGAGATATTTAAATCCATCAATCTCTTCATTGGAGTTATCTTGGGTTATATTTCACCTAAAGCTTTCCCTAAGGATTGTTGCTATTTATGGTGCTTATAAATGACCCAAGTTCTTCATTTGTCCTCTCGGTGATATAAGTTTCTCGTCTCCTTGTTGATATCAATCCAATCGTTTGTTTCCGTTGGTGGCAGAAGCTCACCTCATAATGTTGAGATGTTTCCATAAGTCCACTACAAGGTTATTCTTTTCGTTGTTGGTTTTCCAACAACTCCGTTCTATCCTTCTTTTTAAGGGTGCTTTCCAAACTCATTTGTGGTAGAAGTTGTCATTTTCTTCTCCATTCCTTTATTCCAATGATCTATCTTCAATTTTTCTTCCGGAGGCATTGTGATGTTGCTCTCTTCGACCCATCATCTTGTTTTGTCAAGATCATGTTCTTCTCCTTGCTTCTCCGCTTAGCCGAGTGTCATGTTTTCATTCGAGTTCTCTCATCTTATCAAGTTTTGCCTGCTTCCTCAACCGGAGAGCTGTCTGAAATCTTTCTTACCCTTGTGCCATTCTTTCAATAGTTCCGAGGCAGGTGTTGTTGATTTCATCAAGTATCATCCCATCTTCTCAAGTTCATGTTCAATTCCTTCCATTTACAAATGGAGTGCTGCCAAAATTATATCATTCTTATTCATTCTTATCTCGTTTCAACCAGAGTGGTTCCAATTCCTTCTTGTCCATAGTACTCGCCATTCATAGCTTTGCAACCCCCAAGGTTCACATGGTGTTCCTTGTTTCTATTTTCTCTCGAATGCTCTCAATTTCGCTCAACTCTATTGTGTTATTCTTTCAAGTTTTCAACCTCTCGAGGTTCATTGGTTTCACTCGTTTGTCAAAGAAGCAACTTTGTCTTACCTCTTTCTCTTCCGCTTCTCTCCGGCGCCATCCTAGATCTCAGGACGAGATCCTCTTGTAGTGGTGGAGTGTTGTAACGCTCCAGAAGACTTCCAGCTATTCTGAGTTTCGCCGTGTATTTCTTTTGTGCTTGCTCTTTTATTTTTGCATTGCATCATGTCATCATGCCATCATGTCATTAACCTTTGCATCTCAACTCAACTAATAAATTGCATAGATGGTTGATCTATTTAAATCGAGGGAAGGGTGACTTCTCTTTATAACATAACGTCCCAATATTAGGGAGCTATTATAAAATATTCCATTGATGTGGAATTACCATTGACACACTTGCAAAATAATTCCCCATGCCTTTGTTATCTCACTTCTTGACCTCAAACTTTGTCCAATAAATTATTTCGTCATTTTCCGGAGCCCCACCGAAATCCTCAACATTTTTGGACCTTCCTTTTATCAAGGTCTAGTTCAAACCCATTCAAATGAGTTTGAATTTACATCTTTCAATCATGGTTTTCTCTATTTTCTCGGAACAAGCATATTTTTGTGAGTCCGGGAAAATAATCCCCATGCCCAAACTCTTTCTCTAACCTTTTTCTTTTCTTCCCTTTCCTTTCTTTTTCTCTGTTTTAAGAGAAGAGAGAGAGAAGGAGCCCAGCAGCCTGGGCCTCCCAACCTCCCGCGCCGGCCCAAGGCCAAGGCCCAGCCGCCCCCACCAATCCCTCCTAACCCTAGCCCGAACCCCCCTGCCCGATCCCCATCTCTCGATCCTTCCTCCAGCGCCGCCAACCTCCCTCGTCCTCATCCTGTCGCTGCTGCTGGGAGAGCCGAACGCCCGATCCCCACCTCTCTCGCTCATAGTCCCGCCGGTCCCCTCGCTCTTCCTCCCTCCACTCTCTCCTCGCGCCGCCACACTCGGGGATGAGGAGCCCGACAACCGCTCCTCCTCGCCTCGCCGCCCTCCCAGCGCCGCCCGTCCGGATCCGTCTGGCCTGCCATGGCCGCGCCTTCGCTGCTGAGGCCCCGCCGCTAAGTCCCGCTGCGGCGTCTCGGCGAAGCGCCGGTCGAACGGCAGCTCCTCTCGCCTCGCCCACGCTAACGGGAGCCGTGCCTTTGACCTTCGCAACCTCGCCGGAGTGAGCTCGTCCCCTTGCGCCAAGCCCTCTCCATCGACCCACAAGACGCCGTCGTAGAAACTTCGTCGCCGTCAGCCGGTGCAGTAGCGCCACCGCAGTACCACCCCGACCTCCGCGACCAGCGCCTCCACTACCTCCCCGTCGCTGCGCCAGCCTCCTGCATCGCTCCAAGTCCCAGCATCGCGCCCCTGTTGCTGTTGACGCAAGTCCAACGGTCACCGAGCGTGGAATTTGCCAAGTACCACCAAGTTCCTGATGGATGCGCCAAGTCCCCAGCGAGACCTGTTTTCGTCAAGTTCGACTACACGGCTATGACCTCGGAGTTGGACCGCAAGCGCCAAGTACCCCACCGGCAAGACCACATGGACGCTCGAACGACTACAGACCGAAATGTCAAGTACCTCGTCGATACGTGTACGACTACCGTCGCCCCGAAGATGTTGGATTCGTCAAGTGCCTCTTCGAAACGAACGTGTACAACTACTTCCTCTTCATTGCACCGAACTCGTTCCGCGCCGAAGATGCACGCTTCGAAGGTATAACGCCGAGATGATGCCCGTGAACGAATGCATGTGTTGTATGAGATGCTCGTGATTGCACCGTGCCCGTTTGCTTCATGCACGTTCCTCCTCGTTTGCCCTGCCATCGACCCGTGGGAACCCGGTAGTCGGGAGCACCCCACCATCTCTAGCTTGTTGCGCACATCCGCACGCCTCCTTTTGCACCGGTATCTCCATGAGCTACCGGAACCGATATGTTGCCGTGTCATCATTTTCGGATTCGCCGCCGTGGCACCTTTTTTGTTCCGCCATGGTGACCAAATGCTTCATAACATGCTCATGTCAACGTTTTCATAAAAATTGCATATAACTTGTATATGTCATCCGCATCATGATAACAACATTTAAATGTTTAAAATTGTTGTTGCATTAAATTGCTAAATGCATATGGGGATTTACCGGATTTGTTGTTTTTATATCCGGCCCCATTTAAATTGTTTAGATGGTATAGTTTTGTTATGCTTCACCACTTGCCATGTTTATGCTTGTGTGTATACCATGTTGTTTCTTTGTTTTCGGGTTGCTTCTCTCGTTAGCTTTGGTTTCGTTCCGGAGTTGTGAGGATTCGTTCGACTACGTTCGTTTGTCTTCTTCATGGACTCGTTCTTCTTCCTTGCGGGATCTCAGGCAAGATGACCATACCCTCGAAATCACTTCTATCTTTGCTTGCTAGGTGCTCACTCTTTTGCTATGCCTATGCTGCGTTACCTACCACTTGCTATATCATGCCACCCATATTGCCATGTCAAACCTCTAACCATCTTTTCCTAGCAAACCGTTGATTGGCTATGTTACCGCTTTGCTCAGCCCCTCTTATAGCGTTGCTAGTTGCAGGTGAAGATGAAGTTTGTTCCTTGTTGGAACATGGATATTTTGGGATGTCACAATATCTCTTATCTTAATTAATGCATCTATATACTTGGTAAAGGGTGGAAGGCTCGGCCTTATGCCTGGTGTTTTGTTCCACTCTTGCCGCCTCTAGTTTCCGTCATACCGTGTTATGTTCCTTGATTTTATGCTCCTTACACGGTTGTGTGATTTATGGGACCCCTTGACAGTTCGCTTTGAATAAGATTCCTCCAAAAAGGCCCAACATTGGTTTTAACATTTGCCACCTAAGCCTTTTTCCCTTGGGTTCTGCAGACTCAAGGGTCATCTTTATTTTAACCCCGGGCCAATGCTCCTCGAGTGTTGGCTCAAACTAGAGCGCTTTGCGCGCCCCTCAAGGAAACTTGGGGTCTGGTTTTAGTTGTACGGACTGCTCATCCGGTGTGCCACGAGAACGAGATATGTGCAGCTCCTATCGGGATTTGTCGGCACATTCGGGCGGCTTTGCTGGTCTTGTTTTACCATTGTCGAAATGTCTTGTAAACCGGATTCGAGACTGATCGGATCTTCCGGAGAAGGAATATCCTTCGTTGACCGTGAGAGCTTATGATGGGCTGTTGGGACACCCTGCAGTATTATCTTTCAAAGCCGTGCCCATGTTATGAGGCAGATGGGAATTTGTTAATGTCCGTTGTAGAAAACCCGGTTGATCTTAATTAAAATACACCAACAAGTGTGTAACTGTGATGGTCTCTTCTCGTGAGTCCGGAAGTGAACACGGTGTTGGAGTTATGCTTGACGTGGTTGTTCTAGGATCACTTCTTGATCATAGTTGTTCGACCGTGCTTTTGCCTTCTCTTCTCGCTCTCATTTTATGTATGTTAGACACCAGATATGCTAGTCGCTGCTGCAGCTCCACCTCACTACCTTCTCCTACCCATAAGCTTAAATAGTCTTGATCTCGCGGGTGTGAGATTGCTGAGTCCCGTGACTCACAGATACTTCAAACCAGTTTGCGGTGCCGATGAAACCGTGCAGGTGGCGCATCCGAGCTCAAGGAGGAGCTCGATGAAGATCTTGTTCATTGTGTTGTTTCATTTCAGTTGATCAAGAGTGGAGCCAGTTGGGACGATCGGGATCCGTGTAGCATTTGGGGTAGTCTTCTTTTATTTTGGTTCCGTAGTCGGACCTTGATTGTATCTGTATGATGTAATGCTTTACTCATGTATTGTGTGAAGAGGCGATTGTAAGCCAACTATGTATCTCTTTCCCTTATGTATTACATGGGTTGTGTGAAGATTACCTCACTTGCGACATTGCTTTCAATGCGGTTATGCCTCTAAGTCGTGCTTCGACACGTGGGAGATATAGCCGGATCGAGGGCGTTACACTTAGCCATAGGAGTTTGACAATGAATAAAGTTTGGCGAAGCCCCTGGTGTTTGAAAGGCCAAATTAGGGGTGCTATACGCGCAAAATCGGAAGAACCGATCCTTCGCAAGAAGCGGAAAAAATCTCCAACGATTTGGAATCTCACGAATAGCTGACCGGCTCTCGCCGCATCATGACAGTCAGTTTTTGGCTTTCTCCACTGAGGTGCTCGTCCGGAAGAACCAAGACACAATCGCAGTAGCTCTCCCTTTACTACCCTAGCCGATATAGCGGAACATAAGGTAGTAAGCACAGGAGCCGGGCAACCCAACTATTGACCAAAGACATGATTCGGAGCCAATGCATATAATGCTATAAGTTCGGGGTGCTGAACTATACTGAAAAAGAGTCCGGACTTTTATTGCCGTGATGCTGGGTATAATGAAGCCCCTGGCGTATTAGTACGTACCATGATGTACGTGTGCAATGAGTAATAGATACCGAGGTGAGGGAACGGAAAAGATTAAGTAATGAGCTGATGCCACCATTTATTCACCTTTGTGATGTAATTAGTACGTCGAGGCATACTTTGTACCGGTAATGCGATAAGCAAGTAAGGCTTTTTAACATGCCGTAACCAAGGGCGAGCTGCATGCGGGTATGTAAAACAAGTATATTAATCATTTATTAGAGACCACCTGGGGGTTCCCTTGTACGCCAGAGCTCGTTGCCTCCTTTGTGTGTTCTGCAAACCGGTCGTCCACATAGACCTTGAAAAAGAAAAGAAAAACCCGTAAAAAGGAAAAAACAGAAACGTGCGAACCCCAGGGTCTATCAAGCCGTACTGTGGATCGCGAGCGAGTTGTGCCTCCGTCCGTACCCATGGCATTTCGAGTGCGTAGTTTAAATGCGTGTGGTACTAACACCATTGCCTCATCAGGGCTGGGACGGAGGCCAAATTGCTAGTTTGGCTTGTGACGAGCCGAGTTGTCCTGCTACATTGTAGTCCGGACCCTCTTAGTGGTGTCCAGGGGCTCGGCAGCCGGATTATAGTGCTGCTTGAGAAGGCCACTCTGTACTTCTGCTGCTAGGGCGGCGGTGTGCTCTTCCGTACGGAGGGAGCATTCCGTATTTCCGTTTAACGTAATGACGCCACGTGGACCGGGCATCTTCAGCTTAAGATAAGCATAATGCGGCACCACATTGAATCTGGCGAATGCAGTTCGTCCGAGCAGAGCATGATAGCCGCTGGAGAATGGGACGATATCGAAGATTAGTTCTTCGCTTCGGAAGTTATCCGGAGAACCGAATACTACTTCCAGCGTTGTTGATCCCGTGCAGCGGGCTTTTACGCCTGGAATGACTCCTTTAAAGGTGGTCTTTGTTGGTTTGATTCGTGAGGGGTCAATTCCCATCTTCCGCACTGTGCCTTGATGGAGCAGGTTGAGGCTGCTACCACCATCCATTAGGACTTGAGTTAGGTGGAACCCATCAATAATTGGGTCAAGAACTAGTGCGGCTGAACCGCCGTGGCGGATACTAGTTGGGTGGTCTCGTCGATCGAAGGTGATCGGGAATGACGGCCACTGATTGAATTTTGGGGCGACTGGCTCTACCGCGTAGACGTCCCTAAGTGCGCGCTTGCGCTCCCTTTTGAGGATATGTGTAATGTATATCATGTTCACAGTTTTGACTTGAGGGGGAAATTTCTTTTGCCCCCCGGTTTTTGGCCGCCGGGGCTCTTCGTCATCGTTCTTGCTCTCTGATTCCCCTTCTTTGCCTCTGTTACTTGCTTTGCTGGCTTGTTTGAAGACCCGACAATCTCTATAGGTATGGTTGGCCGGTTTGTCTGGGGTGCCATGAATTTGGCAAGGACGATCAAGTATGCGGTCCAAGCTGGATTGTTTCTCGTTGCTCCTTTTATAGGGCTTCTTTCACTGGCCAGACTTGGAGCCACTGAATCCGGCATGAACTGTTGCGTCATCGGTGTTATCGCCGTTGCTTCAGCGTTTGTTCCTATTGCGGCGGAGCTTGCCGGTGCTGTTCTTGTCTTCGGAGGGGCTTGTTTCGTTGGCCGTGTTGTTACTACGGGCCAGCCAACTGTCCTCTCCCGCGCAAAAGCGGGTCATGAGTGCCGTGAGGGCTGCCATGGACTTCGGCTTTTCTTGGCCGAGGTGGTGTGCTAGCCATTCGTCATGGATGCTGTGTTTGAAGGCTGCTAAGGCCTCGGCGTCCGGACAGTCAACGATCTGGTTCTTCTTGGTTAGGAACCTACTCCAGAATTTTCTGGCTGATTCTCCAGGTTGTTGAACTATGTTGCTTAAGTCATCGGCGTCTGGTGGCCGGACATAAGTTCCTTGGAAGTTGTCTAGGAAAGCTTCTTCCAAGTCCTCCCAGCTGCCGATAGAATTTTCAGGCAGGCTGTTAAGCCAGTGCCGAGCTGGCCCTTTGAGCTTGAGTGGGAGGTATTTAATGGCGTGGAGATCATCTCCTCGAGCCATGTGGATGTGGAGGATGAAATCCTCGATCCACACTGCGGGATCGGTTGTGCCGTCCTATGATTCGATATTGACGAATTTGAATCCCTCTTGGAATTCGTGATCCAGTACCTCGCCTGTGAAGCAGAGAGGGTGTGCGGCACCTCTGTACCGTGCCGTGTTGCGGCGTGGCTCTGATGGAGTCCGTCTGCGGCATTCGGACCGGGCATGGTTAGGTTTGTCACGTCCGAATAGGTAGCCGTCTTCGTGCCTTGAGGCACGTTCTCGCGATCCGTAGATCAATCTTGTATGTCCTGCTCTACTGTCCAGGGTCTGCCGGAGGTCATACGTGTGACCCCGAACTCTTCCATCTCTATTTTTGCGAGGCGGTGGGGCAGGCTGCTGTTCGGCCTGAGTTGCCGCTTTGTCCCGGCCGCCCTATGTCGACCATGCGGTGGTCGTTTCGCATTACGCGAGGGAGATGTATGCTCTGGTGCCTCCTCATCAAATTGAGGTAGCAGTCTGCGTTTTGGGTAGCTCTTGGCTGGGCGCTTGAGGCTGTATTCTTCGGCTGTCAGGACGTCGGTCCATCTGTCGACGAGCAGGTCTTGTTCAGCTTGAAGCTGCTGCTGTTTCTTTTTCAGGCTCCTTGCTGTGGCTATGAGTTGAAGTTTAAAACGCTCCTGCTCGAGAGGGTCCTCCGGCACGATGAAGTCTTTGTTGCTGAGGCTTGTCTCCTCTTTGGAGGGTGGATGGTAGCTATCGTCCTCCAAGTTATCTTCTATGGCTTGTTCCTAAGGGTTGTCTTGCGTGTTGTCATGTTCCTCCTATTCTGATGCAGCGTCGACAGGGTCTTCATTGTTTTCGGCATCGCCCGGAGTACTATTTTCTCCGGTGCCAGTGTTGCCATCCTTTGAGCGACGAGGCTTAGAACGGCGCTTGGGGCGCCGGCACTTGGACTGCGTCTCTGAGGGTTTGTTCTTATCCGGCTCTTCTTTATCGTTGCCAGATCCTTTAGGTGTATCAACCATGTACACATCATACGAAGAGGTGGCTGTCCAACGTGCAGTGAATGGCGGGTCTTGGCCTTCCTCCCTGTCGGCATCGTCGTCCATACCATCGATGTCTTCGGAGCCATAGTCAAGCACGTCGGTTAAATCATCGACGGTGGCTATGAAGTGGGTGGCGGGTGGGAAGCAAAATTCCTCGTCGTCCGCCTCTAGCTCGAACCGAACATAGTTCGGCTGTGAGTCTTCCTCCAAGAACAAGTTCTTCAAAGAATTTAGTACGTTACCCAAAGGCGAATGCTGGAAGATGTCTGCGGCGCTAAATTCAAAAATCGATAACCGATCCAGCTCGGTGTCCGTAGGCGCACTTGATCCTGAACATGTAGCCGGAGACGAGTCCGGAGTTCCGTCGACGCGAGCATTGCAGGATGTCGAGTCCGTGTGTGGCTCTAACGCCGCGGACTTTGTGGCCTCATAGGGGATGATCTGCTTTGGTACTGAGGCCGTTGCAGCAATAGGATCCATCTCCTAGGTGTGCTCCGATGACAGATTTATGTCATGTTCATCGGAGAGAAGCGGAGCGATCGCCGCTGTCTCAAATCCATCGAAGATCAAGTCTCCACTGATATCCGTGACGTAGTTCAAGCTTCCAAATATGACCTGATGGCCAGGGGCGTAGCTATTGACCTGCTCCAGATGGCCAAGAGAGTTGGCCCGCAGTACGAAGCCGCCAAACACAAAGATTTGTCCGGGGAGAAAAGTTTCTCCCTGAACGACGCCATTACTGACGATCAAAGGGGCCATCGAATCCTTTCGTCGACGGCACAGTGGAACTCTCAATGAAAGCACCAATGTCGGTGTCAAAACCGGCGGATCTCGGGGAGGGGGGTCCTGAACTGTGTCTAGGATCAATGGTAACAAGAGACGGGGGACACGATGTTTACCCAGGTTCGGGCCCTCTCTATGGAGGTAATACCCTACTTCCTTTTTAATTGATCTTGATGAATATGAGTGTTACAAGAGTTGATCTACCACGAGATCGTAATGACTAAACCCTAAAAGTCTAGCCTATGAGCATATGGTAATGAATCTGTCCGACCCGGACTATGCTCTCCGGTTTATATAGACACCAGAGAGATCTAGGGTTACATGAGGTCGGTTACATAGGAGGGAATCTTCATAGTCGGTCACCTAGCTTGCCTTCCACGCCAAGGAGAGTCCAATCCGGACATGGGTGTAGTCTTTGGTCTTTGTGTATTCATAGCCCATCAGTCCGACCCATGGATAACAGGTCGGACGCCCGAGGACCCCTTAGTCCAGGACTCCCTCACTACCCTAGGTACATATCATCGTCATTAGCCCCCGAATGGTTCTGGGTCCGAGTGGAAATGGAGTTGAAGGTTGTTCCGACCAAACTTTCATGCTTCGGAGGCACTTTACTTGGATTGGAGAACCATGCAAAAACTTCGACTTCATTTTCAGTCGCATTGAGACGTTTAGAAGTTGTCGAGTGAACTTTGTAGATAAGCTTTGAGTGTTTGATATAATATAAAAATCTTCGGCAAGATTGACTGCTCTACTGTTTCCGGATCTCGCGGGATTCGAAATTTGGTGAAGCGCGTGGGGTGGAGAGGGCCAAGGTAATCGGAGTGGATTAGGCAGGGACGCCTCGATCTCTGCGCCACCTTTTTCGCCACGTACCACGCGCGTGACTGTTGCAGGATTTGACAGGATTGCCTGGGCCCACAAGTCAGTCACTCGGGGGACAAGCCCATATAAGGTGTTTGGGCCGGTGCCTTTGCACTGTGCGCCCCATTTCTTCCTTTCTCCTCTGCTTCTCCACTGCATCCGCCTCCTCCTTCGACACCGCCGCCCAGCCCGAGCGCAACACGCAGCGATGGCGAAAGACAAGATGGCAGCTTTGGAGCGTGCGAAGAAGGCGTCGGCGAATGGGAAGGGCAAGAAGACGAGCCGGGGAGGAACATCATCGAGATCCGGCCTGCCGCTCGGCTGGATTCAGGGCGACTGGATTTGCTCCATGATCCAGCAGGAGGATATGGAGGATCTGGAGGAGGGGGGATTGATTCCCCACGACTCCTGGCGGCTTCCGGAGGACGAGACTGAGCCGCAGCCGCAAGAGGGTGAGTGTGTCCTTCTTGCCACCCACGTCGACCGCGGGTTCTCTTTGCCTCCACATCCTCTTTTTCGGGGTTTTCTGAATTTCTTTGGAGCCCAACTTCATCACTTTTCTCCCAACACCATCACCTACATTGCTGCATTCGTGTCCATGTGCGAGAACTTTCTGGGGTGTCGACCGCATTGGGGTCTCTTCAAGCACATTTTCACTTGTCGTTCTCAGTCTGTAAAAAAGGCTAATCTGAGTGATGAGAGGACACACGTGATTCAGATGTGTGGAGGTTTAGGAATCCAGATGAGGGGTAAAAGCACTTTCCCAGCTATGATTCTTCCCGAGTCAGTCAGGGGTTGGCAGTCGACCTAGTTCTACTGCAAGGACTAGCCGACTCCTGGACAGTCGACGGGCCTTCCCCCATTTTCCATGGATCGAGTTGAGAAACCTTCCCCCTTGAAAGTGACTCCAGCTGAGAAAGTGGAGGTGAACATGCTGGTTGATCGAGTAGTTCAACTTGTCCGTGATGGTGTGACTGGCATGGACTTGCTAAAGGTATTCCTCGGTCGATGTATCCAGCCACTCCAAGCCCGTGATCATCCAATGTAGATGTACTCGGGTATTGAAGACAACACCCGGATCCACCTGGAAGAAGTCGATGAGGAGACGGTGGCACAGTGGTTGCAGGGCATCACTGGCAACACGGACAACCCCAGGGGGTCTAGGAGGGTCCCTCCATTCGACCACATCAACGAACCAGACAAGGTTCGACTGTTTCCTCCCGAGTGTCTGTTGCTCTGACATGTAATTACTTTTGAAACCGACTGATACCCGGTCGACTCTGTGGCTTATAGATTTATACCGAGATGTATTCAATGCCCAACGGGGAGCAGGAGAAGGAGCCAGAGGGAGAAGCGAGCGGGGGTGACAGCAGCGACTGACATTCCGATGGAGGGGAATACGATAAGAGTGATGACTCAAGCGGTGGTCAGGAAGTCGACTCCCCCCTCGCACCGAAAGGTGATCCAAGCATATCCATGACCCAGCAAGTATCTGTGGCAAAGCGACCGCGCGGACTGGACAGACTTCAAAGCACACTCGGGCGTCTTCTCCTGTGCCTATTGAGAAGGCTCCGAAGCAGCCCAAAGTCGCACCATCAAAACCTCGGAAAGCCTTGCCCAAGATCAAAGTGACTGTCCCCATTTATTCTGGGTAATCTTTGAATTCGACTTCTTAGTTTGGCATGACTTGATCTTTGGTCGACTCACCTCGGAAGGCCTGACCGAATGAATTTTGAAATTTGCACTGCTGCTACCTCTAGGACTTGTGTTTATAAGGATGATGATGAGGAGGAGATGGAAGACTCAGTCACCTCCAACGCGGGTATAACTCTTGCCATTTTGTCTTTACTTCATCAGCCATTTTGACGATCGACTGAACTCTAGCGATTGATTCCTTTGCAGCTCCGCCCAATGTTATTGAACTTCCAGACAACGACGAGGATGTGCCACTGAGGCCCACGGGAAGGAGGGAAAGGACTTCGAGCAAGAGAACATCGACCAACAAGACGCCTCAGTCGATGCCAGTGACGGAACCGGTGATTCAGCAGTCCGGAGACATCAATCGGGCTTCTGTTACTTTTGCCATCCCATTGTCAAGTGCACAACCTTCAGCGTCGACTGCACAGGCTCCAACTGATCCACCGTCTTCACTTTTCACCTCCCATCATGTCCCAGAGGACCAAGTGAGTTCTGCCAAGGAAGCTATACGCCAGGCAGGCATCATGATGGAGCAGGTGAAAGTGGTTCACAAGGCTAGTCAAGTTGCTTATGATGCCAACTCAGCACTCCAGACCAACGTCCAGGTTAGCTTA
The DNA here is from genome assembly GCA_021605205.1 of Aegilops longissima. Lineage (NCBI taxonomy): Eukaryota > Viridiplantae > Streptophyta > Magnoliopsida > Poales > Poaceae > Aegilops > Aegilops longissima. Next base: position 584,343,146 of record CM038681.1, on the reverse strand, counting down.
TTTCCAACTGATCTCCTAGCTTAACGCTTGTTATGTTAGGATATGCTACCTGAAAACTTTTACTGTGCATCTATTTGTCAGTCTGCACTTTGCATTTGTACACCCACTGGGTGTTTCAACTTCTGTTGAATAGTTTTTCCCCTTGAGTCGACTAAATTGTGTTGATTGAATCTTTGAACTAGTGGGGGCACGCTGAGTGCACCCATTGGGTGTAGTCCCCGAGATCACTATCAAATGTTTGATTCGGCGGGGGTCTTTGAATAGAACTTTTCCACTCGGTCTGAGCAGATCATGTCGAGTGGAACCTGAACGAGTGGGGGCACGCTGAGTGCACCACTGGGTGTAGTCCCCGAGACCATAGTCGACTGCGAGCAGTCGGCTATGGTCTAAGAACAAGTCATATCTCTCTTTTTTTTCGACTGGACGGACCAACTTAATTGGAAAGTCGAACCAGTGGGGGCACGCTGAGTGCACCCACTGGGTGTAGTCCCCGAGACTACTGTTGAATGTTTGATTCGACAGTAGTCTTAGAACTCTCTGAACCTGTTACTCTTTGAACTCGGAAGCAACCAATCTTTACATTTGTCGACTGACTATCCTCTGACCACAGAAATCTTGTGAACTTGGAGCTCGGTTTGCTGATTTGGAGCGGAAGCAAATCCAGATCAATCTTGATCTAGAGTTGGCCAAGACGAATCTGCAGAAGGCTAAGGATGATGCTGCTGGTATGGAAAACTTGTCGACTGATTCTCCTGCTATCTTTCCCTTCCTTTTTCTGACTCGAATGTTGTTCTTTGTAGAAACAATGAGACAAGCCTTGGAGAAGAAGGACTCCGATCTTGCGGCTGCACAAAAAACGGCAGAAGACAAAACGGCAATCGCCGACCAAAAGCTGGCCTCAGTCGGAAAGCTGCCCTTGACGAAGCCAACAAAGAGGTGACTCGACCGAAGAAGGACAAGGGGACCCTAACTGACAAGGTGGAAGACATCTCCCGCAAGAGAGACGAGCTGGAGAATTATCTGGGGGGACTCGCCAAGAAGTTATTCCTCATGCTTGAAGGTATTTGTCTTCATCTGATTGATTTGTTTTTGTCTACTAGTCATAAAACCATCGACTCATTGCATCTCTGTGAGTGCAGAATTCTATCAAAACTTCAAGGCGGAGACTGGTCAAATCGAAACGAGCTTGGACCCCATCAACTCCCCTGTCAAGGATGAAGCTGCCATGAATGTGCTCCGACTGGAATTTCGTCTTTCTAGCATCGTCGAGTACCTCGCTCGACTGAAGGTTGCGGTGTCGCGGATCAACATAGCGCTCTGGCCACGGGCGACACTCCAGAATGACCTCGAGTCTCTAATGACTCGACTCAACGAGATCCCTGGTCGAGTGCTGGAATGGAAGAATCTTCTGCTCGGTGTGGTACTGACGTGGCTCTGTCTCTGGTTCGTGTTCACTGTATGGAAGCCAAAGAACAGAAGCTAGCAGCGATCAAGGTTGCCAACACCAAGAGGCTTGACTTCCGGTCCTTCATGGATACTTTCATTGCTGCTGCTACTCGGATTGCTGATGGAATAGACCTGGATGAGTTCGTCAAGCCTGCTAGCCCTCCTCCTGCGGAGTGAACAAACTCTTTTATGATCTATTTAAATTTGCCTCGGTATGCCGAGTGGTTTTGTAACCGTTAAACTCCTTAAGGCCTGAAGCCCGAGTACTTTAATCTGCGGTCTCGAACCTCGTGGGTTTTATCTGAACTTGAATCTCCACTCGGAACAGGCTTTAGTTCTTGTTTGTATTTCTGGCGCAGCTCCGAGGAGAAGGTCGTAGTCGACCTGCACCTCGTCGTCCTTGCGGATCAGGATGGAGCACACATTGTACTTGTGGCGCAGCTCTGAGGAGAAGGTTGTAGTCGACCTGCACATCGTCATCCTTGCGGATCAGGATGGAGCGCACATTGTACTTGTGGCCAAGTCCCCGAGCGAGAGAATAATTATTCACTCGATGGGATTTTTCAAACTTAGGCGAGTATGAGGCTGCAGCTAAGCCCCCGAGTGAGAGGGTTGCTCTTCACTCGGTGGTTTTTTTTTAACTTAGGCGAGTACGAAACTGCAGCTAAGCCCCCGAGTGAGAGGGTTACTCTTCACTCGGTGGGATTTTGTAACTTAGGCAAGTACGGAGCTGCAGCTAAGCCCCCGAGTGAGAGGGTTGCTCTTCACTCGGTGGGATTTTTTAAACTTAGGCGAGTACGGAACTACAGCTAAGCCCCCGAGTGAGAGGGTTGCTCTTCACTCGATAGGGATTTTTTTCAAACTTAGGCGAAATGGATTCGCGGCTAAGCCCCCGAGTGAGAGGGTTCCTCTTCACTCGGTGGGATTTTTTAAACTTAGGAGAGTACAGAACTGCAGCTAAGCCCCCGAGTGAGAGGGTTGCTCTTCACTCGGTAGGATTTTTTTCAAACTTAGGCGAAACGGATTCGCAGCTAAGCCCCCGAGTGAGAGGCTTGCTCTTCACTCAGTAGGATTTGTTTTTGGAACTTAGTTGAGTACGGAACTGCAGCTAAGCCCCCGAGTGAGAGGCTTGCTCTTCACTCGGTGGGATTTTTTAAACTTAGGCGAGTATGGAACTGCAGCTAAGCCCCCGAGTGAGAGGGTTGATCTTCACTCGGTGGGATTTTTTAAACTTAGGCGAGTACGGAACTACAACTAACACTACAAAAAAATACACTTCCGTGATGATACGTGTTTGTCACAGTAGGTCACGTTTTCTGTCATGCATGTACATCCATGACAAATTTATGACAGAATCAAGGTAGTCATACATGTGCTGTCGTAGAAGTGTTCCATGACATTACGAAAATTATCATCATGGAAGTGTCCACTTCCATGACGATAAATCGCGCGTCACATAAGTGCTTTCGTCAAGGGTGACCGACATGTGGCATACCCGCAACGAAACGCCGTTTAGCTATCGGGTCCGGTTTTGGATCCGATAACCCGTTAACAGCCCCGACCAATGGGGATTTTCCACGTGTAAAATCATCATTGGCTGGAGGAAACACGTGTCGGCTCATGATACGTCTCCAACGTATCTATAATTTTTGATTCTCCATGCTACTTTATCTACTGTTTTGGACTATAATGGGCTTTATTTTCCACTTTTATATTATTTTTGGGACTAATCTATTAACCGGAGGCCCAGCCCAGAATTGTTGTTTTTTGCCTATTTCAGTGTTTGAAAGAGAATATCAAGCAGAGTCAAAAGGAATGAAACCTTCTGAAACGTGATTTTCTCACGGAACGTTATCCAGGGGACTTGGACCCTACTCCAAGGAACGAGAGAGGCGGTCACGAGGGTGGGGGGGCGCCCCCTGCCTCGTGGGCCCCCTGTCGCTCCACTGACATACTCCTTCCTCCTATATATACCTACGTACCCCCAAACGATCAGAACAGGAGCCAAAACCTAATTCCACCGCCGCAGCTTCACAGTATCCACGAGATCCCATCTTGGGGCCTGTTAGGAGCTCACGGAGGGGGCATCCACCATGGAGGGCTTCTACATCAACACCATAGCCTCTCCGATGAAGTGTGAGTAATTTACTTCAGACCTTCGGGTCCATAGCTAGTAGCTAGATGGCTTCTTCTCTCTTTTTGGATCTCAATACAATGTTCTCCCCCTCTTTCATGGAGATCTATTCGATGTAATCTTCTTTTTGCGGTGTGTTTGTTGAGACCGATGAATTGTGGGTTTATGATCCAGCTTATCTATGAATAATATTTGAATCTTCTCTGAATTCTTTTATGTATGATTGAGTTATCTTTGCAAGTCTCTTCGAATTATCCGTTTGGTTTGGCCAACTAGATTGGTAGTTCTTGCAATGGGAGAAGTGCTTAGCTTTGGGTTCAATCTTGCGGTGTCCTTACCCAGTGTAAGAAAGGGTTGCAAGGCACGTATTGTATTGTTGCCATCGAGGATAACAAGATGGGGTATTTATCATATTGCATGAATTTATTCCTCTACATCATGTCATCTTGCTTAAGGCGTTACTTTTTTAACTTAATACTCTAGATGCATCTTTGGATAGCGGTCGATGAGTGGAGTAATAGTAGTAGATGCGAGAATCGTTTGATCTACTTGTCTCGGACATGATGCCTATATACATGATCATACCTAGATATACTCATAACTATGCTCAATTCATCAATTGCTCAACAGTAATTTGTTCACCCACCGTAGAATACTTATGCTCTTGAGAGAAGCCACTAGTGAAACCTATGGCCCCGGGTCTATTCTCATCATATCAATCTCCATCATTTTTATACTTGCCTTGTTTTTACTTTGCTTTTTTACTTTTCACTTTGCATCTCTATACCAAAAATACCAAAAATATTATCTCTATCAGATCTCACTCTCGTAAGTGACCGTGAAGGGATTGACAACCCCTAATCGCGTTGGTTGCAGTAGCTATCATTTTGTGCAGTGCGAGGACTTGTGCGTGGCCTCCTCTTGGATTGATACCTTGGTTCTCAAAAACTGAGGGAAATACTTACGCTACTCTACTGCATCATCCTCTCCTCTTCGGGGAAAACCAACGCAAGCTCAAGACGTAGCAGCTCACCGTTGGGACAGATGTCATCCACTCATTGGACCCAAAGCGCCTATGATACATCGACACGTGGCACGGCCCAACAGAGGCCCATTCCTGTGAAAAGGCTGGCCCGTTTGACTTGGTCAAAAGGTGGCAGGCCGGCCCACGGCAAGCCTGTTAACGGTCTGTTCGCATACCTATCTCTCGCATTACATTATTTGCCATTTGCCTCTCGTTTTCCTCTCCCCCACTTCACCCTTGCCGTTTTATTCGCCCTCTCTTTCCCAATCTCCTCCTCTTTTTCCCTTTGCCTTTTCCTCGTCCGTTTGTTTGCTCGTGTGTTAGTTTGCTTGCTTGCCGTCATGACTAGCCTCATATCTTCTCCGTTATCTCCCGAAAATGAAGTTCTAAATTTTAAGCAAAGGGAGGGAGAAAATCTAAAAGACGCTTGGTATAGAATTTGCAATGCTCAAAACAGATCTAACAGGAAGCAATCTACTTCAGTTCTTCTTCGTAGTTTTTACGTAGGTGCTAATCCTTGGTATAGATATATCCTTGATACCATTACGGGAGGGGATTTCTTGGGTAGCCATACTTTTGATTCTTATAATGCTTTAATAGATTTATTTGGCTCACCACCTCTTTTGGTTAATGGAACTATGTTAACTTTGGAGCATGTTATGCAAAGACTTGAAATTATTGAAAACAAAGTTGCTACCATTGAATCCATTGAAAATCTAGATAAAAAGATCCATAATCAAATTACTCAATATGGATCTAAGGTAGGAATGACTTTGAAAAATATTAAGGAGACGAAACCTATGGTTAATGAGAAAATAAATCTAGATTCCACTCGAATCGATAAACTTGAGGGTATCATTACCAACTTGGGAACCTCTTTTTCTTCCGTAAAGAATACTCCTAGTCCTCCCACTAAAATTGCCAAGCTTATGTATGTTCCTAAAAATAAGGGTGAATCATCTAGTAAGGAAACTGCGGATCTTAAATCTATAAGTATTCATCCCGATCTTTTTACTATCATTAAGGAACCATTTGCTACAAATGAATTTTTTGATCTTGTGCCTAAAAGTTCGATAATTACTAGAAAGAAAGAAATCTATAAGAAAGATAGATGCCTTATTGAAGAATTGCCTACCAAAGATGGCAACACCTAGATCTATCCTCGCTTTTATGCCTAGCTAGGGGCGTTAAACGATAGCGCTTGTTGGGAGGCAACCCAATTTTATTTTTAGTTTTTAGTTTTTGCTTCTGTTTAGGAATAAATAATCCATCTAGCCTCTTTTTAGATGTGGTTTTATATTTTAATTAGTGTTTGTGCCAAGTTAAACCTATTGGATCTTCTTGGATGATAGTTATTTGATCTTGCTGTAATTTCCAGAAACTTTGTGCTCAGTGCCCGAATTGTTAAAAATCACCAGAACGTGATAAAATACTGATTCCAATTGCTTCTGATCAATAAACAAATTGTCCAGGTCGTCTAATTTTGGTAGAATTTATTGAGTTCCAGAAGTTTGCGTTAGTTACAGATTACTACAGACTGTTCTGTTTTTGACACATTCTGTTTTGTGTGTGTTGTTTGCTTATTTTGATGAATCTATGGCTAGTAAATAGTTTATAATCCATATAGAAGTTGGAATAAAGTAGATTTAACACCAATATAAATAAAGAATGAGTTCATTACAGTACCTTAAAGTAGTCTTTTGTTTTCTTTCTCTAACGGAGCTCACGAGATTTCTATTGAGTTTTGTGTTATCAAGTTTTCAAGTTTTGGGTGAATTCTTTTGATGGATTATGGAACAAGGAGTGGCAAGAGCCTAAGCTTGGGGATGCCCATGGAACCCCCAAGATAATCCAAGGACACCAAAATTTCAAAGCTTGGGGATGCCCCGGAAGGCATCCCCTCTTTCGTCTACTTCCATCGGTAATTTACTTGGAGCTATATTTTTATTCACCACAATGATATGTGTTTTGTTTGGAGCGTCTTGTATTATTTGTGTCTTTTCTTGTTAGTTTACCACAATCATCCTTGCTGTACACACCTTTTGAGAGAAGCCAATTTGATTGGAATTTGCTAGAATACTCTATGTGCTTCACTTATATCTTTTGAGCGTGATAATTTTTTCTCTAGTGCTTCACTTAGATCTTTTAGAGCACGGTGGTGGATTTGTTTTATAGAAAATATTGATCTCTCATGCTTCACTTAGATTATTTTGAGAGTCGCTAATAGCATGGTAATTTGCTTAATATTAATATACTTGGTATTCAAGATATGTGAAACTTTCTTTTGAGTGAGTTGAATACTAAGAAAAGTTTGATGCTTGATAATTGTTTTGAGATATGGAGGTGATAATATCAAAGTCGTGCTAGTTGAGTAGTTGTGAATTTGAGAAATGCTTGTGTTGAAGTTTGCAAATCCCGTAGCATGCACGTATGGTTAAAGTTGTGTAACAAATTTGAAACATGAAGTGTACCTGGCTTGTGCATCCTTATGAGTGGCGGTCGGGTACGAGCGATGGTCTTTTCCTACCAATCTATCCCCCTAGGAGCATGCACGTAGTACTTGATTTTTGATGAATTCTAAATTTTTGCAATAAGTATATGAGTTCTTTTGACTAATGTTGAGTCCATGGATTATACGCACTTTTACCTTTCCGCCTTTGCTAGCCTCTTCGGTACCGCCTTTCTCACCTTGTGAGTTGGTGCAAAATTCGCCGGTACATCCAAACCCCGTGATATGATACGCTCTATCACACATAAACCTCCTTATATCTTCCTCAAAACAGCCACCATACCTACCTATTATGGCATTACCATAGCCATTCCGAGATATATTGCCATGCAACTTTCCACCGTTCCGTTCATCATCATCATGACATACTTTACTTTTGTCATATTGCCATTGCATGATCATGTAGTCGACATCGTATTTGTGGAAAAGCCACCATGCATTATTTTTCATACATGTCACTCTTGATTCATTGCACCATCCTGGTACACCGCCAGAGGCATTCATATAGAGTCATATCTTGTTCTAGTTTCGAGTTGTAATCCTTATGTTGTAATCAATAGAAGTGTGATGATCATCATTATTAGAGCATTGCCCAAAAAAAAGAGAAAGGCCAAAAAGAAAAAAAAGAAAGGCCCAAAAAAAAAAGAAAATAAATAAAAAGGGCAATGTTACTATCCTCTTTCCACACTTGTGCTTCAAAGTAGCACCTTGTTCTTCATGTAGTGAGTCTCATATATTGTGCTTCAAAGTAGCACTATGTTTTTCATATAGTGAGTCTCATAAGTTGTCTTTTTCATACTAGTGGGAATTTTTCATTATAGAACTTGGCTTGTATATTCCTACAATGGGCTTCCTCAAATGCCCTAGGTCTTCATGAGCAAGCAAGTTGGATGCACACCCACTAGTTTTCTTTTGTTGAGCATTCATAGCTCTAGTGCATCCGTTGCATGGCAATCCCTACTCCTCATGTTGACATCAATTGATGCGCATCTCCATAGCCTGTTGATTATCCTCGTCAATGTGAGACTTTCTCCTTTTTTGTCTTCTCCACACAATCCCCATCATCATATTCTATTCCACCCATAGTGCTATATCCATGGCTCACGCTCATGTATTGCGTGAAGGTTGAAAAAGTTTGAGATTATTTAAGTATGAAACAATTTCTTGGCTTGTCATCGGGGGTATAGAAGTTGGGAACATCTTTATGTGACGAAAATGAAGCATAGCCTAACTATATGATTTTGTAGGGATGAACTTTCTTTTGCCATGCTATTTTGAGAAGACATGATTACTTTGATTAGTATGCTTGAAGTATTATTATTTTTATGTCAATATGAACTTTTGTCTTGAATCTTTCGGATCTGAATATTCATACCACAATTAAGAAGATTTACATTGAAATTATGCAAAAGTATCACTCTCGCATCAAAAATTCTCTTTTTATCATTTACCTACTCGAGGACGAGCAGGAATTAAGATTGGGGATGCCTGATACGTCTCCAACGTATCTATAATTTTTGATTGCTCCATGCTACTTTATCTACTGTTTTGGACTATAATGGGCTTTATTTTCCACTTTTATATTATTTTTGGGACTAACCTATTAACCGCAGGCCCAGCCCAGAATTGCTGTATTTTTGCCTATTTCAGTGTTTCGAAGAAACAGAATATCAAACGGAGTCCAAACGGAATGAAACCTTCAGAAATGTGATTTTCTCACCGAACATGATCCAGGGGACTTGGACCCTACTCCAAGGAACGAAAGAGGCGGTCACGAGGGTGGGGGAGCCCCTCCCTAGGGCGCGCCCCCTGCCTCATGGGCCCCCTGTCACTCCACTGACGTACTCCTTCCTCCTATATATACCTACGTACCCCAAATGATCAGAACATGAGCCAAAAACCTAATTCCACCGCCGCAACTTCCTGTATCCACGAGATCCCATCTTGGGGCCTGTTCCGGAGCTCCGTCGGAGGGGGCATCCACCACGGAGGGCTTCTACATCAACACCATAGCCTCTCCGATGAAGTGTGAGTAGTTTACTTCAGACCTTCGGGTCCATAGCTAGTAGCTAGATGGCTTCTTCTCTCTTTTTGGATCTCAATACAATGTTCTCCCCCTCTCTCGTGGAGATGTATTCGATGTAATCTTCTTTTTGTGGTGTGTTTGTTGAGACCGATGAATTGTGGGTTTATGATCCAGCTTATATATGAATAATATTTGAATCTTCTCTGAATTATTTTATGTATGATTGAGTTATCTTTGCAAGTCTCTTCGAATTATCCATTTGGTTTGGCCAACTAGATTGGTAGTTCTTGCAATGGGAGAAGTGCTTAGCTTTGGGTTCAATCTTGCGGTGTCCTTACCCAGTGTAAGAAAGGGTTGCAAGGCACGTATTGTATTGTTGCCATCAAGGATAACATGATGGGGTGAGGGAGTCCCGGATTAGGGGGTGTCCGGATAACCGGACTATGACCTTTGGTCGGACTCCTGGACTATGAAGATACAAGATTGAAGACTTCGTCCCATGTCCGGATGGGACTTTCCTTGGCGTGGAAGGCAAGCTTGGCGATACGGATATGTAGATCTCCTACCATTGTAACCGACTTTGTGTAACCCTAACCCTCTTCGGTGCCTATATAAACCGGAGGTTTTAGTCCGTAGGACGAACAAAAATCATACCATAGGCTAGCTTCTAGGGTTTAGCTTCTCTGATCTCATGGTAGATCTACTCTTGTACTACCCATATCATCAATATTAATCAAGCAGGAGTAGGGTTTTACCTCCATCGAGAGGGCCCAACCTGGTAAAACATCATGTCCCTTGTCTCCTGTTACCATCCGCCTAGACGCACAGTTCGGGACCCCCTACCCGAGATCCGCCGGTTTTGACACCGACATTGGTGCTTTCATTGAGAGTTCCTCTGTGTCGTCGCCGTCAGGAAGGATGCCTCATCCCGTCTTTAAAGACAGCACTATTGCTAAAGAAGCTTTGGCTGTCGGCCAAACTCTTCGGCTAGGCGGTTTTCTTATGACCGCCTGTTCGGCCGCCGCGCTGATGATGACTTCTCGGGTCATCGAAAGCGATCTTCACGTTAACTCGGAACTCGCCGAGCAGCTAGATCCGATGGAGCTCTCTTCCTTAAACGAGCTCTTGGATCGCATCGCCTCCCTGGGAGTCACTACAGACTATGATCAGATTGGGCCTAAACCCGATCTGAGAGAGATTAACTCTCCCCAGGTTACCCACCACGTTGCTGTGATAGAGAAACAATACGGCGACCCTCCTTCTATCTTAAGGACTAGCTACGTCCGGATTCCCGATCCCTCCATGCTGGATTCCCGCGGAGGAGAGGACGTCACTCAAGCCCTGAACGTAAAGTCAGGCAGCGGGCTAGATTCGTTGGACAATATCCAAGAATCCAAGCTTCCAAGTTCGGAAGCTCTTTGGCCCTTAAGTCTCAGATCGGGCGAGGTTCCGGATTTAATTCCACCCGCCCACCCAAACATAAGCGACCTATCTCAAATTCGGAAAGAGCCCGCAGAAACAGTACACCATTACTGGGCCAGATTCCTCCTGGTTATGGACAGGATAAAGGACTGCCGTGAGGAGGACGCGATCTCATTCTTCTGCAATAATTGCACGGACAACGGGATCCTCAATGCTATAAGTCGCCGTGACATTACACGCTTTGCCGACTTGGCGTCCATAGTACGAAAGTACTGTGCGATGGAAAGCGCCTGGAAAATCGAAGCAATATTTTGGGACAATCCGGCCTTGAATACAACCCCAGTCCGAAATAAAAGGGTGCATCATCGCCAGCACCAGGTTAAATACCAAAAGCAAAAACCTCTATAGGGCATGGAACCGTCTTCGGAGGGATGGCTCAATGGACCCTGTAAAATTCATAGTACAGAGGGCGCCACTCCAACTCATAGCCTTAGAGCATGTTGGATACTACAGCAGGTGGCCAAAAGTGGCGAAGAGCTTCTAGCTCTAGAGCACCAGCCCAGGGATACCAGTACGGTATTAACAGTCTTCGAGACTTTCGCATCAAATAATCTGCTGACAACGAACACTCCGTAGCCTTGCTGAAGTCTACCAAGTAGCAACAATAAACCCATGGGTAACACGGCTATTACCTTTAATGCCGGTGATTTAACCTAAATTCGAACAGCCCGAGCACCAGCCGCATTGGTCCTCAGACCGATAGTGGACGACTTTCGCCTTACCAAGGTACTCATGGACGGCGGCAGCGGATTGAACCTCATTTATGAGGAAACCCTCCGAAAAATGGAAATAGACTGGAGCCGCATTGAGCGAAGTAGCACAACCTTTAGAGGAATAATCCCCAGTCGGGAAGCATGTTGTACAGGAAAAATCACACTGGATGTGGTGTTCGGCACGCCGGATAATTACAGGTCCGAGGAGGTCACGTTCCAAGTGGCCCCGTTCAACAGCGGATACCACGCTCTATTAGGGCGAGAGGCATTCACAATTTTTCAAGCTATACCCCATTACGGGTACATGAAGCTCAAAATGCCCGGGCCCAACGGAATCATCACTCTTGCTAGTGACCCGGACATAGCACTCCGCGCCGAAAATAAGACAGCCGCACTGGCCCTTGAGGCACTATCCAAAGCCTAGCGGCGAGGAACTCATCTGCGCTTCGCTCCATGGTGAATAGGGACGATGTGATACTCGATAAGAGATCCAAGTCCACCTCCTTCAAACCGGCGGATGAAATAGTCAAATTCCAAGTCCATCCAACGGACCCTACAAAAACGGCCTCCATCGGGGCACAATTAAATCCTGATGTAGACGCCGCACTAAGAGAATTCCTACGCGAAAATTGGGACATTTTTTCCTGGCACCCTTCAAACATGCCAGGAATCCCACGCCGGCTGGCCGAGCACAACCTAAACATCCTAAAAGGATTCAAGCCAGTCAAACAGGCTCTTCGGTGTTTCTCCGAACCAAAGAGACAGGCCATGGGAGAGGAACTAGCCAAATTATTGGAGGCCGGATTCATCAGAGATATAAAAGATCCGGACTGGCTAGCAAACCTGGTAATGGTGCCAAAGAAGGACAAATCATGGCGCCTATGCATCGATTTCAAGGACCTCAACAAGGCTTGCCCAAAGGATCCCTTCCCCCTCCCCCGCATCGATCAAATTATCGACGCCACCGCAGGACACGATTCATTGTGCTTCCTCGACGCATACTCCAGCTACCACCAAATTAAGATAGCAGAGCCTAACCAAGCCGCAACAGCATTCATCACTCCATACGGCCCATTCTGCTTCAACACAATGCCCTTCGGGCTAAAAACGCCAAATAGAACATATCAGCGCATGATTCGTACATGCACGCAAACCAGATCGGCAAAACGGTGGAGGCATACATAGGCGATGTGGTCGTCAAAAGCAAGCATGTCGAAACTCTAGTAGACGACTTGAGGCTCACATTCGATAATCTCCAACATATGACATCAAGCTCAACCCGAAAAATCGTTTTGGCATACCAGCCGGAAAGCTCTTGGGCTTCATTGTATCCGGTAGAGGAATTGAAGCAAACCCAGCCAAGATCCGAGCCTGTCACAATTGGATATCCCAAAAGACCTCAAACAAATACAAAAATTGACTGGATGTGTGACAGCTCTAAGCCGCTTTATCTCCCGTTTGTGAGAAAAGGCATTACCCTTTATTGCCTCCTCCAACGCACCGAACACTTGAGTGGGCGGATGCATATGCCACGGACTTCAAGAAATAAAAGCCATATTGGCAACAAACCCGGTCTGGCGCGCCCAACATGGGCGAACCAATTCTATTATATATCGCGCAACTCATCAAGTTGTAAGCGCGGTGCTCGTTAATCGAGCGAAAATGCAGGCGAACACAAGTCCCCCTTCAAAACCAGTTTACTACGTGTCCACTGTCCTAACTCCATGCAAGTCACGGTACCCGCATTATCAAAAGATAGCGTACGCGGTGTTTATGGCATCCCGGAAGCTGCGACACTACTTTCAAGAGTGTTCGATAACAGTAGCCTCCGAAGTACCTCTTAACGACATTATAAACAACCGCGACGGACTCCAACAACGCAGCCGAATACGAGGCTGTCAGTGTCAAAACCGGCGGATCTCGGGTAGGGGGCCCCGAGCTGTGCATCTAGGCGGATGGTAACAGGAGACAAGGGACACCATGTTTTTACCCAGGTTCGAGCCCTCTCTATGGAGGTAATACCCTACTCCTGCTTGATTAATATTGATGATATGGGTAGTACAAGAGTAGATCTACCACGAGATCAAGGAGGCTAAACCCTAGAAGCTAGCCTATGGTATGATTGTTGTTCGTCCTACGGACTAAAACCCTCCGGTTTATATAGACACCGGATAGGTTAGGGTCACAAAGAGTCGGTTACAATGGTAGGAGATCTACATATCCGTATCGCCAAGCTTGCCTTCCACGCCAAGGAAAGTCCCATCCGGACACGGGACGTAGTCTTCAATCTTGTATCTTCATAGTCTTGGAGTCCGGCCGTGATGATAGTTCGGCTATCCGGACACCCCCTAATCCGGGACTCCCTCAGTAGCCCCCGAACCAGGCTTCAATGACGATGACTCCGACGCGTTTATTGTCTTCGGCATTGCGAGGCGGGTTCTTCTCCAAATTCCATATACTTGTCGAATAGTGTCCGGCTTCTGATAAATGCTGCGCTCCTTGGCTTCTATGCCCAATAATGGCCATCTTCCACGTGTTTGAATGAATGCGAAAAGCTAGGTATTTTACACTTACCCCCTAGCTGCGCAAATGAGCTGCCTACAAAGGGGCGAGGTCTAGATCTGAGTCACACCATCCCCCTTCATGAGCTTTCATCGGGCGCCTCAACAAAGCCCATTCCATCATGGACAGTCGACGTGGCTCCTCCTCTCGCTCCCAGCCCTCAGCCTGAAATTGGGAGAGATGCTCGATCCCGCATAGCGAGCTAGTTATACTCCAAACCAAGGGATTTCTTCCCCCGGCCTTCATGGTTCCGGTTCGAGCCGGACTTGCCACCTACAAGGGCGGAAAGCAAGCGGAGAGTGTCCCCAATCCCTCTAAAGGAGAGCGGGTATGCTTCATCTCTTATCTAGTAAGAGGACTCGGATTTCCAATCCATCCGTTTCTCCGGGGGCTCTTGGAGTTCTACGGCCTCCAGTTGCACCACCTTATGCCTGCCTCCATTTTGCACATCGCGGGCTTCGTGGCCCTTTGCGAACTGTTCTTGGGCATCGAGGCTCATTTCGCGTTGTGGAAGAGATTATTCTGCCTAGTACCCCGTTCTCATGAGGGGTCAATATATCAAGTGGGCGGAGCCGAACTATGGCGCATCGCCGGGACCGGATATCTATTCGGAACCCCGAAGAAGGCGTCCGAAGACTGGCCTTCGGAATGGTTTTACATGGAGGACGTCCCGCTGCCGGATCCTGTTCGGATCGGCCTTCCAGAGTTTAGCAACGCTCCTCTGAAGAAGCGCCTAAGCTGGCGCCCTCGGAGCCCCTAGAGGGGAAATGACCGGGATGTCCTTTACTTGATGAGCCGAATAAGATTACTAGCTCATGCCGGATTGACCATGATTGGAGTCATGACAATCTGCATTATGAGGGGAGTGCAGCCGCTCCAATATAGGGGCCACCCCATGTGGGACTTCAACGGGGAGGACGATGCCACCCGCCATGGCCGCAAAGGGCCGGGATCGGTCACCGAACTGGTGAAGACCTTGTCTGCCATGTATAAAGGGGAGGAGGAGGATTTCCTCCACGTCAATCCACTGAAGGAGTTTTCTTCAAATAATCCTCGAAGCTGGGTAAGCAAACATCTTTGTGGCCTGTCCGATCCATGTTCCGTGGTTAAATATCTCATTTCATGGTTTTCGCGAGGAATGCGCCGGATCATGGAGAAGATACACAGCCCGCCCCACAACCCGAGGATCCGAACGGTCCCTCGATCCGCCTCCAAGAGGATCCGGATATAAAGGTGGAGTTGATCGACGGGTGTTCCACCAACTTAGCATCGACAATGCCTTGGTTGCCATTACGGCCGATTACCGGAATACTTCCAGCCTCGCAGGTAATCGAGACCGAGGTCCCAATACTCTGATAATGACCCATCCGTGCTAATTTCTTGATCACCGTATACCAACGGTGTTTTGCAGGAGGTGCCTTGAGGCGGAGGCCGAGCCAGCGGCGGCTGGCCAACAAAGGCAAGACGCCCCCGCAGCTAAAAAAGAAGTGCGGTCCGGATCGAAACTCCGCCACAACGGTATGGCGTGTCACCATGTTCCTAGGATTGATTCCGGGAAGGCGTACTAACGCTGATGCTCTTTTCAGGAAAAAGAGCACTCACCGGACTGACTCCGGAGAGGTTGCCAATCGAACCTCCGCCAGCCAGGCTCCAAAGCCGGGTCCAGAAGCGGAGGCGAGCACGAGGCGTACGTCGGATGCTCCTCCGACAGAGGATGCCGAAAGATTGTCCGCCACCAACTCCAAGGTGGAGAGCGCCATGAATCACAGGCGCCGCCGGACAGTTCTTCGTGACGCATGTTTCTCCCAAGAGACCTTGAATGCCTTCAATTCGGAGATGCGCACCTCATGCCGCTCAAGATGGTCTAGCGAGCCACGGAGCAGTATGTAAAGGACATACGGTGAGAAAATTTGATAGTTATATATGCCAAGAGCCCCGAGACTTAAAATAGTTAGAATAACTGATTTAAGGATCATTTGTTATCTGAGATCTTACAAAAAGAGTACCCGACTGTCCCGGGAGCTTGAAGAATGCAAGGCCCAACTTGAGGCCGCACTAGCCGCCTGAGGGGAGCCACAGAGACCCCTCTCGTAATATATGCTTCAAAAGATAAATAGTTTATGAAGTGCGGCGGGTGTGTAAATCTGACAAAAATATTGCAGATGGCGCCGGACTAGATCCGGAGAGGCAACAGCTCTTGCGCCAGCTAAAGGCCGGCGAGAGCGTGCTTACGAGGGTGCGGTGGGAGAAAAATAACCTCCAAGATGCCAACACCAAACTGGGTGAGGAACTAAAAGATGTTCGTGCCCAATTATCTGACTCCGTAAAGGAGAATCGACGGCTTCGTCGCGGCATTTTCAGTAAGTGCTTGAGCGAACTTCGAAAGAGTTCGGCGAGGAAGGCGACTAACATAAATATGTATGTAGGTTTGCTCACAGGTCGTCCTGAGGAGGAGATGCCCAGTTCTTCGGGTGATCTTCTTCTCGAACTGTGTCAGCTTCATGAACGAGTTCGGCAGGTGATGAAAGGCGTCGGCCAGGCCTTGTGGCCATCTATCTCCCTGGCCGAAGGCACTGGGGAGCTGGCAGAGCAGCTTCAAGGAGCACGGCGGCGCTTCCGACTATGGAAGATTTCGGCCTGCCGTCAAGGCGCCAGGGAGGCCTGGGCCATGGTAAAGACGCGGTACACGAAGGCTGACCCAAACCACATGGCCGAGGTTGGACTTGTGGGGCCTGATGGGAAGGAGATCCCTGTAAGCTTAGTGTACGGCCAAGTAGAATTGGCTGCCAAGTATTCCCAGCAAGATTGTAAATTAGATAGCATATTAGATGGCATTGAGGAGGAATACAATGATTCGAGTTTACTATGTAATGAAATATGACATAAAAAATGTCTTCTAGCCGGTTTGTAGATCGTTTGTCATAGCGGACCTTTTCGCTTCGACCTCGGGACCCAACAGTCGGGAGTGTGTCCGAATACCCTCGCGGTTATATAAGAACCGGGGCATGCGTGGAGACAAGGCGTAGGGGTCATTATTGTTGTATCAGACAAGTGCCCAACTAGTTATGTTATATTACATGGATAGTAAGAAACATCTTCCAGGGAGAATAGTTCCGTTAAGGGTTCCTTTCGCTGGGAGGCATGCCTTAAAGTGCATGTCCAAACTGCTAAGAAAGCAGAAAATCATCTAGGGGCAGATGGATAAATAGTTAAAAATCATCTTTCAGTTCACCGACCGAATATTCCCTTAAGAACGCTAGCTTTCGGCTTCACCCAGTCTGAGGTACACATCCGGCTGACCCGGCAGTACAATCGCAGAGGTGCTCCCTTTACCACCTAACTGAATAATCGGGAACGTAGGGGTAAGCACAGGAGCCAGGCAACCCAGCTTGGCCAAAACTTAAGTCATATCGATGCATATAATGGTGGATAAAAGGTACATGCGGAAGTTTGACGCATGTGTTGGGCATGAAGCCCGTATAAATAAGCTTCTGTTAAAGAAGCCCCCAGGTATAATGAGCACGGACAGCGCGTCAAGTATGTGCGAACAAAGCGCAAACGAGCCTCTAAAGGCTTCAAGAAGAAGGAGGAAGAAGGAGAGAAATAAAAGACAGCAAAAATAGAAAATGTGGACGGAGGAAGGAGATGAACTTGGAGTCCGGCGCTTAGGCGTAGAATCTTCGTAGATGAGCTGCGTTCCATGGGTTTGGCTCGAGTCGGTTATCCGATGCGTTTCGCAGACGGTATGCTCCGCCAGTCAGGACCTGGTCGATGATGAAAGGACCTTCCCATTTGGGCTTGAGTTTGTCCTTTTTCTTGTCCGGCAGGCGTAGAACTAGTTCGCCAACGTTATAAGCTTTGGCCCGTACTTCCCTGCTTTGATATCTTCGAGCCTGCTGTTGATAGAATGCAGAACGAGCTTTTGCCATGTCGCGCTCCTCCTCCAATGCGTCCAAACTGTCCTGCCGATCGAGCTCGGCTTCTCTTTCTTCATACATGCGCACGCGAGGTGAGTCATGAATTATGTCGCCGGGAAGGACTGCCTCTGCGCCGTACACCATAAAAAATGGTGTGAATCCGGTAGTACGATTCGGCGTGGTCCGCAGCCCCCAGAGTACGGACTCGAGCTCCTCAACCCAGTGCGTGTTAGATTCCTTGAGGGACCGCACTAGTCTGGGCTTAATGCCGCTCATGATTAGACCGTTTGCTCGTTCGACTTGGCCGTTGGTTTGAGGGTGATAGACTGAGGTGTAATCGAGCTTGATGCCCATGTTTTTGCACCATAATTTGACCTCATCGGCCGTGAAGTTGGTGCCGTTATTAGTGATGATACTGTGGGGGACACCGTAACGGTGAACTACCCCTGATATGAAGTCTATCACCGGTCCGGATTCGGCCGTTTTAACAGGTTTGGCCTCTATCCATTTGGTGAATTTATCCACCATGACCAATAGGTATTTTTGCTTGTGGGTTCCCCCCTTAAGGGGACCAACCATGTCAAGTCCCCAGACCGGGAACGGCCAGGTGATGGGTATAGTTTTGAGGGCGGTGGGTGGCATGTGGCTTTGGTTAGCAAAAAGCTGGCAACCGACGCATCGTTGGACTAAATCCTGCGCATCTGCCCGGGCCATCGGCCAATAAAATCCTGTACGTAAGGCCTTGCCTACAAGGGCCCAAGCTGCGGCGTGGTGCCCACCCAGTCCGGCATGAATTTCAGCCAGGAGGTTTCGCCCTTCCTCTTCGGAGATACACCTTTGAAGGACTCCTGTTGTGCTTTTCTTATAAAGTTCTCCCTCATGGACTTTATAGGCTTTAGATCGCCGTACTATGCAGCGAGCCTCACTTTGGTCTTCGGGGAGTTCCTGCCTAGTTAGGTAGGCTAGGAATGGCTCCGTCCATGGGGCGATAACCGCCATTATTTCGTGGGCGGAGGGTGTTATCTCGGTGGCAGAGCCTCCGATTGTGTCAGAGTGTTCGGCGTCAGGCAGTGCGGTTGGGTCCGGATTGTTATTTCCGAACTCCCCTTCCCATAGTACGGATGGCTTGAATAGCCGTTCCAGGAAGAAGTTGGGCGGGACGGCATCGCGTTTTGCACCGATGCGTGCCAATATGTCCGCCGCCTGGTTGTTATCCTGGGCTATATGGTGAAATTCGAGCCCTTCGAACTGTGCTGACATTTTTAGGACCGCATTGCGGTACGCTGCCATTTTCGGATCTTTGGCATCGAAGTCTCCGTTTATTTGAGATATCGCGAGGTTCAAATCCCCTCGCACCTCTAGGCGTTTAATGCCCATGGAGACTGCCATCCGGAGGCCGTGCAGAAGGGCCTCGTATTCGGCTGCGTTGTTGGAGTCCGTATACATTATCTGAATAATGTATTGGACTGTGTCCCCGGTTGGGGACGTCAGGACGACACCAGCCCCCAGGTCGGCCAACATTTTGGAGCCGTCAAAGTGCATGATCCAATTGGAGTATGCGCCGTACTCTTTAGGGAGTTCGCCTTCAGTCCATTCGGCCACGAAGTCGGCCAAAACCTGCGACTTAATAGCTCGTCGTGGCTTATAAGTTATGTCGAATGGAAGGAGCTCTATGACCCATTTAGCAATCCGGCCCGTCGCGTCATGATTGTTTATAATGTCGTTAAGAGGTACTTGGAGGCTACCGTTATCGAACACTCTTCAAAGTAGTGTCGCAGCTTCGGGATGCCATGAACACGCGTATGCTATCTTTTGATAGTGTGGGTACGGGACTTGCATGGAGTTCGGACGGTGGACACATAGTAAACCGGTTTTGAAGAGGGAACGGTGTCCGTCCGTTTCTCGTTCGACGACGAGCACCGCTGACAACTTGATGTGTTGCGGCGATATATAATAGCATTAGTTACGCCCATGTTGGGCGCGCCAGGACCGGATTGTTGCCAATCGGCTTTTATTTCTTGAGTCCAGCCGTGGCGCATCCGTCCCACTCGAAGTGTTGGTCTTGGGAGGAGGCCGTAAAGGGTAATGCCTTTTCCCCCAAATGGGAAATAAAGCGGCTTAGAGCCGCTACGCATCCAGTCAATTTTTGTATTTGTTTGAGGTCTTTTGGAATATCCAATTGTGACAGAGCTAGGATCTTGGCTGGGTTTGCTTTAATTCCTCTACCGGACACAATGAAGCCCAGGAGCTTTCCGGCTAGAACGCCGAAGACGCATTTTTCCGGATTGAGCTTAATGTCGTGTTTTCGGAGATTGTCGAATGTGAGCCTCAAGTCGTCTACTAGAGTTTCGACATGCTTGGATTTGACGACCACATCATCTACATATGCTTCTACTGTTTTGCGGATCTGGTTTGCCAGACATGTCTGAATCATGCGCTGATATGTCGCGCCGGCGTTTTTGAGCCCAAAGGACATTGTGTTGAAGCAGAATGGGCCGATGGAGTGATGAATGCTGTTGCAGCTTGGTGCAGCTCCGCCATCTTGATTTGGTGGTAGCCGAGATGCAGCGTCGAGGAAGCACAATGAGTCGTGTCCTGCTATAGCGTCGATAATTTTATCAATTCGAGGGAGGGGGAAGGGATCCTTTGGGCAAGCCTTATTAAGGTCTTTAAAATAGACACATAGGCGCCATGATTTATCCTTCTTTGGTACCATCACCAGGTTTGCTAGCCAGTCCGGATGTTTTATATCTCAGATGAATCCGGCTTCCAGAAGTTTGGCTAGCTCTTCTCCCATGGCCTGTCTCTTGGGTTCGGAAAAGCGCCGAAGAGCCTGTTTGACTGGCTTGAATCCTTTTAGGATATTTAGGCTATGCTTGGCCAGCCGACGTGGGATTCCTAGCATGTCTGAAGGGTGCCAGGCAAAAATGTCCCAGTTTTCTCGTAAAAATTCTCATAGTGCGGCGTCCACATCAGGGTTTAATGGTGCCCCAATGGAGGCCGTCTTTACAGGGTCCTTTGGGTGGATTTGTAATTTGACTATTTCATCCGCTGGTTTAAAAGAGGTGGACTTGGATCTTTTATCAAGTATCACATCGTCCCTGTTCACCGTGGAGCGCATCGCAGTGAGTTCCTCGGCCGCTAGGGCTTCGGATAGTGCCTCGAGGGCTAGTGCGGCTGTCTTGTTTTCGGCGCAGAGTGCTATGTTCGGATCACTAGCGAGAGTGATGATTCCGTTAGGTCCGGGCATTTTAAGCTTCATGTACCCATAATGGGGTATAGCTTGAAAAATTGTGAATGCCTCTCGCCCTAATAAAGCGTGATATCCGCTGCTGAGCAGGGCCACTTGAAATGTGACCTCCTCGGACTGTAATTGTCCGTGAGCGAACACTACGTCCAAAGTGATTTTTCCTGTGCAGCATGCTTCCGGCTAGGGATTATTCCTCTAAAGGTTGTGCTTGCTTGGCGCAATGCGGTTCGATCTATTTCCATTTTTCGAGGGTTTCCTCATAGATGAGGTTTAGTCATTGCTGCCATCCATGAGTACCTTAGTAAAGCGGCGAATCCACTATCGGACCGAGGACCAATGCGGCCGGTGCTCGGGTTGTTGAATTTAGGTTAAATCACTGGCATTAAAGGTAATAGCCGTGTCCTCCATGGATTTATTGTTGCTACTTGGTAGACTTGACAAGGTTGCGGAGTGTTCGTTTCGCATGTTATTTGATGCGAAAGTCTCAAGACTATTAACACCGTCTTGGTGTTGCTGGGCTGGGATTCTCGAAGCTAGAAGCTCTTCACCACTTTTGGCCACTGCCGTAGTATCCAACAAGCTCGAAGGCTATGAGTTGGAGTGGCGCCCTCGTGCTATGAATTTTGCGAGGTCCGTTTAGCCAACCCTCGATGCAGTTCCGTACCCTTTAGGGGGTTTTGGTTTTTTGGTGTTTAACCTAGGTGCTTGGTAATGATGCACCCTTTTATTTCAGACTAGGGATGTATTCGGGGCCGGATTATCCCAAAATTTACTTCGGTTTTCGGGCACTCTCCATCGCATACAGTACTTTTGTACTATGGTCACCAAGTCAGCAAAGCGTGTAATTTCGCGATGACTTATGGTGTTTAGGATTCCCTTGTCCGTGCAATTATTGCAGAAAAGTGGGATTGCGTCCTCCTCTCGACAGTCCTTTATCCTGTCCATAACCAGGAGGAATCTAGCCCAGTAATGATGTACTGTTTCAGCGGGCTCTTGCCGAATTCGGGATAGATCGCCAATGTTTGGGTGGGCGGGTAGAACTAGATCCGGAACCCCGTCCAATTTAGGACTCAGGGGCCGATAAGTTTCCGAACTCGGAAGTTTGGATTTTTGAGTGCTATCCAATGAATCCAACCCGCCGCCTGACTTTAAGTTCAGGGCTTGATCGACATCCGTCCCTCTGCGGGAATCCGGCATGGAGGGATCGGGAATCCGGACGTAGCTAGTCCTTAAGATAGAATAAGAATCACCGCATTGCTCCTCTATCATAGCAACATGATGGGTAGCACAGGAGAGTTGATCTCTCTCGGATCGGTTTTAGGCCCGATCCGGTCGTGTCTGGGCGACTCCCGAGCGGCGATGCGATCCAAGAGCTCGTTCTGAGAGGAGAGCTCGATCGGATCTAACTATTCGGAAAGTCGAATTAACATGGAGATTGGTTTCGATGACTCGAGAGGTCATCGTCGGTGCTGTGATGGCGAACCGGCGGTCGTAGAAAACCACCTAGCGAAGAGTCGACCAATGGCCAAGGCTCCTTTGGCGATAGTATCGTCTTTAAAAGGCGGGATGAGGCATCCTTCCCGATGGCGGCGGCGCAGAGGAACTCTCAATGAAAGCACCAATGTCGGTGTCAAAACCGGCGGATCTCGGTAGGGGTCCCGAACTGTGCGTCTAGGCGGATGGTAACATGAGACAAGGGACACAATGTTTTTACCTGGTTGGGCCCTCTCGATGGAGGTAATACCCTACTCTGCTTGATTAATATTGATGATATGGGTAGTACAAGAGTAGATCTACCACGACATCAAGGAGGCTAAACCCTAGAAGCTAGCCTATGGTATGATTGTTGTTCGTCCTACGGACTAAAACCCTCCGGTTTATATAGACACCGGATAGGTTAGGTGTAACACCCTGGATGTAAACTTCCCCTTTTTGGGCAATATATCATTTCACCTCATCCAATTCTTGTGGGTTCTTGTCATGCTTGGCCTCTTGCTGTTTTGGTTGTGTTGGGTTTTCTTTTCTTTGTTTGCTCCTTTACCATATTGCATTTGTGCCTATTGTCTCTTGCATTCCCCTTCTTGTCATGTGATTGTGGATGTGCATGTCATATGGTTGTGGTTTTCCCTTGCATGTCATGTGGGTGCATGTTTCTTCCTCTCTTGCATTTACCATCCCCTCCTTCACTCTACTTCTTTCTCTTTCATTGCCATATATTTTCCCTCCTTCAATTAATGTTCATCTCCTCCCTAATAATCTTGCTTGTTGCACTAAACCTCCCTGCCAAATATCCCCTCACTTGAAGTTGTTATGGTTAGGTTCAAAAATGGCACAAGTTTGAAGCATTTTCAAACTTGCATTATTTTTCTACCTTTAAAAATGTCCATTACATTTTATTTAAATAGAGGAGAATTCCAGGAGTGTGGGAGTATTTTTCTTTCACTCTAAGTCTTTTCTTTTCTCCCTGTACTTCTTTTTCTCTTCCCTTTTATTTTAGAAAAAGGAAAAGAGAGAGAGAAGGAAGCAGCAGCAGTGCAGCCCAGCAGTCTCCTCCCCACCTGGGCCTCGGCCTCCCGAGCCGGCCCAGTTTCCTCAGCAGCCGCAGCCCAGGGAGCAGGCGTGCCAGCCCGCGCCGGTTGCCTCTCTCTGTCTTCGCTCACCCGCGCCCGCTCTTACCCCCGCTAGCCCCCTTCCACGTGGCAGCACCGGCCCCGCCTGGCAGCGAGCGCCCGGTGCTCCGCACCCGCCTTTTCTCTCCCTCTCGTCGCCATCGCCATGGGGACCCCGGAGCACGAGAGAGCACGAGCACGTCTCCGTCGCCCTAGCCCCCTTCTTATCCCCCTGCGCGTCAAGATCGAACCCTAGGGTTCCCCTCTCCCTCTCGCCGCCGCCGCCAGGTGAGATTTCCACCCAAATCGCCGCCCCGCTCGGTCCCGGGCGCATCTGGGAGCGCGCCACGTCGCCGGCGTGCTCTCCGGCCACCCCGACCCGGCGGCCCTTGTCCATCTTCCTCCTCGTCGCTGCGTCTCACGACCCGCGACGTCGACTCTGGAGGCCCGTTCGCCAAGTCCGACGACGCCCTGCTCTGTCTTCTTCTCGGCAGAAATCCGCGATCTTGAGGTCGATTCCGTCGCCGTCGGCCCGTCCCCATCGCAGTTTCCGTGTCCTAGGGTAAGGAGGTATAACCCTCTTCCTCCCTGTTCCTCCCTGTCGCCGTTAGTGCACCATTGCGTAGGTTCCGGCCGTGCCTTTGTCGCGCTCACCATGCTCCGGCGTGCTCGTGGTAGTTTAGGTGCAGAGCTGTTTTGGCGCGCGTGTTTGCTGCTAGCCACGCTCGGGCTTGCCCCGCAAGACCCCGTGATGCCCCCTCATGCGTGCCCGTCGTGGCCAAGGGCGCAGAGCCCCCTGTGGCCGCCGTTGACTCGCCGGCGTCGTCGGTTGTCGCCTCTGTCCGTAGATCAGCGTCAGGTGTTGGGTCAAGTAGTCCGCGTCCTGGATCTCGCCAGACTCCCTTCCCTAGCCGAGCTGGTCGACTGGCCTGCTCTTCGACCGCGGCGACCTGGGTTCGAACCCCAGGCGCGCCACTCCCCCCTCTTTTGTTTTCTGTCTTCGTTTTTTCTCCGGTGCGTTTCTCTCTGCAGCTTCAGTAGATAAGCCGCGGGCCTCCTCCTTTGTCAAGAGTCGCGCCCGACCCGGTGGTTCTGAGGAAGGATTCCACCGGGAGACCAGGTTGAATCCCCACAGGGCTCTTTTTCTTCCCCCTTTTTACCCTGTTAATCCCTGTCTCTATGACAGTGGGGCCTGCATGTCAGCCTCTCAGCGTTCCCCCTTGTGCATATTTTATTTTTTCTTTCCTTTTTCAGCTTTGTATCATTGCTGTTTTGGGCAAGTCCAAATCTGGACATTTCCAAATATGGAAATTGCCACTTCTGTTAGTTTCCATATTAGGCAGGTTTTTACTTAATGTTTTTGTGATGTTTTCCCTAATGCAACCCTAGCATATTATATATGTTTTTGGGGTAGAAAAATCCCACCAACTCAGTGGTGTCATTGGTTTTTGCATTTGGGCAAGTTTGTGATCATGTCTTTTTGTATCATGGTTATGTGTTGTCTTCCATGTGCATATTTATTTGTCTTGTGCTATGTTGTAGTTGGCACACATGCATGGCTTTGTTTTCTTCATGTTGTTATCGTAGGTTCTCACCATTCTTGTTTTGCCCGTCATATCCAATCCGTGCATCCGTTCCCGGTGATCTCTATATCGATTTCTAACGAAATCATCTCATCTTTCCGATGGCATGCTTGGTTAGCCAAGATGATGCCTGGTTTTCCATTTACCTTCCGGAGTGCTCTAACGCTTTGCATATCACATCATTGCTTTTCATGTCATGTTGCATCATGTTGATTGTGCATTGCACCGTGATTTATTGTGGTTCCTTGTTGTTGTTGCTTTGGGTAGAGCCGGGAGACGAGAACGCTTACGAGGAACCTGTTGAGAACGTTTTGAGGATCGGGCTTTCGACAACTCGAGAACATTGCGAGCAAGATGACCATACCCCGAAATCACTTCTATCTTTGCTATGCTAGTTGCTCGCTCTTTTGCTATGCCTATGCTTTGATGCCTACCACTTGCTATGTCATGCCACCCATATTGCCATGTCAAACCACTAACCATCCTTTCCTAGCAAACCGTTGATTGGCTATGTTACCGCTTTGCTCAGCCCTCTTATAGCGTTGTTAGTTGCAGGTGAAGCTGAAATTTGTTCCTTGTTGGAACATGGAGATGTTGTTCCTCGTTGGAACATGTTTACTTGTTGGGGATATCACAACATATATAAAGATATCTGCTATGTTTAACACATCTATATACTTGGGAAAGGGTGGAAGGCTTGGCCTTATGCAGTGTTTTGTTCCATTCTTGCCACCTAGTTTCCGTCATACGGTGTTATGTTCCTTGATTTTGCGTTCCTTACGGTTGGGTGATTTATGGGACCCCCTTGACAGTTCGCTTTGAATAAGACTCCTCCAAAAAGGCCCAACTTTGGTTTTACCATTTGCCACCTAAGCCTTTTCCCCGGGTTTCGCGAGCCCGAGGGTCATCTTATTTTAAACCCCGGGCCAATGCTCCTCGAGTGTTGGTCCAAACTAGAGCCATGCGGTGCCACCACAGAGGCAACTTGGGGCATCTTCGGTTGCCGTCGTAGTGTTCATCCGGATGTGCCACGAGAACGAGATATGTGCAGCTCCTATCGGGATTTGTCGGCACAATCGGCGGCTTTGCTGGTCTTGTTTTATTCTTGTCGAAATGTCTTGTAGTCCGGATTCGAGATTGATCGGCTCTTCCGTAGAAGGAATAATCCTTCGTTGACCGTGAGAGCTTATAATGGGCTAAGTTGGGACACCCTGCAGGTAATATCTTTCAAAGCCGTGCCATGCGGTTATGAGGCAGATGGGATTTTGTTAATGTCGGTTGTAGATAACACAAAGATGACCTCAATTAAAATACACATCAACAAGCGTGTGTAACCGTGATGGTCTCTTCTCGTGGTCAGGAAGTGAACACGGTGTTGGAGTTATGCTGGCGTAAGAAGTTCAGGATCACTTCTTGATCAATACTAGTTTCTCGACCGTGCTTTGCTTCTCTTCTCGCTCTCTTTTGCGTTGTAGCCACCATATATGCTAGTAAACTTGCTGCAGCTCAATTTTACTATCATGTCCTCCCTAAAGCTTAAATAGTCTTGATCTCGCTGGTGTGAGATTGCTGAGTCCCGTGACTCACGGATACTTCAAACAGTTGCGAGTTCCGATGAGGCGGTCAGGATGATTCCACCGAGCTCAAGTGGGAGTTCGACGAGGAACGTGGTCGTTACTATGTTTCGTTTCGGATGATCGATAGTGGTGCCCAGTTGGGACGATTCGGGGATCTGTGTTAGCTTGTGGGGTATCTTCTTTATTTTGGTTCCGTAGTCGGACCTTGAGTGTACTCTGAATGGTGTATGTTTAATTATGTACTGTGTGACGTGGCGATTGTAAGCCAACTATGTACCTTTCTCCCTTAAATTGTTACATGGGTTGTGTGAAGATTACCTCACTTGCGACATTGCTTTCTATGCGGTTATGCCTCTAAGTCGTGCCTCGACACGTGGGAGATATAGCCGCATCGGGGGCGTTACAAGTTGGTAATCAGAGCCTTCCCCGACTTAGGGGCCCCCTACTAGATTGGTTGCTGACGTTGTTGAGTCTAGAATGGAAAAATGTTTTGAGTCTTAGGATTATATATATCGGAGAGTAGGATTCTTTTGCTTCCAGTCCCTTCGACCTTACGGTGAGGTATCTGACGTGAGTTTTGACTCTTCTCTTCTCAAATTTCACTAAAATTTTTTTAGGATCACGTGGGTATCTTGGAATCGTTCGATGGTTTTGTGGCGAGAACATTGTTCTTGGTGCCTCGACATTTAGGGGTTGTGGCGGTGTCCGGGGAGTTGAGCTCCGAGGTGTTGTCGTCACAATTTTATCGTTGCGATTCGGAATACGAGTTTTGCCGACATCGAAATCTCTTTTGTGCAGTTGTTGGTGAGATAACCTGATAGCCCGATCTTGTGGCGAGTGGGAGTATTGCCATGACTTGTATAACGGATGTTTTTGAAGGTCGAGGTACACGATTTCGAGGATTTCTTGGTTATGTGTTGACGGATGGATACAATTGGATCTAGGTATTGTTAGTTTGGGTGATATATTTTGTGTCCCTGTATCCCCAACACCAGTTGCATAACCGAAAGTTTAGGGAGTTTATAGGTGGGAATTCTAGTAGCTTACGGGATATTCTTTCCGACGGATGTATGATTTGAGATTGGGGTTCAGCGTTTAGTGGTCCGCTCTTTCACGGTCGATTCTGATGGTCGCGAGGCGTCTTAAAGAATCCTTGGCTATGCTGATTCGGGGACGTCTTGTTAGTCATTCGTGACGTCCGCTATACGTCGTGCCCGTGTGAGCCCCACCACGAACACTTTGAGCGAAATCTCTATCATGTGTTTGTTCCGGCTCATTTTAGCAGCCAACCTTTTGTTTTCAATTGTGATGTTCGATTTGTTTCTAAGACAGTTGTTGTTTCCATATCCTTTATCTAAGTGGCTTCTCACCTTATTGGACGTGTGATGTTTAACTTTGGAATTCATTCGTTCATTCTTGTTCGAATGTTTATTGTGAAGACTATATGTTGCAATTTCTATCCGTTGATTCTACTTATCATTTGTCTATCAAAGGACTAACGGATGTCACCCTCTCCAGGATGGCTCCGCCAACGCGCCTGAATCCGGATCGCAATGATGGGGATCAGTCGAATCCTCCACCTCCACCTCCACCTCCGCCTCCAGAGGCCTGGCAAGCTATCATGGCAGCCACCAATGCCAATGCTCAGATGATTTTGCAACTCTTGCAAGAACGTACTCAGGGGCAAGGCAATCAAGGCAATCAAGGCAATCAAGGTCAAGGCATCAATCAGCCACACTTTGCTACTCTCAGTCAGTTTCTCGCTAATCAGCGAAGTCTTTCGGTTTACGTGTTGAGGCAGCAGATCTTTGATGATTGGTTAGTGGATATCTGCAAGCACTTTGGTAGTAGCAATGTCGGACTGAGGACTTTGTCAAGTTTGCATCGTTTCAACTCAAGGATCAAGCTGCTGAGTGGTTCCACAATACAAAGATTCGAGAGGAGGTCGTGTCATTACAGGATGAGTTCCGCCGTGATTTCCGAGCTCATCACATTCAAGAGTGTTGTTGAGAGCAAGCGTGAGGAGTTCCGCAATCTCAAGCAAGGCACCTTGTCATCTATCAATACAATATCCAGTTCGAGCTTCGCTCGTTTTGCTAAGCAAGATGTACACGATGAAAGGAGTATGATCTATCGGTTCGGGGTGGTCTCGGGGAGGATCTGCAATTACCTCTTGTGCTGTTTGAGCGGATAAGTATGATGATTTCTACAACATGGCACTCAAGCAAGAAGCAGCACAGCTCAAGTCACGAGGCTTCTAAGAAGAGAATCGAGAGATGCAGTTCAGTCCTCCTCGTCCTCTCAAGTGGCAGCCAAGCAGCGAAGTTTTATCTGCCCCCTCCTCCGTTCCGTCGGCCTTACCAAATAGAGAAGAACTCAGGTGGCGTGGATCTTCCACCCACCCAACCCAAGCTATCGTAACAAGCCTAATTCTCAAGCTCCAAGGTCAAGTGCTCCTTACCACCGTCCGCTTTACGAAATCACTTGCAACAAGTGTCGGCGAAGGGCCACTATCACGAACAAGTGTTTCAACAGGGCGTCTTCCGCCTCCTCCTCTGTGAAATCTTCCGGCAATGCGGTGGTCAAGCATAATCCAAAGTATGCCAAGGTCAATATGATGAATGCAGCTCAGGCGGAGGATTCTTGAGATGTGCTAATGGGTAATCTCTCGATTAATGATATTCTGCTAAAGTCTTATTTGATCTTGGTGCTTCGCTTTCTTTCATTTCGAGACCTTTTGTTGCCAAGCATGAATTTGTGACGGAAAAGATTCCTACTCCGTTGAAGATTGTGTCCCGGCAAGCAAATGACATCTAATGTTTGTGTCCGGATGTTTCTATCAAGATGGGTGATTATAGATTTCTTTCTAAACCGTGGTTCTTGGTGACTCGGACATTGATCTTATTCTCGGAATGGATGGCTTTATCGGCACAAAGCTCAGCTTGATTGTGCTGCCGAAATTCAATTGACTCATTCTTCTAATGATGTGATCATCTATGCCTCTCGTGATGAAACTGTTGGTTGTTTTCTCTCAATGAGAAGGGCGAATTGAATGCCATCTCTCGATTCGATCGTTTGTGAGTACCAAGATGTCTTTCGGAAGAGCTTCCGGTATGCCTCCTCATCGGCCGGTCGAGTTCGTTATCGATCTTGAGCGAACCTTGAACCCGTTGCAAGCGTCCATACAAGCTTGGACCTGATGAGCTGAGGGAGTTGAAGAAGCAGCTCGATGAACAAGAGCGTCTGGTTTGATCGGACCGAGTTCATCTCCTTGGGGTTGTGGTGTTCTTTTTGTCCGGAAGAAGGATGGCTCGGACCGACTTTGCGTCGATTACCGTCCATTGAATAAAAAGACAATCAAGAACAAGTATCCACTTCCCAACATCAATGAGCTTTTCGAGCAACTCAAAGGTGCTACGGTGTTCTCTAAGCTTGACCTTCGTATGGGGTATCATCAGATTCGCATTAAGTGAACAAGATATTCCCAAGACAGCATTCGTAACAAGCTTTGGTTCTTATGAATATCTTGTCATGTCTTTCGGCCTCGTCAATGCTCCTCCAACCTTCTCTCGGATGATGAACTTCATATTCAATCCCTACACCAATGAATTCGTCTTGGTCTATCTTGATGATATTTTGGTCTTCTCCAAGAATAAGAAGGATCATGCCAAACATTTGCGATTGGTGCTAGACAAGCTCGAGAGTACCAATTCTATGCCAAGTTCTCCAAATGTGAATTCGGCTTGATGAAGTGCTTTATCTTGGTCATATCATCTCTGCCAAGGGCATCGCTGTTGATCCCAGAAGGTGTCCGCAATTGTCAATTGGGAACCTCCTCGAATGTCAAGCAGCTCCGCAGCTTTCTTGGTCTTGCAAGCTATTGCGAAGGTTTGTTGAGAACTTCTCCAAGATTGCAAAGCCTCTTTCCAACCTCCTCGAAGCAGGTGAAGTATATACGGTCTCCCGAGTGTGGCGTTGCTTTCAAGACTCTCAAAGAGAAACTCGTCACAGCTCCTGCTCGACTCCTCTGATGAATCCAAGCCTTATGAAGTGTTCTGTGATGCTTCCTTCAAGGTCTCGGTGCTGTGTTAATGCAAGAGAAGAGAGTTGTGGCTTATACCTCTACGCCATTGAAGCCCAACGAGAAGAACTACCCCACTCACGATCTTGAGTTGGCGGCGTTGTTCATGCTTTGATTACTTGGAGACATCTCTTGTTGGGAAGAAAAGTGGACATTTTCACTTTGATCACAAGAGTCTCAAGTACATCTTCACTCAGCCCAACCTCAACCTCGAGGCGGACTCGATGGGTGAAATGATTCAAGAGTACAACCCAAGTATTGAGTATACTCGGGCAAAGCCAATGTCATTGCAGACGCTTTGAGCGGGAAAGCCTCTCGCAATAGCCTAATCCTCAAGCCCTTTCACCGGATCTCTGTGAATCTTTCCGCAAGCTGAATCTTCAAGTTGTTCCTCAAGGCTTTCTTGCCAACCTCATAGTCTCTCCTACTTTGGAAGATCAGATTCGTGAGGCTCAACTTCTGGATACCATGGTGAAGAAAGTGAAGCGTGGTATCGACAAGGGCATTTCAAGTACAAGTGCTTCCATGTTGATGACAAAGACACTCTGTTCTTTGAGGACGGATTATGGTTCCTAAGGGTGATCTGCGAAAAGTCATTATGAGCGAGGCTCACAATTCACTTCTATCCATTCATCCCGGAAATGCGAAGATGTACCATGACATCAAGCAGTCATATTGGTGGACTCGAATGAAGCGAGAAATTGCTCAATTCGTGAATGAGTGTGATGTCTGCGGAAGAGTGAAAGCAGAACACCAAAGACCAGCTGGTCTCCTTCAACCTCTTGCTATTCCTGAATGGAAGTTTGATCATATTGAAATGGACTTCGTGGATCTGCTTTCCAAAGTCCAAGCGTGGAAATGATGCTATCTTCGTTGTCATTGACAAGCTCACTAAAGTGGCTCATTTTCTTCCTATCAAAGAATCCATCACTGCAGCTCAGTTGGCAGAGCTATACACCTCCAGGATTGTCTCCTTGCACGGTATTCCTCAAGTGATCTCTTCAGACCGTGGCAGCATCTTTACCTCCAAGTTTTGGGATTCTTTTCAGAAGGCCATGGGCACCAACATTCGTTTCAGCACAGCTTTCCATCCTCAAACAAGTGGCCAAGTCGAGCGAGTTAATCAAATTCTTGAAGATATGCTCAGGGCTTGTGTCATTTCCTTCGGTATGAAGTGGGAAGATTGCCTTCCTTATGCCGAGTTCTCTTACAACAACAGCTTCCAAGCGAGTTCGGGCAAGGCCCCATTCGAAATTCTCTATGGCAGAAAGTGCCGTACTCCTCTCAATTGGTCTGAGACAGGTGAACGCCAACTTCTTGGCAATGACTTGATCACAGAAGCAGAAGAGATGTGCAAGGTCATTCGTGAGAATCTCAAAGCCGCATAATCGCGCGGAAAGACTATTATGATGATAAGCACCGTGATGTGACTTTTGAAATCGGAGACCATGTCTACCTCGCGTCTCTCAATGAAAGGTACTCGTCGCCCGGTATCAAAGGGAAGCTTGCCCCTAGATCGTGGGTCCTTTCAAGATCATTGGGAGAAGAGGCGATCTCGCCTATCAACTTGAGCTTCCATCCAACTTTGCAAATGTGCACGATGTGTTTCACGTGTCACAACCGCGCAAGTGCTTCAAGGCTCTGAGCGCACTATCAACTTCAAGAGATTGACCTTCAAGAAGATCTCTCTTATCGTGAGCACCCGTTGCTATTCTTGAAGAAACCGAGCGCAAGACTCGCAACAAGTCAATCAAATTCCTGAAAGTGAAGTGGTCACACCATTCCACCGAGAAGCTACACGGGGCGTGAGGATCACCTCCGTTCGAGTATCCGGGAGTTCTTTCAGTCCTAGATCTGGGGACGAGATCCTCTTGTAGTGGTGGAGTGTTGTAACACCCTGGATGTAAACTTCCCCTTTTTGGGCAATATATCATTTCACCTCATCCAATTCTTGTGGGTTCTTGTCATGCTTGGCCTCTTGCTGTTTTGGTTGTGTTGGGTTTTCTTTTCTTTGTTTGCTCCTTTACCATATTGCATTTGTGCCTATTGTCTCTTGCATTCCCTTCTTGTCATGTGATTGTGGATGTGCATGTCATATGGTTGTGGTTTTCCTTGCATGTCATGTGGGTGCATGTTTCTTCCTCTCTTGCATTTACCATCCCTCCTTCACTCTACTTCTTTCTCTTTCATTGCCATATATTTTCCTCCTTCAATTAATGTTCATCTCCTCCCTAATAATCTTGCTTGTTGCACTAAACCTCCCTGCCAAATATCCCTCACTTGAAGTTGTTATGGTTAGGTTCAAAAATGGCACAAGTTTGAAGCATTTTCAAACTTGCATTATTTTCTACCTTTAAAATGTCCATTACATTTTATTTAAATAGAGGAGAATTCCAGAGTGTGGGAGTATTTTCTTTCACTCTAAGTCTTTTCTTTTCTCCCTGTACTTCTTTTTCTCTTCCCTTTTATTTTAGAAAAAGGAAAAGAGAGAGAGAAGGAAGCAGCAGCAGTGCAGCCCAGCAGCCTCCTCCCACAGGCCTCGGCCTCCCGAGCCGCCCAGTTTCTCAAGGCCGCAGCCCAGGAGCAGGCGTGCCAGCCAGCCCCGGTTGCCTCTCTCTGTCTTCGCTCACCACGCCCGCTCTTACCCCGCTTAGCCCCTTCCACGTGGCAGCACTGCCCCTTGCAGCGGCGCCCGGGTGCTCCGCACCCGCCTTTTCTCTCCTCTCGTCGCCATCGCCATGGGGACCCGAACACGAGAGAGCACGAGCACGTCTCCGTCGCCCTAGCCCCTTCTTATCCCCTCGCGTCAAGATCGAACCCTAGGGTTCCCCTCTCCCTCTCGCCGCCGCCCGGTGAATTTCCACCAAATCGCCGCCCGCTTTCGGTCCGGCGCATCTGGGAGCGCGCCACGTCGCCGGCGTGCTCTCCGCCACCCGACCAGCGGCCCTTGTCCATCTTCCTCCTCGTAAATCGTCTCGACCGCGGCGTCGACTTCGGAGGCCGGTTCGCCAAGTCCGGCGACGCCTGCTCGCTTCTTCTTCTCGGCGAAATCCGGCGATCTTGAGGTCGATTCCGTCGCCGTCAGCCCGTCCCCATCGCAGTTTCCGTGTCCTAGGGTAAGGAGGTATAACCCTCTTCCTCCCTGTTCCTCCCTGTCGCCGTTAGTGCACCATTGCGTAGGTTCCGGCCGTGCCTTTGTCGCGCTCACCATGCTCCGGCGTGCTCGTGGTAGTTTAGGTGCAGAGCTGTTTTGGCGCGCGTGTTTGCTGCTAGCCACGCTCGGGCTTGCCCCGCAAGACCCCGTGATGCCCCCTCATGCGTGCCCGTCGTGGCCAAGGGCGCAGAGCCCCCTGTGGCCGCCGTTGACTTGCCGGCGTCGTCGGTTGTCGCCTCTGTCCGTAGATCAGCGTCAGGTGTTGGGTCAAGTAGTCCGCGTCCTGGATCTCGCCAGACTCCCTTCCCTAGCCGAGCTGGTCGACTGGCCGCTCTTCGACCGCGGCGACCTGGGTTCGAACCCCAGGCGCGCCACTCCCCCCCTCTTTTGTTTTCTGTCTTCGTTTTTTTTTCTCCGGTGCGTTTCTCTCTGCAGCTTCAGTAGATAAGCCGCGGGCCTCCTCCTTTGTCAGTAGCCGCGCGCCAGCCCAGTGGTTACAGGGGAAGGATTCCACCGGGGAGACCCAGGTTCGAATCCCCCCTGGGGCTCCTTTTTCTTCCCCCTTTTTACCCTGTTAATCCCTGTCTCTATGACAGTGGGGCCTGCATGTCAGCCTCTCAGCGTTCCCCCTTGTGCATATTTTATTTTTTCTTTCCTTTTTCAGCTTTGTATCATTGCTGTTTTGGGCAAGTCCAAATCTGGACATTTCCAAATATGGAAATTGCCATACATTAGTTTCCATATTAGGCAGGTTTTACTTAATGTTTTGTGATGTTTTCCTAATGCAACCCTAGCATATTATATATGTTTTGGGGTAGAAAAATCCCACCAACTCAGTGGTGTCATTGGTTTTGCATTTGGGCAAGTTTGTGATCATGTCTTTTTGTATCATGGTTATGTGTTGTCTTCCATGTGCATATTTATTTGTCTTGTGCTATGTTGTAGTTGGCACACATGCATGGCTTTGTTTTCTTCATGTTGTTATCGTAGGTTCTCACCATTCTTGTTTTGCCGTCATATCCAATCCGTGCATCCGTTCGGTGATCTCTATATCGATTTCTAACGAAATCATCTCATCTTTCGATGGCATGCTTGGTTAGCCAAGATGATGCCCAGTTTTCCATTACCTTCGGAGTGCTCTAACGCTTTGCATATCACATCATTGCTTTTCATGTCATGTTGCATCATGTTGATTGTGCATTGCACCGTGATTTATTGTGGTTCCTTGTTGTTGTTGCTTTGGGTAGGCCGGAGGCGAGAACGCTACGAGGAACCTGTTGAGAGCGTTTTCGAGGATCAAGCTTTCGACAACTCGAGAACATTGCCAGGCAAGATGACCATACCCCCGAAATCACTTCTATCTTTGCTATGCTAGTTGCTCGCTCTTTTGCTATGCCTATGCTGCGATGCCTACCACTTGCTATGTCATGCCACCCATATTGCCATGTCAAACCACTAACCATCCTTTCCTAGCAAACCGTTGATTGGCTATGTTACCGCTTTGCTCAGCCCTCTTATAGCGTTGTTAGTTGCAGGTGAAGCTGAAATTTGTTCCTTGTTGGAACATGGAGATGTTGTTCCTCGTTGGAACATGTTTACTTGTTGGGGATATCACAACATATATAAAGATATCTGCTATGTTTAACACATCTATATACTTGGGAAAGGGTGGAAGGCTTGGCCTTATGCCTGGTGTTTTGTTCCATTCTTGCCACCCTAGTTTCCGTCATACCGGTGTTATGTTCCTTGATTTTGCGTTCCTTACACGGTTGGGTGATTTATGGGACCCCCTTGACAGTTCGCTTTGAATAAGACTCCTCCAGCAAGGCCCAACTTTGGTTTTACCATTTGCCACCTAAGCCTTTTCCCCCGGGTTTTCGCGAGCCCGAGGGTCATCTTATTTTAAACCCCCCGGGCCAATGCTCCTCTGAGTGTTGGTCCAAACTAGAGCCACTTGCGGTGCCACCCTGAGGCAACTTGGGGCATCTTCGGTTGCCGTCGTAGTGTTCATCCGGATGTGCCACGAGAACGAGATATGTGCAGCTCCTATCGGGATTTGTCGGCACAATCGGGCGGCTTTGCTGGTCTTGTTTTATTCTTGTCGAAATGTCTTGTAGTCCGGATTCCGAGATTGATCGGCTCTTCCCGTAGAAGGAATAATCCTTCGTTGACCGTGAGAGCTTATAATGGGCTAAGTTGGGACACCCTGCGGGTAATATCTTTCAAAGCCGTGCCCGGTTATGAGGCGATGGGATTTTGTTAATGTCCGGTTGTAGATAACACAAAGATGACCTCAATTAAAATACACATCAACCGCGTGTGTAACCGTGATGGTCTCTTCTCGGCGGAGTCCGGGAAGTGAACACGGTGTTGGAGTTATGCCTGACGTAAGAAGTTCAGGATCACTTCTTGATCAATACTAGTTTCTCGACCGTGCTTTGCTTCTCTTCTCGCTCTCTTTTGCGTTGTAGCCACCATATATGCTAGTCGCTTGCTGCAGCTCAATTTTACTATCATGTCCTCCCTAAAGCTTAAATAGTCTTGATCTCGCGGGTGTGAGATTGCTGAGTCCCGTGACTCACGAGATACTTCAAACAGTTGCGAGGTTCCGATGAGGCCGGTCGAGATGATTCCACCGAGCTCAAGTGGGAGTTCGACGAGGAACGTGGTCGTTACTATGTTTCGTTTCGGATGATCAGTAGTGGTGCCCAGTTGGGACGATTCGGGGATCTGTGTTAGCTTGTGGGGTATCTTCTTTATTTTGGTTCCGTAGTCGGACCTTGAGTGTACTCGAATGGTGTATGTTTAATTATGTCTTTGTGTGGCGTGGCGATTGTAAGCCAACTATGTACCTTTCTCCTTAAATTGTTACATGGGTTGTGTGAAGATTACCTCACTTGCGACATTGCTTTCTATGCGGTTATGCCTCTAAGTCGTGCCTCGACACGTGGGAGATATAGCCGCATCGGGGGCGTTACATTAGGGTTACACAGAGTCGGTTACAATGGTAGGAGATCTACATATCCGTATCGCCAAGCTTGCCTTCCACGCCAAGGAAAGTCCCATCCGGACACGGGACGAAGTCTTCAATCTTGTATCTTCATATTCTTGTAGTCCGGCCTGATGATAGTTCGGCTATCCGGACACCCCCTAATCCGGGACTCCCTCAGAGGTCCTTCTACATGGCCTCTGGATGGCAGTCTCCATGGGCATTCAACGCCTAGAGGTGCGCGGGGATTCGAACCTCGTGATATCCCAAATAAATGGAGACTTTGATGCCAAGGATCCGAAAATGGCAGCTTATCGCAATGCCGTCCTAAAAATGTCAGCTCGATTTGAGGGGCTCGAATTTCACCATATAGCCCGGGATAACAACCAGGCAGCAGACATGTTGGCACGCATCGGCGCAAAGCGCGATGCCGTCCCCCCCCCCCCCCCCAACATCTTCCTAGAAAGGCTGTTCAAGCCATCCGTATTATGGGAGGGAGAGTCCGGAAATAACAACCCGACCCAACCGCAGACCGCCCACAATCGAACATTCTGACACAATTGGTGGTTCTGCCAACGAAATAACACCCTCAGCCCACATAATAATGACAGTCATTGCCCCGTGGACAGAACCATTCCTAGCCTACCTAACCAGGCAGGAACTTCCCGAAGACCAAAACGAGGCCCGCTGCATAGTGCGGCGATCTAAAGCCTATAAGGTCCATGAGGGAGAGCTTTATAAGAAAAGCACAACCGGAGTCCTTCAAAGATGTATCTCTGAAGAGGAAGGGCGAAATCTTCTGGCTGGAATTCATGCCGGACTCGGCGGGCACCACGCTGCAGCCCGGGCCCTTGTAGGCAAGGCCTTCCGTACATGATTTTATTGGCCAACGGCCCGGGCAGATGCTCAGGACTTAGTCCAACGATGCGTCAGATGCCAGCTCTTTGCTAATCAAAGCCACATGCCACCCACCGCCCTCAAAACTATACCCATCACCTGGCCCTTCGCGGTTTGGGGGCTTGACATGGTTGGACCCTTAAAGGGGAACCCACAAGCAAAAATACCTACTGGTCATGGTGGATAAATTCACCAAATGGATAGAGGCCAAGCACATTAAGACAGCGAATCCGCACCGGTGATAGACTTCATATCGGGGTCGACACACGTTACGGTGTCCCCACAAATCATCACCGATAGCAGTCACGAACTTTACGGCCGATGAGGTCAAACTCTGGTGCAAAAACATGGGCATCAAGCTCGACTACGCTTCAGTCTATTACCCTCAAACTAATGGTCAAGTCGAGCGAGCAAATGGTCTAATTATGAGCAGCATCAAACCCAGATTAGTGCGGTCCCTCAAGGAATCTAACACGCACCGGGTAGAGGAGCTCGACTCCGTACTCTGGGGGCTGCGGACCACTCCGAATCGCATGACCGGATTCACACCATTCTTTATGGTATACGGTGCAGAGGCAGTTCTGCCCTGCGACATAATTCATGACTCTCCTCGCGTGCGCATGTACGAAGAAAGAGAAGCCGAGCTCGATCGGCAGGACAGTTTGGACACCTTGGAGGAGGAGCGTGACGTAGCAAAATCCCGTTCCGCATTCTATCAACAACAGGCTCGAAGATATCAAAGCAGAGAAGTACAGGCCAAAACTTACAATGTTGGCGAGCTAGTTCTACGCCTGCCGGACAAGAAAAAGGACAAACTCAAGCCCAAATGGGAAGGTCCCTTTATCATCGACCAAGTTCTGACCGGTGTAGCGTACCGTCTGCGAGATGCATCGGATAACCGACTCGAGCCGAACCCATGGAGCGCAGCCCGTCTCCAAGATTCTACGCCTAGCGCGGATTCGAGTTCGTCTCCTTCCTCTGTCCATATTTTACACTTTAGCTGTCTTCTATTTTTTCCTTCTCCCTCCTTTTTTTATCTTTCTTCCCAGCCTTTCAAGGTTGGTTAGCGCGTGTTACTTTTACACTTGGCGCGCTATCCGCGCTCATTATACAGGGGCTTCTTTCACGAAGCTTATTTATAAGGGCTTCATGCCCAATACATGTGTCACACTTCCGCATGTACCTTTTATTCACCATTATATGCATCGATATGACTTAAGTTTTGGCCAAGCTAGGTTTACGTGGCTCCTGTGCTTACCCTCGTTCCCGATTGTTCAGCTAGGTGGTAAAGGAGCACCTCTGCGATTATCCTTTGCGGGTCAGCGGATGTGTACCTCGGTAGGTGAAGCCAAAAGCTAGCGTTCTTAAGAGAATATTCGGTCGATGAACTAAAGAAGATTTCTTACCTATTTATTTATCTGCCCCGGATGTTTTTCTCTTTTTTCGTAGTCCGACATGCACTTTAGGGCATGCCTCCTGAGGAAAGGAACCCCTAACGGAACTATTCTCCCGGAAGATGTTTCTTACTAACCATGTAATATAACATAACTAGTTGGGCACTTGTCTGATAAAGCAATAATGACCCCTACGCCTGGTCTCCACGCATGCCTCGGTTTTTATATAACCGCGAGGGTATTCGGACACACTGCGGACTATTGGGTCCCGAGGTTCAAGCGAAAAGGTCCGCTATGACAAACGATCTACAATCCGGCTAGAAGGCATTTTACGTGTCACCTTAAATTACATAGTCAATTTGACTGATTGTATTCCTCTTCAATGCCATCTAACATGTTCTCTAGTTTACAGTCCTGCTGGGAATACTTTGCGGCCAATTCTACCTGGCCGTACACTAAGCTCACAGGATCTCCTTCCCATTAGGCCCCACAGTCCGACCTCGGCCATGTGGTTTGGGTCAACCTTCGTGTACCGCGTCTTCACCATGGCCCGAGCCTCCTGGCTCCTTGCGGCAGCCGATATCTTCCATAATTGGAAGTGCCGCCGCGCTCCTGAGCCTCTCTCTGCAAGCTCCCAAGGCCTTGAGCAGGGAGACAGATGGTCACAAGGCACTGGCGACGCCTTTCATCACTGCCGAACTTCGTTAAATGCGGTTGTAAACTTCGGGAAGAAGGTCACCCGTGAGAACCGGGCATTTCCTCTGCGGGGCGACACTGTGAGCATACCTACTGAGACATAACTCATTAGTCGACTTCCTCGCCGAACTCCTTTTTCAAAGTTCGTTTAAGCACTTACTAAAATGCCGCGTCGAAGCCGCCGATTCTTAACAGAGTCGACGGATGGGCTCGAACATCTTTTAGTTCCTCACCCAGTTGGGTGTTGGCATCTTGAGATTATTTTCTCTGCCTCACCCTCGTAAGCACGTTCTCGCCGGCCTTTAACCGGCGCAAGAGTTGTTGCTTGTCCGGATCTACCCCGGTGCCATCTGCAATGTTATTGTCAGATTTATACACATGCCGCACTTCACAACATACTTATCTTTTAAAGGCGATATTACGGAGGGGTCTCTTTGGCTTCCCTGGCGCGGCTTGTCTTGACCTCAAGTTGGGCTTTGCACTCTTCAAGCTCCTGGGACAGTTGGGTATTCTTTTATAGTAAGATCCTGCACAATAAATGATCCTTAAATCAGTTACTCTAACTATTTCAAGTCTCGGGGGCTACTGGCATATATAACTGTTAAATTTCCTCACTCGTATGTCTTTTACATACTGCTCCATGGCTCTGGCTAGACCATCTTGAGCGGCACGGAGGTGCGCATCTCCCGAATTGATGGCGTTCAATGCCTCTTGGGAGAAATATGTGTCACGAAGAATTGTCCGGCGGCGCCTGTGATTCATGGCACTCTCCACCTCGGAGTTGGTGGCGGACAATCTGTCGGCATCCTCTGTCGGAGGAGCATCCGACGCACGCCTCGTGTTCGCCTCTGCTTCTGGGCCTGGCTTTGAAGCCTGGCTGGCGGAGGCTAGATTGGCAACCCCTCCGGATATAGTCCGGCGAGCGCTCTATTTCCTGAAGAGAGCACGAGTGTTAGTATGCGTTCCGGAATAAAACATGGGAATAAGGTGACACGCCATACCGTTGCACCGGCGTTTCAATCCGGACCGCACTTCTTTTTAGCCTGCTGGGCCGTGCTACCCCTTGTTGGCTAGCCGCCTCAGGCTCGGCCTTCCGCCTCAAGGGCCCCCCCTGCAAAACACCGTTGGTATACGGTGATAAAAAATACGCACGGATGAATCATTCTCAAAGTATTGGGGCTTCGGTCTCAGTTACCTGTGAGGCTGGAATTATTCCGGGGTAAATGGCTGTAATGGCAACCAGGGCATTATCAATACTCAGTAGGTGAAATACCCCATCGATCAACTCCACCGATATGTCTGGATCCTCTTGGGAGGCCGGATCGAGGAACCGTTCTGGATCTTCGGGTTGTGGAGGCGGGCTGTTTATATCCTTTACGGCCTGGCGCAGTTCCTGCGTCGGAATCACAAAATGAGATACTTGACTACGGGAATATGGATCAGATGGGCAAAAGTAAATGTCCGCTTACCCAGCTTGGAGGATTGTTCATAGAAAATCCGTCCTGTGGATTGACGCGAAGAAATTCCTCCTCTTCTCCCTTGTACAATGCGGACAAAGGTCTTCATCAGATCGGCGACCGATCCCGGCCCCTTACGGCCATGGCGGGTGGCATCATCCTCCCGTTGAAATCCCACATGGGTGGCCTCTATCTTTGGGCGATCGCACCCCGCATAATGCATGTGGCCATGACTCCGATCATGGTTAGTCCGGAATGAGCCAACAACCTTATTCGGCTCATCAGGTAAAGGACGTCCCTGTCATTTTCCCTCTGAGAGCTCTGTGGACGCTAGCTTAGGCGTTTCTTCAAAGGATCATTACTGAACTCTGGGAGGCCGATCCGAACAGGGTCCGGCAGGGGGAGATCTTCTATATAAAACCATTCCGAAGGCCAGTCTTCGGACGCCTTCTTCGGGGTTCCGGATAGGTATCCGGTCCCTACGATGCGCCATAGTTAGGCTCCGCCCCCTTGATATATCGACCCCTCCTGAGAACGGGGTACGAGGCAGAACAATCTCTTCCACAGCGCGAAATGAGCCTCAATGCCCAAAAACAGCTCGCAAAGGGCCACGAAGCCCGCAATATGCAGAATGGAGGCAGACGTAAGGTTGTGCAACTGGAGGCCGTAGAACTCCTGGAGCCCCCGGAGAAACGGATGAATTGAAAATCCGATCCCTCTTGTCAAACAAGGCATACCCGCTCTCCTTGGGAGGGACTGGGGACGCTCTCCGCTTGTTTTCCGCCCTTATAGGTGGCGAGTCCGGCTCGAACCGGAACCATGAAGGCTGGGGGAAGAAATCCCTTGGTTTGGGCGTCACTAGCTTCGCTGCTGTGGATGGAGCATCTCTCCCAATCTCCAGTGAGGGGACCTGAGGGCGAGAGGAGGAGCCGTCATTGTCCATGATGGAACAGTTTACGTCGGATGCGCCTCGATGAAAGCTTCATGAAGGGAAGATGGTGTGATTCGGATCTAGATCCTTGTCTCTTATATAGGCAGCTCATTTGCGCAGCTAGGGGGGTGAATGTAAAAATACCCTGGCTTTTCGCATTCGTTCAACACGTGTAAGATGGCCATTATTGGGCGTGGAAGCCAAGGAGCGCGATATTTATGAGAAGCCGGACACTATTCAACAGGTACACATGATTTGGAGAAGAACCCGCCTTGCAATGCCGAAGACAATCTACGCGCCGGACTCGTCGTCATTGAAGCCTGGTTTGGGGGCTACTGAGGGAGTCCCGGATTAGGGGGTGTCTGGATAGCCGGACTATGACCTTTGGCCGGACTCCTGGACTATGAAGATACAAGATTGAAGACTTCGTCCCGTGTCCGGATGGGACTTTCCTTGGCGTGGAAGGCAAGCTTGGCGATATGGATATGTAGATCTCCTACCATTATAACCGACTCTGTGTAACCCTAACCCTCTTCGGTGCCTATATAAACTGGAGGGTTTTAGTCCGTAGGACGAACAACAATCATACCATAGGCTAGATTCTAGGGTTTAGCCTCTCTGATCTCGTGGTAGATCTACTCTTGTACTACCCATATCATCAATATTAATCAAGCAGGAGTAGGGTTTTACCTCCATCGAGAGGGCCCGAACTTGGGTAAAAACATCGTGTCCCTTGTCTCCTGTTACCATCCGCCTAGACGCACAGTTCGGGACCCCCTACCCGAGATCCGCCGGTTTTGACACCGACATGGGGTATTTATCAAATTGCATGAATTTATTCCTCTACATCATGTCATCTTGCTTAAGGCGTTACTCTGTTTTTAACTTAATACTCTAGATGCATGCTGGATAGTGGTCGATGAGTGGAGTAATAGTAGTAGATGTAGAATCGTTTCGATCTACTTGTCTCGGACGTGATGCCTATATAC
Source organism: Aegilops longissima (assembly GCA_021605205.1). NCBI lineage: Eukaryota > Viridiplantae > Streptophyta > Magnoliopsida > Poales > Poaceae > Aegilops > Aegilops longissima. Next base: position 584,299,726 of record CM038681.1, on the reverse strand, counting down.
ATGATCATACCTAGATATACTCATAACTATGCTCAATTCTGTAACTTGCTCAACAGTAATTTGTCCACCCACCGTAGAATACTTATGCTCTTGAGAGAAGCCACTAGTGAAACCTATGGCCCCCGGGTCTATTCTCATTATATCAATCTCCATCACTTTTATACTTGCCTTGTTTTTTACTTTGCTTTTTTACTTTTCACTTTGCATCTCTATACCAAAAATACCAAAAATATTATCTCTATCAGATCTCACTCTCGTAAGTGACCGTGAAGGGATTGACAACCCCTAATCGCGTTGGTTGCGAGTAGCTATCGTTTTGTGCAGGTACGAGGGACTTGTCGTGGCCTCCTCTTGGATTGATACCTTGGTTCTCAAAAGCGAGGGAAATACTTACGCTACTCTGCTGCATCATCCTCTCCTCTTGGGAAAACCAACGCAAGCTCAAGGCGTAGCAGCTCACCGTTGGGGCAGATGTCATCCACTCATTGGACCCAGGCGCCTATGATACATCGACACGTGGCACGGCCCAACAGAGGCCCATTCCTGTGAAAAGGCTGCCCGTTTGACTTGGTCAAAAGGTGGCAGGCCGGCCCACGGCAAGCCTGTTAACGGTCTGTTCGCATATAGCCCATTTACAGCCCACTAACCCAGGGCCCGTTTATGGCCTATCGGAATTAGGCCCAGTAGCGTCATATGGGCCGTCCAATATAATTCCTGCCCGTTTTAACTTCCGGCCCATGTATGGCCCATGACGTCTTTCGGCCCATATGAGGCCCTTATTACTCTCGGCCCATTAACGGCCCGTGGTAAAACTGGCCCGTAATGAATAGTGTATCACTTTATACCCATTAACGGCACGTGGTGAAACTAGCCCGTAATGAACAGTGTATCACTTTATACCCATTAATGGCCCATTATTCCGTTGGGCCGTTTCCAGCCCATGTTACCTTTCGGCCTTCTCGGGGCCCATTTATTCTTGGGCTCATTTCCACATTCGTTTACTTACGGCCTGTTACTGTCATTTTCTGCTTGTGGGCCAAATTCAGCTCGTGGTTACAGTCAGCCCGTTTGTGGCCCGTTAATACGTTGGGCCGTTTTCATAGCATCATCAAAATACGGCCGATTAACGACGACCCGTTATGGTCAGCCCATGAACGGACTATTTCAACTCTAGCCCATTTACGACCATAATGTGGTCTGTTATTGGCCCATGTTTGGCCAACCGATCATAAGCCCGTATAAGGCCCATTGATGATACGGCCCATAGAAGGCCCATTGTGTCTACGGCCCGTATAAGGCCCATTGTTACTACACCACGTAGAAGGCCCATTGTTTCTACGGCCCTTAGAAGGCCCATTGTTTCTATGGCCCATAGGAGGCCCATGTTAACTACAGCAGGTGGGCATCAAAGTTCGCCACCAGTGCAAATATAGGGAACAACCTACACTATACAAAAATGGCTTATTGTTTTCTTCAGCCGGTGGCTGCACGTTAAGAACAAATTTTGTATCGCACCAAAACAAATTACAACTATAAAACAAAAGGAAGGTTGGCATAAAAGTTAACAGCTAGCGATAAATGCACCACCGAAGTTGAAGCTCGGTTTATTTGACCTTGACTATTACGTTTCCATGCTGTATTGTCCGATGGATCACCATAACCTTCGCCTTGAGTTCTCTAGGCTCTGAACAACATAGCAAATGTCGATAGTCGGTTTCAAAACCATGCATATCTTGACAACATCGAACAATGTCTCTCCTTGTTTCACAAAGGGTCTCTGTTAGGGAATGGACTTGTGTCCGGAGCGCAGATACAACATTGTTTTGAGCTTGCATATCTTGATCATGAGGCAGTTTGGGCGAGATTGCCTTAACAACCAAGCCAATTACGCAGAAAGTGCTTTTGGCACTGTTAGTGGACAGTCTTGACCCACTCGCAAGAAGAGCGACATTGCGGTTATAGTTGCCTCGCCACCTTCGTAAGGTGGCGGTTCCACCATTTTTCCATAGCTCACTTGAAAAGTTGTGGTTTTACATTAGTAGTACCGAGCGAGAAGATATTAAGGAGGCAGCAAAACCAAACAAAATAGCTTTGGTCTATATACAGAACTTATTCTGGTGAACCCATGTAAAATAATAGTTGTATTTTATGGCAAAGTACATAATAAAACCAGGTTCCAAACATATGACCATGTACCATCGCTAATGTATTGTCTATTTGTTCACATTGTAAGGGCTAAGGATAAAGAGACGAAGTTTATAATACGGTAAGCATAGTACGACATCATTCATATCACAAAACAACTGAGAACAGACAAACAGGCAATTGTAACATTGTGTGGGCAAGTCCAGCACGGAACTAGATTACAGGTCAAGATCAAAGGAATATCACTCCTCTCTTTTAAACCTTGTAAGATGCAATGATACGCTAAGACAATTGTGTATAAAATTGAAAAGAGTAATAGACATTGGCTGCAAACCATGCAGTTCAAGGCACGAGTCAGAGTAAGTAGTAGTTAAAAGGCATGAGGATCAAGGACTTACAACAGAGACTTTGACTGGTGTAGTCATGCCCTTCTTCTTGCTGGTGTGACAGTCCTTGAAGATTTCCACAACATTTGGTTCAGGTACTTTTTGGTCCTTGCGGGCTTTCCTCTGCATTTCGAACAAGTCAATATAGATCTGATAATTTGGTACAGCGAAAAGAGTGAAACAATAGCTAATTACAAGAGCCTCGTAGTGTGCAATATAGCTACGAGATCCTGTCGTCTGTTGGAATTTCACTTTCGTACGGTTGGCCTTGTTCTTTGAACAGTTCACCTACAAGAAGATAGATTTGTGTGGCACATGCGTAAATAGGACTTCAACATGTGATCTGATGACATATATATAATGTACCTGATACTTCGGATCGGACCAGTGTTTAACGAGGCCTCTCCAGTCTTCATCATATATATTTTCCACTGGAGATGTTTGGGTAAGTTCACTGTTAGCCTTGCCTTCAAAGTGAGTTTTCCTCAAGTTACACCGATACTGTCGCAGAGCATACTTGAAAACATGGGTGCAAGCTTGTCTGGTTGCATCATCTTGGCTATCCAACTTGAACCTCATCTGTTGAAAATTATGGGAGTCTCATTATCAGCAACCTCGAAAGTATTGGACAGAGCAAGACGATATTACTAGTTTCCATACATAACCATACTTACAGATAAATGGTTGAGGAAGGTGTTGAACTGGGTTTCGTCTTTGTCACTCCTGTAATCCATGTTGGGAGGATACGTACATGACACCTAACAGCAACCGCTGCCTCTGATACTAACTTGGCTGACTCTGTAGCATAACGTGGCCTTTTTAAACCTGCCTCAAAACGGATCTCCATTCTTCCTCTTCTAGATTTAGTTAACCTATCGAGCATTATCCCTGATGTTTGTTTCCTCTTGCGCCTAGGTGCTAGTCCAACAACAAACATAGGAAGTGTTAGTGTACATCAAATTGTGAGACTACATGTAAAGAAGCATGCAACTGTAACTTGACTCCAGCAACTACCTTCTTGCTGTTGAAGCGCACAAAGTTCATCTGATCTTGCCAACTCATCTTGTGTCAAGAGTGCTTCGGAAGTAGTGTCAGGTGGCAAGGGAGCTTGGGAACATGCTGCTAGCTGAGTTGACCAATGAGTAAATCGTGCAGCTGGTGGTACTGTGGAAGGTGTTGCAACAACTAGGGTTGTCTCTACCTGTTTGGTGGCATCTATTTGTTTCTGTTTGGCTTGTTCTACAGCTCGTGTAGCACGGGATACCATGTCGGTACAATTTTCCGCTGGACTTTGACCTTCTATTGCACCATCAGTACCAGCAGAATCTGCAGGATTGTTCTGCTTCCCTTTCCCTGTCGTTCTGTCTTGCTTCCTCTTTCTCTGTGCCATGTTAAGTCAAGCCGACAAGAAAAACGAATAGCAATTTAGTTCTTCAGAACAAATGTACTTTGATGTAATAACATGGTGTGATAGACAGATATTGTATGTTCTAGAAACAGGAACACATGTCTTAGTCACAAGTATAATGTGTAAAGTAAGCAGATGAAATTCAACAAAATTAGAAGCAATACAAGCTAGACATCATACATAACATGCAACCACATATAACAGTGCCAAGTTAGAGGGAGCACCTGTGATGGTGCACTAGGGGAGACATGCTCATCACCAACACAGCTACGTTGAGTGTCTATGCATGTGTTATCTTGGAAATCATCTTGGGGGGATGGAGGAGTAGAATCTGTAGAGGCCCTCCATTTGGAAGGAGCACCTTCATCCGCTGCCTTGCTAACTTCCTTCCGCTTTATTGATTTTGAATTGTCAAGTAAAACCGACAAGAAAAAGCAATAAAATTCACTCTTCAGAACTCATTCGTGCATGATACTGACAATCACTACTTTGATGTAAGGCAAACACATGATTCCAGGATGGAATAATATGAAAAACAGGACGGCATGGCATATTCACAACTGTTTGTGTAAACTAAGCAGAAACCATTTCACCAAATAAGAAGCAATGCAAGCTAGACACCACGTGAAAGATGCAACCAATATGACCCTGCCAAGTTAAAAGTGTCCCATCATAAATGGCATTTCAACAAATTAGAAGCAGCGCATGCTATAAATCATATCAAAGATGCAACTAATATCACACTGCATATACTGAAGGTGTCTCTTCATATTGATTTATGCGGGATACAAAAAAAAACAATAGTTTTATGTGAGGACATGCTTAATAGACAGATGTACTATGTACTAAATACAGGAAGTCATGTCACATTAACAGGTATAATGTACAAGCTAAGCAGAATAGCACATGCAGTTTAACCAGATTGGAAGAATTACAATCTAGACACCATATGCAACATGCAACCACATATCACGCTGCCAAGTTAGAGCATGCACCTGCGATGCTAGTGTAGGGGAAATGCGGTAATCAACTACAGAGCTACGTTCACTATCTTCATCTAGCCTTGATGTTTCTTGAGAATCATGCCGGGAGGCTGACGCTGCATTCTTTAAATGAGGAGTAATCCACTTGCCTGACTGCCTCATCATAAGTGATTGATGAGGGATACACAAGAACATTAGTTTGATGTAAGAACATGGTTAATACACAGATGTACTAGTATGTACCAAAAACAGAAAGGCATGTCATATTCAAAGGTATAATGTGTAAGGTAAGCAGATCCAATTTAACCAAATTGGAAGCAATACAAGCTAGACATCCGGCTGGAGTGGTGAGCATGATCATCTAGGACCTGAGAGCCTGGTGGGAGGCGGGCTGCTTCGCCACCATCGCGGCTTTTTAGTTGGCTTCCAGGTGATGCCTCTCTTTGCTGGGCTTGTCACTGGCTCGGCTAGTGCCCTGACTAGCTATTTGTCTTTTGGTGCTCACGGGATGGTGGTTCATGTAAAATATATATTTCCTTATCTTAATAAAGACTGACTTCGGCCTTTCGAATACAAGCTAGACACCATAGGGAACATGCAACCACATATGACACCGCAAAGTTAAAGCAAGCACCTGGGATGGTGGTTAATTGCGAGGGAGGTCATGAACTCCAGAGCTACGTTTACCGTCTCCATCTGCTGACACTGCACCTATTATAAGGATGAAACGTGTCTGGCCTATCCGCGTACGACGCTGGAGTGACTTCTCTCTTTTCTTTTTTGCTTCTCTCATAGGAGCAGAGTATGAAATACCCTTGCATAAAAACACAATAGTGAGAGTATGGGTGAAGTGTGTGCATAACTAGTGCACTGTAAAAGTAGCAGATAGCAGGTGGCTGAAAAATAAATGACAGGACACATATAATAGCTCTACAACATTGCATGGCAAACAAAATTAGATTCTACTCCGTATGATTTTGTGATATATGAGCACAGGAAATGCAGGTACTCCTCCAGCACACCACCACATGTGGTCATATCAAGATAACAGTCGACTGAAAATAAATAGGTCCGTCGATTTTTTAATGAACCGTCCGATCTATAAGGAACGGGCAGATGGCCTTCGTCTACCTCCCGCCAGTCACTGTTGAAAATCTTTCTCGAACGGCCAGCGACCATCGGCCCAGACCCCTGCCTCCGCCGCCCCGCCCTTGCCCTTGACCTCACACCACCGCCGTGCTTGGCAGCGCCCCAGGCCATCCCTTTAATCCTGTCCGACCTCCAAATCGGGCGCTAGTAGCTCTAGGCCCCACACGCCCCTAAGATAAACACCGAGGAGCTGCTTCCCCGGCGTAATAGGCGGACTAGTGCCTGTTACGCCAGGGAATGCTTCCGTTAATTGGAAATCAACTAACCAGGAATTGAAATTCAGGGGGGCGACGGACCTCTAGCTAAGGTGAAATAGTATATGAGGAGAAACCTTGTACATCGTGAGTTACTAGGAACATCTAGTATCAAGAAGAAGCAGTCAACTAGTGTCTTCTGTGGGATGAATACCATGCAAGTAGACACGTAAGATTTGCATGAATAAGGGAAGAGAAGTACCATTTTCGGTTGTCGGTGTGGTCGCCTCCACAGTTCGCGCCGATCTTCTTCTTTTTGCCGGGAAAGCGATGTTCTGGAGGAGGGTGCAGGCTTGGACGAACCCATGGCCAAATTGTTGACTGTGTTGCTGTGGCTGTATGTCGGCGGAGGGGAAGCAGATCCGAGGCGGCGAAGGACGGCAGGAACTGCTCCGGTGCGGTCGAGGGTGGCGAAGTTGGAGCGGCAGCGGTGAGGCGCAGGATGGCGTGGTTGAACTGGCTCGGGTACGGATGGCTCAGCCTCGGCTTCAACTACTAGCCATGGAGGGCGTTGCGGTTGAGGTTGCGGTGGACGACGACGTCGGGGTATCGCCTCCGGCGTGATGAAGGAGGGTGGCGGTTGATGGGTGGAATGGGGTGGCGGACGGAGGACGCCGGGGTTTTGTTAGGGAACGTTGCAGAAAATTAAAATTTTTCTACGGTTTCACCAAGATCTATCTATGAGTTCATCTAAGCAACGAGTTACGAGAGAGAGTTTGCATCTACATGCCACTTGTAGATCGAGTACGGAAGCGTTCGAGGGAGTGGTGATGATGAAGACGTTCCCAACGTGATTCCGATCACCGATGACCAAGTGCTGAACGGACAACACCTCCGCGTTCAACACACGTGCGGGATTTACGGCGCCTCCTTCGTCTTGATCCAGCAAGGAGGAAGGAGAGGTTGAGGAAGACAACTCCAATGGCAGCACGACGGCGTAATGCGATGGAGGACTGATCTCCGGCAGGCTTCGCCAAGCTCACGCGGAGGAGGAGAGGTGTTGGGAGGGAGGGGCTGCGCCTTCAATGGTATATGCAGCCTCCCTCCACCCCTCTATTTATAGGGAAGGGAGGAGGGCGGCCCCTCTAGATGCATCTAGAGGGGCGGCGGCCAAGGGAGGGGCTTGCCCCCAAGCAGGCGCCCCTTAGGGTTCCCCCCTCAACCCTAGGCGCATGGGCCAAGGGGAGGGGGTGCGCCCAGCCCACCAGGGCTGGCTGCCTCCCACGCAGCCCAAGTGGCCCCCCCGAAAGGGGTGGCCTCCCCGTGGTCCTCCAAACCTTTCCGTGGACCCTCCATAAAACCGATATGACCCAAACTTTTCCTGTCCGCTTGACGACTTCCCATATATAAATCTTTACCTCCGGACCATTCCGAACTCCTCGTGACGTCAGGGATCTCATCTGGACTCAACAACATTCGGTAATCACATAAAAGTCTTCCTATTAACCCTAGCGCCACCGAACCTTAAGTGTAGACCCTACGGGTTCGGGAGACATGTAGACATGACCGATGCTCTCCGGTCAATAACCAACAGCGGATCTGGATACCCATGTTGGTTCCTACACGCCTCGATGTTGTCATCGGATGAACCACGATGTCGAGGGTTCAAGCAACCCCGTATGCTATTCCCTTTGTCTCGACGGTATGTTACTTGCCCGAGACTCGATCGTCGGTATCCCAATACCTCGCTTAGTCTCGTTACGGCAAGTCACTTTACTCGTATCGTAATGCATGATCCCGTGACCGGACACTTGATCACTTTGAGCTCATTATGATGATGCATTACCGAGTGGGCCCGAAGATACCTCTCCGTCATACGGAGGACAAATCCTGTCTCGATCCGTGTCAACCCAATGACACTTTCGGAGATACCTGTAATGCACCTTTATAGTCACCCGATTCCAGTGACGCTTTGGTACACCCAAAGCATTCCTACGGTATCCGGGGTTACACGATCTCACGGTCTAAGGAAGAGATACTTGACATTGGAAAAGCTCTAGCAAAACGAACTACACGATCTTTGTGCTATGCTTAGGATTGGGTCTTGTCCATCACGTCATTCTCCTAATGACGTGATCCCGTTGTCAATGACATCTTATGTCCATAGTCGAAACCATGACTATCCGTCGACCAACGAGCTAGTCAACTAGAGGCTCACTAGGGACGATTGGGGTCTATGTATTCACACGTGTATCACGATTTCCGTATGATACAGCTTATAGCATGAATAAAAGACAATTATCATGAACAAGGAAATATAATAATAATGCTTTTATTATTGCCTCTAGGGCATATTTCCAACAGGTTTCATGGGGTGGTGGAGAGGTAGTTTTTAAGCCCACAGAGTACGAATGGGAAATCGAACGTGGGCGGGGGGAGGGGGAGAACCATGTTTTGGTCTGGGACGCGCTTGTTTTTGGCTTTTTTGAACAGAAGATGGGACGCGCTTGTTTGAAATTTGGGGAAAGTAAAAACTTTGCCACCCTCTTAAATTTCGGACCTACTGCGGGTCGGGGGTAGGATGGTAATCCCAGGTGTCCCAAATAGTGGGTGTGAGCGATTTCGGCCGCGCGCATGCGTTCTTAGGTGGCCATTGTGTATGAATGTTTTTTGGAGGCAGTTGCGTGGCGTCTAAATGAAGCTACAAACCTACCCTGGTTTAGACCTTTGGACGTCGGGCCGGTAGGTTTCACGGGTCAGGGTTATTAGAAAAATAATTTCCTTGTACTACCAAACATTGGTCTCACGCGGTTTTGGGCGAGTAGAGGCTCTTTTGGCGCTTCGTTCAAAATTTTGAAACACAAGCATTCACGTTTAGAGTACTCTTGAATTTTGAGGATTGACCTAAATAGACAACGTTAAATTTGACCTTGTATGTTTGAAAACCTCATTAAATTATCCGCTTCTTTTTGAAATTTTGACACTTGAAAATCCTATAACTACGATTATTTTGGAATGGAGGAGATAAATTAGAATCTATTTTGTACATGACTACATATGTTATTATGTACAAAATCAGAGCAAAGATTGGTGCCCCCATAATTTAGGTATGATTTACAAATGCCATGATATCAAATTCAAATAATTGAATGGACTTCATGTTGAATTCGATTTTTTAAAACCACCTTAAGTTGAATTCAAATGTATGATAGTTCATAGGTAGCTATTTATAATGTTCATTGTGTAACTTTCGTATGTATAATGTGCTTTACCCACACAACATGAACTATACTCACGTTTATATTCGATTGCTAAAGCGATGCATTGTCTGGAGTTCAAAATACTAACTATGTGGATCAATTGTGTCGAATAATAACATAGACATTCTCAAATTCGATAGAATCTAGATGTCTGATGGATCAATGACCGTTCCTTACACGAATTGCAAATATCATGATCCCATCCTAATATTTGGATACAATTTATATCTTTAATCAATGTGTACATCAGTGTTGTACGTGTAGTTTCACTCTCCATCGGTGGTCTCTCACACATGCTCACGCACTCTCTCCCGAGGTGTCTTTCTCGCACACATGCTCTCGATATAACCCTCCCTCCCTCCCTCTCGTAACCATTTACGACTGTTTTCACTAACCTTTATCACAAGCACTCTTCCTCTCGCAAGCATACACACGCACAATCCCCATCGACCCTTTCTATATACATAGACCTGACTATGTGTCTCCTCTACGCACATAATCTTTAGGCCTGTCTCTCACGCATTGTCTCACACCTCTCTTCCTAATCGACGAGTATGATTCTAGCAGAGCATTCTGTAGGATGCCCCTTAAAGTTAGGTTGGATGAATAGTAATATCAGAGATAAAGGGGTTACCTTAGTCCGAGAACCTAGGGTTACAAATCCTAACCGGCTTTGTCAGTGGACATAGAGTCCTTCGCAATTACGCTATATTTGTCTTGTACGACTAGTCATCCATGGGTCTCCCTAAATGCGTCACGGGCCAACCAATGTGGCGCAGGACGGAACCGAACGAAGGGCCTCACCTCGACCCACCGGACCTCACGCGGTGACACACCCTCTGCCCCCAAGTCTCGTTATCTTCTCACACCCACACATACCAACACAGACACCACACACACAAAAAATATTCTCCTGGTGCCTCTATCCACTCCCCCCTTGCATATACACACTCAAGGGAATCTCTCGCCGTGACGTCATATTCGTCTCTCTCTCTAGACCACTCTCATTTCTCGTGCTATCTCTCCCACGCCCCCCTGTCGGCCCCTCTATCCATGCCTCTCTCGAATGCTTAATACACACACATACCTCTCTAGGCCCTGCCAAATGCATCAACTACACATTCACATATGTTACATCACGTACCCCATTGATCTAAAAAGCCCTCTCTTCACGTTTATTTCGCATACAACATTCCTTTTGAATAAAGTGTGGCCAAAAAATATTTTAGAATTTTTACATATATACAACATTACAAAGTTATATGGAGGAGTATGAACGCTTGCATTGCATGGTGCCCACAATGATATTTATTCCGCACTGTGAATTTGTATATTTTTATACTATATATAAAGTTAGTCATATTAAAGAGAAATAAAGAGCATCTCTCTCTCCATCGCATACCCCCCCCCCTCTACGCCCCTTTCACGTACGCACACAAACTATCTCCAGGTCCTCTAAAAGTAAGCCCCCAGCACATTCATGCATGTTTCATCTTTCTCTCGTGATATACACAGTGACGTTCATTGTATTTGAAGCGAAAGCATGATACGTACATTGGACTTCAGAATCCACTCATTACGGTCACCATTTATGTTTTGTGGTTATTATACAGTCACGGGCTCACCGTACAACTCTGTATTTGCTCAAGACACTACTAGTTGACCAGTTAAACGCTCCACGTGGCACCTCTAGTGTTGCATCACATTATCTCACTACCATCAGGCCCACCTGTCGGCTTGTATCTACTCTACATCTACACTCTTATAAAATACTAGCAAGATGCCCATGTGTTGCACGGAACATCAAGATGCATTTGTATGAGTATTCTATCTTGTGGGAGAAAAGGGTGAACAAAGGAAGGCCTTATTAGCAAGTGTGGAGAGGGGTGTGGGTATCTTTTTGCAAAATTTCCATAGTTTCCTTCCTATCCGTCAGATATAGATCAGACGGCCTATATTGCAGGATGGCAGGCACACGATCATCACCGACTATGCTTTTTATAAGAGTAGGGATAAAATACGCTGTAATAAAAAACAGAGTTGGTGATGATGGTGTGCCTGCCATCCTGCAATATAGGCCGTCCGATTTATATCTGGCGGGTAGGAAAGAAACTATGACAATTTTGCAAAAAGGTACCCACACACCTCTCCACATTTGCCAATAAGGCCTTCCCTCGTTCATCCTTTTCTCTCACAAGATAAACTAGTCATACAAATGCATCTTGATGTTACGTGCAATGCACGAGCATCTTGCTAGTAAGAATGAAAACAAACGACAAAAAAATATTGGACGGTGGTTCGAAGTCATTACCGCGGGCACAACGGACAAGGTGGCCTTGTATTGGAATGCTGAGCCGTCTGTTTTAACACACAGGAGCTGGTGTGGTGATTATACACACATGCACGCATGCACACGAACTGCATGCACGCAGCACTCGCACGAACACATGCACCCACGCACGCATGCAACACTCACACGTACACACGCAGCCACGCACGCACGCAACACTCACCCGCACACACGCACGCATGCATGCACACACCAGTGCACCACACGACCAACACACACTCTCACGCTCAAGTGCTCAACCTACACGCATCGCGCACACATCAGGCCCCGATGCACACATACACAACCAGGTGATTCCAGCGCGACGGGTGGAGTCTTGCCGCGCTGCGTAAATTTGTGTTTATCGACCATTTCCTTATGCGAATCGACAGTGGGACCTACAAGGAACGTGGTCAATTTAACTAGTCAACATGGTGCCACATGACTATTTGGTCGGTCAACAGAGTGCAATCCGATGTGAACCATGAGCAAGTGACCGATAATCACCACAAAACGATATAGTGACCGTAATCAGCTTATTCTGAAGTTCGTGAACGATACGCTTTTCTCTCTGTAGGCCCTCCAAAATTACATCTCTACACGTTCTCGCATGTTACATCTAACAACTATGCAATACGACACTACTACTACACTCTAACACAATAAATCATATGTGTTTTTAGTTTTACTAGATATCATATTGTTACTTAATTATTCAGTTTGTATACATTAAAATTGCCTTTGAAATGTATGGCCAGTATCATATACCGCGCGGGGAAAATCCCGCCCTTTCCTTTTTAATCGGGTTTGTATCGATGGATCATGCGAAACAGCAAAACTATAGTACTATATACAGTACAAGTGAGAGTTCACTGGGCCGTCGTGCGTGTACTCCTCAGTCGTAAGAGTGGAGCGCTCGCTTTCATAAATCTTCTGGTCCCTTTTGCCGACATGTGGGGCATCAAGCTACCGGGTCCATGTGCCATATCGGAATACAGTGCAGAGCAGCCGCGGTGAAGCACCCAGTCATGGCGTCGGCGTAGTAATGAGCAATGAGGCGTCAAATCACAAAGCCGCACCTTTCCCGCAGTTAAGTTGGAGGGACGAAGTAATAATGCTAAAAAAAGAAGTTGCATGGACGAAGCAACCATCATTTCACTCGTTGCTGAATCCGCTTCTCCCTCATCTTCTTCAAGTTAACCACGTGTTGCTTCTGCCGTTGTTCTACCTCATGTGGGAAGCGGATCGGCTTGGTAAAGCACTGACACGTGGGACCACATGTTAGCAAACCGCCAGGACAACGTCCTCTAAAAATAAGAAACCTTCCCCGCAATCCGCGCGGTAAAATCACCTCCTTTTTACTAATCTTGATTCTATAAATTTTTAGATTAATATAATTGAGATTTGTATAGATAGCACACAGGAGCAAAACCAAGTGGTACAGTTAAGGGCATCCACAATGTGTAGCCAAATGTGAAAATAGCTTTTGGCATCGTGGGAACCATTGTGGACGGTGTTGCCAAAGCCTAAAGGATGGAACCGAAGCTCCCTGATTGATTGATTGAAGGAATAGAAAAATACAACGTCTCTCCTCTTTCTCCCGTGCTTGGACGCATGTACAGTATAGAGGACAGAGTTTACTCCCCTGTCCCTTCTATCACAAATCACAAAGCAGTGAGGCGTCAAATCACAAAGCACGGACGAAGCAACCATCATTTCACTCTTCGCTGACTCCGCTTCTCCATCGTCTTCTTCGAGAAACCATCTCACCGCACTAAGCTGGACGGACGACGCTATTGTGTATGAGTAGTACTAGTACATTTACGCGTCCTTTGGTTCAACGGACTTCCTGGATGCAAATGAGGCGGTTGTCTCGGCTTGTAAGCGGCACTTGCGAACGACTTACCGTGGTCTCCCTCAATGGTGTTCTCCGTCGAAAGCACTTCGCCAAACCACAATGTTCGAGATATCGTCGATGTCACCGCAATGGGGAAGGAAGTCAAATATAGTTACTACCTCTATTTCTTTGTACACAAGGCCAGTATATCAAAATTACAATTTGCAAAAGGCCACTAACACTAATCGAGGCAAAATTGATGGGGTTTGCCTTGTACTAGCAACCAAGGACATTAATATCCCCTACATGCATGCGGAAGTGAGAAGGTTGGTTTGCATGGCACTGCATTAATCAAGCGAAGAGGAGTGAGATGGTTAGCTCTTTGGGCTTTGGAGAAAAACTACGCATTAATTGACACGTGAAACGAGGATTTGTATCGATTAATCCCGTGAAGGAAAACCCCGCCTTTCTTTTTTAACACTAGTACTCCTAGTACATAGTACTATGTACTTATCCTGTTTGGGTCTAGGCCTTGCATTGCCATACTTAGCCACACATTTTTGCCAAGCTTGCCTAAAGTTTTCAAAATGAAAAGGAGGTACACTTCCGCACGGCTGTCACGGTCGCACCGCACCGTCACACGGTCGCTCCTGCACGCCGCGGTCGCACCGCACCCTCACATGCACAGTCGCTCCTGCACGCCGCAAACCCAACCAAGGGAACGCACGCTCACTGACACATGTCGCATGTGAACAAACCAAACTCAGCCATCCTACCGCTGACACATAATTTTCGTTCATAGAGTATGTTTATCCAACCACATGTTGGGGAGTATCTGTACGGCCCGTGCGGTGGTCTGTTGGGGAAGAAGAAGAGGTGAGGAAGAAGGGTTAGGAGACGTAGGATATTCATCCAACCGCCTGAAATGGTAGACTGACCCAAGTCAGGCGACTTGCATAACAATATATGTTTTTACACAACAGAAGATCCATAAAAACAACAACATAAAGAAAAACTATCACTGCTCGCGGAATGAGATGGCCTCGTTGTCTTTGGCTGCCAGCGTGAACCAGCCGTAGCTGCCGACGTGTGTCTCCACACCGTGGTTGTCCTTGGCCTCCAGCTACTCGTTCATGCGAAGCGTGCGGGCGCTCTGCACGGATGAGAGCACCACCCGGTTCAAGTAGATGATGTCATGTTATGCCTGCAGGAGGGCCTCGACGGAAGCGGCATCCGCGCGCTCCACGTCGAGTCGAGCCTCCGCCGCCCGGTTCAAGTCCAGGACGTCCGGTTCCGCCTGCAGGAGGGCCTCGATGAGAGCGGCATCCGCGCGCTCCGCGTCGAGTTGAGCCTCTGCCGCTCGGTTCAAGTCCAGGACGTCCGGTTCCGCCTGCAGGAGGGCCTCGATGGCAGCGGCATCCGCGCGCTCCGCCTCAAGTTGAGCCTCCGCTGCCTGGTTCACATCCACGACATCCGGTTCCACCTGCAGGAGAGCCTCGATGGCAGCGGCATGCGCATGCTCCGTGTCGAGTTGAGCCTCTGCCTCCCTGTCCTCCTTTAATATCGCTAGGTTGAACCGCTGGTCCGCCTGCACCATGGGGGACTCGGACGCCGGCACGAAGTCGACATCCATCGTCTCATACCCATCAGGGGCCTTCTGTGCCGCGACCTCCGCCATGAACGTTGGATCGACTTCCTCCTCCTTGTAGCTTGGCTCCAGAGAACTCGGGGATTGGCCCGCCGCAAAGCGAGCTTGGGAACGGAGGTCTCTGGCGCCGACCGCCGCCGCGATTTCGCACGGGCGCCCGCGCCGAGATCTTGTAGTACGTGATCTTGCGGCGCACCATGGCTTTCCGGCGAACTAGGGGACGCTTGATGCGGGCTAGGGAATTGAAAGGTGGGGGAAGGGTTGGAGATTAGGTGTGGTTTTAGGGCAGTGGCTGGCGTAGGCCGAGCAGCGAAGGTTCTGGTGTGAATAGTGGTTCCGGTGATGACCGGTCAATCGGTTTTGACTGTACATCACTCTTGTCGCATTCGCGTTGCAACCCGGCACGCTGGACCCTCCACGTCGCTCACCAAATGGAATGCGCTTAGTCTTGCGTTTTCACTCTCTTGTGGGACCGCAGTTGAGAGAAAACCGACGTCCCTCCCCCTCCCCCGCCCCGCGTCATTTTATGCGGAGTAAATAAAAACAAAGGGAGTATACTACGGATGAGGATCCCCTGACGTGGCCGAACCCATTGAGTAACTGACATACGGGGCCTTGCAAGCATGGGGTCCGCCAGTAAGTGACCGAAAGGGAGGGTAAGGCAAGGATACGTATGTGAAAGGAGCTTCCAATGATATAATTTTCACATTATACATCTCATGTACTATTAATCTTGTCAATAGTCAAATGCGGTTTTGAAAACGATTAGAGCATAGTTAATAATATAGCCAACGATGGCTATAAGGAACTGCCATGTCATCTATAGCCATCATATATTATATGCACTCATACAAGAGTGTGGGCTATAAGGTTGGCTATTTCCACAAAAAAATATATAAGGTTGGCTATTGTATTAGTACTTTTTCCATCTCCTCTCCATCTCTTTCTTCATATTTATTGTAAGTATTTAACTAGGAATGCATATATAGCTAGGCTCTTGCATGAGAGCTCACTCCCCTTACATTTTCACATCTCTCTCCTCCACATAGGCCCTATATAAATGGAAGGAGGGAGTACAACTATGAGCACTACATACTCTAGTACAGATGTTGTCAGTACTCCACTAGTACTATTGGACAGGGAGCTTAAAAAAAGTTACTATTGGACTGGCTATATGTGGCGAAATCCTAGTAGGAAGAGCATGCGCGAGAACAAGCACATTCAGGTGGTTGAAAACAAATTGGAAACCATCTCGAGTACAAATCTAGGAGTACGTACGAATCTAAAAATATTGATTGGGCGTTGTTGAATGTTGATACTTTTTTTTATCAAAGTAGAGATACTTTGACTACACATAAAACTTATATGTAAACTAGAAAGGATAGGAGGGAGTATATTGTACGTTCAAACACGAAACGAACATTGAATACCCTTTATATATGATTTGCGGATGCTATGATCACCGGTTCAAAATTTTGAATCCGCCTTAGGTATCACACATGCCCCCACTCGTTCTCTCTCGATTTCATCTCTGGGTTCGGAAATCGATTGAAAGAGGACTAGGGTGGGTACAATACATTCGTTTCTCTTATGAACGTACAATATACTCTCTCGATCCCCACAGACTTCCCAGGTCATTTCTATCATAGAAACATACCAGACCTTTATCTCCTTGCACGACACGCAATTGATCTCTGAACATCAATCGATCTCGTCAACATGTGTCGGGGCATGAACCGAATGGGATGTCAAAATTAAGACGCGAAGCGACACATAGTGGAGGCAAAGTGAAACTTCAAACGAACCGTTTGTTTGTATGCATGTCAGACAAATTACAAATAAACATTGGAAATACAAGCATGGTCTAGGCCCACATGCGAATGATACTCGACGGAATGTTCAAATGAGGCATGCGGGAGGATGGACTCGACCGGAGGGCGATATGATCGATGGAGAAGAGGGTTGGAGAGGAATGAGAAATAAGCAAACGCCACATGGTTATACTTGAACGGCTCAAATAAACAATAAGTTGTCTCGCTTGGCCTACGTAGTGAAAGGCCTAATGCGCAACGCGGAGCACTGACGCTCGAATATGGCCGGGAAAACAGGGAAACCGACATGTGGGGCACACCTGTCGGGACGATGTAGTGCAAACTAGTCCAATGGAGGAGCTGCCCATGACCTCCTCGCCACCGGCAACCGTTCATGTGGGTCATGGGGGCCAACAACATGGCGCAGCTCCAGCACCGCCTCTGAACACGGCGACCGCGGTGAGCGACACGCTCATCATCGCTAGACACGGTTGGTTTCAGTGTGTCAAGGGTGGCGTTAGTGCTGTGGCACGACCAACAGTATGTTTCGTTTGTGCCCAAGGTTGCCCCATCAAAGCATTGGGTAGCCAAAATTTTGGTTGAGGTTTTGGTTGCCCATGATTTGGCCAACAACGGCAAGAAAAATGAACTAGAGTTGGCTAGAGTTCATTGGCATGCCAAAAATATAGCAACCGTCCAAACAAAGACCAATATTTGGGTCATGACCAAAATTTTGGTAAGGTGCACTTTGGCCACAATCCAAACACACCCGAACACCCGCTCGTCGAGGATGCACGGGGCGCCGGGACGCGTCCGCGGAGTGGTGTAGCGCGGCCAACTGCATCCTCAGGACCTGAGATCATGCCGGGTCGTCTTGCTTTTTCAATGACATGCGTCGATCGCATGTGAGCAAAGGGCATCTCCAACGTTGCCACGACCGGAGCTGACTACCCTGGCACACCAAAAACCCTCGTCCCTCGCGCCGTCGCGCGGTGCGTTCCGAGCCGGCGCCAGCTGCCCGCATTCATGTCGTCCGTCCGTATGCCGTTGTTAAGAGGCTCGGTGCCCGAGGAACCAACTACGGTGACTTAATGATGCACCAGCATGCTTGGCCTCACCGGAATGCGCTACTTAAAGCGGCAACGCCCAGCTAACCTCCACACCATAGCACATCGTCCTCCTACCTGGCACCACATCCGCCATGACTGCAAGCGCGAACGCTCTGCGGGAGAGCTTGTCTTCGGGGATGGAGCTCGAGGTCGCCGCCCTCTCTCAATTCGCTGCACAAGCGGTGGCCACACTGGCGGCCGAAGACGGGAGCACCGTTATCCATGCGTCCTACTTGCCGCCGTCTAACGTCCGACACCGCCGAGGTCGGGGACTCCTCTGAGGATGAGTAGGGCATGGGAGGCGGCAGGGCATGGTGTGCCAACTGGCCGGTCCGTCTCCCGTGTTCTACTTTTCCTCGCCGGAGACCGCACCTTCACTTCACGGGTCTTGAACCCCGCCCTCGTACATGGAGATCGCAGATGGAGGACGTTGGTCGCCGCCGTAGAATAGGTTTAGGGTCGGGTTTCTTTTATTTTTCTGTCCTATAAAAGTTCAAAATGTAATGAAAATCTGCCGTGTTTGCATTATTCTCGGCCGGTGTATATGAACTTTCACAATAACATAGTATATTGTAGGAGTACTAGCAAGATGCCCGTGTGTTGCACGGAAGATCAAGATCTTGTGGGAGAAAAGGATGAACAAGGGAAGGCCTTATCTGCAAATGCACATTCACGCATTTCACATTTTTCTACATCTACGGAACCTACGAAAGGGTTAACATAAATTGCCTCTCCCTCTCCTCCCCTGATTTTCATGGTGGTGGGCCCCTCCCTCCCCCCAATCTACAATCAACAGCTCACACGTTTCACATTATGTTAATTACGTAACTGGGACTACGTAGGTGTAGCATTACTCGTCCTAAAAAACCCAACTAAGACAACCTCCCAGCATATCGCGCGGGAAAAGACCCGGCCGCACCATTTTACTCGGGATTACCGGATTACTAGTAGCAGTATCGATGGATCGCGCGAAGCAACAAGTTTTTTTAGGGGGCGAAGCACCTAGTTTAAAAGGAAAAAAGGCGGTACACTCACAGCAACCCTACCGCAGTCGCATTGCACCCCACACACGTACGGTCCTGCATACGGCTCACGCAAATGGAACGCGCTTCGGCTTGCCTCTTCACCGACACGGGACTGCACTTGGAGAAACCAACCATGCGCCAAACTCCCCGCCCACCGCAAAAATCCTCCCCCACCCAAAATTCCCCCAAATCCTAGATTCAACCGCCTTCGCCAACTAGCCAATAATATTCCCCAAACCCCTCCCCGTCCCCTCCACTCCATTCACTCTGCCAAAGCCGCCCTCCCCACCACGCCGATACGTCGATGCCGCGGTTCGTCGAGGGGACGCACGGCGATCCTCTCGCTCCCACAATATGCTCTCATAGACTACCGTCCTCTAGCCGCGCCGCCACCGCTGGCGACGTTCTTGTGGAGGCGCACGGCGGTCAGCGCCGCCACCGCTGGTGATGTTTGTGTGGAGACGCACTGCGGTCAGCTTCTCCCACGGTACGCGCATTCTAGACTGAGGCTCCGTGCATGTCGGTGCAACGTTGAATGTTAGCTGGTAGACGTTGTTAATCTCACTGTTTGCCGAAGTAGTTTACAGTCAATATGCTCTGCTTAAGAAGCTTCCTTCCCCTGTTCTGCACTCAATATGCTTAGCTGAGATGGCTTGCCAAGGACGATTAGTTGCTAAAATATCCTGCCATATATTTATTCTGATGTAGATTGCCATGGTCTAGTAGCCAATCTGTTAGGTGAAATAGCTCTACGTCGTTTTATACTCGATCTTTGTTGCTGCGATGGCCTTCGATAGTTCGATGGTTGTGTGCTCGGCCTCATTGACTGCTGAAATAGCCTGCCATAATTTAGCACTCAAATCTGTTTGCTGAATTAGCTTTACATATATTTCGTTACTTAGATCTGCTCTTCCAAATATCTTGCCATAGCTTTAGACATCGACCTAGGTATTTTCTTCTGGACTTCATAAAAAATCATATATGTTTTTCCTGTAATATCTAGTAGAAGAACTAATTTGTATGTCTAACAGATGGACAGGGCTTGGATAACTTCTGCTCAAAGATTCTCCGCTTCATATGTCGAGGGGGTTGAAAACTTCATGAACTTTACCAGAGCTGAGTACGGTGGTCCGAAATCAGATGTGCTCTGCCCGTGTAGTAGTTGTATGAATTCAGTTACAAGACCCCAGTCAACTGTGCAAAATCATCTACACTTGTATGGGATGTCGGTCACATATACTAGGTGGGTTCATCATGGTGAAGCTGTGAACGTCAATGTTATTGACTACGTGGAAGCAGAAGATCACCATCTTGATCTGTCTGATGCTCAGGTGGAAGAGGAGGAGGAGGAGGTGGTGGCGGAGCTAGTGAGTTTGACCAACATTGAAACAATGCTATGAAATGCTCGTGCATTCTATGAACTTTCACCTGCAGAAGAAAAACGGTGGGCCCGCATGTTGGAACAATGCAACGCGGCTGTCACCCCAGGAAATAAGCTGTCAGTATTCTCAGATATGGTCACCTTTCTTCAGGTGAAGACATCTGAGCGGATGACCAACAAATCATTCGATGCGATGTTGGCTGCTTTACGCAAAGCTTTCCCAGATGCGTCTGAGCTGCCACACACCTACAGTAAAATGAAGAATTTCCTTCGTGCGGTTGGAATTGGATATGATATGATCCATGTTTGTAAGAATATTTGTGTTCTGTTCTGGAAGGATTATGCCAACTTAAGTGATGCCCGAAATGCAAATCATCAAGATGGAAAGATGGCGATGCTGTGAAGAGGATTCCTCATAATGTTCTGAGACATTTTCCAATTACACAAAGATTGTAGAGGTTGTTTCATGATGCTGAAACAAGAGAGGATGTACTGTGGCATTCTAGGAACCAGGAGTACAGAGATCAGAATGTAATGAGCCATCCATCACATGGTAGTGAGTTGAAAAGCTTCAATCAGAACACGAAAAGGTTGCTGCTGACCCGAGAAACATTAGACTTGGCTTAGCTTCAGATGGATTTAACCCATTTGGCCACCAGAGCGCCACATATAGCATGTGGCCAGTTCTTGTTATCCCTTACAACATGCCTCCAAATGTCTGCACCAAAGAATCAAACTACATGATGGCCTTGCTCGTCCCAGGTCCAAAAAGTCCTGGAAAGGATTTTGATTTGTTCATGGAGCCTCTTGTGGAGGAACTTCAACAGCTATGGAGGGGTGGTCTCACTCGAGACCTATATAGCAGCCCACCAGCTGATTTCTTTCTGTGTGCTGTTATAATTTGGTGCATCCATGATTGTTCGGCTTTGGGCACTATGTCAAGGAGAACGACACATGCTTACAATGCATGTGTTCGCTGTGACAGGAATCCGCTGTCATACACAATACTTAGCAAGATATGTTACATTGGACACCACCATTTCCTTGCCAAGGACAAGCCGCATCCTAGAAAATACTGAAGACATGTGTTCAATGCAAAGCATGAAAACCGTGATGCGCCAAAGAGGCTCACCGCTGATGAGTTGCAAGTGGAATTAGAGAAGGTTAGGCATATTACACCAGGAAACCATCCTGATAATGGTAGCAGGAAAAGGAAGCATGGCAGGGCAGAAGAGAGATTATTGTTTACCCGCAGGTCCACTTTGTGGGACTTGGAGTATTGGAAATATTTGGATCTGCGGCATAATCTTGATGTGATGCACATCGAGAAAAATATATGTGACAACATTGTCGGCACACTTCTTAATATTGAAGGCAAGACAAAAGATACCTTAAAATCTAGGATTGATTTGACACACTTGGGTATCGATGTGATTTGCGTGCAAGATGAAGGTAAACCACGGGATATGGCACCAGCCGTGTATGCCTTGGACAAGGTAAAAGAAAAGAATTTTGAAAGGTCCTCACACGTGTGAGATTCCCACATGGATTTGCTTCCAACCCCGAAAGGAGAGTCGGTCTGAGATGGAAACAAGGTACAAGGGTTGAAAACTCATGACTGCCACGTCCTACTTCAAAGGGTTTTACCTGTTATCCTTAGAGGATTGAGCCGCCCTGACTTATACAGAGCAGTTGCAGAGTTGGGACAATTCTTCAGGGAACTCTGCAGTAGAAATATCAGGATAGATGCTTTGGAGCGTCTTAGAAACAAGATAGCCACTATCCTATGCAACCTTGAGAAGGTATATCCTCCAGCCTTCTTTGATGTGATGGTGCATTTGGCTGTTCATCTACCTGATGAGGCACTACTTAGAGGTCCAATACAGTATGGATGGATGTACCCTATTGAAAGGCAGCTAGGCACTTTCAAGAGCTATGTTAGGAATAGAGCTAGACCCGAGGGTTCCATTGCAGAGGCCTACATTGCTACAGAAGCGTTGACATTCTGCTCAAAATACATTGAAACAGCTGATTAGCTTAGCAAAGACGTGGATGAAGACAATCCCGGGCTCAATGTTTTCGATTATTCTGTTCGAGTTATAGGGAAGAGTCGACAAGAGGACCAACCTAAAGATTTGGACAAAATGGTTTGGTATGTGTTGAATAACTGTCCTGAGATACTACCTTATATCAAGTAAGTGCTAAGTACTGCAGGTTATACATCATAATCTACTAAACTTGCAGCACATTCTTATATATTTAGATGTTTGACGTGATCACTATGTTGTGCAGCATCTACAAAAAGGAGTTACTGCCGCAAAATCCAAGAAACATTGACAAACTGGTTATGGTAGGATTTGCGAAATGGTTCAAGAGCCATGTAAGCTTTTGAATTGCACTGTCAGTTTTTTAATATATTGAGTACATAAGATGATCAACTTGTCTATTTTCTAACCATAGGTTAAGAAGATGCGGGAGGATGGGCAGGCAGTTGATGATGCCCTTTACTCACTAGCAATGGGTCTTGATACTCGGGTAAGACATTATGAATCTTGCGTTGTTGGAGATGTGCGCTACAACACCCTTGCACGAGACGAAGACAGGAAGACACACAACAGTGCCATCATGAGCACGGATACGTATGACAAAGAGACAACTGAAATGTATGCTAACATAATGTACATTGTTCGGTTGCAATATATCTCCAGTTTCGAGGATCATCGGTGTGTGGTTTTGTTGTGCTGTCGTTGGTATAACCTGTTTTCCAGGATCGCAAAACCCAGAGCTGATGATTATTTCAAATCCATCAATGTCAAGACGGCGTACCAGACCAATCAGCCTTTTATTTTGGCAAATCAAGCAAAACATATAGTTTTCTTGGAAGACACATTTGCACGTAGCGATGATTGGAGAGTAGTGCAAAGGTTTGAGCAGAGGAATTCGTTTAATGAAGTTGCACAACAAGATGATGCTTACACTGCTCCTGATGTACAAGATAACACAGATGTTCCTAATATCTTTGAGAACCATCACGTCAATGACGCCGGCGAAAAGCGTGGACATACAAGAGTTGATCAAGAAGAAGCCAACGTTCGAGGACGTTGAGGACGAAGAAGAAGATGACACCGTGGGGAATTACGATTCATACTGATACACATGGCGAAGATGTTGACGCTGCTGCTGCGGATGATGATTACATTGCTTTTGTCGTATTTGCCTGTCAGAAGACATTTTTTATCTACTATGTGAAATTGTGTTTGCTATGACAACTGAAAAATGATGAACATGTTGTTTAGTATTTTCTTGTGAGAACATCACTTCTTCTGTATGCTGATCTGTGTTTGGTGATTATATGATGACTAAAACATGATGACATTCTTGTTTAGTTGTACTCATATTTGGTTGTGAAACTTGAATTTGATGACATAGATTGTTGTTGGACTGCAATTTGCTCGACGTCTTCGAATGAGAACAAAGCTGACCGGATAGGTCCTCTGCTAATTTATTTATTTATTACCAAAAGGGACTCTGCTATTTATTTATTTATCAGCAAAAGGGGATACCCCCTGATTTCCGTTAATAGAAAGCATTAGATGTTCACAACACTACACCCAGCCTGCTACATAGGTTTCATTCATTACTAGTTTCAGCAAAGTGCTCATGTCATAGCCACTGAATACATCACGAGTGCTACATACGCTGCAAATAAAGAGACAATCATCCTATAGAGCACATCGACTTTGCCCATTATCTTCACAAGCTCTTTCATCTCCTCATTGCCGTCAAGGCCGTTCAACAGCTGTTGCTTGGCCATGATCAGAGGAACTGCATCTTTAACCTTCTGCTCTGCATCTTCCTCTTCTGCCGTTCATTTAGTTACTTGTCCAACACCCCAACCTGCTGGTATTGGGATTCCTCGGCTAACCAAATAATCAGCGTAGTTGCACTCCCCACATCAAGAACTTCCCGTAAATACAAATCACACGAATCTTCCCTTTTTGCACGAATCAAATTGGAAGATCATCAACCAAACTATTAAAAAAATTAGCAACTGAAAGCAGCAGAACAATACTTAAACATATTATTACCCCATGATTCGGGCATTTGTAGAAGACTCGGCCAGGGTTGAGGATTGTGGTTGAGACGTGACGGATGACTCTGCGTGATTTGCGGCGAAGGCACCACACCAACGGCAGCGGGTTATGATGAGCAACCGGCTGCGATGCGTGTGCGGCCGCGGGTGTGATGAGACCCACAGGCGATGGTACGGGTGGCGACTTGGCGCATATTTGGTTGTTTCCTTCTGAAGAGAAGGTGGACGAGCAGCCAGCGGACATGGTTGCTGCGGCTAGAGCTTCTGATGCTAGGCAGAGTAAGTAGAGAAGAGGAGAAGTGAACATTGGATATGTCAGTTTCATTACTTGTAGAGTAGCATAGCACCATATATAGTCATAGTCTACGTTTCGATTCGAACCAGCTACAGGAGCACGTCTCTCTTTTTTCTAAAACTCAGCAACGTCTCTTTACTGGTTCACTAGCTTGGTCTGTACGCCTTCTCAAGTCTTTGATTCCTCCACCTGACGTCTGGGACCCACCGGAAGGGCCTCTGTATTTCACGAAAAAAACATGCCCCCCGCTGACAGGTCGGACCCACTAGCTATCTTCACACGCAAGGAAGTGCCTCCTTATTACGCACAAAAAATGAATACTCCCTCTGCCAGCTGGAACCTAGCATCGTGGGAGGCTGACTTGTGGGCCTACCAAGTTGACAGAGACGGAGGGCTTTGTCAACTTAGTCAATATGAATGATTCTAGCTCTCCAGTTACCGTACGATGTTCATCCAACGACAGTAGTGCTTATTCAACCTCTGGTCTTCTTGCTCCAGCCGCCCAAACCAGCGTCGATCGTGCCGCGTGCTCCTGCCTCCCATGGCCGGCTGTGATGCCGCGGAGGCCTCACCGCCCCCTACTACTCCTGCCGCTGGCCAGGGCATCCCTTAGTCACCCACACCCCCTGTTATTCTGCGGTGACGACAACCTCACACCACAGCCGAACCAGTGAACCCTCGTACTCCTCTCTGCGTGGGCATCCACTGCCGCGTCTTCCCTGGCTCCGCGTCGTCCCCTTCCTAGGCCTGGCCGTCATCCACCGCCTTGGTGCTCTCGGCGCGGCGTGGTCAATGTGGTCAATGACCGACTTCCATCAGAAGAGTACTGCACGTGGAGAGGCTGATAGCTGGGTCCACGGCCGCAACCCAGTTTTTTTTTGTGATTTTCCAAGTAAGTCGCTTTGTCTGGCCTGTTGGGCTACAAATCTTTCAAGACGAGGAGAGCTTCATTCGGCTGGCCGAGAAAATGGCCTATCAATAATGAGAAATGGGTTGTACATTTTTAAAACACATCAAACCGGCAATTAGTTTCAAATTTCTTTTTTTCATTTCGATATTTTAAATTCCATTGATTTTTATACGTGGACAATTTGTTAGATTATATATTGATATACATTTATTTTTAAAATCAGTTTGAATGTGACTCGAAATTTCGGGATTAAAAACAGTTCGGACCGCACCGAAATATGCAAATTTTCGTATAATTTTTTAACCGTGGCAACAATATTGGTTGTAATGCTAACAAAAAGAATATGGGCTCAAGAAAACCTTAATAATTAGCAAATGGGCTGTAAATTATTAGAAATAATGGCAGATGGGTTGTATGGTGTTTTCCACAAATTTGAGGCTTTCCTAAAAAAAAAGATTGACGCACAAGCACTGACTGTTGGATGTCCATCCAACGGCCGTCATGCTTCTTCAATCTCTGCTCTTCCTGCTCCAGCCGCTCAAACAAGCGCCGGCGGGACTGCCTGCTCTGTCCTCCCCGCGGCCGGCTGTGCTGCCGCGCAGGCCTCACCGCCCAATTGTTCTCCCATCGCTGGCCTAGCCATCCCTCTACTCACCCACACCTGCTGTTATTCTCTGGCGACGGCAGACGAACCAGTAAATCCTCTTACGGTCATACTCCCCTCCGTGTGGGAAACAACTGCCGAGTCTTCCCTCCCTCTGTGTCATTCCCTTCCTAGGCCTCGCCGTCGTCCACCACCATGGTGCTCTCGGCGCGTCCTGGTCAACATGGTCAAGGACCGACATGCATCTGAAGTGGACTGTACGTGGAGAGGCTGACAGCTGGGTCCACGGCCGCACGCAAGGAAATGCCTCCTTATTAGGCGCAAAATAATGATTCCTCCACCTGACATCTGGGACCCACAGAAAGGGCCTCTGTATTTCGCGAAAAAATGTTACCGCCGCTGATAGCTTGGACCCACCAGCTATATCTTCGCACGCAAAGAAGTGCCACCTTATTACGCATAAAAAAATGAATACCCCCTGCTAGCTGGGACCCAGTATAGTGGCAGGCTGACTTGTGGGCCTACTAAGTTGATGGGGTCGGAGGGCTTTGTCAACTTAGTCAATATGCACGATTCTAGCTCCAAAGGATCAGACGATGTCCATCCAACGGCCGTAGTGCTTCTTCAATCTCTGGTCTTCTTGCTCCAAATACCAAACCAGCACCGGTCGTGCCTCGTGCTCCTGCCTCCGTGGCGGGTTGAGATGTGGCGAGGCTTCACCGCCCCTACTACTCCCACTTCTGCCAGCCATCCTCTCGCTCACCCACACCCCCTGTTATTCTGCGGCGATGGCAGCCTCACATCACAGCGAACCAGTGAACCCTCATACTCTTCTACGTGTGGGCATCCACTGCCGCGTCTTCCCCGGCTCCGCGTCGTCCCCTTCCTAGGCCTCGCCGTCGTCCACCGCCCAAGTGCTCTCGGCGCGACGTGGTCAACGTGGTCAAGGAACGACTTCCATCGGAAGAGTACTGTATGTGGAGAAGCTGACAGCTGGGTCCACGACAACCGCAAGAAAGTACCTCCTTATTACGCGGAAAATAATTATTCCTCCACCTGACAGTAGGGACCCACCGGACGGGCCACCGTATTTGGCGAAAAAAATGTTTCCCCCTGACTGCTGGGACCCACCGGACGGGCCACCGTATTTCGCGAAAAAAAGTTCCCCCCGCTGTCAGCTCGGACCCACCGGAAGTGCCTCCTTATTACGCACAAAAAAATGAATACTCCCCCTGCTAGTTGGGACCCACCTTGGTGGGTGGCTGACTTGTGGGCCTACTAAGTTGATGGGGACAGAGTGCTTTGTCAACTCAGTCGATATGAACGAGTCTAGCTCCAGTGACCGTACGATGTCCATCCAACGGCCGTAGTGCTTCTTCAACCTCTGGTCTTCTTGCTCCAGTCGCCCAATGCAGCGCCGGTCGTGCGCATGCTCCTGCCTCCCGTGGCCGGCTATGCTGCCGCGGAGGCCTCACCGCCTCTACTATTCCCACCGCTGGTCAGGCCCTGCGGCGACGGCAGCCTCACACCACAGCCGAACTAGTGAACCCTCGTACTCCTCTCTGCACGGGCTTCACTGCCGCGTCTTCCCCGGCTCTGCGTCGTCCCCTTCCTAGGCCTCGCCGTCGTCCATCGCCCTGGTGCTCTCGGCACGGCGTGGTCAACGTGGTCAAGGAACGACTTCCATCGGAAGAGTACTGTACGTGGAAAGGCTGACAGCTGGAACGGCCGCAGCAAGGAAGTGCCTCCTTATTGGGCGCAAAATAATTATTCCTCCACCTGACAGCGGGGATCCACCGGACGGGCCACCGTATTTCGTGAAAAAACGTTTCCCCCTGACTGCTGGGACCCACCAGCTACATCTTCGCACGCAAGGAAGTGCGTCCGGGCAAAAAAAAATGATTTGCCCCCCTGACTGTTGGGACCCACCAGCTACATCTTCGCACACAAGGAAGTGCCTGACAGTCGGGACCCACCTGGTTGAAGCATACGTAGCATTATCATTCTGGTCGCGAACGTGTACGTACATACTGGTCGATGCAGAGGCGCGCACGTGTCGTGGTAGAGGCGCGCATGTAGCATGTACATGTACATATAGCGGCCAGGGTGCAAGAAAGTAAATACGGCCACGTACGTACATACGGGCGGGGTCTCGAACGCCTACTCGCGTGTACGTACGGCCAGGGTTCATGTACATGGTTGGGTCGGAATGGAGAAACAGTGTCGTCATCGTGTTCATGGGGAGCCAACCGGCTGGGTCGAAACGGAATGCGTCCATGTTCATCGGGAGGGCTTGGATGGAATAGCCGATGGAAACGAGGCCTGGCGTACCACAGAACGGAGGAAACGGCCTTGTGTTCGACCAGCCATGTTCGAATTGGGATCCTGTTCATCGGGAGGGGTCTGGCGTACCGCAAAACGGAGGAAACGGACCTCCTATGGTCGAAAAGGGGGTCCTGTTGATCGGGAGGGTTGTGGCGTACCGCAAAACGGAGGAAACGGACTTGTGTTGGAGCGCTACAGTCGAAACGGGTGTCCTGTTCATCGGGAGGGGTGTGGCGTACCACAAAACGGGACTCCACGGGATACTGTTCATCTCCACCGTTGACCCCCTCCAGCCTCCACGGGCTACTGTTCATCGACCGTCGACCTCCTCCAGCCTCCACCTGCGATTGTTCATCCACGGGCTCCTGTTCATTCAGCCTCCACTGCGCGCTACTCCACCAGCTATTGTTCAACCAGCCCTCTCCACGGGCTCCTATTCAACCACCCCTCCACGGGCTACTGTTCATCCAGCCCTCCACCGCTCACTGCTCATCCTGCCTCCACGGGGTGGTCCTGTTCATCCAGCCCTCCACGGGGTCCTGTTCATCCAGCCCCTACCGGCTCGATCGATCGGGGTCCTGTTCATCTAGAGGCAACACCACGGGGTCTTGTTCATCCACCCCCATCAGGAACTGTTCATCCAAACCCCCCAGCAACGCTCATTGTTCATCCAGAGGCAGCATCGATCGGCTTTAGTTAGCAGCAGTAGCGAAGGAATCGCTCGATTGGGTTCAGTTACTAGCCATCGATCGAACGCTCGGGTTCAGTAACGCGTAGCCTACAGTGCAATCGCTCGGGTTCAGTTAGAGCCCAACACCTCGCTCGGGTTTAGTTAGACCCCAATGCCTCGCACCCACGCGCGTGCGTGTACGAGAGAAACGCACATCGCTCGGCCCCGACCACCCACCCTAACTAGGAACACCTCGATATTTTCCTCGCCCTCGCTTCTACCACAGTTTTTTCCGTCATGGACGGCCCAAAGAATGTCATGCTGCTGCATCTCCGGCCCACCAGGACGAAAAGTCAATTTTCTGTCATGATTTTTTGTCATAGAAGTAGAACCCCACCACATATATGATGATACTGGGTTTTGTCACAATTATCGTCATAGAAGTGTCATAAGTATGACAGAAAAAAAATTTGTTCGGCCCAAAATGTCATGGATGTGTCTTTTTTTGTAGTGTAAGCCCCCGAGTGAGAGGGTTGTTCTTCACTCGATGGGATTTTTTCAAACTTAGGCGAGTACGGAACTGCAGCTAAGCCTCCGAGTGAGATGGTTGCTCTTCACTCGGTAGGATTTTTTTCAAACTTAGGCGAAACGGATTCGCGGCTAAGCCCCCGAGTGAGATGCTTGCTCTTCACTCGATAGGATTTGTTTTTGGAACTTAGGCGAAACGGATTCGCGGCTAAGCCCCCGAGTGAGAGGCTTTCTCTTTACTCGGTAGGATTTTTTTTGGAACTTAGGAGAAATGGATTCGTGGCTAAGCCACCCACTGGGGGATTTTGAACACATGTATAAGCAACAACAATCATTTAGGAAACTAAAAAACTATGTCTTTGATAAACAAACTAAAAGGTACTTCTTATTACATCTCAACAGTCTGAGAGCTTAAGTATAAAAACGGCTGAGCAACTCCGCAATCCAAGCGCGTGGCTCGTCTTTATTGCGCTCCACATTGTAGAGGTGATATGCTCCATTTTGGAGCACCTTGGTGATGATGAAGGGACCTTCCCACGCGGGAGCAAGCTTGTGCGGCCGTTGCTGATCCATTCTGAGCACCAGGCCACCTTCCTGAAATGCTCGACCTCTCACATTCCTGGAATATAATCGACAAAGGTCTTGCTGATAGATAGTCGAGCGGATCAAGGCCATCTCTCTCTCTTCCTCCAGAAGATCAACGGCATCTTGTCGAGCCTATTCTGCTTCAGTTTCTGAGAAAAGTTCCACTCGGGGCGCATTGTGAAGTAAGTCACTTGGAAGCACAGCTTTAGCCCCATACACCAAGAAAAAAGGCATGCGACCAGTCGACCGATTGGGAGTTGTTCTCAATCCCCAAAGTACTGACGGTAGCTGGTCGACCCAAGTGCGTGTTGCATGCTTGAGGTCACGCATCAATCGAGGTTTCAGCCCTTTGAGGATCAAACCGTTTGCTCTCTCTGCTTGGCCATTCGACTGTGGGTGGGCGACTGAAGCATAGTCGATTCGAGTGCCTTGGAAGGCGCAGAAAGCTCTGAACTCATCTGAATCAAAGTTTGACCAATTATCTGTGATGATGCTGTGCGGAACTCCATATCTGAATGTTAACTCTCTGATGAAGCTGACAGCAGTACTTGCTTCGAGGTTTTTGGTAGGTTTGGCTTCAATCCATTTAGTAAACTTGTCGACTGCTACAAGCACATGGGTGAAGCCGCTCCTGCCAGTCCTCAGATGTCCGACCATATCTAATCCCCAAACAGCAAATGGCCAGACAAGTGGAATGGTCTTCAAGGCTGAAGCAGGTTTATGGGACATGTTAGAGTAGAACTGACAGCCTTCGCATTTGTCAACTATTTCCTTTGACATCTCATTCGCCCGTGGCCAGTAAAACCCTGCTCAGTATGCGTTGGCCACGATGGTCCGAGAGGACGCATGGTGACCACAGGTCCCTGAGTGGATATCATCAAGGATAATTCGGCCTTCTTCCGGTGTGATGCATTTCTGAGCGACTCCAGTAACACTCTCTTTGAACAGTTGTCCACCTATCACAGTGAAGCTTTGGATCGACAGACGATCTGACGAGCCTCTTTCTTCATCCTCTGGGAGCTCTTTCCTAAGAATATATGCAATATACGACACCGTCCAATTAGGAATGACGGCTAAAACCTCCATGATCAAGTCGACCACAGCTGGGA
This sequence comes from Aegilops longissima, assembly GCA_021605205.1. Taxonomy (NCBI): domain Eukaryota; kingdom Viridiplantae; phylum Streptophyta; class Magnoliopsida; order Poales; family Poaceae; genus Aegilops; species Aegilops longissima. The sequence goes on along the minus strand of CM038681.1, from coordinate 584,267,942 downwards.
TTTCAACTTCAGTCGGATCAGTGGAACTCTTAGGTTGCGGGGGCTCTTCTGTGAAGGGACCCTCTTGAACTGATGGTGTGTGGATATGTTCCAAAAACACATTGCTGGGAATGGGCTCCCTATTGGAACCTATGTTTACCAGGTCATCAGCTTCTTGGTTCTACAGTCGGGGTATATGGTGAAGCTCTAACCTCTCAAACTTCTTTTCCAATTTTCTCACTACATTGCAATAACCATTCATAGCTGGACTCCTAACATCCCACTCCTTCATCACTTGATTGACCACTAAATCTGAGTCGCTATAAATCATTAGGCGCCAGACGCCGAGTGAAATGGCCATACACAACCCGTACAGAAGTGCCTCATATTCAGCTTCATTGTTGGAGGAGTCAAAGTGAATCTGGAGAACATAATTGAGCTTGTCGCCTCGCGGAGATACCAGGACTACCCCAGCACCTGAACCATTCAACATCTTGGACCCGTCAAAGAACATAGTCCAATGTTCCGACTGAACTTGAGTCGGCAGCTGCTGTTCAATCCACTCGACGAGAAAATCTGCTATTGCTTGGGATTTGATCGCTTTCTTTGCCTCGAACTTGATATCCAACAGAAGGAGTTCAATCGCCCACTTAGCCACTCGACCAGTTGCATCTCTGTTGTTAAAAATTTCTGACAATGGAGCATCGCTGACAACTGTAATTGAATGATCTGAGAAGTAATGCGCGACCTTCTTTGCGGTCAAGTAAATCCCATAGACAAGCTTCTGATAATGTGGATATCTCTGCTTGGATGGGGTTAATACTTCAGGAATATAATACATTGGGCGTTGAACCTTGTAGGATTTGTCTTCTTCTTCTCGCTCGACCGTGAGTACTATACTGACAACTTGTCCAGTGGCTGCAATATAAAGCAGTAAAGGCTCTTTGCTGATTGGAGCAGTGAGCACCAGCTGGGTGGAAAGTAGGGTTTTGAGCTCTGCAAATGTTGCGTCAGCTTCAGGAGTCCACTCGAACTTATCAGATTTCTTCATGAGTCGGTAAAGAGGCAATGCCTTTTCACTGAGACAAGAGATGAATCGACTCAAAGCGGCCAAGCGACCAGTAAGCTTCTGAACGTCATGTATGCGCACAGGGCGTTTCATTCGAAGTATTTGATACGTCTCCAACGTATCTATAATTTTTTATTGTTCCACGCTATTATATTATCCATCTAGGATGTTTTATATGCATTTATATTCTATTTTATATGATTTTCGGGACTAACCTATTAACCTAGAGCCCAGTGCCAGTTTATGTTTTTCCTTGTTTTTAAGTCTTGCAGAAAAGGAAAACCAAACGGAGTCCAATTGAGCTGAAATTTGATGGAGATCATTTTTGAACCAGAAGAAGCCCCCGGAGTACCGGAGGTGGGCCAGAAGAATCCCGAGGCCACCACGAGGGTGGGGGTGTGCCCTACCCCCTGGGCATGCCCCCTGCCTCGTGGCCGCCTCGGGGACCCCCCTAACTTGTTCCCGACTCCAACACCTGTTATATAACCCCAAACTTCCAGAACATAACCTAGATCGGGAGTTCCGCTGCCGCAAGCCACTGTAGCCACCGAAAACCAATCTAGACCCGTTCCGGCACCCTGCCGGAGGGGGGAATCCCTCACCCGTGGCCATCTTCATCATCCTGACGCTCTCCATGACGAGGAGGGAGTAGTTCACCCTTGGGGTTGAGGGTATGTACCAGTAGCTATGTGTTTGATCTCTCTCTCTCTCTCTCTCTCTCTTGTGTTCTTGAGGTGGTACGATCTTGATGTATCGCGAGCTTTGCTATTATAGTTGGATCTTGTGATGTTTCTCCCCCTCTACTCTCTTGTAATGGATTGAGTTTTCCCTTTGAAGTTATCTTATCGGATTGAGTCTTTAAGGATTTGAGAACACTTGATGTATGTCTTGCATGTGCTTATCTGTGGTGACAATGGGATATCACATGATTCACTTGATGTATGTTTTGGTGATCAACTTGCGGGTTCCGTGACCTCGTGAACTTATGCATAGGGGTTGGCACACGTTTTCGTCTTGACTCTCCGATAGAAACTTTGGGGCACTCTTTGAAGTACTTTGTGTTGGTTGGATTAGATGAATCTGAGATTGTGTGATGCATATCGTATAATCATACCCATGGATACTTGAGGTGACATTGGAGTATCTAGGTGACATTAGGGTTTTGGTTGATTTGTGTCTTAAGGTGTTATTCTAGTACGAATTCTTGAATAGATCGATCAGAAAGGATAACTTTGAGGTGGTTTCGTACCCTACCATAATCTCTTCATTTGTTCTCCACTATTAGTGACTTTGGATTGATTCTTTGTTACATGTTGAGGGATAGTTATATGATCCAATTATGTTATTATTGTTGAGAGAACTTGCACTAGTGAAAGTATGAACCCTAGGCCTTGTTTCCTAGCATTGCAATACCGTTTACGCTCACTTTTATTACTTGTTACCTTGCTGTTTTTATATTTTCTGATTACAAAAACCTATATCTACCATCCATATTGCACTTGTATCACCATCTCTTCGCCGAACTAGTGCACCTATACAACTTACCATTCTAATGGGTGTGTTGGGGACACAAGAGACTCTTTGTTATTTGGTTGCAGGGTTGTTTGAGAGAGACCATCTTCGTCCTACGCCTCCCACCGATTGATAAACCTTAGGTCATCCACTTGAGGGAAATTTGCTACTGTCCTACAAACCTCTGCACTTGGAGGCCCAACAACGTCTATAAGAAGAAGGTTGTGTAGTAGACATCTGTATTGCACCAACTTTCTCTGGGTTTGCATCGATCCCACATTCGGAAATGAGGAAACCGAGTAACTTGCCACTTGGAACTCCAAACGTACACTTCGACGGATTGAGCTTGATATCATATCTCCTCAGATTGGCAAAGGTTTCAGCAAGGTCAGTCAGTAGGTCGAAACCTTTACGTGACTTAACCACGATGTCATCCATGTATGCTTCCATATTCCGACTGATTTGAGTGAGCAGGCACTTCTTTATCATGCGCATGAATGTGGCGCCAGCATTCTTGAGACCAAAGGGCATGGTGACATAGCAAAAGCACCCGAATGGGGTGATAAAAGTTGTTTTTATTTCATCAGGTCCATAAGTCAGATCTGATGGTACCTGGAATATGCATCCGGGAAAGACAACCGCTCACATCCCGCAGTCGAGTCGACTATCTAATCGATGCGAGGAAGAGGAAATGATCCTTCGGGCAGGCCCGGTTGATATGCTTGAAGTCGATACACATACGGAGTGAATCATCTTTCTTAGGAACCATGACGACATTGGCGAGCCACTCAGAGTGGTAAATCTCTCGGATGAACTCAGCTGCCAGAAGCCGATCCACTTCCTCGCCAGTTGCCTTTCTCTTTTGTACGGCGGACCGTTGGAGATGCTCTTTGACTGGTTTTACCATTGGGTCGACTCGCAAACGGTGCTCAGCCAGCCCCCTGGGTACACCTGGCATGTCAGAAGGTTTCCATGCGAAGATGTCCCAGTTCTCACGGAGGAATTGGATGAGCGCTTCTTCCTATTTGCTGTCGAGTGTTGTTGAGATATGAGTCGGAGCAGCATTGGGATTAGTCGGGTGAATATGAACTGCCTTTGTTTCACCAGATGACTTAAATGCAGAATCTGAAGCATGCTCCTTAGCTCTCAACAACTCACTCGGATCTGCAGTCTTCTTGTATTCTTCCATTTCAACTGCTTCCATTTGCTCATCGGCGGTCTTTGAGCCCTTCTGGAGGCACTCTTCTGCTCGCTGCCGATTACCAGTGACTGTGATCACGCCCCTAGAGCCAGGCATCTTCAGGTTGAGGTACACATAACATGGCTGAGCCATGAAATGAGCATACGCAATCCTGCCCAGAATAGCAAGATAGGCACTATGAAAATCCACGACTTCAAATGTCAACTTTTCCTTAAGGTAATTGTTCAAATCACCGAAAACCACGTCAAGAGTGATCTCGCCGAGTGAATCAGCTTTCTTCCCAGGTATGACTCTATGGAATCGCATATTACTTTCGTTGAGCTTGGACATCGGAATGTCCATCCCTCGGAGAGTCTCGGCATACAGAATGTTCATGCCGCTGCCTCCATCCATCAAGACCTTAGTCAGTCGGGTGCCCCCAACGGCTGGGTCGACCACTAACGCTTGCCTCCCGGGGGTGGCAACACGCGGGGGATGGTCGGACTAGTCGAATGTGATGGGAGTCTTGGACCACTTCGAATATGTTGGCGTTTCCGGAGCAACCATGTTTACTTCTCTGTTAATGACCTATAATCGACTTTTGCTTTCAACGTCAGCAAAAATCACCAGAGTGGAATTGACGTTGGGGAAACCCTCGTCATCTTCTTCCTTATCCTCGTCCTTATCAGACTCCTTCTCCTTCTCGTTGGGCTGTTTCTGTCGGAACAGCTGGATTAGGAGCTGACACTGACGAGTGGTATGTTTGGGGTAGATCAGATTACCCTCTTCGTCCTTCTTGTTGTGAACTGATACGTCTCCAACGTATCTATAATTTTTTATTGTTCCATGCTATTATATATTCTGTTTTGGATGTTTAATGGGCTTATTTATACACTTTAATATTATTTTTGGGACTAACCTATTAACCGGAGGCCCAACCCAAATTGTTGTTTTCTTGCCTATTTCAGTGTTTCGAAGAAAAGGAATATCAAACGGAGTCCAAACGGAATGAAACCTTCGAGAGAGTTATTTTTGGAACGGAAGCAATCCAGGAGATTTTTGGAATGAAACCCTCGTGGCTCCCCTAACTAACTTCTTTCGCCTATATATATCCATATACCCGAAAAACATCGGGGACTAGAATAGATCGGGAGTTCCGCCGCCGCAAGCCTCTGTAGCCACCAAAAACCAATCGGGACCCTATTCCGGCACCCTGCCAGAGGGGGGATCCCTCACCGGTGGCCATCTTCATCATCCCGACTCTCTCCATGATGAGGAGGGAGTAGTTCACCCTCGGGGCTGAGGGTATGTACCGATAGTTATGTGTTTGATCTCTCTCTCTCTCTCTCTCTCTCTCTCTCTCTCTCTCTCTCTCTCTCTCTCGTGTTCTTGAGGTGGTACGATCTTGATGTATCACGAGCTTTGCTATTATAGTTGGATATTATGATGTTTCTCCCCCTCCACTCTCTTGTAATGGACTGAGTTTTCCCTTTGAAGTTATCTTATTAGATTGAGTCTTTAAGGATTTGAGAACACTTGATGTATGTCTTGCATGTGCTTATCTGTGGTGACAATGGGATATCACGTGATTCACTTGATGTATGTTTTGGTGATCAACTTGCGGGTTCCGTGACCTCGTGAACTTATGCATAGGGGTTGGCACACGTTTTCGTCTTGACTCTCCGGTAGAAACTTTGGGGCACTCTTTGAAGTACTTTGTGTTGGTTGAATAGATGAATCTGAGATTGTGTGATGCATATCGTATAATCATACCCACGGATACTTGAGGTGACATTGGAGTATCTAGGTGACATTAGGGTTTTGGTTGATTTGTGTCTTAAGGTGTTATTCTAGTACGAACTCTATGATAGATTGAACGGAAATAATAGGTGTTATTTTACTACGGACTCTTGAATAGATCGATCAGAAAGGATAACTTTGAGGTGGTTTCGTACCCTGACATGATCTCTTCGTTTGTTCTCCGCTATTAGTAACTTTGGAGTGACTCTTTGTTGCATGTTGAGGGATAGTTATATGATCCAATTATGTTATTATGAGAGAACTTGCATTAGTGAAAGTATGAACCCTAGGCCTTGTTTCAACGCATTGCAATACCGTTTGTTCTCACTTTTATCATTAGTTACCTTGCTGTTTTTATATTTTCAGATTACAAAAACCTATATCCACCATCCAAATTGCACTTGTATCACCATCTCTTCTCCGAACTAGTGCACCTATACAATTTACCATTGTATTGGGTGTGTTGGGGACACAAGAGACTCTTTGTTGTTTGGTTGCAGGGTTCTTTGAGAGAGACCATATTCATCCTACGCCTCCCACGGATTGATAAACCTTAGGTCATCCACTTGAGGGAAATTTGCTATTGTCCTACAAACCTCTGCACTTGGAGGCCCAACAACGTCTACAAGAAGAAGGTTGTGTAGTAGACATCAAGCTCTTTTCTGGCGCCGTTGCCGGGGAGGTGAGTGCTTGAAGGTATATCTTTAGATCTTGCAATCGAATCTTTTAGTTTCTTGTTTTATCACTAGTTTATATTATAAAAGAAAACTACAAAAAATGGAATTAAGGGTGCCTCATATGCTTCATCTTTTTAATATCTTTCGTGAAAATGATGGGAAGGAAAATTGTGCTCAAGTACTAGAAGAAGAATTACATAGAATGCTGGGCATAAAATATGTGAATGATGAGCATGATTGCAATGTTGTTAATATGAATTCTTTGAATACCCATGATGCTAATGATATGCAAATCCACAAGCTTGGGGATGCTATGTTTGATGAATATGATATGTTTAGTCCCCCATGTTTTGATGAGCCAATTTATTATGATGAAACCATGCCTCCTATTTATGATGATTATTGTGATGACACGTATGCTCTAAAAATAAACATAACCATGAAACTTGTCATCATGATTTTAATTTTCAATTGGATTATGCTTCACATGATAGTTATTTTGTTGAGTTTGCTCCCACCACTATTCATGAGAACAAATTTGCTTATGTGGAGAGTAATAAAATTTCTATGCTTGTAGATCATGAAAGGAATGCTTTATGTGATGGTTATATTGTTGAATTCATTCATGATGCTACTGAAAATTATTATGAGGGAGGAACATATGCTTGTAGGAATTGCAATACTATCAAGTTTCCCCTCTATGTGCTTAAAATTTTAAAGTTATGCTTGTTTTGCCTTCCTATGCTAGTTGATTATTGTTCCCATAAGTTGTTTGCTCACAAAATCCCTATGCATAGGAAGTGGGTTAGACTTAAATGTGCTAGTCATATTCTTCATGATGCTCTCTTTACGTTTCAATTCTTATCTTTTATGTGAGCATCATTGAAATCATCATGCCTAGCTAGGGGCGTTGAACGTTAGCGCTTGTTGGGAGGCAACCCAATTTTATTTTTGTTCCTTGCTTTTTGTTCCTGTTTAGTAATAAATAAGTCATCTAGCCTCTTGTTAGAGGTGGTTTTATATTTTAATTAGTGTTTGTGCGAATTAAGACCTATAGGATCTTATTGGATGATAATTATTTGATCTTGCTGAAAAAGACAGAAACTTTATGCTCACGAAAACAATTGTTAAAAATCGCCAGAAAGTGATAAAATACTAATTCCAATTGCAGTAGATCAATAATACAATTATCTAGGACTTCCTATTTTGGTAGATTTTTCTGAGTTCCAGAAGTTTGCGTTTGATACAGATTACTACAGACTGTTCTGTTTTTGACAGATTCTGTTTTCTATGTGTTGTTTGCTTATTTTGATGAATCTATGAGTAGTATCGGAGGGTATGAACCATAGAGAAGTTGGAATACACTAGATATTACACCAATATAAATAAATAATGAGTTCACAACAGTACCTAAGTGGTGGTTTTATTTTCTTATAACTAACGGAGCTTACGAGTTTTCTGTTGAGTTATGTGTTGTGATGTTTTCAAGTTTTGGGTAAAGACTCGATGGACTATGGAATAAGGAGTGGCAAGAGCCTAAGATTGGGGATGCCCAAGGCACCCCAAGGTAATATTCAAGTATAACCAAGAGCCTAAGCTTGGGGATGCCCTGGAAGGAATCCCTTCTTTCGTCTTCGTTCATGGGTAACTTTACTTGGGGCTATATTTTTATTCACCACATGATATGTGTTTTGCTTGGAGCGTCATTTTATTTTCTTTTGTTTTGCTTTATGTTTTAATAAAATACCAAGATCTTAAATTCTTAAATGTTATAGAGTCTTCACATAGTTACATAATTATTCAACTACTCATTGATATTCACTTATATCTTTCGGAGTAGTTTGTCAATTGCTCTAGTGCTTCACTTATATCCTTTTAGAGCATGACGGTAGTTTTATTTTGAAGAAATAGATGAACTATCATGATTCACTTATATTATTTTGAGAGTCTTTAGAACAGCATGGTAATTTGCTTTGGTTATGAATTTAGTCCTAATATGATGGGCATCCAAGAGGGATATAATAAAAACTTTCATATAAAGTGCATTGAATATTATGAGAAGTTTGATTCCTTATGATTGTTTTGAGATATGAAGATGGTGATATTAAAGTTATGCGAGTGAGTAGTTGTGAATTTTAGAGATACTTGTGTTAAAGTTTGTGATTCTCGTAGCATGCACGTATGGTGAACCATTATGTGATGAAGTCGGAGCATGATTTATTTATTGATTGTCTTCCTTATGAGTGGCGGTCGGGGACGAGTGATGGTCCTTTCCTACCAATCTATCCCCCTAGGAGCATGCACGTAGTACTTTGTTTCGATAACTAATAGATTTTTGCAATAAGTATGTGAGTTCTTTATGACTAATGTTGAGTCCATGGATTATACGCACTCTCATCCTTCCACTATTGTTAGCCTCTCTAATACCGCGCACCTCTTCACCGGTATCATATACCCACCATATACCTTCTTCAAAACAACCACCATACCTACCTATTATGGCATTTCCATAGCCATTCCGAGATATATTGCCATGCAACTTACCACCGTTCCGTTTATTATGACACGCTCCATCATTGTCATATTGCTTTGCATGATCATGTAGTTGACATCGTATTTGTGGCAAAGCCACCGTTCATAATTCTTTCATACATGTCACTCATGAGTCATTGCACATCCCGGTACACCGCCGGAGGCATTCATATAGAGTCATATCTTGTTCTAAGCATTGAGTTGTAATCCTTGAGTTGTAAGTAAATAAAAGCGTGATGATCATCATTATTAGAGCATTGTCCCATGTGAGGAAAGGATGATGGAGACTATGATTTCCCCACAAGTCGGGATGAGACTCCGGACGAAAAATAAAAACAATAAAAAAAGAGGCCATAAAAAAGAGAGAAGGCCCAAATAAAAAAATAAAAAATGAGAGAAAAAGAGAGAAGGGACAATGCTGCTATCCTTTTACCACACTTGTGCTTCAAAGTAGCACCATGATCTTCATGATAGAAAGTCTCCTATGTTGTCACTTTCATATACTAGTGGGAGTTTTACATTATAGAACTTGGCTTGTATATTCCAATGATGAGCTTCCTCAAAATGCCCTAGGTCTTCGTGAGCAAGCGAGTTGGATGCACACCCACTTAGTTTCTTTTGTTGAGCTTCCATACACTTATAGCTCTAGTGCATCCGTTGCATGGCAATCCCTACTCACTCACATTGATATCTATTGATGGGCATCTCCATAGCCCGTTGATATGCCTAGTTGATGTGAGACTATCTTCTCCTTTTTTGTCTTCTCCACAACCACCATTCTATTCCACCTATAATGCTATGTCCATGGCTCAACGCTCATGTATTGCGTTAAGATTGAAAAAGTTTGAGAACATCAGAAGTATGAAACAATTGCTTGGCTTGTCATCGGGGTTGTGCATGATTTAAATATTTTGTGTGATGAAGATAGAGCATAGCCAGACTATATGATTTTGTAGGGATAGCTTTCTTTGGCCATGTTATTTTGAGAAGACATGATTGCTTTGTTAGTATGCTTGAAGTATTATTGTTTTCATGTCAATATTAAACTTTTGTCTTGAATCTTATGGATCTGAATATTCTTGTCACAATAAAGAATATTACATTGATAAATATGTTAGGTAGCATTCCACATCAAAAATACTGTTTTTATCATTTACCTACTCGAGGACGAGCAGGAATTAAGCTTGGGGATGTTGATACGTCTCCAACGTATCTATAATTTTTGATTGTTCCATGTTATTATATATTTTGTTTTGGATGTTTAATGGGCTTATTTATACACTTTTATATTATTTTTGGGACTAACCTATTAACCGGAGACCCAGCCCAAATTGTTGTTTTCTTGCCAATTTCAGTGTTTCGAAGAAAAGGAATATCAAACGGAGTCCAAACGGAATGAAACCTTCGGGAGAGTTATTTTTCGAACGGAAGCAATCCAGGAGACTTGGAGTAGACGTCAGGGAAGCTTCGAGGAAGCCACGAGGTAGGGAGGCGCGCCCTACCCCCCTGGGCACGCCCCCACCCTCGTGGCTCCCCTGACTGACTTCTTTCGCCTATATATACCCATATACCCGAAAAACATCGGGGAGCAGAATAGATCAGGAATTCCACCGCCACAAGCCTCTGTAGCCACCAAAAACCAATCAGGACCCTGTTCCAGCACCTTGCCGGAGGGGGTATCCCTCACCGGTGGCCATCTTCAAAATCCCGGCGCTCTCCATGACGAGGAGGGAGGAGTTCACCCTCGAGGCTGAGGGTATGTACCGGTAGCTATGTGTTTGATCTCTCTCTCTCTCTCTCTCTCTCTCTCTCTCTCTCTCTCTCTCTCTCTCTCTCTCTCTCTCTCTCTCTCTTGTGTTCTTGAGGTGGTACGATCTTGATGTATCGCGAGCTTTGCTATTATAGTTGGATCTTATGGTGTCTCTCCCCCTCTACTCTCTTGTAATGGATTGAGTTTTCCCTTTGAAGTTATCTTATTGGATTGAGTCTTTAAGGATTTGAGAACACTTGATGTATGTCTTGCATGTACTTATCTATGGTGACAATGGGATATAACGTGATTCACTTGATGTATGTTTTGGTGATCAACTTGTGGGTTCCATGACCTCGTGAACTTATGCATAGGGGTTGGCACACGTTTTCGTCTTGACTCTCCGGTAGAAACTTTGGGGCACTATTTGAAGTACTTTGTGTTGGTTGAATAGATGAATCTAAGATTGTGTGATGCATATCGTATAATCGTACCCACGGATACTTGAGGTGACATTTGAGTATCTAGGTGACATTAGGGTTTTGGTTGATTTGTGTCTTAAGGTGTTATTCTAATACGAACTCTATGATAGATTGAACGGAAAGAATAGCTTCGTGTTATTTTACTACGGACTCTTGAATAGATCGATCAGAAAGGATAGCTTTGAGGTGGTTTCGTACCCTACCATAATCTCTTCGTTTGTTCTCCGCTATTACTAACTTTGGAGTGACTCTTTGTTGCATGTTGAGGGATAGTTATATGATCCAATTATGTTATTATTGTTGAGAGAACTTGCACTAGTGAAAGTATGAACCCTAGGCCTTGTTTCAACGCATTGCAATACCGTTTGTGCTCACTTTTATATTAGTTACCTTGCTGTTTTTATATTTTCAGATTACAAAAACCTATATCTACCATCCATATTGCACTTGTATCACCATCTCTTCGCCGAACTAGTGCACCTATACAATTTACCATTGTATTGGGTGTGTTGGGGACACAAGAGTGTAGCGACCAGACCTCAAACAGTCTGATCTCTGTGCTCAAATGTCATCCCTGGATCAGTAATGCTGACACCACACAGTACTCAAAGGATTTATAACAGCGTAGCAATCACACACTTATTATATCGAATATTTCAAGAGAGAGCTAAACAAAATAAATATGGCTTAAGGCCATCTAATAAGGATAACAGCGGAAGGCTTGGAAGAATAAGCGAGTCCATCAACTCCAATGGCATCACTGAGTATAGAATCACGACCTAAGCACCTTACTCGTCGTCTGAAAAGTCTCCAACATGAAACGTTGCAGCCCGAAAACAGGTCAGCACATGGAATATGCTGGCAAAGCAACACATAGAGAATAAAGAAAAAGTAAGCCTATACTACATGCATATATGGCTGGTGGAAAGCTCTATGGTTACAGTTTTGCGTAAAGCCAATTTTTCCCTACTGCAAAGGAATAAATTTATTTAACTATCATGGTGGTTGTTGAACATTGAGAATGGTTGACAGCATCCTCAATCCTAATTAAAAGTACTCATTAACAACCCAACAATATTATTAGAGTAACATGATGAGATTCACATTATAGTCCAAGTACTAGATACTCAAGATGTCCATAACCGGGGACACGGCTAACCATGATTAGTTTATACACTCTGCAGAGGTTTGTGCACTTTTCCCCACAAGACTCGATCTCCCCCGTTTGATTTCTCGCACTACATGGTGTTTGAGAAACGGATGACCGAGACATAGTCTTTCAGAAGCGCTAGCACCTTACATGTGGGTAGACCGTACCAACCTACAACCCCTACATCAGCTAGTCTACCCGTAAGAGTTTGCACAACTTAGTCAACTATGCTAGAGCCCATAGTAGCATGTGGCTGCACACGGAAGTTTCTAGCATGAATAATCTCATGATCCCTTTGAGCACAGGTGGCGGTCCAAGAAAAACAGGCAAGTCTGATGGAAACCAGTGCCTCAATCCACCCAGATGTGTGTTTAAGTTGCCACCTTAAATAAACCATTAATTTAACAATCTCACATCTGTCATGGATACACTCACCCAATCCACGTCTACTAGCATAGCATGCCATAATAAGCAAACGTAGAAGTAACTCCCAAGGTTTTGAAAATAAATAGGTAATAGGTACTACATCATCTACTTCCCATCCCACAATTTAATTAGGTCCTAATCATGCAATGTGTGTGGATTGATCTAATGCAATAAAAGTGGGTAGTAGAAACGAGTATGATCAAAGTGTTACTTGCCTTGCTGATGATCCGCGAAACCTAGAGACTCGAAGTAACAGGCGGCGCACTCCGGGTAATCTATCGCAGACAAACAAACAAGCATACAATAAGTACTCATCTAATGCACAGATAAATCTCAAATAGAAGATCTAACCAGATAGTTCAGCTTAAGAACTCCGGTTTGCAAAAAGAATCAAATCAAACGAAGCAACGAAAGTCAAACGGCGAAAGAAAACAGCTTCGTTTTACTAATCTGGATCTAAGTCAAATTTTACAATAGCAAAAACTTGTTTAAGTTGGTCATTCGAAAAGAGGGTTTCGAGACGAAACTCCAAGCGCTTGAATCGCCTGATTCCGATCTGACGAAAAGTTATACTAAAACGAAAATCGGATCAGAATCACGATCGAAAAATCGCGGATTAAATCCGAGAAAAGAAAACGACGAACAGGTTAACGAACGGACGTTCGTTAACTAAAACTAATCTGACGAACACGTTCGTTAAAACGAACGAACGAGCGAACGCTCGCTATTTAACCGAACCGAAAAAAAACCGATCTAAAAAAATAAACCGACGAAAACCGTTCGGTTTTTAAAAAAAACCGAAGGCTTGGAAGTCGAGGCGCGGCAAACCTCAGCGGCGGGATCCGGCGACGGAGGCGGGTCCGGCGGGTCGGGGCGGCGGCGCGGGTCGGCGGGCGGCGGCGGCGGCGGCGCGGGTCGGGCGGCTAGGGCGGCTAGGGTTCGGCCCGGGTGGGCTGGCTTATAAAAGCCCAGGGTCCGGTGTCCCAAAGGACACGGCCCGTAGGTCGGTTGCGCGTTTTTTTTAAATAATTCCGCTCAGAAAAGAAATAAAAAGAAATACTAAACGGACTCCAAAAATCCCGAAATAAATTTTCCCCGGCTTCTAAAATCAAGCCGGACTAGATGAACATTTATTTGGGGCCTAAATGCAATTTTGAGAAACGCACATTTTTCCTAAATTCAAATAAAATGGCGAAAAACTCCAAAATAAAATCTTATTTGATTTTATTATTAAATCCTCATTATTTCTTTATTTTGGGAAAGTCATTTTATTCCCTCTCTCATATTTTGTAATAGAAATAATTGAAGATAAAATAATTAAAATCAAATGATCCTATTTTCAAAATTTGAAGAAAACTCAAATATGAAAATAACGAAATCCCCAACTCTCTCCATGGGTCCTTGAGTTGTGTAGAATTTCTAGGATCGAGCCAAAAATGCAACAAAAATATGATATGCAATGATGCTCTATGTATAACATTCCAAATTGAAAATTTGGGATGTTACAAACCTACCCCCTTAAGATGAATCTCGCCCTCGAAATTCGGGTTGGCTAGAAAATAGGTGAGGGTGGTCCTTAAGCAGATCTTCCTCTCGCTCCCAGGTGGCTTCATCCTCGGTGTGGTGGCTCCACTGAACTTTGCAATACTTAATGACCTTGCTGTGGGTGACTCGGCTGGCATACTCCAGAATCTTAACTGGTTTCTCCTCATAGGTCAAATCGTTATTCAACTGAATCGCCTCTAGTGGCACAGTATCTCTCATTGGTATATCAGCCATCTCTGCGTGACACTTCTTCAACTGAGAAACATGAAACACATCATGAACACCTGACAATCCTTCGGGTAATTCCAACTTGTACGCAACTTCTCCCATGCGCTCCAAAACTTTGTACGGTCCCACAAAACGTGGCGCTAATTTTCCTTTAACACCAAAACGCTTAACTCCTCGAAGCGGAGATACTCGAAGATAAACTCTGTTTCCGGCTTCATATTCTGTCTCCTTGCGTTTTGAATCTGCATAGCTCTTCTGTCTTGACTGGGCTACCTTGAGCCTATCGCGAATCAACTTTACTTTCCGTTCAGACTTCTTAATCAAATCCGGTCCAAACAACTGGCGGTCTCCAACTTCATCTTACAGTAGCGGGGTTCTGCACCTTCTTCCGTACAAGGCTTCGAAAGGTGCCATCTTCAAACTGGTTTGGTAGCTGTTGTTATAAGAAAACTCCGCATAGGGAAAGTTATCGTCCCAACTTGATCCATAATCCAAAACACATGCTCTCAGCATATCCTCTAAGATCTGGTTGACTCTCTCTGTTTGTCCATCTGTCTATGGATGAAAAGCCGTGCTAAACTCCAGTCTAGTTCCCAAAGTTTCGTGCAACTGCTTCCAGAACTTTGAGGTGAATTGGGTTCCTCTATATGATACGATACTCCTCGGAACTCCATGCAAGCATACAATCCTTGTCATGTATATCTTAGCCAAATTGGCACTGCTGTAGGTAGTCTTTACTGGAATGAAACGAGCTACCTTCGTCAAACGATCGACTACAACCCAAATCGAGTCATAGCCTGAACGGGTCCTGGGCAATCCCGTGATGAAATCCATGCCTAGTTTATCCCACTTCCATTCGGGTATAGGCAATGGCTGTAACAATCCTGCTGGCTTCTGATGTTCTGCTTTCACCTTCTGACACACATCACAAACTGCTACATACTCTGCGATATCTTTCTTCATTCCGGTCCACCAAAAAGTATCCTTCAAATCCAAATACATCTTGGTATTTCCGGGGCGGATCGAATACGGTGAATCATGTGCCTCTTGCAAAATCAACTTCCGAATCTCCGGATCACTTGGTACGTAAACGCGGTCCTCAAACCATAAGGTATCGTGCTCATCCTCACAAAATCCCTTTGCTTTTCCCTTGCTCATCTTCTCCTTAATAGAAGCAACTTCCTTATCTGTCCTTTGAGCTTCTCTGATTTTGTCTATCAAAGTAGATTGAATCTCCAACGCTGCTACATAGCCTCACGGAACTATTTCCAAACATAGCTCCCGAAATTCCTCAGCTAATTCTTTTGGTAAACCTCCGGTCATTAGGATGTTAACATGATTCTTACGGCTCAACGCGTCTGCTACCACGTTAGCCTTTCCGGGGTGGTAATGCAATCTCATATCATAATCCTTGATGAGCTCCAACCATCTTCTCTGCCTGAGATTTAACTCCTTCTGTGTGAAGATGTACTTCAAACTCTTGTGATCCGTATACACCTCACAATGATTTCCAATGAGGAAATGTCTCCATGTTTTCAATGCATGCACTAAGGCTGCTAACTCCAAATCATGTGTGGCATAGTTTAATTCGTGAGGTTTCAGCTGTCGTGAAGCATACGAAACAACTCTTCCCTCCCGCATAAGCATTGCTCCAAGTCCTCGGCGTGAAGCGTCCGTAATAAACTTCGTAATCCTTGCTTTGGTCCGCAGGATTAATCTTTGGTGAGGTAACCAAACGCTTCTTCAACTCTTGGAAACTAGCCTCACACTCCTCAGTCCAAATAAACTTGGTATCCTTCTTCAATAATTCTGTCACGGGCTTCACAATCCTCGAGAAATTCTCAATGAATCTCCGGTAGTATCCTGTGAGTCCAAGGAAACTCCAGATCTCTCCAACTGTTGTTGGCGCTTCCCAGTTTGTCACCGTGGCAGCTTTAGTGGGGTCTACTGCTATACCTTCTCCGGATATAACATGTCCGAGAAATCCAACTTCCTTCAACCAAAACTCACACTTGCTGAACTTGGCATACAACTGATGTTCTCTGAGCTTCTCGAGTACCAAACGCAAATGCTCCTTATGTTCTTTTTCATTCTTTGAGTAGACCAAGATATCGTCAATGAATACCACGATGAACTTATCCAAAAATTCCATAAACACCTTGTTCATCATGTTCATAAAATAGGCTGGGGCGTTAGTCAGACCAAATGACATAATGGTATACTCATACAGCCCGTACCTGGTGGTAAAAGCCGTTTTGGGTATATCCTGCTCCCGAGTCTTCAACTGATGGTATCCTGATCGCAAATCGATCTTGGAAAATACCTTAGCTCCCTGCAATTGGTCAAACAGGTCGTTGATCATCGGCAACGGGTATTTGTTCTTAATGGTTACTTCATTCAATCCTCAATAATCAACAACCATTCTTAAAGATCCATCCTTCTTCTCCACTAGAAGTACTGGTGATCCCCAAGGCGAAGAACTTGGGCGAATAAAACCTTTATCCAGTAACTCCTTAATCTGCTACTTAATTTCCTCCAAATCTTGGGCTGGCATCCTATACGGTCTCTTAGATATCGGCCCGATGCACGCAGTAGTTCTATCGAAATTCAATGTCCTCGTCTGTGGCATGCACAGCAACTCTTCCGAAACACGTCCGAAAATCCCTTACCATCGGTACTTCCTCCGCACAACTCGATAAGGAATTTACATGTGCTCTCCTCGGCTCATGCCGTGATACATACTTGATTCTCCTTCCTTCTGGGGTGGTAAGCAAAATCGACTTACTGGCGCAATCTATGTTCCCTCCATACTTGGATAACCAATCCATGCCTAATATCACATCCAATCCTTGCGATTCCAAAACTATTAGGTCCGAGGGAAATACATAGTTTCCAATCCTTAATGGCAGACGATCACACCATATACTTGCCATGTATTCTGCTCCGGGTGAGGTTACTAGCATGGGTGACCTAAGGGCTTGGGTTGGTAGTTTATACTTATCCACAAATCCCCTTGATATGTATGAATGCGATGCACCAGTATCAAAAAGAACAACTGCAGTAAATGTCTTAACCAAAAACTTACCTATTACTGCGTCTGGCTGAGCTTCAACCTCCTCCACGGTAACGTGGTTCACTTCTCCCCTGTTGAAAGGGTTCGGCTTCTTTCCCGAGCTTCCATTGCCATTACCATTTTGGGCTTCTGGACATTCATTTGCATAATGCCCAGTCTTACGGCACTTAAAACAAGTGATGTGGCTCAGGTCTACCATGGATGGTGTTGACGGGTTGGTGCGGTTTTGTCCATTGCTTCCTCCATTCCCGTTCCCATTCTTGGTGCCATTATGGTTGTGCGAGCTACCTCCTCCGTGAGTATGCTGAAATTGCCCTCCTGGCTTCGGGGTAAAGCGAAGTTTCTGCTGAGCTCCAGAGTTATACTTCCCCTGTCCATACTTTCTCTTGCGATTGTCAATCTGCTGCTGCTTCCCTTCAATCATAAGAGCACGATCTACTAACTCCTGGTAGTTATTGAAGGTGGCTACCATCAACTGCATGCTCAGCTCATCATTCAGTCCTTCTAGAAACTTCTCCCTTAGTGCGTCCGTAGCAACGCTCATCCGGGGCATAACGTGCTAGCTTACTAAAGTCATCCACATCTTGCCAACTGTCTGTCCTCCTTGGCGCAAGTTGTGAAACTCACGCTTCTTCATGGCCATAGCTCCTGCTGAAACATGGGCTGACAGAAGCTTGTTGAAACCGATCCCATGTGGCGGTGTCTCAGGGTAAGTGGTGTAAAATTCTCCCACCATGCTTCTGCGGGTCCTTCAAGCTGATGTGCGGCAAATTTCACCTTTTCCCCATCTGTACATCCTGCAGTGGTCAACTCCCTCCCTACTTTGCTGAGCCAATCATCTACAACAATCGGCTCGGTGCTACTGGAAAACACCGGTGGATTCAGCCTTAAGAAACGGGTCAAATGGTCAACAGGTGGTGGTGGCAGTGGGTTGTTGTTGTTGTTGTTGTTGTTGCCTTGGTTCTGTATCAATGTTTGAGTCAAGGCATTCTGCTGCTGAATCAACTGATCTCCGGCGGGAAAACAAATCCGGGGTCGCGTCTCGGAGGCATCTGAGGGTTTATAGAAAAGACGAGAGTTAAGAATAGAATGAGGTCTAGGGAGAAAACACTACCCATATGCATATGAGACAAAACACACAATATCACTCCAGTCAATTCAAACAAGGGCATACAACGGTCTATCTATCGTTACAAAGTGCTGGAACTAAAACTAATTTTTTAATGGGGGAATCTACTATTGTTATGGTGGTCAACTAGAAAAACTCTCCGATGAAGACTCCATGATATCTGCTCCAGCTTCATCTTCGAAGTCATCATCACTAGGATCGGAATCGGTGTCGTCGATGATGATGTAGTTCTCTGGATAGGTGCAATCTTCATCTTCTCCTCCGGGTGCTGAATTTCCCACGAGTTCTTCAATCTTCTCCTTAAGATCGCCGTTTTGTCTCTCTAGAGCTACAATCTCCTCCATGTAGTCCTTGCGAGTGGCCTTGGCCTCCTTCTAGTTCGATAATCTTGGCTTTTGCTGTCTTCAACTCCATCATGTCTCAGACACATCCGGTTCTCCAAGGCGTCGAATGTGCTGATTTAACTCTGGATGAAAGCTGCAATGGACCGATCCTTCTTAGTGCCAACTATCTCCCATTGTTCATCTCGCGCCATAAATCTGGTAGATAGTATCCTTGAGGTCTTCTTTGTAAACTTCTCCAATGTGTCCCATGGTTATTTGAGCTGCCATGCTCTTTCCTGCACTCAAGTTGGTGCATTAAAACACACTCTATGGGCTCCGTGGTCGGCGCAAACGTCCTTCCGGAACTTGAGCTTGAATCTTCCAGCGCTCTTCTTGGCATGCAGTGGAATTGTAGGTCCCGTGAAGCTTGGTATTCCGATGTTCAGGTACTTAGTGACTTCCTTCAGGTGTCGTCCAAAGGGTGTATCTTCATCCGGCTGGGTGAACTTGATCCTCACTTCCGTCATCCTAAAAGAGTAGAAAAGATGAGGAGTTAGAAATGAGAAGAGAGTAGTGATCTAGGCCTTTAGCTTAATGGTCGTGTCCTACAGTCAACGTGTGCTCTGATACCATCTTTGTAGCGACCAGACCTCAGACAGTCTGATCTCTGTGCTCAAGTGTCATCCCTGGATCAGTAATGCTGACACCACACAGTACTCAAAGGATTTATAACAGAGTAGCAATCACACACTTATTACATCGAATATCTCAAGAGAGAGCTAAACAAAATAAATATGGCTTAAGGCCATCTAATAACGATAACAGCGGAAGGCTTGGAAGAATAAGCGAGTCCATCAACTCCAACAGCATCACTGAGTATAGAACCACGACCTAAGCACCTTACTCGTCGTCTGAAAAGTCTGCAACATGAAACGTTGCAGCCCGAAAACGGGTCAGCACATGGAATATGCTGGCAAAGCAACACATAGAGAATAAAGAAAAAGTAAGCCTATACAACATGCATATATGGCTGGTGGAAAGCTCTATGGTTATAGTTTTGCGTAAAGCCAATTTTTCCCTA
This sequence comes from Aegilops longissima, assembly GCA_021605205.1. Taxonomy (NCBI): domain Eukaryota; kingdom Viridiplantae; phylum Streptophyta; class Magnoliopsida; order Poales; family Poaceae; genus Aegilops; species Aegilops longissima. The sequence goes on along the minus strand of CM038681.1, from coordinate 584,248,006 downwards.
CTACAAAGGAATAAATTTATTTAACTATCATGGTGGTTGTTGAACATTGAGAATGGCTGACACCATCCTCAATCCCAATTAAAAGTACTCATTAACAACCCAACTATATTATTTAGAGTAACATGATGAGATTCACATGATAATCCAAGTACTAGATACTCAAGATGTCCATAACCGGGGACACGACTAACCATGATTAGTTTATACACTCTGCAGAGGTTTGTGCACTTTTCCCCACAAGACTCGATCTCCCCCGTTTGATTTCTCGCACTACATGGTGTTTGAGAAACGGATGACCGAGACATAGTCTTTCAGAAGCGCTAGCACCTTACATGTGGGTAGACCGTACCAACCTACAACCCCTACATCAGCTAGTCTACCCGTAAGAGTTTGCACAACTTAGTCAACTATGCTAGAGCCCATAGTAGCATGTGGCTGCACACGGAAGTTTCTAGCATGAATAATCTCATGATCCCTTTAAGCCTGGGTGGCGGTCCGAAGAAAAACAGGCAAGTCTTGATGGAAACCAGGTGCCTCAATCCACCCAGATGTGTGTTTAAGCTACCACCTTAACTAAACCATTAATTTAACAATCTCACATCTGTCATGAATACACTCACCCAATCCACGTCTACTAGCATAGCATGGCATAATAAGCAAACGTAGAAGTAACTCCCAAGGTTTTGAAAATAAACAGGTAATAGGTACTACCTCATCTACTTCCCATCCCACAATTTAATTAGATCCTAATCATGCAATGTTTGAGGATTGATCTAATGCAATAAAACTGGGTAGTAGAAAAGAGTATGGTCAAAGTGTTACTTGCCTTGCTGATGATCCGCGAAACCTAGAGACTCGAAGTAACAGGCGGCGCACTCCGGGTAATCTATCGCAGACAAACAAACAAGCATACAATAAGTACTCATCTAATGCAAAGGTAAAACTCAAATAGAAGATCAAACCAGATAGTTCAGCTTAAGAACTCCGGTTTGCAAAAAGAATCAAATCAAACGAAGCAACGAAAGTCAAATGGCGAAAGAAAACAACTTCGTTTTACTAATCTGGATCTAAGTCAAATTTTACAGTAGAAAAAACTTGCTTAAGTTGGTTATTCGGAAAGAGGGTTTCGAGACGAAACTCCAGGCGCTTGAATCGCCTAATTCCGATAAACGAGCGAAAAGTTATACTAAAACGAAAATCGGATCAGGAATCGCGATCAGAAAAATCGCGGATTAAATCCGAGAAAAAGAAAAACGACGAACAGGTTAACGAAAGGACGTTCGTTAACTAAAACTAATCTGACGAACACGTTCGTTAAAACGAACGAACGAGCGAACGCTCGCTATTTAACCAAACCAAAAAAACTGATCTAAAAAAAACGACGAAAACCGTTCGGTTTTTAAAAAAACCGAAGGCATGGAAGTCGAGGCGCGGCGAACCTCGGCGGCGGGATCCGGCGACGGCGGAGGGTCCGCGGGTCGGGCGGGCGGCGGCGGCGGCGTCGGGCAACGGCACGGGTGGCGGCGGCGTCGGCGGCACGAAGACGGGCGGCAATGGCGGCGGCGGCGGCGGCGGCGCGGCGAGGCGGTCATTCGGTAGGGGCTAGGGTTCGGCCCAGTGGGCGGATTATAAAGCCTCATGGGCCGGGTGTCCCAGGCAGACACGGCCCGTAGGTCGGTGCATGTTTTTTTAAATAATTCCGCTCAGAAAAGAAATAAAAAGAAATACTAAACAGACTCCAAAAATCCTGAAATAAATTTTCCCCGGCTTCTAAAATCAAGCCGGACTAGATGAACATTTATTTCGGGCCTAAATGCAATTTTGAAAATGCACATTTTTTCTAAATTCAAATAAAATGGCGAAAAACTCCAAAATAAAATCTTATTTGATTTTATTATTAAATCCTCATTATTTATTTATTTTGGGAAAGTCATTTTATTCCCTCTCTCATATTTTGTAATAGAAATAATTGAAGATAAAATAATTAAAATCAAATGATCCTATTTTCAAAATTTGAAGAAAACTCAAATATGAAAATAAAGAAATCTCCAACTCTCTCCGTGGGTCCTTGAGTTGTGTAGAATTTCTAGGATCGAGCCAAAAATGCAACAAAAATATGATATGCAATGGTGCTCTATGTATAACATTCCAAATTGAAAATTTGGGATGTTACAAAGAGACTCTTTGTTATTTGGTTGCAGGGTTATTTGAGAGAGACCATCTTCATCCTACGCCTCCCACGGATTGATAAACCTTAGGTCATCCACTTGAGGGAAATTTGCTACTGTCCTACAAACCTCTACACTTGGAGGCCCAGCAACATCTACAAGAAGAAGGTTGCGTAGTAGACATCATGAACATGACATGGAAAATCCAACACATCATTTCTTGCTTGATTTTTTCCTTCTTGGGGATCCAGGGCCCTTTGGGCTTCCCCTTGAACTTTCCTTTAGCCACAACCAAAGCTTCGCCAGGACCCCCTGGCTCGGCTTTGCGTTTCTGCTTCCGACCTCCTCCGGTGTCTTGGGCAACTGGCTTGCCCTTTCCACTACGGATTCGATCCTCTTCTTCTCCATTAGCATACCGAGTGGCTATCTCCACCATCCGAGTCAGAGTCATATCTCCCGTCCGACCGAATTTTAGGTTAAGCTCTCGATACCGGACGCCCTCCTTGAAGGCGCAAACTGCTTGATGTTGAGATACATTTTCCACTGTACGATGGAAAGTGGTCCACCTCTGGATGTAATCTCTCAAAGTCTCATTCGGTTTTTGCACACAATGTTGCAACTCTACCAACCCTTCTAGTCGTTTGCAAGTACCCTCAAAAGTTCTGACAAACACTCGGGCTAGCTCTTCCCAGCTGAATATACTGCCTGGGGCCAACTGATTTAGTCAAGCTCTGGCCGACCGTCTAACATCAGAGGAAGTTGCTTCATAGCTACCTCATCATTTCCACCACCGATCTATACAACCACTCGGTAATCCTCCAGCCAAGTGTCAGGTTTGGACTCACTGGTGAACTTACTAACCCTAGTCGCCAATCTGAAGTTGGGAGGGATCTCAGTAGCTCAGATGGCTCTGCTAAAACACTCGGGACCTGAAACATGTACTCTACTTCCACTCGGGTGATCTCTGTCTTGCCCTTCTCTGTGTGCCCGGTTCCTGTCGACCAGACCTTGCACCAATATTGATCTCACATCAAAACCTGGCTCTCTTGGGTCGACTGGCAACCTCCACTCATCGTTGTATGGGCGCCTGTCATAATAATGCCGGGGCATATATGACCCGCCCCTCAGAGGGGCCGAAGGCACTCGACGACGGTCATCACGGCCGAGTCGATGATCATACTGCTCATGGTTCCGTCCCAAGTACTGCTCTTGGCGATGCCCACGTCCCTCATGCCTCGAAGGCGATCTTGGGCTGTGAGGCGACTGGACTGTATCAGCCACCACATATCTGCTATGGATTCTGTTTTGCGACTGAGACACTGTCATGTTCTACTCTCCTGCTGCCTGGAGCAGAGCTCAGATCTGCATCAAACCTCTTCCAGCCTCCGATTGGGACGGCTGGATAGACTCTGCTATACGAGCTGCTGCTGTAAGATTCTGAATCAAAGTGCGGTATACCTGAGGTTGGGGCTGGAACAATTGTCGCTGTCGTCGATTGGACTCAGGGATCTGCTGTCGAGCACGCTCGTCGAGTGCATGCTGAAGGTTCTTCAGTCTTGTGCGCTCAGCCAAAGTGGCCAGGCGCGCCTCTTCCAAGGCCCGAGCCTCAGAGGTCTCTCCAACGATAGGCGTTTGGAGTGCCTCCATGTTGCGGCGGTGAAGTTCCTCCTTCTACTGCGAAGAAAGGGTTTTGAGGTGGTACTCTTTGTGAACGCGCGATGGATCGCCGCCGCCGTTGCGACGCATGCCCGGGGGGCTGCGCGGTGAGTTGATCATCAGGACTTTTGCCGCAGGGTTGCTGCTATCGCATTCGGACAGGGTCTCGACGGAGCCGGTCGACAAATTGAACAGACCGTAGAGGGTTTCGTCGGGCTCGATTGCCGTGACTTGGGGGGTGGTCGACTGGCGAGCCACCGCGTGTTTCACCCACCGCTGAAGCCGCGACCGACTGGATCGCTTGCAACGGCGAACAGCGGGGAGCGAAGACACCGCGGGAGCCGACCGATACTGGGTCGACGGCTGCCGCAGAAGGACGCCGCGAATGCACGCACGAAAGTGCGTCGCCCCGCTGACGGGGAGCGCCTCGACGTCGAGAGGGGCCTCCTAGAGCCAGGCGGAGTCGTCGACGACGAAGACGAGCACGCCAAGACGGATCTCGCGGCCCTCAGCCAAACAACCGCTGGAAACCATGATGATGGGAATCGGAAAAACTGCAACCTCACCGGAAAGTCACTAAGACACCTGCCCCACGGTGGGTGATACGTCTCCAACGTATCTATAATTTTTGATTGTTCCATGCTATTATATTATCAACCTTGGATGTTTTATATGCATTTATATGCTATTTTATATGATTTTTGGGACTAACATATTAACCTAGAGCCTAGTGCCAGTTTTTGGTTTTTTCCTTGTTTTTGAGTATCGCAGAAAAGGAAAACCAAACGGAGTCCAATTGACCTGAAACTTCACAGAACTTCTTTTTGGACCGGAAGAAGGCCATAGAGTAAAAGAGTTGGGCCAGAAGAGTCTCGGGCTGCCCACGAGGGTGGGGGGCGCGCCTCCCTACCTCGTGGACAGCCCGGAGACCCCCCTGACTTGTTCTCGATGCCAAAACCTCTTATATATACTAAAACCTCCAGAACATAACCTAGATATGGAGTTCCGCCGCCGCAAGCCTCTGTAACCACCAAAAACCAATCTAGACCCGTTCCGGCACCCTGCCGGAGGAGGGGAATCCCTCACCGGTGGCCATCTTCATCATCCCGGCACTCTCCATGACAAGGAGGGAGTAGTTCACCCTCGGGGTTGAGGGTATGTATGAGTAGCTATGTGTTTGATCTCTCTCTCTCTCTCTCTCTCTCTCTCTCTCTCTCTCTCTCTCTCTGTTCTTGATTCGGCATGATCTTGATGTATCGCGAGCTTTGCTATTATAGTTGGATCTTGTGATGTTTCTCCCCCACTACTCTCTTGTAATGGATTGAGTTTTCCCTTTGAAGTTATCTTATCGGATTGAGTCTTTAAGGATTTGAAAACACTTGATGTATGTCTTGCATGTGCTTATCTGTGGTGATAATGGGATATTCACATGATCTACTTGATGTATGTTTTGGTGATCAACTTGCGGGTTCCGTAACATTATGAACTTATGCATAGGGCACACGTTTTCGTCTTGAATCTCCGGTAGATAGTTTAGGGCACTCTTTGAACTTCTTTGTGTTGGTTGAATAGATGAATCTGAGATTGTGTGATGCATATCGTATAATCATACCCACGGATACTTGAGGTGACATTGGAGTATCTAGGTGACAAGGTTTTGGTTGATTTGTGTCTTAAGGTGTTATTATAGTACGAACTCTAGGATAGATCGAAAGGAAAGAATAGCTTCGTTTTATTTTACTATGGACTCTTGAATAGATCGATCAGAAATAATAACTTTGAGGTGGTTTCGTACCCTACCATAATCTCTTCGTTTGTTCTCCGCTATTAGTGACTTTGGAGTGACTCTTTGTTGCATGTTGAGGGATAGTTATATGATCCAATTATGTTATTATTGTTGAGAGAACTTGCACTAGTGAAAGTATATATGAACCCTAGGCCTTGTTTCCTAGCATTGCAATACCGTTTATGCTCACTTTTATTACTTGTTACCTTGTTTTTTTTATATTTACAGATTACAAAAACCTATATCTACCATCCATATTGCACTTGTATCACCATCTCTTCGCCGAACTAGTGCACCTATACAATTTACCATTGTACTGGGTGTGTTGGGGACACAAGAGAATCTTTGTTATTTGGTTGCAGGGTTGTTTGAGAGAGACCATCTTCAACCTACACCTCCCACGGATTGATAAATGATACGACTCCAACGAATCTATAATGTTTTATTGTTCCATGCTATTATATTATCAACCTTGGATGTTTTATATGCATTTATATGCTATTTTATATGATTTTTGGGACTAACCTATTAACCTAGAGCCCAGTGCCAGTTTATGTTTTTTTCCTTGTTTTTGAGTTTTGCAGAAAAGGAAAACAAAACGGAGTCCAATTGAGCTGAAATTTCACGGAGATCATTTTTGGACCAGAAGAAGCCCGCGGAGTACCGGAAGTGGGCCAAAAGAGTCCCGGGGCCACCACGAGGGTGGGGGCGCGCCCTACCCCCCTGGGCGCGCCCCCTGCCTTGTGGCCGCCTCGGGGACCCCCTTGACTTGTTCCCGACTCCAACACCTCTTATATAACCCCAAACTTCCAGAAAGAAACCTAGATGTAGCGACCCGACCCGAATGGATCAAGTCTCTGTGCTTTCGTGTCATCCCTGGATCGGTATGCTGACACACACAGTACTCGAAGGATTTATAACAGAGGTAAATCACATGTATAAAGTAACGTAAATATCATTACCTCAATCCAAAATATAGCGGAAGCAACAAGGTTGTGGATTCCCATCAACACCAACGGCAAAGTTGAGTATAGGAAATCATAACCCTAACATATCACTTACTAAATAAATGTTCGAAAAGTCTCGCAACATGAAAAGTTGCAGCCCAAAAACGGTCAAGACATGGAATATGCCGCAAAGTAACACATAGAGGGTAATGGAATGAATAGCCTATACTACATGCATATATGGCTGGTGGAAAGCTCTATGGTTACAGCTTTTTGCATAAAGCCGATTTTCCCTCTCGCAAAGGAATAAATTTGTTTAACTATCATGGTGGTTGTTAAACATTGAGAATGGTTCACACATCCTCAATCCCAATTAAAAGTACTCATTAAAACCCAACAATATTAATTAGAGTAACATGTTGAGATTCACATGATATTCAAGTACTAGATACTCAAGATGTCCATAACCGGGGACACGGCTAACCATGATTAGTTTATACACTCTGCAGAGGTTTGCGCACTTTTCCCCACAAAACTCGATCGCCTCCGCTTGGTTTCTCGCACTACATGGTGTTTAAGAAACGGATGACCGAGACATAGTCTTTCAGAAGCGTTTGCACCTTACGATGGGTAGACCGTACCACCTACAACCCCTACATCTGCTAGTCTACCACTGTAAGAGTTCACACGACTTAATCAACTATGCCAGAGCCCATAATGGCTTGCGGCTGCACACGGAAGTTACTAGTTTGAATAATCTCATGATCCCTTTGAGCCTGGGTGGCGGTCCGAAGAAAAACAGGCAAGTCCTGATAGAAACCAGGTGCCTCAATCCACCCAGATGTGTGTTTAAGTTGCCACCTTAAATAAACCATTAATTTAACAATCTCACATCTGTCATGGAATACACTCACCCAATCCATGTCTACTAGCATATCATGGCATAATAAGCAAACGTAGAAGTAACTCCCAAAGGTTTCATAAGTAAAACAGGTAATAGGTACTACCTCATCTACTTCCCATCCCACAATTTATTTAGATCCTAATCACGCAAGTGTTTGAGGATGGATCTAATGCATAAAAACTGGGTGGTAGAAAAGGTATGATCAAGTGTTACTTGCCTGCAAAGTTGATGAAGATGATTTGCACTCAAAACTCTTGATATATCTACTCGTCACACTCTGGTCAATCTATCGTAAGCAAGCAATAGTAACCACACATAAGCAATCACTCAAAAGATCGGAAAGAACGAAGAAAACGATTCGTAAAACATCAAAACCAAGCAAATAAATCTTGCAACATAAAACAATTTCTAACAGTACCAAAACTATATGAATTTGGCCTTATCAGAAAGTTTAGGTCAAGAGCTTCGATTTGCAAAAAGAATCAACTAAATCGGAGTTACGAAACTCAAGTTATGATCAAACGAAGTTCAAATTCAAAACTGATCTAATTCAAATTATAAAACTTTCAAAAACATGTTTGAGTTGGATTACTGGATAGAGAAGATCATAACGAACACGTGAGCGTTGGTTTAGTTGAATTTGGATAAACGAGTGAAAAGTTATTAACGTTTGAAAATTAGGGGCTATTCTGTGAAGAAAATATTCACAAACGGGTCCCTGGCGGAAAGCTAAAAAGAAAAAGAAAAGAAAAAAGATTATCGAACGAACGTTCGCTACAGAACCCTACAGAACGGAATCGTTCGCTACCGAATACTAACGGACGAACGTCCACTAATTAATCTAACTAAAAAAATATAACCGATTTTAAAAGAAAAACCGGAGGAAGAAAAATAAACCGGACCGGGGAGGTTTATACCGGTTCGGTAGATTAAACCGGCGGCGGCGGTGGTTAACTCCGGCAAGGGTGGCGCGAACTCCGGCGAGATGAGGCGGCGGCTCGTGATCGCCGAGGACGGCGAAGACGTCGGGAGGCGGCGCGAGACGGCGGACGCGGAGGTGGTGTCGGCGGCGGTCGTCGGGGTCGCGGGCGACGGCTGCGGCGAGTGGATCTCGCCGGCGGCGGCGGCAAGATCCGTCGATGCGGGCGGCGAGCGAGGGGAGAGAGGGGAGTCGGGCGTCGGGGAGAGGGAGGGGGAGGAGAGCCGGCCTCGGCTTTTAAAGGCCAGGGCCTCGGGAGGCGTGGGCGAGGGGCAAGCGCGGCGGCGCCGGACTCCGGGAGGAGTCCCGGTCGGGGACGACGGGCAAGGCAACGCGGAGCTGGGCCGGCCCAGTTCGAGGAAAGTTTTTTTTTTCAAACAGAGAGAGAAAAAAAACAAAAAAAATGAAAATATTATATAGGCATATAATATATCAAAATTTTCAGAAAAAGATTTCCTACAACATGGACATTTCTATAGCATTAAATTAAATTCACACAAATTCAAATAAAGCAAAGAGTGCTTCTGGTCCAATAAATCCAACAAAATCATTTTAAAAATACCAAAATGACTTCAAATTAATTTTTCTCCAATTTTCGATGTAGGGAATCATTTTACCCTATTTTCCATATATTTTATTTTTGGAGAAAATAATTTGAATAAAACCCAAATAACTCCAAATTGAAAATAAATTCAAAAGAACTTTGAATTTAATTCTTTGAAACTCCCAACTCATATTTCATATAATTTGAAGAAGTCATTTTATCTTCTCTTGTGAAAATCATTGAGTTGCATAAAGTTTCAGAATTGGAAATATTCTCAGATGAAATTCAAATATTTTCAACACCCCTTGTCATTTAAATAAATGGAAGAAGTCATGTCATCTTCTCTCCAGGGTTTTGTGATGAAAAGAATTTGAATTCCCGAAGATCATAAAAGCAAAAATGAAAGTTTGGGAAAGTCCTTTTATTCCCTCTCATTTAACTTTCAAAATATTTCAAATTCACTCACTTTCAGTCAGTCAATCAAACAATCAATCAAATCTATCTATTTGTTTATAACATTCCAAAATTTAGAATTTTGGGATGTTACACTAGATCAGGAGTTCCGCCGCCGCAAGCCTCTGTAGCCACCAAAAACCAATCAGGACTCTGTTCCGGCACCCTGTCGGAGGGGGGATCCCTCACCGGTGGCCATCTTCATCATCCCGGCGCTCTCCATGACGAGGAGGGAGTAGTTCACCCTCCGGGCTGAGGGTATGTACCAGTAGCCATGTGTTTGATCTCTCTCTCTCTCTCTCTCTCTCTCTCTCTCTCGTATTCTTGATTCGGCATGATCTTGATGTATTGCGAGCTTTGCTATTATAATTGGATCTTATGATGTTTCTCCCCCTCTACTCTCTATTGATGGATTGAGTTTTCCCTTCGAAGTTATCTTATCGGATTGAGTCTTTAAGGATTTGAGAACACTTGATGTAAGTCTTGTGTGGGATAACCATGGTGACAATGGGTTATTCTATTGATTCACTTGATGTATGTTTTGGTGATCAACTTGCGGGTCCCATGACCTTGGGAATCAATGCATAGGGGTTGGCACACGTTTTCGTCTTGACTCTCCGATAGAAACTTTGGGGCACTCTTTGAAGTACTTTGTGTTGGTTTCAATAGATGAATCTGAGATTGTGTGATGCATATCGTATAATCATACCCACGGATACTTGAGGTGACATTGGAGTATCTAGGTGACATTAGGGTTTTGGTTGATTTGTGTCTTAAGGTGTTATTCTAGTACGAACTCTATGATAGATTGAACGGAAAGAATAGCTTCGTGTTATTTTACTACGGACTCCTGAATATATCGATCAGAAAGAATAACTTTGAGGTGGTTTTGTACCCTACCATAATCTCTTCGTTTGTTCTCCGCTATTAGTGACTTTGGAGTGACTCTTTGTTGCATGTTGAGGGATAGTTATATGATCCAGTTATGTTATTAATGTTGAGAGAACTCGCACTAGTGAAAGTATGAACCCTAGGCCTTGTTTCAACGCATTGCCATACCGTTTGCGCTCACTTTTATTACTTGTTACCTTGCTGTTTTTATATTTCAGTTTACAAAAACCTATATCTACCATCCATATTGCACTTGTATCACCATCTCTTCACCGAACTAGTGCACCTATACAATTTACCATTGTATTGGGTGTGTTGGGGACACAAGAGACTCTTTGTTATTTGGTTGCAGGGTTGTTTGAGAGAGACCATCTTCATCCTAGGCCTCCCACGGATTGATAAACCTTAGGTCATCCACTTGAAGGAAATTTGCTACTGTCCTACAAACCTCTGCACTTGGAGGACCAACAGCGTTTACAAGAAGAAGGTTGCTTAGTAGACATCAATAAACCTTAGGTCATCCAGTTGAGGGAAATTTGCTACTGTCCTACAAACCTCTGCACTTGTATGCCAAACTACGTTTACAAGAAGAAGGTTGCATAGTAGACATCAAGAAATTTCTGGTGCCGTTGTCGGGGAGGTGAGTGCTTGAAGGTTTATCTTTAGATCTTGCAATCGAATCTTTTTGTTTCTTGTTTTATCACTAGTTTAGTCTATAAAACAAAACTACAAAAAAATGGAATTGAGGGTGCCTCATATGCTTCATCTTTTTGATATCTTTCATGAAAATAAGGATTCCGACAATTGTGCTCAATTGCTAGAGGAAGAATGCATTAGAATGTTTGGCACTAAATCTTTGAATGATGGCATGATTGCAATATTGTTAGCATGAACTCTTTGAACATCCATAGTACTAATGATTATTGCACTAGTCATGATGAAAATGTCTCTTATAAGCATGCCAATTTTTGTGGAGTGCATAGAGTTTGCAAGTACACACCAAATAGGGAAGATAGATTTTGCAAGAGGCATAAGTATTTAGAAACTAAATGGTTGCAAGATAGGCTAGATGCCTGTGCTGAAAATTTAAAATTTCTTTGCCATCCTTGTGAACTTTGCAATGAAAGTGATCATTTAAATCCCCAATGCAAATTGTTTCAAGATCGTATTGTGTCCAAAAATTGTGATGACTTGATTTCCCCTGCACATCATAATGAACTTAGTTTGCTTTTTGGTTTATGAAGAAATGAAACATATAACTAAAGATATGCCAGAATTATTCCTTGATAAAGTTCTTGATTTTTATCTATAAGAAATTTTTATGTATTGTGTGGTGAATTGCATTGAAAATCCTTATATTGCCAATTACATAAAGAAAAGAAAGCAAATAGAAGATGAAGAGAATACTAATTAAAGGGAAGAGACTTCCTATATCCTCCTATTATTTCTTATGATGAATCAAGTAACGAGGAGGAGCTTTCTATTCAATAAATCTCATTAATAAGGAGCTCAAAAAAGAGGGTGAAACCCACACATGATGTGAAGAAGAAAAAGAAAAGACGAAGAAGCAAAGGTAGAAAGGTATCCCTCCCAAATGATGTTGCTCCTATTACTCATTGTGATGATGATAATTGCTATACTATTGGTGCTATGCATACTATTAATGATGAGAGTGATTATGCTTATGATATGAAAAGGCCCAAGCTTGGGGATGCTATGTTTGATGAGAACGACATGTTTGAGAATATATTTGCTGCAATTAACGTTTGTCCCAAGCTTGGGAATGCTATGTTTAATGAGCAAATTTATTATGATGATAGCATGTCTCCTACTTATGATGATTATATTGATGAAACTGGGTTTGGAAGAGTGTCAACTTTAGGAAGTAATGATCCCACTATTTTCAAGGATGTTGAATCTTATTGTGATAAATATGAAAGTGGATTTGGAGAGGTCATGACTTTATTTAGTGATGATTCCACTATCTTGGAAGAGGTTTCAATCGATTATGATGAGAACAAAGTTGCTACTTATGATAATTATTGTGATGATACGTATGCTATAAAAAGTAGTGATGATTATATTTATAAAACTTGTCATGATTATGATTACCCTTTTTCTGAACATTACTCTTTTAATATGGAAACAATTTATAGTATTTGAGTTTCTTATGACACTCCCACTATTATTCATGAGAAGAAATTTGCTTATGTGGAGAGTAATAAAAATTCTATGCTTGTAGATCATGAAAATAGTGCTGTATGTGATGGTTATATTGTTGAATTCATTCATGATGCTACTGAAAATTATTATGAGGGAGGAATATATGCTTGTAGGAATTGCAATAATATCAAGTTTCCTCTCTATGTGCTTAAAGTTTTGAAGTTATGCCTCTTTTGCTTTCCTATGCTAGTTAATTATTGTTCCCATAAGTTGTTTGCTCACAAAATCCCTATGCATAGGAAGTGGGTTAGACTTAAATGTGCTAGTAATATTCTTCATGATACTCTCTTTGTGTTTCAGTTCTAATCTTTTATGTGAGCATCATTGAAATCATCATGCCTAGCTAGGGGCGTTAAACGTTAGCGCTTGTTGGGAGGCACACCAATTTTATTTTTCTCATTTGCTTTTGCTCCTGTTTAGTAATACACAATTCATCTAGCCTCTGTTTATATGTGTTTTTATGTTTTAATTAGTGTTTGTGCCAAGTAGAACCTTTGGGAAGACTTGGGTGAAATCTTTGTGATCTTGCTGTAAAAAACAGAAACTTTGGCGCTCACGAGATTAGCTGCCATTTTTTACTGGAGAGTGCTTTTAGGTTAATTCTTTTTGAAGATGATTAATAGACAAATTCCTAAGGTCTACCAATTTATTTCAGAATTTTTGGAGTTCCATAAGTATACGTTGGATACAGATTACTACAGACTGTTCTTTTTTTGACAGATTCTGTTTTCATTGTGTTGTTTGCTTATTTTGATGAATCTATGAGTAGTATCGGAGGGTATAAACCATAGAGAAGTTGGAATACAGTAGATATTACACAAATATAAATAAAGAATGAGTTCACAACAGTACCTAAGTGGTGGTTTTATTTTCTTATACTAACGGAGCTTACGAGTTTTGTGTTGAGTTTTGTGTTGTGAAGTTTTCAAGTTTTGGGTAAAGATTCGATGGACTATGGAATAAGGAGTGGCAAGAGCCTAAGCTTGGGTATTCCCAAGGCACCCCAAGGTAATATTCAAGTACAACCAAGAACCTAAGCTTGGGGATGCCCCGGATGGCATCCCCTCTTTTGTCTTTGTTCATCGGTAACTTTACTTGGAGCTATATTTTTATTCACCACATGATATGTGTTTTGCTTGGAGCGTCATTTTATTTTATTTAGTTTTGCTTGCTGTTTTAATAATATCCCAAGATCTGAAATTCTTAAATGTCAGAGAGTCTTCACATAGTTACATAATTATTCGACTACTCATTGATCTTCACTTATATCTTTCGGAGTAGTTTGCCATTTGCTCTAGTGCTTCACTTATATCTTTTTAGAGCACGGTGGTGGTTTTATTTTGAAGAAATTGATGAACTCTCATGCTTCGCTTATATTATTTCGAGAGTCTTTTAGAACAGCATGGTAATTTTCTTTGGTTATAAAATTAGTCCTAATATGATGGGCATCCAAGATGGGTATAATAAAAACTTTCATATAGAGTGCATTGAATACTATGAGAAGTTAGATACTTGATGATTGTTTTGAGATATGAAGATGGTGATATTAGAGTCGTGCTAGTTGAGTAATTGTGAATTTTAGAAATACTTGTGTTGAGGTTTGCAAGTCCCGTAGCATGCACGTATGGTAATCGTTGTGTGACAAATTTGAAGCATGAGGTGTTCTTTGATTGCCTTCCTTATGAGTGGCGGTCGGGGACGTGCGATGGTCTTTTCCTACCAATCTATCCCCCTAGGAGCATGCGCATAGTGCTTGGTTTTGATGACTTGTAGATTTTTGCAATAAGTATGTGAGTTCTTTATGACTAATGTTGAGTCCATGGATTATACGCACTCTCACCTTTTCATCATTGCTAACCTTTTCGGTACCGTGCGTTGCCCTTTCTCACCTCGAGAGTTGGTGCAAACTTCACCGGTGCATCCAAACCCCGTGATATGATACGCTCTATCACACATAGACCTCCTTATATCTTCCACAAAACAGCCACCATACCTACCTATTATGGCATTTCCATAGCCATTCCGAGATATATTGCCATGCAACTTTCCACCGTTCCTTTTATTATGACACACTTCAACATTGTCATATTGCCTTGCATGATCATGTAGTTGAAATCGTATTTGTGGTAAAGCCACCGTGCATAATTTCATACATGTCACTCTTGATTCATTGCCCATCCCGGCACACCACCGGAGGCACTCATATAGAGTCATATTTTGTTCCAGTATCGAGTTGTAATCATTGAGTTGTAAATAAATAGAAGTGTGATGATCATCATTAATAAAGAATTGTCCCAAAAAAATGCCAAATAAAAAAAAGGCCAAAAAAAGAAAGGCCAAAAAAAAGAACAAAAGGGACAATGCTACTATCCTTTTTCCACACTTGTGCTTCAAAGTAGAACCATGATCTTCATGATAGAGAGTCTCTTGTTTTGTCACTTTCATATACTAGTGGGAATTTTTCATTATAGAACTTGGCTTGTATATTCCAACAATGGGCTTCCTCAAATGCCCTAGGTCTTCGTGAGCAAGCAACTTGGATGCACACCCACTTAGTTTCTTTTGTTGAGTTTTCATACATTTATAGCTCTAGTGCATCCGTTGCATGGCAATCCCTACTCCTTGCATTGATACGTCCATTTTGCATCATGCTTTTATATCGATATTTATTGCATTATGGGCTGTTATTACACGTTATGTCACAATACTTATGCCTATTCTCTCTTATTTTACAAGGTTTACATGAAGAGGGAGAATGTCGGCAGCTGGGAATCTAGGCTGGAAAAGGAGCAAATATTAGAGACCTATTCTGCACAGCTCCAAAAGTCCTGATACTTCACGGAAGTTATTTTTGGAATTAATAAAAAATACAGGTGAAAGAATCCATTAGAGGGGGCCCACACCCTGGCCACGAGGGTGGGGGCGCGCCCCCTGCCTCGTGGGCCCCCTGGCAGGCCTCCGGTGCCCATCTTCTGCTATATGAAGTCTTTCATCTGAGAAAAAATCATAAGCAAGCTTTCGGGAAGAAACTCCGCCGCTACGAGGCGGAACCTTGGCGGATCCAATCTAGGGCTCCGGCAGAGCTGTTCTGCCGGGGAAACATCCCTCCGGGAGGGGGAAATCATCGCCATCGTCATCACCAACAATCCTCTCATCGGGAGGGGGTCAATCTCCATCAACATCTTCACCAGCACCATCTCCTCTCAAACCCTAGTTCATCTCTTGTATCCAATCTTTGTCCCAAAGCCTCAGATTGGTACCCGTGGGTAGCTAGTAGTGTTGATTACTCCTTGTAGTTGCTGCTAGTTGGTTTATTTGGTGGAAGATCATATGTTCAGATCCTTTATGCATATTAATACCCCCCTGATTATGAACATGAATATGATATGTGAGTAGTTACGTTTGTTCCTGAGGACATGGGAGAAGTCTTGCTATAAGTAGTCATGTAAATTTGGCATTCGTTCGATATTTTGATGAGATGTATGTTGTCTTTCCTCTAGTGGTGTTATGTGAGCGTCGACTACATGACACTTCACCATTGTTTGGGCCTAGAGGAAGGCATTGGGAAGTAATAAGTAGATGATGGGTTGCTAGAGTGACAGAATCTTAAACCTTAGTTTATGAGTTGCTTCGTAAGGGGCTGATTTGGATCCATCTGTTTCATGCTATGGTTAGGTTTACCTTAATACTTCTTTTGTAGTTGCGGATGCTTGCAATAGGGGTTAATCATAAGCGGGATGCTTGTCCAAGAAAGGTCAGCACCCAAGCACCGGTCCACCCACATACCAAATTATCAAAGTAACGAACGCGAATCATATGAGCGTGATGAAAACTAGCATGATGATAATTCCCATGTGTCCTCGGGAGCGCTTTTCTCTATATAAGAGTTTGCCCAGGCTTGTCCTTTGCCACAAAAAGGATTGGGCCATCTTGATGCACCTTGTTTACTTTCATTTCTTGTTACCCTTTACAAATTACCTTATCGCAAAACTATATGTTACCGATAATTTCAATGCTTGCAGAGAATACCTTGCTGAATACCGCTTATCATTTCATTCTGCTCCTCGTTGGGTTTGACACTCTTACTTATTTAAAGGACTATGATAGATCCTCTATACTTGTGGGTCATCAAGACTCTTTTCTGGCGCCATTGCCGGGGAGTGAAGCCCCTTTGGTAGTTGGAATTTGGTAAGGAAAAATTTATATAGTGTGATGAAATTTATTGTCACTTGCTACTATGGAAAGTAATCCTTTGAGGGGCTTGTTCGGGGTATCTTCACCCCGACCAGTAGAGCAAAGAGTTGCTCCTCAACCTACTGAACCTACTGAAAATGTTTACTTTGAAATTCCTTCGGGTATGATAGAGAAACTACTAGCTAATCCTTTTACAGGAGATGGAACATTACATCTCGATTTGCACCTAATCTATGTGGATGAAGTTTGTGGATTATTTAAGCTTGCAGTTATGCCCGAGGATGTTATCAAGAAGAAGGTATTCCCTTTATCTTTGAAGGGAGAGGCATTGACATGGTATAGGCTATGTGATGATATGGGATCATGGAACTACAACCGATTGAAATTGGAATTTCATCAGAAGTTTTATCCCATGCATCTTGTTCACCGTGATCGTAATTATATATATAATTTTTGGCCTCGCGAAGGAGAAAGCATCGCTCAAGCTTGGGGGAGGCTTAAGTCAATGTTATATTCATGCCCCAATCATGAGCTCTCAAGAGAAATGATTATTCAAAAAATTTATGCTCGGCTTTCTCTCAATAATCGCTCCATGCTCGATACTTCTTGTACTGGCTCTTTTATGATGAAGACTATTGAATTCAAATGGGACTTATTTATTGGAAAGAATTAAACGCAACTCTGACGATTGGGATCACGACGAAGATAAGGAGTTAGGTATAACACCTAAGTTTGATTGTGTTAAATCTTTTATGGATACCGATGTTTTCCGTGAATTTAGCACTAAATATGGACTTGACTATGAGATAGTAGCTTCTTTTTGTGAATCCTTTGCTACTCATGTTGATCTCCCTAAGGAGAAGTGGCTTAAATATAATCCTCCCATTTAAGTAAAAGTAGTTGCACCTATTAAAGTTGAAGAAAATACTATCACTTATAATGATCCTGTCGTTCCTACTGCTTATATTGAGAAGCCACCATTCCCTGTTAGAATAAAGGATCATGCTCAAGCTTCAACTGTGGTCAACAAAAGTAACATTAAAACACCCAAACCCCCTGAGAAAATTAAAGTTGAACCTAGTATTGCTATGGTTAAAATCTCTTGGCTGATAATATTGATGGGCATGTTATTTACTTCGAATTGCTAGACCTGATACAAAAAATAAATATAGACCAGTTGTAGGCATGGCCTGTTATTTCTTTTAAAATAGGAGATCATTGTTATCATGGCTTATGTGATATGGGTGCTAGCGCAAGTGCAATACCTCATTCCTTTTATAAAGAAATTATGCATGATATTGCACCGGCTGAGATAGAAGAAATTGATGTTACAATTAAGCTTGCCAATAGAGACACTATTTCACCAATCGGGATTGTTAGAGATGTTGAATTCTTGTGTGGAAAAGTTAAATATCCTGCTGATTTTCTTGTTCTTGGTTCCCCACAAGATAACTTTTGTCCCATCATATTTGGTAGACCCTTCTTGAATACTGCTAATGCTAGGATAGACCGCGAAAAGGATGTTGTTACTATTGGCACGGGGGATATGTCTCATGAATTTAACTTTGCTAAATTTCGTAGACAACCCCATGATGAGGAATTGCCTAGTAAAGATTAAATTATTGGTCTTGCTTCTATTGTCATGCCTCCTGGCGATCCTTTAGAACAATATTTGCTAGACCATGAAAATGATATGTATATGAATGAAAGAAGGGAAATAGATGAGGTATTCTTTAAACAAGGACCTATCTTGAAACACAACTTGCCTGTTGAAATCCTAGGGGATCCTCCTCCACCCAAGGGTGATCTCGTGTATGAGCTTAAACCATTACCTGATACTCTTAAATATGCTTGTCTTGATGAAAAGAAGATATATCCTGTTATTATTAGTGCTAACCTTTCACAGCATGAAGAAAAGAAATTATTGGAAACTCTGAAGAAGCATCGTGCTGCTATTGGATATACTCTTGATGATCTTAAGGGCATTAGTCCTACTTTATGCCAACACAAAATAAAATTAGAGAAATACGCTAAACCAGTTGTTGATCACCAAAGACGGTTAAATGCTAAGATGAAATAAGTGGTAAGGAAAGAAATACTAAATCTTCTGGAGGCAGGTTTAATTTATCCCATTGCTGATAGTCAGTGGGTAAGTCCTATCCATTGTGCCCCTAAGAAGGGAGGTATTACTGTTGTGATAAAGATGAATTGATTCCACAAAGAATTTTTACAGGTTATAGAATGGTAATTGATTTCCGCAAATTAAATAAAGCTACTAAAAAGGATCATTACCCTTTACCTTTTATTGATCAAATGCTAGAAAGATTATCCAAACATACACATTTTTACTTTCTAGATAGTTATTCTGGTTTTTCTCAAATACATGTGTCAAAATAGGATCAAGAAAAGACCACTTTTACTTGTCCTTTCGGTACCTTTGCTTATAGATGTATGCCTTTTGGTTTATGTAATGCACCTGCAACCTTTCAAAGATGCATGATGGCTATATTCTCTGATTTTTGTGAAACGATTGTTGAGGTTTTCATGGATGATTTCTCCGTATATGGAAATTCTTTTGATGATTGCTTGAGCAACCTCGACCGAGTTTTGCAGAGATGTGAAGAAACTAATCTTGTCTTGAATTGGGAGAAGTGCCACTTTATGGTTAATAAAGCTAAAGTTGATGCTATTGAAAAGATGTCGTGTCCCAAGGACATTAAAGGTATAAGAAGTTTCCTTGGTCATGCCGGTTTTTATAGGAGGTTCATTAAGGACTTCTCAAAAATTTCTAGGCCTCTGACTATTCTCTTACAAAAAGATATTCCTTTTGTCTTTGATGATGATTGTGTAGAAGCATTTGAAATACTTAAGAAAGCTTTGATTTCTGCACCTATTGTTCAGCCACCTGATTGGAATTTACCCTTTGAAATCATGTGTGATGCTAGTGATTATGCTGTAGGTGCTGTTCTAGGGCAAAGAGTTGATAAGAAATTAAATGTTATCCAATATGCTAGTAAAACTCTAGACAGTGCCCAAAGAAACTATGCTACTACTAAAAAAGAATTTGTAGCCATTGTTTTTGCTTGTGATAAGTTCAGACCTTACATTGTTGATTCTTAAGTAACTGTTCACACTCATCATGCTGTTATTAAATATCTTATGGAAAATAAAGATAATAAACCTAGACTTATTAGATGGGTTCTCCTGCTACAAGAATTTGATTTGCATATTATTGATAGAAAGGGAGTTGAGAACCCCGTTGCAGATAACTTGTCTAGGTTAGAGAATGTTCTTGATGACCCACTACCTATTGATGATAGCTTTCCTGATGAACAATTAGTTGTCATAAATGCTTCTCGCACTACTCCATGGTATGTTGATTATGCTAATTACATTGTTGCTAAATTTATACCACCTAGTTTCACATACCAGCAAAAGAAAAAGTTTTTCTATGATTTAAGACATTACTTCTGGGATGACCCACATCTTTATAAAGAAGGAGTAGATGGTGATATTAGACGTTGTATACCTGAGCATGAACAGGAACAGATCCTATGCAAGTGTCATTCCGAAGCTTATCGAGGACACCACGCTGGAGATAGAACTGCGCATAAGGTATTGCAATCCGGTTTTTATTGGCCTACTATCTTCAAAGATGCCCGTAAGTTTGTCTTATCTTGTGATGAATGTCAAAGAATTGGTAATATTAGTAGATGTCAAGAAATGCCTATGAATTATTCACTCGTTATTGAACCATTTGATGTTTGGGGCTTTGATTACATTGGTACGTTTCCTTCCTCTAATGGGTATACACATATTTTAGTTGTTGTTGATTACGTTACTAAGTGGGTAGAAGCTATTCCAACTAGTAGTGTTGATCACAACACCTCTATTCAGATGCTTAAAGAAGTTATTTTTCCGAGGTTTGGAGTCCCTAGATATTTAATGACTGATGGTGGTTCACATTTTATTCATGGTGCTTTTCGTAAAATGCTTGCTAAGTATGATGTTAATCATAGAATTGCATCTCCGTGTCACCCCCAGTCTAGTGGTCAAGTAGAATTGAGTAATAGAGAGCTCAAATTAATTTTGCAAAAGACTGTTAATAGATCTAGAAAGAATTGGTCCAAGAAACTTGATGATGCATTATGGGCCTATAGAACTGCATATAAAATCCTATGGGTATGTCTCTGTATAAAATGGTTTATGGAAAAGCATGTCACTTACCTCTTGAACTAGAACATAAGGCATATTGGGCCATTAAAGAGCTCAATTATGATTTCAAACCTGCCGGTGAGAAGAGGTTATTTGACATTAGCTCACTTGATGAATGGAGAACCCATGCCTATGAGAATGCCAAACTTTTTAAAGAAAAAATTAAAAGATGGCATGACAAAAGGATACAAAAGCGTGAGTTTAATGTAGGTGATTATGTGTTGCTATTCAACTCTCGTTTAAGATTTTTTGCAGGAAAACTTTTCTCTAAATGGGAAGGTCCTTACTTTATCGAGGAGGTCTATCGTTCCGGTGCCATAAAAATCAACAACTTCGAAGGCACAAATCCGAAGGTGGTGAACGGTCAAAGAATCAAACATTATATTTCAGGTAATCCTATAAATGTTGAAACTAATGTTATTAAAACCGTGACACCGGAGGAATACATAAGGGACACTTTCCAGAATGCTTCAGACTCCGAAAAGGAATATGTATGTGGTACGCTAAGTAAACCGACTCCAAAACAGTTCTAATGGCAATTTTTCTTCGTCTTGGAATATTTAAGAAAATAGGAAAATAAGAAGTAGTCCGGGAAGGACACGAGGCTTCCACGAGGGTGGAGGGCGCGCCCTACCCCCTGGGCGCGCCCCCTGCCTTGTGGGCACCTCGTGTGCTCTCCGGACTCCGTTTTCTTGCATGATAATTCTTTTGGTCGGTAAAAATTCATTATATAATCTCCCGAAGGTTTTGACCACCGTATCATGCAATTATTCTCTGTTCTTGTTTCGAGCTATTTTTCTGACAGATCTAGATCACCATGACGTCTCCAAGTGCCCCCAAGGACATGTTCTTCGAGAAGGTAATCAACCCCTACCTCGCGGAAGTGCTGCAACATCCTCAAACCACTGAGATGCGTGAGGGGTTGCTGCACATCCGCGATGTTGAGGGACCAAGGAGGACCGAAAGCATGGAGATAAGGCTCGAGGCAATGGAGCAACAAGTTTTCAAGTGTCAGGAGATGGTGGAGCATGGACTCGACTCCAATCACATAATGATCACGGAGTTCACCAACAACCACAAGTGGAACGCCAAGGACCTTGGGGAGGCCATCTTCAAGCTTCACGAGAAAATCGAGCACCTCCAAGCCCAGATCTATGACCTGCAAAACCAAAACTGTGAGTATGAATATAGATTCAAGAGGATGAGTTTGGCTGCAGATTTAAGGATCCCGGAGACTCGATCATCCTTCTATGATGGTGAGTCTATGCCTTGGAAGATGGACGACAAGCCTACATCATCAACAACCCCATCACCACCACTTCGAGGAAGGATACATAAATACATGGGTATGGGCACTCCCCTTAGCAACTACCAAGCTTGGGGGAGGTGCCCCGGTATCGTATCACCATCACACTCCTATCTTTACCGCATTTCTTAGTTCGATCCTTTTGGTAATATCTTGATCTAGTAGAATTAAGTTTTAGTATGATTTAGTTTTGAGTTTTGCTCTATGATCCTTCTATGTAATCGAGTCCGCGAGCTATATATAATAAAGATTAGTGTTTAGTCACGGGCTTGATTATCTTGCTATGATCGTGAGGGAATTAAAGAAAAAGAAAGAACAAAAAGAAATAAAGAGATCATATTGATCTTATGGAGAGTAATGACTTCACATATAAAGAGTATGATGAATAAAAGTTGTTGAGAGTTGACAAACATAGTTTTGGTCCTCGTTGCAATTAATAGGAAGTAATAAAGAAAGAGAGGTTTCACATATAAATATACTATCTTGGACATCTTTTATGATTGTGAGCACTCATTAAAGTATGACATGCTAAAGAGTTGATGTTGGACAAGGAAGACAACGTAATGGGTTATGTTTTCTTATATCTGAAATAGAGTATATTGTCATGGATCATCCAACATGTTGAGCTTGCTTTTCCCTCTCATGCTAGCCAAATTATTTGCACCAAGTAGAGATACTACGTGTGCTTCCGAATATCCTTAAACCCAGTTTTGCCATGAGAGTCCACCATATCTACCTATGGATTGAGTAAGATCCGTCAAGTAAGTTGTCATGTTGCTTGCAATAAAAATTGCTTTCTAAATATGTATGATCTATTAGTGTGGATAAAATAAGCTTTATACGATCTTGTGATATGGAAGCAATAAAAGCGAAGGACTGCATAATAAAGGTCCATATCACAAGTGGCAATATAAAGTGATGTTCTTTTGCATTAAGGTTTCATGCATCCAACCATAAAAGCACACGACAACCTCTGCTTCCCTCTGCGAAGGGCCTATCTTTTACTTTTTTCTTATACCTTATGCAAGAGTTATGGTGATCTTCACCTTCCCTTTTTACATTTTATCCTTTGGCAAGCACATTGTGTTGGAAAGATCCTGATATATATATACAATTGGATGTAAGTTAGCATGAATTATTATTATTGACATTACCCTTGAGGTAAAAGGTTGGGAGGCAACACTATAAGCCCCTATCTTTCTCTGTGTCCGATTAAAACTCCATAACCATAAGTATTGCGTGAGTGTTAGCAATTGTGAAAGACTAAATGATAGTTGAGTATGTGGACTTGCTGAAAAGCTCTTATATTGACTCTTTCCGATGTTATGATAAATTGCAATTGCTTCAATGACTGAGATTATAGTTTGTTGGTTCTCAATGAAGTTTTTGATTCATACTTGCCATTGTGAATAGATTATTACTTGACCATAAGAAATCATATGACAATATCCATATATGTTGCTGTTATAAGAATGATCATGATGCCCTCATGTCTGTATTTTATTTTATCAACACCTCTATCTCTAAACATGTGGACATATTTATCGTTATCGGCTTCCG
The DNA here is from genome assembly GCA_021605205.1 of Aegilops longissima. Lineage (NCBI taxonomy): Eukaryota > Viridiplantae > Streptophyta > Magnoliopsida > Poales > Poaceae > Aegilops > Aegilops longissima. Next base: position 584,224,180 of record CM038681.1, on the reverse strand, counting down.
CTTGAGGACAAGCGAGGTCTAAGCTTGGGGGAGTTGATACGTCCATTTTGCATCATGCTTTTATATCAATATTTATTGCATTATGGGCTGCTATTACATGTTATGTCACAATACTTATGCATATTCTCTCTTATTTTACAAGGTTTACATGAAGAGGGAGAATGCCGGCAGCTGGGAATCTGGGCTGGAAAGGGAGCAAATATTAGAGACCTATTCTGCACAGCCCCAAAAGTCCTGAAACTTCACGGAAGTTATTCTTGGAATTAATAAAAAAATACTGGCGAAAGAATCCATCAGAGGGGGCCCACACCCTGGCCATCTCCTCTCAAACCCTAGTTCATCTCTTGTATCCAATCTTTGTCCCAAAGTCTCAGATTGATACCCGTGGGTTGCTAGTAGTGTTGATTACTCCTTGTAGTTGCTGCTAGTTGGTTTATTTGGTGGAAGATCATATGTTCAGATCCTTTATGCATATTAATACCCCTCTGATTATGAAAATGAATATGATTTGTGAGTAGTTACGTTTGTTCCTGAGGACATGGGAGAAGTCTTGCTATAAGTAGTCATGTAAATTTGGCATTCGTTCGATATTTTGATGAGATGTATGTTGTCTTTCCTCAAGTTGTGTTATGTGGACGTCGACTACATGACACTTCACCTTAATACTTCTTTTGTAGTTGCGGATGCTTGCAATAGGGGTCAATCATAAGTGGAATGCTTGTCCAAGAAAGGGCACCACCCAAGCACCGGTCCACCCACATACCAAATTATCAAAGTAACGAACGTGAATCATATGAGCGTGATGAAAACTAGCTTGACGATAATTCCCATGTGTCCTCAGGAGTGCTTTTCTCTATATAAGAGTTTGTCCAGGCTTTTCCTTTGCTACAAAAAGGATTGGGCCATCTTGCTGCACCTTGTTTACTTTCATTACATGTTACCCTTTACAAATTACCTTATCACAAAACTATCTGTTACCGATAATTTCAGTGCTTGCAGAGAATACCTTGCTGAAAACCGCTTATCATTTCCTTCTGCTCCTCGTTGGGTTCGACACTCTTACTTATCGAAAGGACTACGATAGATCCCCTATACTTGTGGGTCATGATGCATTGACATTAATTGATGGGCATCTCCATAGCCCGTTGATTAGCCGCGTCAATGTGAGGCTTTCTCCTTTTTTGTCTTCTCCACACAACCCCCATCATTATATTCTATTCCCCCATAGTTCTATGTCGATGGCTCACACTCATGTATTGCGTGAAAGTTGACAAAGTTTGAGAATACTAAAGTATGAAACAATTGCTTGGCTTGTCATCGGGGTTGTGCATGAAGGGAGCATTTTGTGTGATGAAAATGAAGCATGGCCAAACTATATGATCTTGTAGGGATGAGCTTTCTTTGGCTTTGTTATTTTGATAAGACATAATTGCTTGGTTAGTATGCTTGAAGTATTATTATTTTTATGTCAATATTAAACTTTTGTCTTGAATCTTATGGATCTGAATATTCTTGCCACAATAAAGAAGATTACATTGATAAATATGTTAGGTAGCATTCCACATCAAAAATTCTGTTTTTATCATTTACCTACTCAAGGACGGGAAGAAATTAAGCTTGGGGATGCTTGATACGTCTCCAACGTATCTATAATCTTTTATTGTTCCATGCTATTATATTATCAACCTTGGATGTGTTATATGCATTTATATGCTATTTTATATGATTTTTGGGACTAACCTATTAACCTAGAGCCCAGTGCCAGTTTCAGCTTTTTTCCTTGTTTTTGAGTATCACAGAAAAGGAAAACCAAACGGAGTCCAATTGACCTGAAACTTGAACTTATTTTTGGACCAGAAGAAGGCCATGGAGTAAAAGAGTTGGGCCAGAAGAGTCCCGGGCTTTCCACGAGGGTGGGGGCGCGCCCACCCCCCTGGGCGCGCCTCCCTACCTCGTGGATAGACCGGAGACCCCCTTGACTTGTTCTCGATGCCAAAAACTCTTTTATATATATATGTCGAATTTCGGGGTCCGGCAGACCCTCTAGGTTCGAACTCTGGGGTGCGCACGGAGATCACGCCTCCTACCTACCTGCACCTCGTTGCCTCGCAAGGATCTAGAACTACCCGAAGAGCAACACAAGGGACACAAGGTTTATACTAGTTCGGGCCACCATTGTGGTGTAATACCCTACTCTAGTTTGTGGTGTGGTGGATTGCCTCTGGGGCTGATGATGAACAGTACAAGGAAGAACAGCCTCGCGAGGGTCTGTTCTTGGCCGGTGCGATGAACTGCTAGGGGAGTTCGATCGCTTCTCTCTCTCTCTCTCTCTCTCTCTCTCTCTCTCTCTCTCTCTCTCTCTCTCTCTCTCTCTCTCTCTCTGTGGTTGATCTCTCGATGCCTCTACCACTGTGGGTGGCTAGTCCTATTTATAGGCGGAGGCCCCGGCCTCTTCCCAAATATTAAGCGGAAGGGCGCCAACAATTGGCCATTTGAAGGGAACATCTGGTACACTTATCCTGACTAAAGTTGGTCCTCGCTTTGCCAAAGGCTCTGGTGGTGATGCCGGCTTGGACTCCACGATGAATTCCTTCCTACCGTTGCGACGGTCTTGGTCTTGTTGCACCGAAACGGGTGCCTTTGCTTGATGTTCTCGCCTGCGCTTGCTCCTTTGCACCAAAGTGGAAATGAGGACATTTACAGCAGTGGCGCCCGCCGGGCGCCTTGGTCGCCACGGCTTGCGTCATGGGCACCTCGTGAGGTACCCGCCTTGATCTCTCCGCCTCCTCGCGAGCCAAGATGATGAGGCCGTGCACGAGAAAGCTCCTCGTCGTCCGCCATGAGGCTTGGCCCCTCGCGAGGGTCTTGAGCTTGTGTTGATGAAGATGGGCGTCTGGGCCACCCTTGAGCCACGCCGCGGGCAGCGCAGAGCAAGTCTGGATACCCCTGCTCCTGAATGCCGACAGAGCCCCGGGCCCAAGGCGCGCCTGGACTTGGCTGAGCAGAAAAGCGAAGGGGCAAGTGTGAAGCGCCGCGGGCCCTAACAGCCTGCGGCCTTGGGCGCCGCGTGGCGGTTGATTGGACGTGGGCGCCTTAAGCAACTGCGTGAATCGACAAAAGTGCGGCACCCGTCTAGGTTTTGTCTCCTTTGCCTCCTCCGGTCATTGCCCAGATCCCCTTTCTTGTGCCTTTCCTTCCTGCCTCCGAAATCTCCAGATCTACTTTGACCGCGTGCCCTAGCAAGACATGGCGCCTTGCCAGACCCCGGCCGGAGCTTGGTACTCACCTGCCTTGGACTCGCCGAACGTGTCAGAAAAGGGCCTTGCCCGGGCGCGCCGGATGGTGGAGGCGCAAGGCAACGACGAGGCAACGGTGCTCAGGGCTGGCTCCGCCCTTCCCGAGAGCCAAGGAAGCACCTTCTATCCGCTCTTCGTGAGCGCCATTGCTGCCGGTCTGGTGCCTCCCTTTTCTGAGTTCTTCTTTTCTGTCCTCTGCCATTACAAACTGCAAGCTCTGCACCTCCACCCCAACTCTGTTCTTCTCCTGGCGATCTTCGCCTACTATTGTGAGGCTCATGTTGGGGTGCAGCCCTCGGTGGCCTTGCTGCGCCACTACTTCTACCTCCGGACCTCTCGCGGGCCCATCTCCATGTGCGCGAGCTTTGTCGCGTATGGCAGTTCCAACGCCATCTCGAAGCCCAGGAAGAGGATTGAGGGCTTCAGGAGCAAGTGGGTCATGGTAGACGCTGGGCGCATCCACCCTCGGCTGATTCTGCCCACGGAGCAGCCCACGACCTCCGACAATTGGTCTCGTGCGGAACTTGTGGATCCCCGCGCGAAGCCGGTGCTGGAGAAGATGAACACGGACCTGTGGCCGGGCAACATGGCGACGGCGAAGCTGACCGGGGCGTCGCTCCTAAGGGAGTTCCTGGAGCACCAGGTGGCCCCGCTTTGTCAGTACTCGCTTCCATTGTGGAGGCCCCGCCCGAGCCCCGCAGTCTTGGCCGACGAAGATCTGGCCGCGGTCCTCCAATCTTTGGTCGGGGGAGACGTGGCGAGGCTGGAGGGCGCTCCTGTACCTCTGGTCCTTCGAGATGATTGGGAGCAGGCGGTGGACTCCATGCCCGTCTTCAATGGGGACGGGCACGTGCCCGCGGAGGTTCCCGAGGACCCGGCGGCCCTGGCGACGGTGAACGTGTCCTCCGGCAACTCTAGCGAAGAGGAGGAAGAAGAGGAGTGGGAAGAGGGGCCTGACTCCGAGGCGACCGACGGGGAGTCGAGAGCGCCCCTCCCCCGGCGCAGGTCCCGCGCTCTCCGCCTCTTGCCGAGCAACGACGAGGATGGCGATGGGCGGGGCAGCGAGAGCTTGCCCCCGATCTCGAAGAAGGACGGGACTGGGCTGGTCCCCCGCGGGTCTGCCCCGGCTACGAGGCGATCCGCAGACGTGCCTCCTGCTCCCGGGCCTCTTCGGGCTGATCCCTGCAGCCGGCTCTCGGGCTTCAAGTATGGTCGGAGGTTGCTCGAGCCCGCGAGCGATGATCAGTAAGTGCTTGATTCTTGTTTTATTCCTTGCTTTGTCGCTGAGGCTTGATATCTGTATTCCTTGGCTAGGCTGGCGCCTGCGGCAAAGAAGCTGAAGGGAGCTCCTGAGGATTCGTCTGGGGCAGTGCCTCCGCCCGCGAAAGAAGGTGACGGCAAGACACGGGCCTCTCCTGCCCGGTCATCCTCGCGAGGCCTGGCGGAGCTAGCTGGGGCGAGCTCAGCCCCCATGGCCCAAGCGACTCCCGAGGTGTCCTTGCCTGATGCCACTGCCGCTGCTGTCGGGGCGCAGAAGGTCCCGCCTGAGGGTGATGTGGTTACGCTGCCGTCCTCTCCTCCTACTCCACCAACTGCTATCTCTCCGACTCCTCCCACTGTCCTGGATCGTCCTGCTGCTGAACTGGACCGGCTGCGGGAAGATCTTCTGGGCGTCGACGCTTGCTTGGTGGCCGGGCGCTTGGAGCTGGCCTCTGGCTGGGTTCGTTCTGACGCTTCGATTCGAGCGGCGCTGGTTCAGGCCGCGATAGCTTGCGACGAGGAGAAGCAAGCCGTCCTTGGGGTGAAGGCTGCTTGCGACGCTGCCTTGGGGGAGGTAGCCAATGTCCGAGGCCGCTGCAAGGCGCTGGAGAGCGAGCTGCAGGGCTTGCGTGACCAGCTTGCCAAGGAGGCCCGCATTCACCAAGATAAGGAGGAAGACATGAAGGCTCGCGAGGCGGCCGTCAAGGACCGGGACGCCAAGCTTAACAAGCACCGTGACCGCCTGGGTGCGCTAGAGCAGGAGTTGGAGGCGAAGAGGGTCGAGCTGGACGGCAAGGCGCGGGTCCTCGCCAAGGACCGCGTGGCCTTCGCGAAGATGGAGGTGAAGGCTCGCACCTTGCTGAGGTCGCTTTACGACAGCGGCCTGGAAAGCCCGCTGGCCGGCACCGAGGACGGCCCTGCCAAGCTGCTTCCCTTCCTGATCCGCGCCCTTGAAGATGTCACCCTTGGCCTTGGCCCCACGGCTGAGGCCGAGGCGCGTGTCCTGTCTTCTGCAGCGCTGACGCGCGTCCTCACCCACGTCTACCTTCGCGATCCCGACATCGACCTCGACAGCCTGCTGGAGCCCGTGAGCGGCGAGCTTGCCGCTGCCGCTGCTGAGGCCGTGAAGGGTCGAGCGGAGGCTCTGCAGGCGAAATTCTGGGCCTTCAGCACCAAGCCGAAGCGAGGCGCTGCCTGTCCTGAAGCTTCACGAGGCGAACCTGCCCCACGCAGCTCCACCGTCAACAAGTGACTCCTTTGCGGCTCCTGTTCTGCTTTCAACTCCTGCAACATGCATCATGCCACGGGGAGGCGTTTAAACTTGCGTTTGGTGTTGTGACAATAGTTATGGACTGTAATATTTGCTTTTGAATTCCCTGAGATTTGCGCTTTTCCTTCCTACTTGCTTATGTTCTACGCCGGCAGAGCCCGACCCCGCGCATACCTCAGCCGCCATTAGCCCCGACCGGAAACCAGGACGGGACCAAGGAGTGAGGGGCTACGTGACAAGTTAGGTTCCTGAGTCGCGATGCTCAGGAGTCCCCCTTGGCGCACGAACAGCAAGTAGGGAGGTGAGATGCATGGGTGAATTTACCATTCTACGTCTGCAGAGCCCGGCCCCGCGCATACCTCAACCGCCGTTAGCCTTTCGAAACTATGGAGTGAGGGGCTATGTGACCAGTTAGGCTCATAAGTCGCGATGCTCAGGAGTCCCCCTTGACGTTCAAACGACCTTCATACCTTGGCTCCGCCAGGAGGGACGGGCGTCACGACGAACCAGGCCCGAGGGGCTGGCTGGGTGGCGTCGTCTGGCGTGACCTGTGCGTAGCCCGTGCCCAGCCCTCGCGCGCACTCCCGAGGGAGGCGCTGCGATGAGGCCGACATTGAGCTCTGGGCTCCACGAGGTTGATGTGCCGGGGCCACCTCGATTGTTTATCACCAGCGAGCATAGCGCTTCCGTATGTGTACGGGCATAGCCGCTCCTCGGCGAGTCGTCGCCAGCGTGGAGCATGGTGCTTCCACTGGTGCGTGGGAGGGGGCTCCCCTCCGGGAGGAGCACCCGGGGCGTGTACAGCCCCGCCCTGACACGTGGCTGGCACGGTAGGGCCTGGCGAGGTGTATCTGGGCATCCGTGAGCCAGCGCGGGACTCACGGGGCCCTACCTCAAGGCGGGTTACGCCTGGCACTGGGCCTTAACTTGTGATGTGTTCCTGTAAATTTGGTTAGATGCCGACGCTCTACATCCTCGGGTCCTGGCCCTTGAGCGGGTCTCAGCCGTCGCTGGTATGCCAGGTCGCGATGCCGTGGACAAGGCTAGAGGGTGAGGGCTGGAGAGCCGATAGGAGCCCATGAGTCGCGATGCTCAGGTACCCCCCCCCCTTTGACGTGCAAGCGGCCGACATGGAGGAAGAAGCGGTGCCGTGGACAGGCATCAAATAACAATTATGATGGGTCGAACACATGACCCGAAATAAACGCGACAGGGGTACATGCCGCTGGGTCTGGCCTGAGCGACTTGGGGATGATGCAGCCCAAGGGGCGCCCCCAACAAAGTAAGCTAAGAACATGAAGTAAAAGGGATACACACCGCAGGGACGGACCCACGCTGCACGGGAATGATGCAGCCACAGGGCGCTCCCACCGGAAATGAAACTTGAAGGATGTCACCGATAACGTTGAAGACGAAGGATGCTGAAGTAGCGGACGTCGTGGGCTGCGGAAGCCGACCTTCACGAGCCCCGAGCCCCAGGAGCCCCGGAGGCTCGGGCGCCTGGTGGCTCCTCGCGACCATCTCCATCTCCGCCAGACCGCTGAACGCCTGGCCTCTTGAGCCTCCGGATGCTCCCCATGAGGCGCCGCACGTGGCGGCGCGTTCGCACGCCGTGGGGCATGCGAACGTAGCTGTGGGTGGACCTTCACAGGCGCCCAGCGTGAGGGCAAGCGCCTCTGAGGCGGCTCGGTTGAGCCCTGGTATGTCGATGCAGATCGTAGCCCACCATCCTCGCCTGGATGGGGAGCTACGGCGGGTAAGCGGCGGCTGCCACTCATGAGTCTTGACTCCTGCAGCTCCTGAATGATCTGGCTGATGAACTCCTGAGGTTTTGGCCCTCCTTGACTCGCTCCTTCCTGAGGGAAACGTGCTCTGAAACACGCCTCCAAGTGGTGCCCAAGCGCCTCCTCGTGACCTTAGCAAGGTCGGCGCCCTCGAGAGAGCCCCGAGCCTTGCTTGAGGAGGCGCGCCGCGCGCCTTCCTATGCTGACGAAGGAGGTGCCCCGAACAGCGCAGACCACGAGGGCCTGCCTCCCGAGGGGTCGGGCCTGGTGATGTCTTCTTCTTCTTGGGAGCAGTCTTGGGGAGCCTCCCGCTCCTGCGATCTGGGTTTTCAAGTGACGCGGTTTGAAAAGATCGCTCCAGGGAGCACACTGTGTCTCTCTCTTCACAAGGCACCGTGATGACTCCGCCGCTTCCTGGCATCTTGAGGACGTTGTAGCCGTGATGAGTCACGGCCATGAACTTGGCCAGAGCTGGGTACCCGAGGATGGCATTGTACGACAGGCGAATGTGGGCGACATCGAAGTCGATAAGCTCGGTGCGGTAGTTGTCGCACGCCCCGAAGGTTACAGGGAGGCGGACCTGCCCAATTGGAACTATGGAGCCATCAGTGACTCCAGAGAAAGGCTTGGTTGGCTGAAGCTGATTGTAAGGCACTTGGAGATTGTTGAATGTCTCTACGGACAGGACATTGAGCCCTGCTCCGCCATTGATGAGGGTTCTGGTGACTTGCATGTTGCTGATGATTGGGGAACAAAGCATCGGGAGGAATCCAGCTGTGGCCGCGCACTTGAGCTGATCCGCTGAGCTGAACGTGATGGCACACGCTGACCACCTGAGAGGGCGCGTGGCTTCGAGCTTGGGGAGGATTGCATTCACCTCGTGGGCGAACTGCTTGAAGATGCGCTAAGAGGCTGGGGCTTGAGCTCCGCCCAGGATGCAAGCGATCACGCGTGGCTCCTGGAAGCCCCCAGCCTCCTCGTCCTAATGATGGTCCTCATTTCTCCTTGGCTGCGGCGGCAGAGGAGGGAGGCCTGCGTTTGCTTGCGGGCGATCCTTGCGAGGCTGATCCCTCCAGCCTCCCTCGCGAGGCTGATCCTGCCAGCGATCCTCGTGAGGTCGGTCACGCCACCCTTGGCGAGGGCCACGGTCTTCCCAGCGTCCTGCGTTTCTTCCTCCTCCTCGGTCGTAGCCTCGGTCATTGCGATCGGGGCGTCGACCGATTCTCCCTTCTCTCACGGCTCGGAGCTCTTGACATTCGTTGGTGTTGTGGGTGTGGAGGTCGTGGTATGCACAGTACCGGCTGCCTTGGAAGACTCAGGCTGGTCTCTGCCTCGCTTGGTATCTGGTTCTGCCGCGAGCACGGCAGCCCCCTTGCGCTTCACGTCCTTGGCCTTGGGCTTCTTCTCTTCTGGGTCTGCGGCTGGCAGCTCGAGGAGGGAAAGGCGTCCCTCCTCAGCCCTGGCGCACTTGGTCACCAAGTTGAACAGCTCAAGGATGTGCACAGATCTTCATGCATCGCCAGCTCCTCCTTCATCTTGACGTCATGCACACCGTCGGAGAAGGCAGAGATGATGGCCTCCTCGGTCACCTTGGGAATCTTGAGGCATGCGTTGTTGAAGCGCTGGATGTACTTCTGAGGGGTCTCCCCTGGCTGCTGCTTGATGCGGCGCATGTCGCTCACGGCAGGAGGTCGGTCATGAGTACCTTAGAAGTTGGCGATGAAGCGGGTGCGCATCTCGTCCCAGGAGGAGATCGTGCGAGGAGCCAGGTGCGGGCCCCGTCCTTGAGTGCCATGGGAAACCAGTTCGCCATGACCTTCTCATCCCCGTTGGCGGCTTCGATGCCCAGCTCGTAGAGCTGGAGGAACTCCGCGGGGTTGGCCGTGCCGTCGTAGCGAGGAGGCAGGTCCGGCTTGAACTTGCCGGGCCACGCGACGCTGCGCAGCTCGGTGGTGAAGGCGCGGCAGCCTGCTGTGGCCACGGGAGGCCTTTGGTGACGAAGAGCCCGGTCTTGCGGGTCCCCATGCGCTACCGCTGGGAGCACCGCAGGGTCTTGGCGTGCTGGAGCAGGAGCGCGGTCGAGACAAGCCGGTGCAGAGAGCACTCGGGCAGCTTCTTGGGGGCGAGGGACCTCTTGACAACTCTGCTCTTGCCGCGCTGGCGCCGGACGAAGTGGGTTCCGCCCCGGGGCCACGTGACTTGAGGCCAAGGCGCCTTCTTGAGGGGGAGGCGACTGAGGCGCCCCTGGAGCTTCATCGCCCGCGCAGGGCGGGGCGCGGTGCAGCGAGAAGGACGGCGCGGGGGAGCCCCCTGCAGCGCGGACGATCTCGGCGACGCGGTCGAGCCACTCTTCGTAGACGTCGTCGACAGGGCGGTAGCGCAGGAGCTCGTTTGCCGCGATGAGCGTAGCTCGAGCCTCCATGGGTGCGCGGAGCGCGCGAGACGAAGAACCAGCCGGGGCGAGTGAAGGAGTAGCGGTACGGCCGTCTCGCCTCACGGACGGATGCTGGGACGATGCTTGCTGCTCGTTCCCTGCAGGGCCGGTGGCGGCGTTGACGGCAGGCGACGGGGAACGGCGGGGGCGGCCGCCGACGGGGGTCGTCTGGGCTATGCGGGTAGCGAGAGCGGCTCGGCGCTCGGCGCGAGCCCGACGAGCGTCTGACATGGATGCGATGGGTGGCGAAGAACAGGGCGGCGGAAGACGAATTCCGGCGCACCCCTACCTGGCGCGCCAAATGTCGGATTTCGGGTTCCGGCAGACCCTCTAGGTTCGAACTCTGGGGTGCGCGCGGAGATCACGCCTCCTACCTACCTGCACCTCGTCGCCTCACAAGGATCTAGAACTACCCGAAGAGCAACACAAGGGACACAAGGTTTATACTAGTTCGGACCACCATTGTGGTGTAATACCCTACTCTAGTTTGTGGTGTGGTGGATTGCCTCTGGGGCTGATGATTAACAGTACAAGGAAGAACAGCCTCGCGAGGGTCTGTTCTTGGCCAGTGCGATGAACTGCTAGGGGGAGTTCAGTCGCTTCTCTCTCTCTCTCTCTCTCTCTCTCTCTCTCTCTCTCTCTCTCTCTCTCTCTCTCTCTCTCTCTCTCTCTCTCTCTGCAGTTGATCTCTCGATGCCTCTACCCTGTGGGTGGCTAGTCCTATTTATAGGTGGAGGCCCTGGGCCTCTTCCCAAATATTAAGCGGGAAGGGCGCCAACAATTGGCCATTTTGAAGGGGAACATCTGGTACACTTATCCTAACTAAAGTTGGTCCTCGCCTGCCAAAGGCTCTGGTGGTGACGCCGGCTTGGGCTCCACGATGACTTCCTTCCTGCCGTTGCGACGGTCTTGGTCTTGTTGCACCGAAACGGGTGTCTTTGCTTGATGCTCTCGCCTGCGCTTGCTCCCTTTGCACCAAAGAGGAAATGAGGACACTGCGCGGACTGGCGCCCGCCTGGCACTCTTGGTCATCATGGCTTGCGTCATGGGCACCTCGTGAGGTACCCTGCCTTGATCTCTCCGCCTCCTCGCGAGCCAGCATGACGAGGCCGTGCCTGAGGAAGCTCCCTGTCGTCCGCCCCGTGAGGCTTGGCCCCTCGCGAGGGTCTTGAGCTTGTGTTGATGAAGATGGGCCGTGTTGTTGGGTAACGTAGTAATTTCAAAAAATTTCCTACGCACACATAGGACCATGGTGATGGCATAGCAACGAGAGGGGAGAGTATCCGTCCACGCACCCTCGTGAGACCGAAAGCGAAGCGTTATATCAACGCGTTGATGTAGTCGACGTCTTCACGATCCGACCGATCCAAGCACCGTTACTCGGCACCTCCGAGTTCTTAGCACACGTTCAGCTCGATGGCGATCCCGGGCTCCGATCCAGCAAAGCGTCGGGGAGGAGTTCCGTCAGCACGACGGCGTGGTGACGATCTTGATGTTCTACCGTCGCAGGGCTTCGCCTAAGCACCGCTACAATATGACCGAGGTGGAATATGGTGGAGGGGGGCACCGCACACGGCTAAGGAACGATCACGAAGATCAACTTGTGTGTCCATGGGGTGCCCCCTGCCCCCGTATATAAAGGAGGGAGGGAGGAGGAGGCCGGCCCTCTACTATGGCGCGCCATGGGGAGTCCTACTCCCACCGGGAGTAGGATTCCCCTTTTCCTAGTCCAACTAGGAACCCTTCCATGTATTAGGAGTAGGAGAGAAGGAAAGGGAAGGGAAAAGGAGAAGGAAGGAAGGGGGCGCCCCCCCTCCCTAGTCCAATTCGGACTAGTCCAAGGGGAGGGCGGCGGCCACCCTTTTGGCCCTTTTTTCCTTTCCCGTATGGCCCATTAAGGCCCAATACGAATTCCGTAACTCTCCGGTACTCAAAAATACCGAATCACTCGGAACCTTTCCGAACTCCGAATATAGTCGTCCAATATATCGATCTTTACGTCTCGACCATTTCGAGACTCCTCGTCATGTCCCCGACCTCATCCGGGACTCGAACTCCTTCGGTACATCAAAACTCATAAACTCATAATAAAACTGTCATCGAAACCTTAAGCGTGCGGACCCTACGGGTTCGAGAACTATGTAGACATGACCTAGAACTATTCTTGGTCAATAACCAATAGCGGAACCTGGATGCCCATATTGGCTCCTACATATTCTACTGAAGATCTTTATCGGTCAAACCGCATAACAACATACGTTGTTCCCTTTGTCATCGGTATGTTACTTACCCGAGATTCGATCGTCGGTATCCAATACCTAGTTTAATCTCGTTACCGGAAAGTCTCTTTACTCGTTCCGTAATACATCATCTCACAACTAACTCATTAGTTGCAATGCTTGCAAGGCTTATGTGATGTGTATTACCGAGAAGGCCCAGAGATACCTCTCCAGACAATCGGAGTGACAAATCCTAATCTTGATTCATGCCAACTCAACATATACTTTCGGAGACACTTGTAGAGTACCTTTATAATCACCCGATTCGTTGTGACGTTTGGTAGCACACAAAGTGTTCCTCCGTAAACGGAGTTGCATAATCTCATAGTTGCGGAACTTTGTATAAGTCATGAAGATAGCATAAGCAACATACTAAACGATCAAGTGCTAAGCTAACGGAATGGGTCATGTCAATCAGATCATTCAACTAATGATGTGACCTTGTTAATCAAATAACAACTCCTTGTTCATGGTTAGGAAACATAACCATCTTTGATTAACAAGCTAGTCAAGTAGAGGCATACTAGTGACATCTTGTTTGTCTATATATTCACACATGTATTATGTTTCTGGTTAATACAATTCTAGCATGAATAATAAACATTTATCATGATATAAGGAAATAAATAATAACTTTATTATTGCCTCTAGGGCATATTTCCTTCAGTCTCCCACTTGCACTAGAGTCAATAATCTAGATCACATCACCATGTGATTAACATCGATAGTTCACATCATCATGTGATTAACACCCATAATTCACATCGCCATGTGACCAAGACCCAAAGGGTTTACTAGATTCAGTAATCTAGTTCACATCGCTATGTGATTAACACCCAAAGAGTACTAAGGTGTGATCATGTTTTGCTTTGTGAGAGAATCTTAGTCAACGGTCTGCCACATTCAGATCCGTATGTATTTTGCAAATCTCTATGTCAACAATGCTCTTGCGGAGCTACTCTAGCTAATTGCACCCACTATCAATATGTATCTAGATCGAGACTTAAAGTCATCCAGATCGGTGTCAAAACTTGCATCGACGTAACCCTTTACGACGAACCTTTTATCACTTCCATAATCGAGAAACATATCCTTATTCCATTAAGGATAATTTTGACCGTTGTCCAGTGATCTATTCCTAGATCACTATTGTACTCCTTGCCAAACTCAAAGGCAGGGTATACAATAGATCTGGTACACAACATGGCATACTTTATAGAACCTATGGCCAAGGCATAGGGAATGACTTTCATTCTCTTTCTATCTTCTGCCGTGGCGGGTTTTGAGTCTTACTCAATTTCACACCTTTGTAACACAGGCAAGAACTCTTTCTTTGACTGCTCCATTTTGAACTACTTCAAAATCTTGTCAAGGTATGTATTCATTGAAAAAACTTATCAAGCGTCTTGATCTATCTCTATAGATCTTAATGCTCAATATGTAAGCAGCTTCACCGAGGTCTTTCTTTGAAAACTCCTTTGAAACACTCCTTTATGCTTTGCAGAATAATTCTACATTATTTCCGATCAACAATATGTCATTCACATATACTTATCGAAATGCTGTAGTGCTCCCACTCACTTTCTTGTAAATACAGGCTTCTCCAAAAGTCTCAGATAAAACCATATGCTTTGATCACACTATCAAAGCGTTTATTCCAACTCGAGATGCTTGCACCAGTCCATAGATGGATCATTGGAGCTTGCACATTTTGTTAGCTCCTTTAGGATTGACAAAATCTTCTGGTTGCATCATATACAACTCTTCCTTAATAAATCCATTAAAGAATGTAGTTTTGACATCCATTTGCCAGATTTCATAAAATGTGGCGATTGCTAACATGATTCGGACAGACATAAGCATCGCTACAGCTTGAGTAAATCTCATTGTAGTCAACACCTTGAACTTGTCGAAAACCTTTCTGCGACAAGTCGAGCTTTGTAGATAGTAACACTACTATCAGTGTCCGTCTTCCTCTTGAAGATCCATTTATTTAACATGGCTTGCTGATCATCGAGCAAGTCAATCAAAGTCCATACTTTGTTCTCATACATGGATCCTATCTCAGATTTCATGGCCTCAAGCCATTTCATGAATCTGGGCTCATCATCGCTTCCTCATAGTCCGTAGGTTCATCATGGTCTAGTAACATGACTTCCGAACATGATTACCGTACCACTCTGTGCGGATTTTACTCTGGAAGACCTACGAGGTTTGGCAGCAACTTGATCTGAAGTTTTATGATCATCATCATTAACTTCCTCACTAATTGGTGTAGGAATCACTTGGAACTGATTTACGTGATGAACTACTTTCCAATAAGGGAGAAGGTACAATTACCTCATCAAGTTCTACTTTCCTCCCACTCACTTCTTTCGAGAGAAACTTCTTCTCTAGAAAGGATCCACCTTAACAACGAATAACTTGCCTTCGGATCTTGTGATAGAAGGTGTACCCAATAGTTACCTTTGGGTATTCTATGAAGACGCACTTCTCGATTTGGGTTCGAGCTTATCGGTGAAAACTTTTTCACATAAGCATCACAACTCCAAACTTTAAGAAACGACGACTTAGGTTTCTTCGTTAAACCATAGTTCATACGGTGTCGCCTCAACGGATTTAGATGGTGCCCTATTAAACGTGAATGCAGCTGTCTCTAATGCATAACCCCAAAGCGATAGTGGTAAATCGGTAAGAGACATCATTGATCGCACCATATCAAAATAAAGTACGATTCTGACGTTCGACACACCATAACGTTGTGGTGTTCCGGTGGCGTGAGCTGTGAAACTATTCCACTTTGTTTTAATTGAAGACCAAACTCGTAACTCAAATATTCATCTCCACGATCAGATCGCGAAACTTTATTTTCTTGTTACGATGATTTTCCACTTCACTCTGAAATTCTTTGAACCTTTCAACTATTTCAGACTTATGTTTCATCAAGTATATATACCCATATCTGCTCAAATCATCATGTGAAGGTTAGAAAATAATGATAGTTGCCACGAGCATCAACACTCATTGAATCGCATACATCGGTATGTATTATTTCCAATAAGTCAAGAGCTTGTTCCATTGTTCCGAGAACGGAGTTTTAGTCATCTTGCCCAAAAGGCACGGTTCGCAAGCATCAAATGATTCATAATCAAGTGATTCCAAAAGTCCATCGGCATGGATTTTTTTTCATGCGCTTTACACCAATATGACCTAAACGGCGAGTGCCACAAATAAGTTGCACTATCATTATTAACTTTGCATCTTTTGGTTTCAATATTATGAATATGTGTATCACTATGATCGAGATCCAATGAACCATTTTCATTGGGTGTGTAACCATATAAGGTTTTATTCATGTAAGCAGAACAACAATTTATTCTCTTACTTAAATGAATAACCGTATTGCAATAAACATGATCAAATCATATTTATGCTCAACACCAAATAACACTTATTTAGGTTCCACACTAATCCCGAAAGTATAGGGAGTGTGCGATGATGATCATATCAATCTTGGAACTACTTCCAACACTCATCGTCACTTCCCTTCAACTAGTTTCTGCATTCATTCTGCAACTCCGTTTGAGTTACTACTCTTAGCAACCGAACCAGTATCAAATCTTGAGGGGTTGCTATGAACACTAGTAAAATACACATCAATAATCTGTATATCAAATATATCTTTGTTCACTTTGCCATCCTTCTTATCCGCCAAATACTTGGGGTAGTTCCGCTTCGAAGGACCAGTTCCATTGCAGCAAAAGCACTTAGTCTCAGGCTTAGGTCCAGACTTGGGCTTCTTCACTCGAGCAGCAACTTGCTTGCCGTTCTTCTTGAAGTTCCCCTTCTTCCCTTTGCCCTTTTCCTTGAGACTAGTGGTCTTGTCAACCATCAACACTTGATGTTTTTCTTGATTTCTACCTTCGCCGATTTTAGCATTGCGAAGAGCTTGGGAATTGTTTTCGTCATCCCTTGCATACTATAGTTCATCACGAAGTTCTAGTAACTTAGTGATGGTGACTAGAGAATTCTGTCAATCACTATCTTATCTGGAAGATTAATTCCCACTTGATTCAAGCGATTGAAGTACCCAGAAAATCTGAGAACATGCTCACTAGTTGAGCGATTCTCCTCCATCTTTTAGCTTTAGAACTTGTTGGAGACTTCATATCTCTCAACTCGGGTATTTTACTTGAAATATTAACTTCAACTCCTGGAACATCTCATATGGTCCATGACGTTCAAAACGTCTTTGAAGTCCCGATTCTAAGCCGTTAAGCATGGTGCACTAAACTATCAAGTAGTCATCATATTGAGCTAGCCAAACGTTCATAACGTCTGCATCTGCTCCTGCAATAGGTCTGTCACCTAGCGGTGCATCAAGGACATAATTCTTACGTGCAGCAATGAGGATAAACCTCGGATCACGGATCCAATCCGCAATATTGCTACTAACATTTTTCAATACAATTTTCTCTAGGAACACATATAAAAACACAGGGGAAGCAACAACGCGAGCTATTGATCTACAACATAATCTGCAAAATACTACGGGACTAAGTTCATGATAAATTTAAGTTCAATTAATCATATTACTTAAGAACTCCCACTTAGACAGATATCTCTCTAGTCATCTAAGTGATCACGTGATCCAAATCAACTAAACCATAACCGATCATCACGTGAGATGGAGTAGTTTTCAATGGTGAACATCTTATGTTGATCATATCTACTATATGATTCACGCTCGACCTTTCGGTCTCCGTGTTCGAGGCCATATCTGCATATGCTAGGCTCGTCAAGTATAACCTGAGTATTCTGCGTGTGCAAAACTGGCTTACACCCGTTGTAGATGGACGAGAGCTTATCACACCGATCATCACGTGGTGTCTCGACACGACGAACTTTGGCAACGGTGCATACTCGGGAGAACACTACTTGATAATTTTAGTGAGAGATCATCTTATAATGCTACCGTCAATCAAAGCAAGATAAGATGCATAAAGGATAAACATCACATGCAATCAATATAAGTGATATGATATGGCCATCATCATCTTGTGCTTGTGATCTCCATCTCGAAGCACCGTCATGATCACCATCGTCACCGGCGCGACACCTTGATCTCCATCGTAGCATCGTTGTCGTCTCGCCAACTATTGCTTCTCGACTATCGCTACCGCTTAGTGATAAAGTAAAGCAATTACATGGCGTTGCATTTCATACAATAAGCGACAACCATATGGCTCCTGCCGATTGCCGATAACTTCGGTTACAAAACATGATCATCTCATACAATAAAATATAGCATCACGTCTTGACCATATCACATCACAACATGCCCTGCAAAAACAAGTTAGGCGTCCTCTACTTTGTTGTTGCAAGTTTTACGTGGCTGCTACGGGCTGAGCAAGAACCGTTCTTACCTACGCATCAAAACCACAGCGATACTTCGTCAAATAGACTCCGTTTAACCTTCTCAAGGACGGGCGTAGCCACACTCGGTTCAACTAAAGTGAGAGAGACAGACACCCGCCAGCCACCTTTAAGCACGAGTGCTCGCTACGGTGAAACCAGTCTCGCGTAAGCGTACGCGTAATGTCGGTCCGGGCCGCTTCATCTCACAATACCGCTGAACCAAAGTATGACATGCTGGTAGGCAGTATGAGTTGTATCGCCCACAACTCACTTGTGTTCTACTCGTGCATATGACATCAACGCATAAAACCTGGCTCGGATGCCACTGTTGGGTAACGTAGTAATTTCAAAAAATTTCCTACGCACACATAGGACCATGGTGATGGCATAGCAACGAGAGGGGAGAGTATCCGTCCACGTACCCTCGTAGACCGAAAGCGGAAGCGTTATATCAACGCGGTTGATGTAGTCGTACGTCTTCACGATCCGACCGATCCAAGCACCGTTACTCCGGCACCTCCGAGTTCTTAGCACACGTTCAGCTCGATGACGATCCCCGGGCTCCGATCCAGCAAAGCGTCGGGGAAGAGTTCCGTCAACACGACGGCGTGGTGACGATCTTGATGTTCTACCGTCGCAGGGCTTCGCCTAAGCACCGCTACAATATGACCGAGGTGGAATATGGTGGAGGGGGGCACCGCACACGGCTAAGGAACGATCACGAAGATCAACTTGTGTGTCCATGGGGTGCCCCTGCCCCGTATATAAAGGAGGGAGGGAGGAGGAGGCGGCCCTCTACTATGGCGCGCCATGGGGAGTCCTACTCCCACCGAGTAGGATTCCCCTTCCTAGTCCAACTAGGAACCCTTCCATGTATTAGGAGTAGGAGAGAAGGAAAGGGAAGGGAAAGGAGAAGGAAGGAAGGGCGCCCCTCCTAGTCCAATTCGGACTAGTCCAAGGGGGGCGGCCACCCTTTTGGCCCTTTTTTCCTTTCCCGTATGGCCCATTAAGGCCCAATACGAATTCCGTAACTCTCGGTACTCAAAAATACCGAATCACTCGGAACCTTTCCGAACTCGAATATAGTCGTCAATATATCGATCTTTACGTCTCGACCATTTCGAGACTCCTCGTCATGTCCCCGATCTCATCCGGGACTCGAACTCCTTCGGTACATCAAAACTCATAAACTCATAATAAAACCGTCATCGAAACCTTAGCGTGCGGACCCTACGGGTTCGAGAACTATGTAGACATGACCTAGAACTATTCTTGGTCAATAACCAATAGCGGAACCTGGATGCCCATATTGGCTCCTACATATTCTCTGAAGATCTTTATCGGTCAAACCGCATAACAACATCGTTGTTCCCTTTGTCATCGGTATGTTACTTACCCGAGATTCGATCGTCGGTATCCAATACCTAGTTTAATCTCGTTACGGAAAGTCTCTTTACTCGTTCCGTAATACATCATCTCACAACTAACTCATTAGTTGCAATGCTTGCAAGGCTTATGTGATGTGTATTACCGAGAAGGCCCAGAGATACCTCTCCGACAATCGGAGTGACAAATCCTAATCTTGATTCATGCCAACTCAACATATACTTTCGGAGACACTTGTAGAGTACCTTTATAATCACCCGATTCGTTGTGACGTTTGGTAGCACACAAAGTGTTCCTCCGTAAACAGGAGTTGCATAATCTCATAGTTGCAGGAACTTTGTATAAGTCATGAAGATAGCATAAGCAACATACTAAGCGATCAAGTGCTAAGCTAACGGAATGGGTCATGTCAATCAGATCATTCAACTAATGATGTGACCTTGTTAATCAAATAACAACTCCTTGTTCATGGTTAGGAAACATAACCATCTTTGATTAACAAGCTAGTCAAGTAGAGGCATACTAGTGACATACTGTTTGTCTATATATTCACACATGTATTATGTTTCTGGTTAATACAATTCTAGCATGAATAATAAACATTTATCATGATATAAGGAAATAAATAATAACTTTATTATTGCCTCTAGGGCATATTTCCTTCACGTGTTGGGCCACCCCTTGAGCCACGCCGCAGGCCGCAGGCAGGCAAGTCTGGGTACCCCCGTTCCCAGAACGCCGACAATATACTGAAACCTCCAGAACATAACCTAGATCGGGAGTTCCGCCGCCACAAGCCTCTGTAGCCACCGAAAACCAATCTAGACCCGTTCCGGCACCCTGTCGGAGGGGGGATCCCTCACCGGTGGCCATCTTCATCATCCCGGCGCTCTCCATGACGAGGAGGGAGTAGTTCACCCTCGGGGATGAGGGTATGTACCGGTAGCTATGTGTCTGATCTCTCTCTCTCTCTCTCTCTCTCTCTCTCTCTCGTTTTCTTGAGGTGGTACGATCTTGATGTATCGTGAGCTTTGCTATTATAGTTGGATCTTATGATGTTTCTCCCCCTCTACTCTCTTGTAATGGATTGAGTTTTCCCTTTGAAGTTATCTTATCGGATTGAGTCTTTAAGGATTTGAGAACACTTGATGTATGTCTTGCATGTGCTTATCTGTGGTGACAATGGGATATCATGTGATTCACTTGATGTATGTTTTGGTGATCTACTTGCGGGTCCCGTGACCTCATGAACTTATGCATAGGGGTTGACACACGTTTTCGTCTTGGCTCTCCGGTAGAAACTTTGGGGCACTCTTTGAAGTACTTTGTGTTGGTTGAATAGATGAATCTGAGATTGTGTGATGCATATCGTATAATCATACCCACGGATACTTGAGGTGACATTGGAGTATCTACGAAACATTAGGGTTTTGGTTGATTTGTGTCTTAAGGTGTTATTCTAGTACGAACTCTATGATAGATTGAACGGAAAGAATAGCTTCGTGTTATTTTACTACGGACTCTTGAATAGATCGATTCGAATGGATAACTTTGAGGTGGTTTCGTACCCTACCATAATCTCTTCGTTTGTTCTCCGCTATTAGTAACTTTGGAGTGACTCTTTGTTGCATGTTGAGGGATAGTTATATGATCCAATTATGTTATTATTGTTGAGAGAACTTGCACTAGTGAAAGTATGAACCCTAGGCCTTGTTTCAACACATTGCAATACCGTTTGTGCTCACTTTTATCATTAGTTACCTTGCTGTTTTTATATTTTCAGATTACAAACACCTGTATCTACCATCCATATTGCACTTGTATCACCATCTATTTGCCGAACTAGTGCACCTATACAATTTACCATTGTATTGGGTGTATTGGGGACACAAGAGACTCTTTGTTATTTGGTTGTAGGGTTGTTTGAGAGAGACCATCTTCATCCTACGCCTCCCATGGATTGATAAACCTTAGGTCATCCACTTGAGGGAAATTTGCTACTGTCCTACAAACCTCTGCACTTGGAGGCCCAACAACGTCTACAAGAAGAAGGTTGCATAGTAGACATCATGAACATGACATGGCAAATCCAACACATCATTTCCTGCTTGATCTTTTACCTTCTTGGGGATCCAAGGCCCTTTGGGCTTCCCCTTGAACTTTCCTTTAGCCACAACTAAAGCTTCGCCAGGACCCGCTGGCTCGGCTTTGCGTTTCTGCTTCTGACCTCCTCCGGTGTCTTGGGCAACTGGCTTGCCCTTTCCACTGCGGAGTCGATCCTATTCTTCTCCATTGGCATGCCGAGTGGCTATCTCCATCATCCGAGTCAGAGTCATATCTCCCGTCCGACTGAATTTCAGGTTAAGCTCTCGATACCGGACGCCTTCCTTGAAGGCGCAAACTGCTTGTTGTTGAGATACATTTTCCACTCTATGATGCAAAGTGGTCCACCTCTGGATGTAATCTCTCAAAGTCTCTTTCGGTTTTTGCACACAATGTTGCAACTCTGCCAACCCTGTTGGTCGTTTGCAAGTACCCTCAAAAGTTCTGACAAACACTCGGGCTAGCTCTTCCCAGCTGAATATACTGCCTGGGGCCAACTGATTCAGTCAAGCTCTGGCCGAACCTTCTAACATCAGAGCAAGATGCTTCATAGCTACCTCATCATTTCCACCACCGATATGTACAGCCACTCGGTAATCCTCCAGCCAAGTGTCAGGTTTGGACTCATGATACGCCTCCAACGTATCTATAATTTTTTATTGCTCCATGCTATCTTATCTACTATTTTGGACAATATTGGGCTTTATTTTACACTTTTATATTACTTTTGGGACTAACCTATTAACCGGAGGCCCAGCCCAGATTTGCTATTTTTTGCCTATTTCAGAGTTTCGAAGAAACGGAATATCAAACGGAGTCCAAACGGAATGAAACCTTCGGGAACGTGATTTTCTCACCGAACATGGTCCAGGGGACTTGGACCCTACGTCAAGAAACCAACAGGGAAGGCACGACCTAGGGGGCGCACCCTCCACCCTCGTGGGCCCCCTGTTGCTCCACCGACGTACTTCTTCCTCCTATATATACTTACGTATCCCCGAACGATCAGATACGGAGCCAAAAACCTAATTCCACCGCCGCAACTTTCTGTATCCACGAGATCCCATCTTGGGGCCTGTTCCAGAGCTCCGCCGGAAGGGGAATCCACCACGGAGGGCTTCTACATCATCATAGCCTCTCAGATGAAGTGTGAGTAGTTTACTTCAGACCTTCGGGTCCATAGATAGTAGCTAGATGGCTTCTTCTCTTTTTTTGGATCTCAATACAATGTTCTCCCCCTCTCTCGTGGAGATCTATTCTATGTAATCTTCTTTTTGCGGTGTGTTTGTTGAGATCAATGAATTGTGGGTTTATGATCAAGACTATCTATGAGCAATATTTGAACCTTCTCTAAATTCTTTTATGTATGATTGGTTATATTTGCAAGTCTCTTCGAATTATCCATTTGGTTTGGCCAACTAGATTGGTAGTTCTTGCAATGGGAGAAGTGCTTAGCTTTGGGTTCAATCTTGCGGTGTCCTTTCCCAGTGAGAGTAGGGGCAGCAAGGCACATATTGTATTGTTGCCATCGAGGATAACAAGATGGGGGTTTTATCATATTGCATGAATTTATCCCCCTACATCATGTCATCTTGCTTAAGGCGTTACTCTGTTTTCATTAACTTAATACTCTAGATGCATGCTGGATAGCGGTCGATGAGTGGAGTAATAGTAGTAGATGCAGGCAGGAGTCGGTCTACTTGTCTCGGACGTGATGCCTATATACATGATCATACGTAGATACTCTCATAACTATGCTCAATTCTGTCAATTGCTCAACAGTAATTTGTTCACCCACCGTAAAATACTTATGCTCTTGAGAGAAGCCACTAGTGAAATCTATGGCCCCCGGGTCTATTCTCTATCATATTAATCTTCCATCACTTTATTATTGCTTTGCTTTTTACTTTGCTTTTTATTTTACTTTGCATCTTTATACCAAAAATACCAAAATATTATCTATCATCTCTATCGATCTCACTCGTAAGTGATCATGAAGGATTGACAACCCCTAATCGCGTTGGTTGCGTTGAGCTATTTGTTTTGTGTAGGTACGAGGGACTTGCGCGTGGCCTCCTCTTGGATTGATACCTTGGTTCTCAAAACTGAGGGAAATACTTACGCTACTCTGCTGCATCATCCTCTCCTCTTCGGGAAAACCAACGCAAGCTCAAGACGTAGCAAGAAGGATTTCGGCGCCGTTGTTGGGAGTCTCGCAAAAGTCAGCATACCAAGTACCCATCACAATCCCTTATCTCTCGCATTACATTATTTGCCATTTGCCTCTCGTTTTTCTCTCCCCCACTTCACCCCTTGCCATTTTATTCGCCCTCTCTTTTCCGTTTGCCTTTTTCTTGCTTGCTTGTTGTTATGTCTGGATTTGGGAAATTATTGCCGATATGGACAATAATAATATCATGGAAAATTCTGAAGCTCCTGCTGAAGAACCCCCTACCTTACATACAAATTTTTTTTGAGTTGATAGTGGTAATATTATTGGAAAAGGAGTTATTCAAGATTTCTTTACATGTGCCGGTGCTTTGCCTTCTATGGGCGGTTCTATTCTTCATAGAACCAGTAGTCTTGCGGACGCCATAGCCATGCTTATAGTTGAACTTGAAAGGCAATTTATGCACATGCACCCTTGCATACAAAGAATTTTCTTAGAATTCTCTAATATTGAGCATTCTTCTGTTAAGCGTGCCGCCACTATCTTTTTGGCTCATGAGTTAAGATTTATAATTAAAGAGGCCAAAGAAATCTTTGTGCATTATAGGGTAGATGCTAGTCATCCTCCCATTGAAGCTATCCTTTTAATCAAGAAGACATGATGCGTTTACAATCTTTAGATCATATTGCTTATAATAAACATCTTAGGAAAAAGGTTCCTGCCGATGTTCTAGTTGATAAAATTTCCGAGCTTAATGATGGTTTTGCTATTCAAAATAATGGACTAGGTTTTCCTCTAGAACGAAGGCTTGTAGCTTTTTGCCAAAAGAATGCTCTTTATGATGAATTGGTTGTGCAATATGAAGGGCCTAAGGAGGAAACCATACCTCCCGAGATTGATCTTGGGGACTTTTGTCCCATTAAATTTAGCCCTTTTGATTATTTTTGCTTGCCTCAAAGAAAACTTGCTGCCGAACGTAGAGAATATGAGAGAAGTTTTCATGATTTGCCATACCACTATTATGGCAATACCTAGATCTATCCTTGCTTTTATGCCTAGCTAGGGGCGTTAAACGATAGCGCTTGTTGGGAGGCGACCCAATTTTATTTTTAGTTTTTTTGTTTCTGTTTAGGAATAAATAATCCATCTACCCTCTGTTTAGATGTGGTTTTATGTTTTAGTTAGTGTTTGTGCCAAGTTAAACCTATAGGATCTTCTTGGATGATAGTTATTTGATCTTGCTATAATTTCCAGAAACATTCGGTTCACAAAAAAAATTGTTAAAAATCACCAGAACGTGATAAAATAGTGATTCCAATTGCTTCTGATCAATAAATAAATTTCCTAGGTTGTCATATTTTGGCTGAATTTTTGGATTACCAGAAGTTTGCGTTAGTTACAGATTACTACAGACTGTTCTGTTTTTGACAGATTCTGTTTTTCGTGTGTTGTTTTCTTATTTTGATGAATCTATGGCTAGTAAAATAGTTTATAATCCATGGAGAATTTGGAATACAGTAGGTTTAACACCAATATAAATAAATAATGAGTTCATTACAGTACCATGAAGTGGTCTTTTGTTTTCTTTCGCTAACGGAGCTCATGAGATTTCTGTTGAGTTTTGTGTTGTGAAGTTTTCAAGTTTTGGGTGAATTTTTTTTGATGGATTATGGAACAAGGAGTGGCAAGAACCTAAGCTTGGGGATGCCCATGGCACCCCAAGATAATCTAAGGACACCAAAAATTCAAAGCTTGGGGATGCCCCCGGAAGGCATCCCCTCTTTCGTCTACTTCCATCGGTAACTTTACTTGGAGCTATATTTTTATTCACCACATGATATGTGTTTTACTTGGAGCGTCTTCTATGATTTGAGTATTTGCTTTTTAGTTTACCACAATCATCCTTGCTGTACACACCTTTTGAGAGAGCCATACATGAATTGGAATTTGATAGAATACTCTATGTGCTTCACTTATATCTTTTGAGCTATATAATTTTGCTCTAGTGCTTCACTTATATCTTTTAGAGCACGGTGGTGGATTTGTTTTATAGAAACTATTGTTCTCTAATGCTTCACTTAGATTATTTTGAGAGTCTTAAATAGCATGGTAATTTGGTAATAATAATAATATGCTTGGTATTCAAGATTTGTAAAACTTTCTTTTGAGTGCGTTGAATACTAAGAAAAGTTTGATGCTTGATAATTGTTTTGAGATATGGAGGTAGTAATATTAGAGTCATGCTAGTTGAGTAGTTGTGAATTTAAGAAATACTTGTGTTAAAGTTTGTGATTCCCGTAGCATGCACGTATGGTGAACCATTATGTGATGAAGTCAGAGCATGATTTATTTATTGATTGTCTTCCTTATGAGTGGCGGTCGGGGACGAGCGATGGTCTTTTCCTACCAATCTATCCCCCTAGGAGCATGCGCGTAATACTTTGCTTTGATAACTTGTAGATTTTTGCAATAAGTATATGAGTTCTTTATGACTAATGTTGAGTCCATGGATTATATGCACTTTTCTCACCCTTCCACCATTGCTAGCCTTTCTAATACCGCGCGCTTTTCACCGGTATCATATACCCACCATATACCTTCCTCAAAACAGCCACCATACCTACCTATTATGGCATTTCCATAGCCATTCCGAGATATATTGTCATGCAACTTTCCACCGTTCCGTTTATTATGACACGCTCCATCATTGTCATATTGCTTAGCATGATCATGTAGTTGACATCGTATTTGTGGCAAAGCCACCATTCATAATTCTTTCATACATGTCACTCATGAATCATTGCATATCCCGGTACACCCCGGAGGCATACACATAGAGTCATATTTTGTTTTAAGTATCGAGTTGTAATTGTTGAGTTGTAAGTAAATAAAAGTGTGATGATCATCATTTTTATAGCATTGTCCCAAGTGAGGAAAGGATGATGGAGACTATGATTCCCCCACAAGTCGGGATGAGACTCCGGATGAAAAAAAAAGAAAAAGAAAAGAGGCCATAAAAAAGAGAAAAGGCCCAAATAAAAAATATAAAAAATTTAGGAATGAGAGAAAAAGAGTGAAGGGACAATGTTACTATCCTTTTACCACACTTGTGCTTCAAAGTAGCACCATGATATTCATAATAGAGAGTCTCTCATTTTGTCACTTTCATATACTAGTGGGAATTTTTCATTATAGAACTTGTCTTGTATATTCCAATGATGGGCTTCCTCAAATTGCCCTAGGTCTTCGTGAGCAAGCGAGTTGGATGCACACCCACTTAGTTTCTTTTGTTGAGCTTTCATATACTTATAGCTCTAGTGCATCCGTTGCATGGAAATCCCTACTCACTCACATTGATATCTATTAATGGGCATCTCCATAGCCCATTGATACGCCTAGTTGATGCGAGACTATCTTCTCCCTTTTTGTCTTCTCCACAACCACCATTCTATTCCACATATAGTGCTATATCCATGGCTCACGCTCATGTATTGCATGAAGATTGAAAAACTTTTGAGAATGTCAAAAGTATGAAACAATTGCTTGGCTTGTCATCGGGGTTGTGCATGATTTAAATACTTTGTGTGGTGAAGATAAAGCATAGCCAGACTATATGATTTTGTAGGGATAACTTTCTTTGGCCATGTTATTTTGAGAAGACATGATAGCTTTGTTAGTATGCTTGAAGAATTATTATTTTATGTCAATATTAAACTTTTGTCTTGAATCTTTCGAATATGAATAATCATACCACAATTAAGAGGAATTACATTGAAATTATGCCAAGTAGCACTCCGCATCAAAAATTCTCTTTTTATCATTTACCTACTCGAGGACGAGCAGGAATTAAGCTTGGGGATGCGTGATACGTCTCCAACGTATCTATAATTTTTGATTGCTCCATGCTATATTATCTACTGTTTGGAGCCATATTGGGCTTTATTTTACACTTTTATATTACTTTTGGGACTAACCTATTAACCGGAGGCCCAGCCCAGATTTGCTGTTTTTTTGCCTATTTCAGAGTTTCGAAGAAACGGAATATCAAACGGAGTTCAAACGGAATGAAACCTTCGGGAACGTGATTTTCTCACCGAACATGATCCAGGGGACTTGGACCCTACGTCAAGCAACCAACAGGGAAGGCACGAGGTAGGGGGGCGCGCCCTCCCCCCAGGCGCGCCCTCCACCCTCTTGGCTCCCCTGTTGCTCCACTGACATATTTCTTCCTCCTATATATACCTCGCACTCTCGAACCATCGACACGGAGCCAAAACCTAATTCCACCGCCGCAACTTTCTCAGATCCACGAGATCCCATCTTGGGGCTCATTACGAGTTCACGGGAAGGAATCCACCATGGAGGGCTTATACATCATCATAGCCTCTCCGATGAAGTGTGAGTAGTTAACTTCAGACCTTCGGTCCATAGTTAGTAGCTAGATGGCTTCTTCTCTCTTTTTGGATCTCAATACAATGTTCTCCCCCTCTCTCGTGGAGATCTATTCGATGTAATCTTCTTTTTGCGGTGTGTTTGTTGAGATCGATGAATTATGGGTTTATGATCAAGACTATCTATGAGCAATATTTGAATCTTCTCTGAATTCTTTTATATATGATTGGTTAGCTTTGCAAGTCTCTTCAAATTATCCGTTTGGTTTGGCCAACTAGATTGGTAGTTCTTGCAATGGGAGAAGTGCTTAGCTTTGGGTTCAATCTTGCGGTGTCCTTTCCCAGTGACAGTAGGGGCAGCAAGGCACGTATTGTATTGTTGCCATCAAGGATAACAAGATGGTTTTTTTTATCATACTGCATGAATTTATCCCTCTACATCATGTCATCTTGCTTAAGGCGTTACTCTATTTTCATTAACTTAATACTCTAGATGCATGTTGGATAGCGGTCGATGAGTGGAGTAATAGTAGTAGATGCAGGCAGGAGTCGGTCTACTTGTCTCGGACGTGATGCCTATATACATGATCATACCTAGATACTCTCATAACTATGCTCAATTCTGTCAATTGCTCAACAGTAATTTGTTCACCCACCGTAAAATACTTATGCTCTTGAGAGAAGCCACTAGTGAAATCTATGGCCCCCGGGTCTATTCTCTATCATATTAACCTTCCATCACTTTATTATTGCTTTGCTTTTTTACTTTGCTTTTTATTTTACTTTGCATCTTTATACCAAAAATACCAAAAATATTATCCATCATCTCTATCAGATCTCACTCTCGTAAGTGACCGTGAAGGGATTGACAACCCCTAATCATGTTGGTTGTGTTGAGCTCTTTGTTTTGTGTAGGTACGAGGGACTCGCGTGTGGCCTCCTACTGGATTGATCCTTGGTTCTCAAAAACTGAGGGAAATACTTACGCTACTCTGCTGCATCATCCTCTCCTCTTCGGGGAAAACCAACGCAAGCTCAAGACGTAGCAACTCACCGGTGAACTTACTAACCCCAGTCGCCAATCTGAAGTTGGGAGGGATCTCAGCAGCTCTGATGGCTCTGCTAAAACACTCGGGACCTGAAACATGTACTCTGCTTCCACTCGGGTAATCTCTGTCTTGCACTTCTCTGTGTGCCCGGTTCCAGTCGACCAGACCTTGCACCAAAATTGATCTCGCATCAAAACCTGGCTCTCTTGGGTCAACTGGCAACCTCCGCCCATCGTTGTATGGGTGGCTGTCATCATAATGCCAAGGCACATATGACCCGCCCCTCAGAGGGGTCGAAGGCACTCGACGACGGTCATCACGATCGAGTCGATGATCATACTGCTCATGGTTCCGACCCAAGTACTGCTCTTGGCGATGCCCACGTCCCTCACGCCTCGGAGGCGATCTTAGGTCAGGAGTCGATCGATCAGATCAGCCACCACAGATCTGCTATGGATTCTGTTCCGCGACTGAGACACTGTCATGTTCTACTCTCCTGCTGCCTGGAGCAGAGCTCAAATCTTCATCAAACCTCTTCCAGCCTCTGATTGGGACGGCTCGATAGACTCTGCTATATGGGTTGCT
Organism: Aegilops longissima; assembly: GCA_021605205.1. Classification (NCBI taxonomy): domain Eukaryota; kingdom Viridiplantae; phylum Streptophyta; class Magnoliopsida; order Poales; family Poaceae; genus Aegilops; species Aegilops longissima. The sequence goes on along the minus strand of CM038681.1, from coordinate 584,194,755 downwards.
GCTGTAAGATTCTGAATCAGAGTGCAGTATACCGGAGGTTGGGGCGGGAACAATTGTCCTTGTCGTCGACTGGACTCAGGGATCCGCTGCCGGGCACGCTCGTCGAGTGCATGCTGAAGGTTCTCTAGTCGGGTACGCTCAGCCAAAGTGGCCAGGCGCGCCTCTTCCAAGGCCCAAGCCTCAGAGGTCTCTCCAACGATAGGCGTGTGGAGTGCCTCCATGTTGCAGCGGTGAAGTTCCTCCTTCTACAGTGAAGAAAGGGTTTTGAGGTGGTACTCTTCGTGAACGCGCGACGGATCGCCGCCGCCGTTGCGACGCATGCCTGGGGGGCTGCGCAGTGAGTTGACCATTAGGACTTCTGCCGCAGGGTCGCTGCTGTCACATTCGGACAGGGTCTCGACGGAGTCGGTTGACAGATTAAACAGGTCGTAGAGGGTTTCGTCGGGCTCGATTGCCGCGACGTGGGGGGTGGCCAACTGGCAAGCCACCGCGTGTTTACCCACCGCTGAAGCCGCGACCGACTGGATCGCTTGCGACGGTGAATAGCAGGGAGCGAAGACACTGCGGGAGCTGACCGATACTTGGTCGACGGCTGCCGCAGAAGGATGCCGTGAACGCACACACGAATGTGCGTCGCCCCGCGGACGGGGAGCGCCTCGACGTCAAGAGGGGCCTCCTGGAGCCAGGAGGTTTCGTCGGTGATGAAGACGAGCGCGCCGAGACGGATCTCGCGGCCCTCAGCCAAACCACCACTGGAAACCATGATGACGGGAATCAGAAAAACTGCAACCTCACCAGAAAGTCACTAAGACACCTGCCCCAAGGTGGGTGATACGTCTCCAACGTATCTATAATTTTTGATTGTTCCATGCTATTATATTATCAACCTTGGATGTTTTATATGCATTTATATGCTATTTTATATGATTTTGGACTAACCTATTAACCTAGAGCCCAAAGCGCTTTACGGTTTTTCCTTGTTTTTGAGTATCGCAGAAAAGGAAAACCAAACGGAGTCCAATTGACCTGAAACTTCACGGAACTTATTTTTGGACCAGAAGAAGGCCATGGAGTAAAAGAGTTGGGCCAGAAGATTCCCGGGCTGCCCACGAGGGTGGGGGCACGCCCACCCCCCTGGGCGCGCCTCCCTACCTCGTGGACTGCCCGGAGACCCCCCTGACTTGTTCTCGATGTCAAAACCTCTTATATATACTGAAACCTCCATAACATCACCTAGATCGGGAGTTCCGTCGCCAAAAGCCTCTGTAGCCACCGAAAACCAATCTAGACCCGTTCCGGCACCCTGCCGGAGGGGGGGATCCTCACCGGTGGCCATCTTCATCATCCCGGCGCTCTCCTTGATGAGGAGGGAGTAGTTCACCCTCGGGGTTGAGGGTATGTACGAGTAGCTATGTGTTTGATCTCTCTCTCTCTCTCTCTCTCTCTCTCTCTCTCTCTCTTGTGTTCTTGATTCGGCACGATCTTGATGTATCGTGAGCTTTGCTATTATAGTTGGATCTTGTGATGTTTCTCCCCCTCTACTCTCTTGTAATGGATTGAGTTTTCCCTTTGAAGTTATCTTATCCGATTGAGTCTTTAAGATTTGAGAACACTTGATGTATGTCTTGCGTCTGCTTATCTGTGGTGACAATGGGATATTCACGTGATCTACTTGATGTATATTTGGTGATCAACTTGCGGGTTCCGTAACATTCTGAACTTATGCATAGGGGTTGGCACACGTTTTCGTCTTGAATCTCCGGTAGAAACTTTGGGGCACTCTTTGAAGTTCTTTGTGTTGGTTGAATAGATGAATCTGAGATTGTGTGATGCATATCATATAATCATACCCACGGATACTTGAGGTGACATTGGAGTATCTAGGTGACATTAGGGTTTTGGTTGATTTGTGTCTTAAGGTGTTATACTAGTATGAACTCCAGGATAGATCGAACGGAAAGAATATCTTCGTGTTATTTTACTACGGTCTCTTGAATAGATCGATCAGAAAGAATAACTTTGAGGTGGTTTCATACCCTACCATAATCTCTTCGTTTGTTCAACGCTATTAGTGACTTTGGGGTGACTCTTTGTTGCATGTTGAGGGATATTTATATGATCCAATTATGTTATTATTGTTGAGAGAACTTGCACTAGTGAAAGTATGAACCCTAGGCCTTGTTTCCTAGCTTTGCAATACCGTTTATGCTCACTTTTATTACTTGTTACCATGCTGTTTTTGTATTTTCAGATTACAAAAACCTATATCTACCATCCATATTGCACTTGTATCACCATCTCTTCGCCGAACTAGTGCACGTATACAATTTACCATTGTATTGGATGTGTTGGGGACACAAGAGACTCTTTGTTATTTGGTTGCAGGTTTTTTTGAGAGACCATCTTCAACCTACGCCTCCCACGGATTGATAAACCTTAGGTCATCCACTTGAGGGAAATGTGCTACTGTCCTACAAACCTCTGGACTTGGAGGCCCAACAACGTCTACAAGAAGAAGGTTGCGTAGTAGACATCAGTGGGCGCCAACTATCGTGGTTCTAAGACTGACAGTGGAATGGGGTGTAGGTATGAGGAGGCAAGATCCTAGCTACGGTGAATTTGTGCACGCAAGATTTACAAGTTCAGGCCCTTCTCAGAGGAAGTAACAGCCCTACGTCTCGGTGCCCTAAGGCCAGTCGATTGGATTATGCATGAAGTTACAAGGGGTGCGAACCCTTGTCCCAGAGGAGGGGTGTGGCTTGTATAGAGTGCGCCAGGACCCCAGCTGTCCCCCGTTACACAGGGTTCAATGTACATAAAGAGGGAACGTTACTGGTAACACCGGCATTAAAGTCATATAAATGATCATTAAGACTATGGAGTGAACGCCCGACCGTTGTCATTCAGAGTGACTTTAGATCTTCTGTTCTCCGAGTGGTTTCTGGTATGGTCGACTGAATATATCTTGGTCGAACGGAATTGGGCTATTGTGACGCCCCCGATTCAATCGTACACTAATCATGCACACAAACGTGTGCGATCAAGATCAGGGACTCACGGGAAGATATCACAACACAACTCTAAAAACATAAATTAGTCATACAAGCATCATATTACAAGCCAGAGGGCTCGAATATAAGAGCTCGATCATAGACGAGTCAGCGGAAACAACAATATCTGAGTACAGACATAAGTTAAACAAGTTTGCCTTAAGAAGGCTAGCACAAACTGGGATACATATCGAAAGAGGCGCAAGCCTCCTGCCTGGGATCCTCCTACACTGCTCCTGGTGGTCGTCAGTGGCCTGCACGTAGTAGTAGGCACCTCCGGTGTAGTAGGAGTCGTCGTCGACGGTGGCGTCTGGCTCCTGAGCTCCAGCATCTGGTTGTGACAACCAGGTAGAATGGAAAGGGGGAAAAGAGGGAGAAAAGCAATCATGAGTACTCATCCAAAGTACTCGCAAGCAAGGATCTACACTACATATGCAGGGGTATCTGTGTAAAAGGGCAATATCGGTGGACCGAACTGCAGAATGCCAGAATAACAGGGGTTAGCTAGTCCTGTCGAAGACTATGCTTCTGGCAGCCACCATCTTGCAGCATGTAGAAGAGAGTATATGGTAAGTTCACCAAGTAGCATCGCATAGCATAATCCTACCCGGCGATCCTCCCCTCGTCGCCTTGTGTGAGAGCGATCACCGGGTTATATCTAGCACTTGGAAGGGTGTGTTTTATTAAGTATCCGGTTCTAGTTGTCATAAGGTCAAGGTACAACTCCGGGTCGACTGTTACCATGGACACGGCTATAAGAATAGATCAACTTCCCTGTAGGGCTGCACCACATTACCCGACATGCTCGGTCCCTCTGCCGGGCACACTTTCCTGGGTCATGTTCCGCCTCGGGAGATCAACATGTCGCAGCCCCACCTAGGCTCAACAGAGAGGTCAGCACGCCGGTCTAAATCCTATGCGCGCAGGGGTCTGGGCCCATCGCCCATTGCACACCTGCACGTTGCGTGCGCGGCCGGTGAGCAGACCTAGCCTTCCTTATACAAAAGCAGGCGTTCCCTGGCGTGCACCGCTCAGTCGCTGACGTCAAAAAGAGCTTCGGCTGATACCACGACGCCGGTTGCCCATATCTTGTCCCACGTGGCGGTTAGTGCGTATAAGGTCAACGACCCAACTCAGATCAAATACCAAGATCTCGTTAAGCGTGTTATTTTAAAGTAACCGTGAATGCCGACCAGGGCCAGGCCCACCTCTCACCCAGGTGGTCTCAACCTGCCCTATCGCTCCGCCACAAAGATCCACCCAGAGGGCCGTCGGGACAAAGGTCCTTTCAGCCCCCAATCCGTGAATCACTCGCGGGTACTCTACGAGCCGACCCGACTTTAGTCACCACATGTATCATGTATAAAGTATATAGTATATACCTGTGATCACCTCCCGAGTGATCACGACCCGATAGTATAGCATGGCAGACGGACAAGAATGTAGGGCCAATGATGGAATACTAGCATCCTATACTAAGCAATTAGGATTGCAGGTAAAGGTAACAACAGTAGTAGCAAGGCCAGGCTATGCATCAGGATAGGATAAATGGAAAGCAATAACATGCTACACTACTCTAATGCAAGCAGAAGAGAGAAGAATAGGCGATATCTGGTGGTCAAGGGGGGGGGGGCTTGCCTAGAAGCTCAGCCGAGAAGGAGGGGTCGTCAACACCGTAGTCGTACTGGGTAGCAGCGGCGTAGGTCTCTGTGTCTAACGAGAGAAGAGGGGGAACAAACAACAAATATAATGCAAACATATGAATATCGATGCATGACAAGACACGTAAGGTGCCAGGTGTGCCCTAATGCGGTAGGAGGTGATACCGACGAAGGGGGAAAACATCCGGGAAAGTATCCCCGGTGTTTAGCGTTTTTGGACAGATGAACCGGAGGGGGAAAGTTGCTTGTTTGCTATGCTAGGGATGTCTGGCGGACGAACGGGCTGCTTTTCCGGATTCGTCTCGTCGTTCTGAGCAACTTTCATGTACAAAGTTTTTCCAACTGAGCTACGGTTTATTTTATATTAATTTTAAAAGGATTTTATCATTTTCTAGAATTTACAGAATTAATTTAATCCTAAAAATGCATTTATGACGTCAGCGGTCAACTCTGGCCATTGACCTGGTCTACCTGACAAGTGGGTCCCACTGTCATTGATTGTTTAGTTAACTAACCGTAGTTAACTAGGTTAATTAGGTTAATTAAAACATAATTAATTAAGTTAATTAATCTAGTTAATTAATTAATTATTTAATATTTCTATTTCTTATTATAATTATTTTTTAATTCCTTTTTTCTAATAAACGTTCTGGGGCATGGGCCCCTCATGTCATTGGCCGAGAGGCCTAGCGGGCACAGGGCGGTGCGGTTAGCGGGGCGGGCGCCCGAACGAAGGGCGAACCGGGCCGTGGCGGGGGGTTGGGGCACGGGCGCCAGAGTCTTGCCGGGCGCCGTGGCGGGGCTCACCGCCAGCCGTTTTAGCGGCGAAGCCGCGCAGAGGGGTCACCGGAGGCGAGTAGCAGGCTGCTGCTGCTCTCGCGCGAGGCGGCAGAGACGAGGCGGTCGCCAAGCGCTGCCACGGCGAGCAAGGCGGCCGCTGGAGGGCAGGGCGCAGGTCCGCGGGTGCCGCGAGCGGAGGGAGAGGCGGGCGCGGCAAGAGGGAACGGGAAGGGCCGCGACGCAAGCCGCAGCAGCAGGGCCGCGGTGGGGAAGGTGAGCGCGTGCGCGGTCAGCTTGCAGGGGGCGAGGGGAAGCGGCGGGCTGAGCGGCGGCTGGCCTCGGCCAAGGCGGCCACGGGCAAGAACGAGGGGAGCCGGGCGCTAGCCGCGGTGGCCGGAGGGCGAGGTCAGGGGCGGTTCGCCTCGGGGCGAGCGAGGTGCGGGCGAGGCGCGCGAGGGAGCAGCAGCAGGGGTTCGCGGGCGCGCGACGAAGTGAGCGGGGGAGGGCGTGCGACGGGCGCCGGAGTGGGTGAAGTGCGTGCGCGGGACGGCACGTGCGCTGGACGTGGCCGTGGCCGTGAGCGCGTGCGCGAGGGAGACAGAAGGATGGAAGGAGGGGTGCGTGCTCACGGTAGCCGTAGGGGAGTGGCAGCGGGGCGCGAGCTGGAGGTTGGAGACGTCGTACGTAGGGGAGGCAGGCCGGCGGGGAGGTCCGGCGAGGTCTTTGGGCGGCGGCGGGCGCGGTCGATCCATGCGGCGGGGTGGTCGGGGGCGGGGGCATGGTTGTCCCGATCCCGATCTGGATCGGGGCTGTGGGGGGAGAGCGAGTGGTGGGGTAACTCTCGAATTGAAACTTACGAAAATATTGAGAGCAAAGTAAGGAGGTGTCATGGGAAGTTTCGAGCGGGCAGGCAATCGTTTGATGCCTGAAACAGGGCGTGAAAAGGGGTTCAAAGAAATGGGAATAAGTATTGTGTCTGATACCAGAATTGATGATCTCTCGGAAGGTGGCTCGTGAATCACATACGAGGCCAAGTGCGTGGAGTTAACTTTGGAAACCGGGGGTGTATAGGAGAGTCAGGTTTCGATCCTGTGGAACTGTGGGTTATGGGCCCACCATGTGGGTTAAAAGTAGAAAGCGCGGTAATGTCTTGCATGATCATGTAAGCAAGGCATGTCAGAGGATAGCCTATTAGTTATTTTGGCAACAACATCGGTACCAATGGCGAGGGACGAAGAGAACCATTTTCCTGCTCGTTGAACGAGGCGGACCAATAGGCAAAGTTTTCGTCCATCGGTGGCTACCGGAATGTTATCAACATAGTAACAGGGTCTTGCTGACAGAATTGTACACCGAGGTGTTTACATAAGTGGGAGAATATTACTGCTTATGTCATATAGATCACAAGAAAGATTAAACAAAACAATGGAAAGGAAAAAGGTGTTTATCGGATTAACAGAACAATGGAAAGGAAAATGTGTTTAGACACATATTTCAAGGGTGTATCCTTCCCAAGGATAAGCAGAGCATGATATCCATGATCAGATCAAAATTAGAAAACCATTTAGGTAAGGGGAGAGGAATTTCATGACATTACCCATACAACGGTGTTTGGATAATTGATAAAGATAATTTGGCATTGTGCTTCAAATGCCCTTATTGAAGATCGGAGTACCACAGACATGCTTCAAGATAGTATTGACATGGTCATCAGGTAAAGATCGGACTTTGGATACACAAACGATCCATCAGGGACGACTTATAGAATAAGTCTTACAATTTCCTCATGGAAGAATGATTAACCTTGCCAAAAAGGAAACTATAACAATAGGTCCTTCGGCCAGGTGTGCTAGGCATGACATCACCTTACCGGGTCATATAAAGACCAATGTTATAACTCTTGGAAATATGTTTCAACCATCATATCTGACCGAGATTCAGATCTGATTGGTGTCAGGATACCTCAGACTCAGGATCCTGAGATAAAAAGGTGTGACACGAATTGACGAGAAGACAACATAAGATTCTCAGGAAATGAACTATGGAAGCGAGTTCCGAAACTAGAGTTCATCAGTAAACCAAGGAGAGGATGAGGAGGTGGCTGATGGACTCAGTGACAAATCATCGAGATTTCCAAAGGATGGATTTCCACAGTTATGTGAACAAGGAGATAACATTTGCCAGATCAAATGGTATAATGATGTATGCTCGAGGAAAACCTACACAATTAGACATTGGTTGAAAGATGCACCCATAATATGGGCTAGGTAGCATGATCAACGTTTAGAATGGTGATTCAATAACCAATACACAAAGGATGAAACTATCATTCATTAACTTACAATCAATAGGGTTGCTAGAAGTTTTGAATTTTACACCTCACAGTCCATTTGTCGGTATTCCGGTTAGAAACAACACGGAGACCAAGAAATGAATGCAGACGGCGATAAGTATTACTATATCAAGAATTTCTTGAGAGGTGGTGAAATTTTCACGACATTCCTGACATAAAAGATGGTAATACTCCGAGGTAAAGAAGAACAAATGCTTGATAGCAAGGAACTCAAGGTATAACACAAAACACGAACAAGTTTGTGTTGGAGGGAAGGCAATAAAGTTGTTGATGATAACACAAACCATCAAGGGGCAAGGAGGGTATTTCTCATCAATAATTCGATAGAGATCTCGGAAGAACCCAGAATGTTGATGATGATCGCGACACCTTTGTCGAGAGATTTCATGAAGATGTACTCGATCGGCGATGACATCAAGTCAAAGGAATGATGAAGCGAAAGGTTATTGGAACCAAGGGTACGACACAAACTCCAAACCAAGCTTGCTGTACGAAGAAAAATGATATGATGAGGAAGATCGGCATAAGGTTATCTCATCGTCGAAAGTTGTGCTCCGGGAAGAAGGACCAGGTAGCACAATTAAAATTTAGCACAAAATGATATAGCCGATCAGGCTAGGAATGACGTGATGGAGTATTAAACTTCTCATCCACAAAGTACTAGGAGTACTGAATCACAGGGGTGATTCGATTTACTAATCGGTGTTCTCAGTTGACGACAACCCAGAACCCGTGGAGTGACTATGACGGGGAAAGGCACTACTTCATCAGAAATGCATAAGATGTGGTGCAATCGGTTGATATCCTAAAGATACTATGGGGTTAGTACTCGAAGGTAGATCAAAATAGAGGTTGGGCAGGTGTATTGATCTACAGATGGCAAGTACTTTAACCTGCCCAAGAATTATAATCAAAGGAGAATCAATCACGGTCGGAACAACGGCTGCAAAGGACCAAACATAGATACAAGATGAGCTTATAACAAGGGGAATATTATTATCACAAGAAGCTTCCATGATAAGATCTACATCGTGTCCATTGGGCATGAACACAAAGTTCAAGATCGACTCCCACTTCCCCAATGCATAACCTATCATTCACTCCTCATTTTCGATGGAGTTGTAGTGTTGAAATTTTATCTGGAAAATCGCCAGGAGAATATGACTCGTGAAAACTCTCGGTTCTCCACAGATTAGGGAAGGCATTGGTCCAACCCATCGGGTATCTTAGGAACATATACTACAAAGTTCAGAAGTAAATAACTCAAGCTCGAAAGCAGAACGTCGTTGGCCATATCAGAGAATAGAATTTACCAATGGCATTATGTATTATGGAAAGAACTTCTCGAGGTTTTTGTATTCAAAGGACACTGTCGGATTGATAATTCAACAAAGGATCTGACGGTCCACAACGGAGCTGATGTGAGCATCGGCACACAATCAGAAGAAGAAACAATGCAAATGCATTGGGGTATAGAAACAATTGACTAATTCAAAGCTCAATTGCAAAGGAATTCATGATTTCCAAATCAAGGGTACCAAAAGCAAATGTTCTAATCGAAAATGAATAAGTTCAGTAGACTTAGAAGCACAACCGATCAAGGCATTGATTGGTCAAGAACCAGCTCATATCCAAATGACGTATGAGTCAGAAGGATGAATTCTAGGATGTGACTGAGGATTGCGAGCATTCGCAACATATTGAATCAACATACTCAAAATGATAATGACAAGGGATGCCAATAAGATTACGAGACTTATGGGATTAACCATAATGCAAGCAAGCAAGAATTTCAAGAGCAACAGGTTGCTCAGGATTTTCAGAAGATCGAATGGTATTTCGAAGACAGTTGTGAAATACATGAATCAACTGGGAAAGACCGGATACTCGATAAGTACGAGAAATTATCCGTAGGGGTATACAGGTGGCAAAGAACTGCAAGGCAGTAGGCACAAACTATTCTCGAAATAATAGAGAGAGTTCGGTGGTATCTTGTAATAACAAGATCAACGGGGAATGATTGTATGAATGGCAACTGTATGCAGTTTTCATAGGGGTTGACGGTGGAAGGAAATCGCAAATGCGATGGCACAAAGACTCGAGAGAACATCATAGAGTAACTTCGGAATCTTCTAGCGCAGCAGGCGATCATCTGAAGTGAGGGGCTCTCTGGGAGAAAGTATTTTCGAGAACCTAAAGTTAGTTTTATTTTTAGCAAAATCATTTAACCCGAATAGAAGAGAGCTCAGAGTCCCAGAGTATAGATGAGGAATAAAAGATCCTAATGTCACCCAATGGCGACGTGGGCCCATGGGCCGCACAACCATGTTAGTAAAACAGTTTTCATCAACTAGACTCAACTTCGGCCAAGGAGTGTGGAAGGGGCATTCCTACAGGCAGTCGGCTCTGATACCAACTTGTGACGCCCCCGATTCAATCATACATTAATCATGCACGCAAACGTGTACGATCAAGATCAGGGACTCACGGGAAGATATCACAACACAACACTAAAAACATAAATAAGTCATACAAGCATCATATTACAAGCCAGGTGTGGCACCCCGATCCGCATGGAGCAGGGGGCCTTCGCACGTCAGCCCAGGATAACACCTGACGCACGACAGGTCCATCATACAGCATTCCAGGTACAAGAATATTCATCATATACATGTATATGGGATTACATCATTGATGAATACAATTATCTGGCATAGCCCTAAGGCTATTAAATGACAGCGGAAGTCTGAATGAATGGCGGCGGAAGTCTTGGTTTGGCAGCATAACAACTCTGGCTGGGCTCCACAACTCACAGGACTGGCAAGGTTACAGCCTAGGACGACGGAACAAGCGAACAATTCGGCACGACCTACAGAACTGGCATGACACGCCAGGTCAGTACATTGAATGTACTAGCAAGACAACCAAATACATAGCATCCAAACAAGCAGAAGACAAGGCAAGAACCAAGTGCATGCAACAACCTATCTCATATCAATCACTAAACATGGCATGATAAAAATCAACTAAGCATGAACAAAATCATAGCATCTACTATCCTGGCAATAACATGGCATATCAAAACATGCTTATAACATGGCAATGGCAAAACATCGCAGATCATCTAAATCATGGCATAATTTAACATGTCAATCGAAGCATGGCATGGCATACTGAAACTATGCTGAAAATAAACTACCCATAATATCCAATGCAGACATAGCATGTTAACTTTATGCAATCATCTTCTGTTCTGCCTTGGTTTTTAAATGCAACATATTACTCATGCAATGCAACCAAACTTGTGCACCGAGTCCCTCGGAGTCTCGTACCAACGGGTTGCCTCGCAACCGAACGGTGATCTTTCTGGCGATCACAACCATGACCAACACTTGGTCTCCAACACTCGAGACGTCGTCTCAGGATCATATCCAAGACATCGTCGTGACTTCTCACGACTATCTCATAGTCCAATTCATCATATTCTCGTTATCACATATTTATTTACCAACTTAATTATTTCAGTTTATCCTCTATTTCGACCAAAACCTGATAGTGGGACCTACTACGAACTGTTGCTATCGATAGACTTTATATACACTCTGCAGAGGTAGCATACTGTACCCACACCACGGAACCCATGGCCTCGTCATCCCATTAGGGTGGACCAACGGCATTCCGATTTAAACCGACTTCATCGCCATGACACTCTCCCGCCACTCCACCCACTCCCAATCGGGCTAGTCTTGGGTGGCCCCGTGTCTACCAAAGACAAACCGACCACCGTCGTGGCCAAAACGTCCCTCCCGGGGACCGGTACCAAAAGTTCTAACAACGGGCACACAAGGTTATGTCTGCCTACCTGATCAGGGTAAGCACACCCATAACCTTCCCTAGTGGGAGGCACTGGCGAGATGCACGACAATAGATCGCATTAAGGCCTTCCCACGAAGGCAAATGTGGCTGCACTGAAAAAGTTCGATTTGGCGGCACTATGACTCGATCCCATCGATGACGGAGGAGGTTTGTTATTACTAAGTAATTTTAATTCCCTCTCCATCATCATGAGCATATTTAACATGAATGCGACAGTGAACATGCAGCATACAAATGCATGGAAAAATATCGAACTTCTCAAGTGCACAACTCTAACATAAAGAACATGACAATAGCATATCAACGGTGCATTTAGAATCCTCATAACATTTTATAACGATGACATGCAAATAAACGAGAGTAGTGACATGACATTATTAGTAATAACATTATAATTAGCATGGCAAGGATATCATAAAAACACAAGCATGCAAGATAGGCATAAAGAAATAACTGCCGATAAAACGATATGAAACAACTGCAACTACACACACACACAAGGTGCAAGCAAAGTCAACATGCAAGTTCGGGGCTCATGATAAGAGGTTGGCTTGCCTGGGGGTCGGCAAATACTCCGAGAAGAAGTGGGAAACGAACGCGGAAAGATTTGCCAGAAACAGTTCTCTCTCGGAGAGGGCTGTTTACGGGCAAGGGCAAAAAGGTCATTTTCACCGTGTGAAAATATTGTGTAAATGATATCAACGGAACGGGCTCGACGAAACAAAGACGTGGGCTTTGGATTCACCTGATTCGGAGCTACGGGTAAAAAGATATGACTATTTAACTACCAGGGAACAATCTGTAAAGAAAATCATTACAAACTGGGCCCTAGCAGAAAAACAGATCGCGTCTTTCTCAACAAAACGATTTCCAGACAGGAAAGCGTATTCTGACCCGAAGGCGACAGAAAGTGCGTTTTCAGAAAAAGAAAACGCATTTCCCTCTGAGGCACGGCGAAGTATGCTTTCGATGCGGGGAAACGGCTTACCGAAGGGCGCCGTCACTTATCCGATGTGGCCCTGGGCCAGGCCCTTCGGTCGCCGACAGGTGGGGTTGCTTGAGGAGGGGCCCGCCTGGCCTGGCTTCTTCCTCCTCCCGCTCGACGCGCGCCTGGCCGAGGGGAGACGCCAGCCCCGACGGCGCTCGCCGGCGCGTCCGGCCACGGAAGAAGGCGCACGACCCACCGATCTGCTCAGGGGACGGAGCGCATCGGATGGCGGCGAGCTCTGCCGCCGACGGGTGCTGTACTAGCCGCGGTTGAGCTCGCAGCGGAGAGGAGCTTCGACCACCGTCGAGCAAGGTGCTCTGGTAGGGGAGAGGAAGGGCCAAGGCTACGGGGAGACTTGCTGGGACCTATAGGTTGCAGTGGTGGTGGAGTAATGGCGAGGGAAGGCCCTGGTCGCCGGAATCAGAGAAGGCCGGGGCGGCGGCCATGGCGATGGGGAGGGGGCCAGAGAGGGGCTCCGGGAAGAATGAGTGCTTGGGGAGGCGTAGAAAAGGGTGGGGGAGCTGCTGATGGTCTCCAAAGGCTCGAGGGCGGGCTATTTATAGCCGGGCGAGGGCACCCGAGCCGGTCACCGCCGAGCGAGTCCGTCCACGGCTCTGCCGCGCTCAGCATTCACGGGGAGGCACGGGAAGGCGACGAGGGGGATCAAGACGAGCAGCAGAGTCTCACGGAGACGAGCAAGGCTCGAGGATAAGAGGAGGAAGCGGACACCGGCAAGGAAGACGACGATGCACAGGACCGCACTATTCCGGTCGTTGGCACGGCTCACTGGAGAAGAAAAGAAATGGGGCCAGAGGTCCAGAGGGAAGAGGACGCCGAGGGTTAACTGTTGGGCATTAATGGCGAGGTCAGAGACGGTCGGAGCAGTGGCTAGACCACCGTTTTGGCTGGCTTCCCTCGTAGTCACCACTGGCATGGCGCGCTCTGGTTTTTTTTACTGCTGTAAGTTCATGTCTAACGCGTAGTCCTTCTAGCTTGGAGTATTAACATGGTAAAGAGAGGGGTAGAGATAAAGTGATCTGAGTAAATCGAGCTCCACAAGTTTGCTGTTGCAAACTTGGCAACATCCTAGAGATAAAACCAGAGAGGTTAAATGGTAAAATGGTTGTCTAGGAGGCTTAGGGTAGAAAGGACTACGGTCCTGGGAGTTTTGAGGTAAAATGGACAACTATTTACCATAGTTGCTGTACAACCACCAAATCTGATCCAGAAACTGAATCATGATGAAGCACTCACTAGGAGTGATGGATTGAGCTATAACTTGGCAAAGCCTGATGATTTGAACATACCATGATCCCGTAAAAAGTTCATACCAAATGGACTTACCAAAATGGCACTTCCTTCACAGCTATCATTTCTGTCCAAAAACTTCAGAAAAATCCTCAGGGCAATTGGCCAGATGAAATGAGCCCAAATCTTGTGGAGATATGTTATATGAGTAGTAGAAGGCCTGGGAAACTTATCAGCCATAATGTAGCAAGATAAAATACACTTGCTTCACAAACTGAAAATTTGGACACAAAACAAGAATTGCTCCTGTGCTCATATAGTTCGATGAAATGATCTGAATTTGGGCGGAGGCTAATTATTTGAGATACATGAGAGGATGGAAAAGTTTCATCCCATTTGGAAACTCTATAAAGGTACTTCCTTCACAAATTTGTATTCTGGTCAGAAACTTTGAAACAATGCACAGGGAGCTAGGATGAATGGATTGACCTCATCTTTGGTATCCATGGGTTATTCAACAATGTTAAACACCCTGACAAATTTCAGCTCAATTGGACTTAGGAATAAAGCACTTCCTTTGTAAAACTTCAGAGAAGGCAGAAACTTGCATTGGATCAAGTGCCAAATTTTGAACTGTAGAATCATAATTTTAGGATGGAACTAGTTAAAATATAGCAAGGACAAGCTCCACAATTAATGTGGGAATTTTATCTGCTATAAAAATAATAGTTCCTTTGGAAATGGCAGAAATGCAATATTGGCATTAAATAGGAAAAGGCAATTTTCCTTGTTTAATTATGGCCAATATACTTGCCTGAGCTTGGATTAGGCATAAGCATCAACTCCACCAATTCTCATGATTTAGGAGATGGCTAGCTACGCCTTTGGATTTTATTCCTCAGAAAGGCAAGAAAAGGAATAAATCATAATTCAAAAATATTGCATTGGACTTAGCAATATTTTTGCATATCCAAGGTTCAGAAAGATAGGAGGATCTTTGGGAACAATTGGGATGATCAACAGAGCAAGGAAAATGATGGCTCCTTTGTAATAAAAAGGGCACATTCAAATTCCAAAAATTTGGAATTTAAGGTTTGAGAGGATTTGAGCTGAGGCAAATGAGGTCTTGCCCACTGAAAAAGACATGAGCAAGGTTTTGAAAGGTTGAAAATGACAAAATTTCTCAGAGTCATCCAGCAAACTTAGGAGAAAATTTTGAAAATGAGTGCCAGGAAGGAATAACAGCAAAAAAAGTTGATAACCCAAATTTGGGGTTGTTACACCAGGGGCCTCGAGGGCTTCGAATATAAGAGCTCGATCATAGACGACTCAGTGGAAACAACAATATCTTAGTACAGACATAAGTTAAACCAGTTTGCCTTAAGAAGGCTAGCACAAACTAGGATACAGATCGAAAGAGGCGCAGGCCTCGTGCCTGGGATCCTCCTAAACTACTCCTGGTCGTCGTCAGCAGCCTGCACGTAGTAGTAGGCACCTCCGGTGTAGTAAGCGGGGGATAGCTAGTCCTGTCGAAGACTACACTTCTGGCAACCTCCATCTTGCAGCATGTAGAAGAGAGTAGATGGTAAGTTCACCAAGTATCATCGCATAGCATAATCCTACCCAGCGCTCCTCACACCCCACATGTGAGAGTGATCACCGGGTTATATCTGGCACTTGGAAGGGTGTGTTTTATTAAGTATCCGGTTCTAGTTGTCATAAGGTCAAGGTACAACTCCGGGTCACCTGTTATCGTGGACACGGCTATTCGAATAGATCAACTTCCCTGTAGGGGTGCACCACATTACTCGACACGCTCGATCCCTCTGGTCGGGCACACTTTCCTAGGTCATGTCCGGCCTCCGGAGATCAACACGTCGCAGCCCCACCTAGGCTCAACATAGAGGTCAGCACGCCGGTCTAAATCCTATGCGCGCAGGGGTCTGGGCCCATCGCCCATTGCACACCGCATGTTGCGACGTGACGGTGAGCGCACCTAGCCTCCCTATACAAGAGAAGGCGTTCCGTCCAACCCAAATAGCGCCGCCGATCGGCCGACGTCAAAAAGAGCTTCGGCTGATACCACGACGCCGGTTGCCCATATCTTATCCCACATGGCGGTTAGTGCGTATAAGGTCAACGACCCAACTCAGATCAAATACCAAGATCTCATTAAGCGTGTTATTTTAAAGTAACCGCGAATGCCGACCAGGGCCAGGCCCACCTCTCACCCAGGTGGTCTCAACCTGCCATGTCCCTCCGCCACAAAGATCCACCCAGAGGGTCGGGACAAAGGTCCTTTCATTTCAATCCGTGAATCACCATGGGTACTCTATGAGCCAATTCGACTTTAGTCACCACATGTATCATGTATAAAGTATATAGTATATACCGTGATCACCTGCTGAGTGATCACGGCCCGATAGTATAGCATGGTAGACGGACAAGAATGTAGGGCCAATGATGGAATACTAGCATCCTATACTAAGCAATTAGGATTGCAGGTAAAGGTAAAAACAATAGTAGCAAGGCCAGGCTATGCATCAAGATGGGATAAACGGAAAGCAGTAACATGCTACACTACTCTAATGCAAGCAGTAGAGAGAAGAATAGGCAATATCTGGTGGTCAAGGGGGGCTTGTCTGGAAGCTCAGCCGAGAAGGAGGGATCGTCAACACCATAGTCGTACTGGGTAGCAGCGGCGTCGGTCTCGTTGTCTAACGAGAGAAGCGGGGGAAGAAACAATAAATATAATGCAAACATATGCATATAGATGCATGACAAGACAAGTAATAATGCGGTGTGTGCCTAACGCGAGGGAGGTGATATCATGAAGGGGAAAACATCCGGGAAAGTATCCCCGTTGTTTCGCATTTTTGGACAGATGAACCAGAGGGGGAAAGTTGCGTGTTTGCTATGCTAGGGATGTGTGGCGGACGAACGATCTGCGTATCCGGATTTGTCTCGTCGTTCTGAGCAGCTTTCATGTACAAAGTTTTTCCAACCGAGCTACGGTTTATTTTATATCAATTTTAAAAGGATTTTATTATTTTCTAGAATTAACAGAATTAATTTAATACTAAAAATGCATTTATGATGTTAGCGGTCAACTCTGGCCGTTGACCTGGTCAACCTGACAAGTGGGTCCCACTGTCATTGACTGTTTAGTTAATTAATAGTAGTTAATTAGGTTAATTAAACGTAATTAATTATGTTAATTAATCTAGTTAATTAATTAATTGTTTAATATTTATATTTGTTATTATTATTATTTTTGAAATTCCTTTTTTCTAATAAACGTTCTGGTGCGTGGGCCCCTCATGTCATTGGCCCAGAGGCCTAGCAGGCACCAGGCGGTGCGGTTAACGGGCGGGCGCCGAACGAGGGGCTAACCGGCCATGGATGGGGGGGCACGGCGCCAGAGTGCGCCTCGCTGCCAGGCGGGCTCGCCGCCGCTTTCAATGAAGGAAGCAGCTCGAGAGGGTCACCGGAGGCAGCAGCAGCACGCCGCGGCCTCGCGAGGCGGCAGAGACGAGGTGGTCGCCGAGCGCTGCTACGGCGAGCGAGGCGGCCACGCGGGAGGGCAGGGACGCGTGCAGGGTTCGCGGGGGCCGCGAGCGGAGGGAGAGGTGGGCGCGGCAAGAGGGAACGAGAAGGGTCGCGGTGGGGAAGGGCAGAAGCAGTTCTCCCCACGGAACTCACATACGGGTCACCTCGAGTGCTCGCTTATGACGAGCTTGAGCAAGAGCAATTGCGGCACGATGGCGCAACGCTCCTTGAGGAAGATCGTCTTCGGGCGGTTGTGAGAGCAGCGCGCTACCAGCAAGCCTTGCGCCGCTACCATAGGAGCTCCCTCACGCTAGCAGCCTTCGAAGCCATTTGATTTCACATTATGGCTGTCCCTGGCCGTTGGATGCACAGTTTGTTTTGAACCCTTCCGTCCCCGCAGCTTCTCGAGGGCAGGGGTTCACGGGCGCGTGACGCAGTGAGCGGGGAAGGGTGTGCGACGGGCGCCGGAGTGGGTGACGTGCGCGTGCGGGACGGCACGTGCGCGCGCTTGCGCTGGACGTGGCCGTGGCCATGAGCGCGTGCGCGAGGGAGATAGAAGGAGGGGAGGAGGGGCGCGTGCTCACGGTGGCCGTAGGGGAGTGGCAGCAGGGCCCGAGGTGGAGGTTGGAGACGTCGTACGTTGGGGAGGTGGGCCGGCGGGGAGGTCCGGCGAGGTCTTCGGGCGGCGGCGGGCGCGGTCGATCCGTGCGGCGGGGTCATCGGGGCGGGGGCGTGGTCGTCCCGATCCTGATCTAGATCGGGGGAGTGGGTGAGAGCGAGTGGGGGGTGCGTGGTGGTAGTGGGTTAGGGTTTTGGGGATGGGGGGATATGGGGAGTGGGGGTGGCTGGCCTGGCGGCCTCGTGGCCTGCTGGGCCGTGGCCCAGTGGGGAAGGCCTTTTCTCTTTTCGGTTTCTTTTACTTTTTATTTATTTTTCTATTTTTGTTTTCTTTTAGTTTCCTTTTATTTTCTTATTTTAGTTTTAGTAAAATACCAAAGTGGCACCTAAATAGATGCTACAAATTATGCCACTGCCACAATAGTTTAATACTTATAACAATTTAGTTTTGAAATTGTTTATTATTTTAAAAGCATTTAAATAATTGTATTTGCTACTGTTTTATTCATTTTAGAGTATTTAAACATTTATTAAAAGTGTGGTTTCTCCACCAGTATTATCCATGATTTATTTGTAACATTGAGAACATTTTAGTTTTGACTTTTGAAAACTTTAACTGTTTGACTTGATTTTGAATTTGAATTTTGAATCGGTTTTCGAACTAACCCGAGATTAACTACAGTGACTGAGGTGACGTGGCATCATTAACGTGGGATCACTTTAGCCTAATTATCCGGGCGTCACAGCTATCCGGGTGAACCCTCAGTCGAGTGGGTTGTGTCTTGTGGTGATTTCAGTCGGTAAAATATGATGTCCTTTGAATGTCCTTGACTATAGGGCAGCGTCCTTGGGTAGGGTGCCTAGATCAGATCTATTGCCCTACCCTAGGTACCTGTCATCGTCAGCCCCCCTTTCCTTCCCCCCTCTCCCTCCCCTTCCCTCTTTCCCCGTCCATGAGAAGGAAAAAGGAGGGCGAATCCTACTAGGACTGGAGTCCTAGTAGGACTCCCCCCTCTTGGCGCACCCCTGGTGGTCGGCCTCCTATCTCTCCCGCCTTTATATATGTGGGCATGGCACCCCTTGGAGACACGCAAATTGTTCCAAGCCGTGTGCGGCATCTCTCTCCATGGTTTACTCCTCCGGTCATATTTACGTAGTGCTTAGGTGAAGCCCTACGCAGATCACATCACCATCACCATCACCACACCGTCGTGCTGATGAAACTCTCCCTCGACCCTCTGCTAGATCAACAGTTCGAGGGACATCATCGAGCTGAACGTGTGCTAAAATCGGAGGTGTCGTACGTTCGGTACTTGATCGGTTGGATCGCGAAGATATTCGACTACATCAACTGTGTTAACCTAACGCTTCCGCTTTCGGTCTACGAGGGTACGTGGACACACTCTCCCCCTCTCGTTGCTATGCATCTCCTAGATAGATCTTGCGTGATCGTAGGATTTTTTCTAAATTCCGTGCTACGTTCCCCAACAGTGGCATCCGAGCCAGGTCTATGCGTAGATGGTATGCACGAGTAGAACACAAAGAGTTGTGGGCGATAATAGTCATACTGCTTACCACCAACGTCTTATTTTTGTTGGGTAACGTAGCATGCAATTTCAAAAAAAATCCTACAATCACACAAGATCTATCTAGGAGATGCATAGCAACGAGAGGGGGAGAGTGTGTCCACGTACCCTTGTAGACTGAAAGCGGAAGCGTTTGACAACGCGGTTGATGTAGTCGAACTTCTTCTCGTTTCGACCGATCAAGCACCGAACGTATGGCACCTTCGAGTTCCGCACACGTTCAGCTCGATGACGTTCGTCGAACTCTTGATCCACCAAAGTGTCGAGGGAGAGTTCCGTCAGCACGACGGCGTGGTGACGGTGAAGGTGAAATGATCCGCGCAGGGCTTCGCCTAAGCACTACGTGAATATGACCGGAGGCGTAAACTGTGGAGGGGGGCGCCGCACACAGCTAACAATCACTACAAAAAAAAGACACATCCATGACATTTTGGGCCGAACGAATTTTTTTTCTGTCATACATATGACACTTCTATGACGATAATTGTGACAAAACCCAGTATCATCATAGATGTGGTGGGCTCCTACTTCTATGACAAAAAATCATGACAGAAAATGGGCTTTTCGTCCTGGGCGGGCCGGAGACGCAGCTGCATGACATTCTTTGGGTCGTCCATGACGGAAAAACCGTGGTAGAAGCGAGGGGGAGGAAAATTTCGGGAGTTCCCTTCTACGGTGGGAGGTCGGGGCGAAGCGATGCGCGCTTTCTCGTACACGACGCGCTGCGTGTGTGTAGGCGTTGGCTCTAATCAACCCGAGCGAGGCGTTGGGCTCTAATCAACCCGGCGATTACAGCTGCCGCAGTTACGCGTTCATCAACCCGAGCGATCGATCGATGGTTGTTAATCAAACCGATCGAAAGCGGTTCGCCATCTGCTGCTAACTAAAGCCGATCGATTGATGAACAGTGGCGCTATGGGGAGGGGACGTTGGATGAATAATGGAGCGGTGGCGTTGCCTCGGATGAACAAGACCCGTGGTGTGGAGGGCTGGATGAACAATGAGACGGTGGAGGGTGCCCATGGAGGGTGGTTGAACAGACCCGTGGTGTGGAGGGCTGGATGAATAGTAGACGATGGAGGGGTGCCCGTGGAGGGTGGTTGAACAGTAGCCGGTGGAGTAGCGCGCGGTGGAGGCTGGATGAACAGGAGCCCGTGGAGGTTGCAGGAGGTCGACGGTAGCCCGTGGAGGCTGCAGGAGGTCGACGGTGGAGATGAACAGTATCCCGTGGAGTCCCGTTTTGCGGTACTCCACACCCTCCCGGCGAATAGGACCCCGTTTCGACCGTAGGAGGTCCGTTTAAATCCGCTTTTGCGGTATGCCACACCCACCCGATCAACAGGACCCTGTTTTGACCGTAGGAGGTCCGCTTGCTTCGCTTTTGCGGTATGCCACACCCTCCCGATCAACAGACCCCGTTTGACCGTAGGAGGTCCGTTTAATCCGCTTTGCGGCACGCGGCACCCTCCCGGCGAACAGGATCCCGTTTGACGTGGCCGGTCGAACACAAGGTCGCTTCTCCGCTTCGCAAAGACGCCAGCCTCGCTTCCATCGCATGTTCCGCCCAAGCCCTCCCGATGAACATGACCACGCATTCCGTTCCGACCCAGCCGGTTGGCTCCCACGCGTTCCGTTGCCTCCCGATGAACACGATGCATTCCGTTGCCTCCCCATGAACACGCCGCATTCTGTTGCTCCCCATGAACATGACGCCGACGCTGTTTCTCCTTTCCGACCCAGCCATGTCAACGAGCCCTCACCGTATGTATGCGCGAGTAGGCGTTCGAGACCCCGCCCGTATATACACATACGTGGTCGTATTTTCTTTCTTGCACCCTCGCCGCTGTACGTACGTGTACATGCTACGTGCGTGCCTCTACTATGACACATGCGTGCCTCTACATCCACCAGTATATATGTACGTACACGTTCGCGACCAAAATGACAACGCTACGTACTCTTCGACCAGGTGGGTCCCGACTGTCAGGGACTTCCTTGCGTGCGAAGATGTAGCTGGTGGGTCCCAGCAGTCAGGGAGGCGAATCGTTTTTTTTTGTTGCCCGGACGCACTTCCTTGTGTGCGAAGGTGTAGCTGGTGGGTCCCAGCAGTCAGGGGGAAACGTTTTTTTCACGAAATACGGTGGCCCGTCCGGTGGGTCCCCGCTGTCAGGTGGAGGAATAATTATTTTGCGTGTAATAAGGAGGCACTTCCTTGCTGCGGCCGTGGACCAAGCTGTCAGCGTCTCCACATATAGTACTCTTTCGATGGAAGTCGGTCGTTGACCACATTGATCACGCCGCGCCGAGAGCACCACGGCGGTGGACGACGGCGAGGCCTAGGAAGGGGACGACACGGAGGCAGGGAAGACTCGGCAGTTGTTTCCCACGCAGAGGGGAGTACGACTGTACGAGGGTTTACTGGTTCGTCTGTCGTCGCCGGAGAATAACAGCAGGTGTGGGTGAGTAGAGGGATGGCTAGGCCAGTGATGGGAGTACGGTGGGGCGGTGAGGCCTTCGCGGCAGCACAACCGGCCGCGGGGAGGAGGAGCAGTCCGATCCACGGCGCTTGTTTGAGCGGCCGAGCAGAAGAGCAGAGATTGAAGAAGCACGACGGTCGTTGGATGGACATCCAACAGTCACTGCTCTCGTGTGTTAACTAAGTTGACAGGGCGTTGCGTGTGCGTCATCCTTTTTTATGAAAGCATATGCGTCAACCTGTAGTAGGCGCACAAGTCAGCCTCAAATCTGTGGAAAACAGCATACAGCCCATCTGCCATTATTTCTAATAATGTACATCCCATTTGCTAATTCTTAAGAATTTTTTTGGAGCCCATCTTATTTTTGTTAGCATTACACCCCATATTGTGGCCACGGTTAAAAAGTATACTATATTTTGCATATTTCGGTGCGGTCAACTGTTTTTAATCCAGAAATATCGATTCACATTCAAACTATTTTGAAAAATAATATATATATATATATATATATATATATATATATAATCCAAATAATTGTCCACGCATAAAAATCAATGGAATATAAGATCTTGAAATGAAAAAAAATTGAAACTAATTCCCAGTTTGATGTGTTTTAAAAATGTACAGCCCATTTCTGGGCAAACCGAATAGAACTCTCCTCGTCTTGAAAGATTTGCAGCCCAGCAGGGCCAATAAAGCAAGTAGGCCTTGTTTGGGTATTTCTTTTAAAAAATAGAACTGGGCTAGCCATTTTCAGCAAGAAAAAAAACACAACTGGGCTCATGATGTGGTAAACATAAATAAAACCTGGCTAGACGGGCCACAGCCCCGACAGCCCCCGTTGTTACCCTGATCCGTCGCTAAAACTAGTATAAATAACAACTCCTTGTTCCTAAAAAAACTGCGCGACTTGTCGGGTCCCTAGTGTCACCGCTTTCGTAGTGTAATTCTCTCGCTTATTGACTACGTTGACAATGGCGTGAGCCCCAGATGTCCAACCATTAGGAGGAACCATATTTTGGGCTTGTACTATAGAGGCACTTGCTTGCGCATCGCCATGACGCTGGTGGGTCCCTACTGTCATCCTCTCCACGTACAGTCATCTTCTTGTTCCTCTCGGTTGTTGACGACGTTGACAACGCAAGAGGGCGGTGCACCGCGCACGGCGAGCGAACCAAGGCCGCAAGGCGGAGGACGACGGCGAGGCCTCGGACGAAACGAACAGGAGTTGTTGAAGATGCGCCGGTCCAGTCGCAGGCGGAGGGGAGTACGAGGGTTGACTGGTTCGGGTGCGGGTGCGTGTTGGGGCTGACGTCGCCGAATAACAGGACGTGTGGGGGAATAGAGGGAGGGACTGGCCAAAGTTGGAGGGTACGACGATAGGGCGGCGGAGGCGCAGCCACCATGGAGGCGGGAGCAAAGCGAGCCGACGGGGTGGTTTGGTTTGGGCGGCTGGAGGAAGAAGAAGACAAGAGATAGAAGATACACGACAGATGTTGGATGTCAATCCAACGGCTGGTAGGTAGAATAGTTTGTTGACTGGCTAGTAAGTCGACACCACCTTGGATAGGCTATTTCCTCGCGGGTCCCAAATGTCAGAATCCAAATCTGTCACGATCATGCTGAAAGCACAAGTGCTCCCTAGGTGGTTTTGCTAATTAATGTCAACATATCTCTTGTTGGACTAACACTTCTATCTAGTATGTTTCAGATAAGTTCAACAATGGAGTGGCATGGACTAAAGGATGTGGGAACTCCGTCAAGATACTAAGGACAAGGGATTGGCTCCAGCTTTAAGCTCAAGACTCTTCATTTTCTATTTTAGTGATCCAAGATCACATTGAGTCTATAGGAAAAGCCAATACTATCAAGGAGGGATGAGGTGTTACTTAATGAACCTCTTGCTTCATGTGCTAAGTGATATGCTCCAAAACCCTCAACTACTTTCCCACTTCCACAAAAATGTCCTAAACCTAAAAGTCAAACTCGCCCCACCGATTCTTTCTATCCGCGCCACCGAAGTTTTGATGTCTTAGCCACTGCCACAAACCCTAGGCAAATCGGTTCTACCGATAGGGATCTCGATCTTACCGAGATGGGATTGTAATCTCTCTGTATGTCCATTATCAAAATCGGTCTCACCGAGTTTGAGAATCGGTACTACCGAGATTACAATGCAAACTTTCTGTTGACTCATTACCAAAATCGGTCCCACCAAGTTTGAGTAATCGGTCTCACCGAGTTTGCTCGACCAACTCTTTGGTTAGCTAATTACCAAAATCGGTCTCACCGAGTTTGTGTGATCGGTCTCACCGAGATTACGTTATGCCCTAACCCTAACCATATCGGTCCTACCGAGATGCAAGTCAGTCCCACCAAAAACCCTAACGGTCACAAGGTTTACTAAAATCGGTCTGACCGAGTTTGTTGATTCGGTCCCACCGAGATTGGTAAATTGTGTGTAACGGTTAGATTTTGTGTGGAGGCTATATATACCCCTCCACCTCCTCTTCATTCGTGGGGAGAGCCATCAGAACAAACCTACACTTCCAACTTACCATTTCCCAGAGAGAGCCACCTACTCATGTGTTGAGACCAAGATATTCCATTCCTACCATATGAATCTTGATATCTAGCCTTCCCCAAGTTGCTTTCCACTCAAATCTTCTTTCCACCAGATCCAAATCCTATGAGAGAGAGTTGAGTGTTGGGGAGACTATCATTTGAAGCACAAGAGCAAGGAGTTCATCATCAACGCACCATTTGTTACTTCTTGGAGAGTGGTGTCTCCTAGATTGGCTAGGTGTCACTTGGGAGCCTCCGACAAGATTGTGGAGTTGAACCAAGGAGTTTGTAAGGGCAAGGAGATCGCCTACTTCGTGAAGATCTACCGCTAGTGAGGCAAGTCCTTCGTGGGCGACGGCCATGGTGGGATAGACAAGGTTGCTACTTCGTGGACCCTTCGTGGGTGGAGCCCTCTGTGGACTCGCGCAGCCGTTACCCTTCGTGGGTTGAAGTCTCCATTAATGTGGATGTACGATAGCACCACCTATCGGAACCACGACAAAAACATCCGTGTCTCCAATTGCGTTTGAATCCTCCAAACCCTTCCCTTACTTTCTTGCAAGTTGCATGCTTTAATTTCCGCTGCCTATATACTCTTTGCATGCTTGCTTGTTATGTATTGTGAATGTTGAAATTGTGCCTAATCTCCACTTAAACCTAAAAAGTTAAAAACTGCAACTTTGGTACTTAGTGTCTAATCACCCCCCTCTAGACACCTCTTCTCAAGATCCCACAAGTGATATCAGATCATTGGTCTCCATTGCATTGGTTTAATCACCATTGGAGGAAGATGGATGAGTCTACTTTGGGGAGTCCTAGACATAGAGTGCCTATTATTGATGGAGAATATTTTCATGAGTGGAAAAATGAGATGCTTGCAATTTTCAATCAATATCATTTGAACAAGTACATCGCTAGCCCTTGTGCTCCTCATGTTGATCCTATGCATCCTACCCTTGATGAAGCTATTGACATGACTAGAAATCTTAGAACTGTTAATCTTATCACTAGAGGCTTGCCTAGAAACTTGATTAGAATCTTGCCTACCCTTGAGTGTGCCTACACTATATGGAAATTTCTTGAGGAACGCTTTCCAAATTATTCCTTGAAAAATCTAGATGAAATTCTCCATAAGTCTATTGCCTTGAGTAAGATGAATACTAGTGATCCTATGTTTGGTGATCGTCTATTTGAACTCACCGACCTTATACGTGCCAAAGGAGATGTTGGAATTATTGGTGATATTATTTCCGAAGCTATAAGAATTCATAGACAAGATCATTGTCAAACTCACTCTAACGATTTACCCTCTCTAGGACTTGATCCACCACATGACGATATTGAACATGGATACTATGATGAGGATGATGATAGTGACTTCGATCTTGATGATGCAATGAGACATTTTGGTCTTATGGCAAATCTTCGGGGATATGTGTCAGGAGGAAAGGAATGGGTTCTTGACAGTGGATGTACCGATCACATGACCAGAGATAAAGACATGTTTTGTGAGCTTGCTGAAAATGATAGTCCTCGAAAGTATGTCACTTTTGGTGACAACTCAAAGGGTAAGGTGGTTGGCCTCGGTAAGGTGGCCATATCACATGATAGCTCCATACAAAATGTCATGCTCGTTGAGTCTCTTGGGTACAACTTACTTTCAGTATCTAGACTTGTTGATTTCGGTTTCAATGTCTTATTTACTAAAGTAGATTGCCAAGTGTTTCGTCGAGACAATCATGAAATGGTATTTACCGGTGTGCGTAGAGGTGACCTATACATTGTTGATTTCTGTAAAAAGGCACAACCTAAAACTTGCTTCATTGCTAAATCCTCAAAAGGTTGGCTATGGCATAGATGACTAGGTCATGTTGGTATGCGAAACCTTGACAAGCTTATTAAAGGGAATCATATCCTTGGTGTCAACGATATCATATTTGATAAGAATAGACTGTGCAGTGCTTGTCAAGAAGGTAAACAGGTTGGTGAAAGGCATCACGTGAAGAACATTATGACCACAAGGAGGCCACTCGAGCTACTCCACATGGATCTCTTTGGTCCCAACTCTTACAAGAGTCTCGGTGGAAATTCTTTTGGTCTAGTCATAGTTGATGATTTTTCAAGATTTACGTGGGTGTTCTTTCTCGATGATAAATCACAGGTCCAAAAGATCTTCAAAAACTTCGCTAGGAAGGCCCAAAACCAATTTGAAGTGAAGATCAAGAAGGTTCGCAGCGACAACAGAACGGAGTTCAAGAATGCAAATGTGTACACCTTTCTTGACGAAGAAGGGATTTCACACGAGTTCTCGGCTACGTACACACCTCAACAAAATGGAGCTGTTGAGAGGAAGAACCGGACGCTCATCGAAATGGCGAGAACGATGCTTGATGAGTACAAGACACCGAAGCACTTTTGGGCAGAAGCGGTTGAGACAGCTTGTCATGCAACAAATCGCTTGTACCTTCACAAGCTACTCGGCAAGACGGCATACGAGCTCCTCACCGGTAACAAACCCCAATTTGGATACTTTCGAGTATTCGGCTCAAAGTGCTACATTCTTGATAAGCATCATCGTTCTAAATTTGCTCCTAAGTCTCATGAAGGTTTCCTACTAGGTTATGGCTCAAACTCTCACACTTACCGTGTCTACAACAATTTCACCAGAAAGGTTGAAGAGACGGTAGATGTGAAGTTTGATTAATCTAACGGCTCGCAAGTAGAGCAATTGCCAATTGATGTAGGAGACAAAGACCCTTAGGAAGCAATCCAAGACTTGTCTATTGGCAAGGTCCGTCCAACGGAGGTGAAGGAGAGTACCTCGTCCGTCCAAGTGGAAGCTTCTACTTCACGACAAGGTTAACGAAGAGTTGATACTGAAGCATCCACAAGTGGGACACACCAAGATGAAGAAAACGAGGAAGAACATCACGAACGTCAACAACCCCCTTCTCCACCTCGACAACAGAACGACAACGCAAACAATGAAGAAGGCCAAGAAGAAGAACAAGATGAAGAAGATGTTCAACAAATACCCAAGCAAAAGCTATCACGAGTTCGAGCAAGAATTGCTAAAGATCATCCCGTCGAGCAAATCTACAATGACATTCAAACCGGGAGAATCACTCGCTCTAAAACTCGTTTAGCTAACTTTTGTGAAAACTATTCTTTCATCTCTAGCATTGAACCTATGAAGGTTGAAGAAGCATTGGAAGATCCGGATTGGATAAATGCTATGCATGAAGAGCTACACAATTTTGAGAGGAACCAAGTTTGGACATTGGTTGAGAAGCCCGACAACAACCAAAACATCATCGGTACCAAATGGGTGTTTCGCAACAAGCAAGATGAAGATGGACAAGTAGTTCGCAACAAAGCACGTCTCGTCGCCCAAGGCTACACACAAGTCGAAGGTATGGACTATGGTGAGACTTATGCTCCCGTTGCTAGACTTGAGTCCATTCGCATCTTACTTGCCTATGCTAATCATCATGATATCACCTTGTACCAAATGGACATTAAAAGTGCTTTTCTAAATGGTGAAATAGAGGAGGAAGTTTATGTCAAACAACCTCCTGGCTTTGTCAATCCTAAGAAACCAAATCATGTTTACAAACTTCACAAAGCTCTTTATGGTCTTAAACAAGCTCCAAGAGCTTGGTATAAATGCTTGACCAAGTTCCTTATTGAAAAGGCTTTGAAATTGGGAAAATTGATTCCACACTTTTACTAAAAGGGTTAATGGAGAATTATTTGTATGCCAAATTTATGTTGATGATATCATATTTGGATCAACTAACCCTTATTTTAGTGAAAAGTTTGGAAAGCTAATGTCAGAGAAGTTTGAGATGTCAATGATGAGTGAACTCAAATTCTTTCTTGGGTTGCAAATCAAGCAAACTAAGGAAGGTACCTTTGTCTCTCAAACGAAGTACACTAAGGACTTATTCAAGAAGTTCAATATGCAAGAATGCAAAGGTATGTCTACGCCCATGCCTACTAGTGGACATCTTGACTTGACCAAAGATGGTGAACCGGTTGATCAAAAGGTTTATCGCTCTATGATTGGTTCATTGTTATATCTATGTGCTTCACGTCCTGATATTATTCTAAGCGTGTGCATGTGTGCATGATATCAATCTGCTCCTAAAGAATGTCATCTTAAGGCCGTGAAAAGGACAGTGAGATACTTAATCCATACACCAAATTTTGGAATTTGGTATCCTAAGAGGGCCTCTTTCGATCTTGTTGGCTACTCCGACTCGGACTATGCTGGAGACAAGGTTGATAGAAAGTCCACTTCGGGTACTTGTCAATTTCTTGGTAGATCTCTTGTGTCTTGGTCCTCCAAGAAACAAAACTCGGTATCCTTATCCACTGCCGAAGCGGAGTACATTGCCGCGGGTTCATGTTGTGCTCAATTACTTTGGATGACCCAAACTCTTAAAGATTATGGGATATATGTGAGACATGTTCCATTGCTTTGTGACAATGAAAGTGCTATCAAAATTGGTCATAATCTTGTGCAACATTCTTGAACTAAGCATATTGAAGTTCGTCATCATTTCATTCGAGATCATGTTGCTAAGGGTGACATTGATCTTAAGCATGTTCGCACCGAAAAGCAATTAGCGGATATATTCACTAAACCCCTTGATGAGAAAGTGTTTTGCAGGTTAAGAGGAGAATTGAACATCATTGATGCTTCAAACTTGGAGTAGAAACTCCATTGGATACATGCAAGACATAAGATTATGACTAATCCTTGATATTTCTCTTATGATGAATATAGTATATCTTGGATATATTTGTATCTTGTATGTAATCTAACCCATGTAGGTACTTGGTTGAATCAAATTCCATGAGATTGTAAACCATTCATATCTTAAGCAATATCTACATCACCAAGTCTCTACACTATGGTGGTTGAAGTCAGGGAAGCACGGAATCTTTCAAACATATCCTTTGACAATCTCTATAATTGAGCTTCATGATTAAATTCTCTTTTTCACAAGTGCTACTCCTTGCAAGAACTAACCCATGTAGGTAGATGGACTCAAATTCCAAGTGGTGCTCCCAACTCTTGATGAGCTACATCAACCTTGAGCAACCCACACAAGTTCAACTACATGGTCATCACCACCAACCAAGGTATGTCATTCCATCTTAGAGAAGCTTTACTCCGAGACATGAGCCAAAGCAACTCGACAAGATGTGAATACATCAAAATGCTTAAACGAAAAATGGTAACCCCATTTTGAGCTCAAACGATGAGTATGACCCATTATCAAGTGATCTCACTTGACACATAAGTCAATATACTCTAACATAGGTGACTTTGTCACCGACCATCTCTAGATGAAGTTCTCTCGTGTTCTTGTCTGTGCCTTTGCATTTGTCTCATGCATATTTGTTTTCCCTTTCAAAAAAAAACTTCATCTAGATTTCCTTCTTTCTTTTTAGCTGCTCTGCATTTTCTGCATCCAATTCATTGCAGATCCTTAAGTTAGTTCCTTGCAAATCTTTGTGAGATTTTGCTAAGACTAGTGAGCTGAGGTGACAAGTGTTTTCTCTGTGATGAACTCGGTTTCACCGATTTGTTGTTTTCGGTCCAACCGAATCCTTTTGGCACCACTGAAGCATACCACTCGGTGCCACTGATTTTACAACAGGAAAAACAGTTTGCCACTTATTCTGTGTTTCTTCTGATCCAGCTCCACTCAATGAATCTTGTCCTCTACAAGCATCACATTTTTCACAGTGCTTTGTGCTGTGACTCAAGGACCAAACCCATTCGACAGATTCCAGAAAACCCTTCTTGGAAATTGATGTCAAAGGGGGAGAGAGAGATCACATCAAAGCTTATCATTTAGAGAGAGATCCTCAAGGGAGGGAGAAAGATCTCCAGGGGGAGAGAATACTCAAGTAGAAAGTATTTCTCAAGGATCCCAGATGCTTGATGCTCAAGAGGAGAGATGCCACGTGTCTTTTTGGGGGAAAGACATGTTCATATGTGCTTATTTGCTTTAAGCTCTGTTCATTTATATCTTTCTGCTCTAATTTTCTGTTCCCTATCTTCTCCCAATATCCCATGCTAGATTCAGGGGGAGCAAGACACCTAAGGGAAGGAAATCATTTGAATTCATTGCATATCTTTATTCTTGGGGACATGTCTAATCCAATGTGGTACTCTGTACTCACTTTCTACATGTCATCCCAGTCTTGGTATTCTTGTGGTTTCTTTTGTTTGCTCTGGCTAGTAGATGTACCTGTATTATCTAACCTTGTTTGTGCAGGTTCATTCCATCCTAAGCCAACTCAAGACTACAAGGTAAGTATATGCATCACAATCATGTGTATGAGGAATTCTTGCTGATGCACATACTGTTTGCAAGAAGGACTCATGAGCATGAAGGTATTTTCCTTAATAATCTTTTGCTCTGATGCATATGGCCAAGATACATGTAACACATTGCCTACTCTATCATGGTTATGCTCTCATATGCTTCCATATTCCATATTCACATGACTGCATACATGTAGGGGGAGCCTATGCTTGTTACATGTCTTTCCAAAGCTCTACTTGCTACTCTTTATATCTTTATCTAAAGCTTTGATGTATGTTGCCATCAATTACCAAAAAGGGGGAGATTGAAAGCACAAGTGCTCCCTAGGTGGTTTTGGTAATTAATGTCAACATATCTTTTGTTGGACTAACACTTTTATCTAGTATGTTTCAGATAAGTTCAACAATGGAGTGGCATGGACTAAAGGATGTGGGAACTCCGTCAAGATGCTAAGGACAAGGGATTGGCTCCAACTTTAAGCTCAAGACTCTTCATTTTCTATTTTAGTGATCCAAGGTCACATTGAGTCTATAGGAAAAGCCAATACTATCAAGGAGGGATGAGGTGTTGCTTAATGAACCTCTTGCTTCATGTGCTTAGTGATATGCTCCAAAACCCTCAACTACTTTCCCACTTCCACAAAAATGTCCTAAACCTAAAAGTCAAACTCGGCCCCACTGATTCTTTCTATCCGGCACCATCGAGTTTTAATTTCTTAGCCACTGCCACAAACCCTAGGCAAATTGGTTCTACCGATAGGGATCTCGGTCTTACCGAGATGGGATTGTAATCTCTCTGTGTATGTCCATTATCAAAATCGGTCTCACCGAGTTTGAGAATCGGTACTACCGAGATTACAATGCAAACTTTCTGGTTGACTCATTACCAAAATTGGTCCCACCGAGTTTGAGTAATCGGTCTCACCGAGTTTGCCTGACCAACTCTCTGGTTAGCTAATTACCAAAATCGGTCTCATCGAGTTTGTGTAATCGGTCTCACTGAGATTACGTTATGCCCTAACCCTAACCATATCGGTCCTACCGAGATGCAAGTCAGTCCCACCGAAAACCCTAACGGTCACAAGGTTTACTAAAATCGGTTTGACCGAGTTTGTTGATTCGGTCCCACCGAGATTGGTAAATTGTGTGTAACGGTTAGATTTTGTATGGAGGCTATATATACCCCTCCACCTCCTCTTCATTCGTGGGGAGAGCCATCAGAACAAACCTACACTTCCAACTTACCATTTCCGAGAGAGAGCCACCTACTCATGTGTTGAGACCAAGATATTCCATTCCTACCATATGAATCTTGATCTCTAGCCTTCCCCAAGTTGCTTTCGCTAACCCTAACCATATCGGTCCTACCGAGATGCAAGTCAGTCCCACCGAAAACCCTAACGGTCACAAGGTTTACTAAAATTGGTCTGACCAAGTTTGTTGATTCGGTCCCACCGAGATTGGTAAATTGTGTGTAACGGTTAGATTTTGTGTGGAGGCTATATATACCCCTCCACCTCCTCTTCATTCGTGGGGAGAGCCATCAGAACAAACCTACACTTCCAACTTACCATTTCTGAGAGAGAGCCACCTACTCATGTGTTGAGACCAAGATATTCCATTCCTACCATATGAATCTTGTTCTCTAGCCTTCCCCAAGTTGCTTTCCACTCAAATCTTCTTTCCACCAGATCCAAATCCTATGAGAGAGAGTTGAGTGTTGCGAAGACTATCATTTGAAGCACAAGAGCAAGGAGTTCATCATCAACGCACCATTTGTTACTTCTTGGAGAGTGGTGTCTCCTAGATTGGCTAGGTGTCACTTGGGAGCCTCCGACAAGATTGTGGAGTTGAACCAAGGAGTTTGTAAGGGCAAGGAGATCGCCTACTTTTGAAGATCTACCGCTAGTGAGGCAAGTCCTTCGTGGGCGACGGCCATGGTGGGATAGACAAGGTTGCTACTTCGTGGACCCTTCGTGGGTGGAGCCCTCCGTGGACTCGCGCAGCCGTTACCCTTCGTGGGTAGAAGTCTTCATCAACGTGGATGTACGATAGCACCACCTATCGGAACCACGACAAAAACATCCGTGTCTCCAATTGCGTATGAATCCTCCAAACCCTTCCCTTACTTTCTTGCAAGTTGCATGCTTTAATTTCCGCTGCCTATATACTCTTTGCATGCTTGCTTGTTATGTATTGTGAATGTTGAAATTGTGCCTAATCTCCACTTAAACCTAAAAAGTTAAAAACTGCAACTTTGGTACTTAGTGTCTAATCACCCCCCCCCCTCTAGACACCTCTTCTCAAGATCCCACACATGCGGCCTTTCCTATGAAAATTTACGGCCCATTTGATGTGCTAGTTCGAAATAAGTTTGTGGGTACTGGTGGGGGCTAATCACTTGGCTTCTGTAATGCACAGTGAGCTCAAGCAGCCAGCGAGAGTGATGTTATTTCCCTTGGTTGGGATTTGTTACAATATTTCACTCTAAATTAAACAAATGGCAAGCCATTTGCCTTGTTTCAAAGAAAATATGACAGTCACAGCCGAGTTGAAAAGGGCAGGAACATCTAACTCTACCTTACAAACTGTACAAAAGTACGAGGGTTAATTGTTCATCGGGTTTACAAAAACCAGATTGAAAAGGGCAACAACATCTAACTCCAAAGACCTTTGTTTTGGCGATCACAATCAAATGGATCGGTCAGGTCCATAGAATGAACATCTGGGTCGTAAAATTTATCTTGGATTATGACCACAATATGTTGTAAATAGAAGCCCGACACGTTCGTAAGCTCTTTTGCCCACCAAACTCCTTTTTTGCTCTTGGCATACCCATCCGTCAAAACCATGCTGCTGATAAACTTAAGCCTGATGGACAATAGTAACCTCGCATTCAGCAGGAAGAATGTGACAAATCTTGTGTTTGCACGGTTGGCTACATATCGTTCTAGCGTTATTGTCTTAAATCGAATCTCATGAGAAGTGAGAAAATCCCGATGCTTACGAATCCACCGATTGGTTATAACTTTCTTACCCCGTCATGTTGCCTAAATAGACATGAAGATTGAAAACAGTTAAGGTCTAAAAGAAGAGTGTCGAAAGAGCAACAGCTGAACGGTTAATTCTAGTACACTATATGCGGGCTTCCAATGAGCGTGAAATTGTCACCTTTATATACAACTTCTCCAGACATGGAAAGCATTGCAGCAAGCCAATAATCTTGTTCAGATCAAAACTATTCATTTGGATATATAAGATCTTGACAGAATCCAGCACCATTGATAGGCCATCCATGGAGAAACTCTTCATTGAGCATAGAACATAAAATTAGTACAAAATGTGTACTCCAAGATGATATATAAATTATGCGCATAAATTTAAAATGTAGCTTATGGTTACAAGTGTAGATGATAATATAAAGTACCTGAAGAACTGTGGAGCCAAACACCATATTGAAATGAGCACGAGATCATGTATTACACCCAAGGTCTCCAGTTTAGGCGCAGAGAGGGCGGTTATTTGCAGCGGTGAATAACTAGAATCAAGGATCAACCTTTGAAGTGAAGGGCATCTTGGATGATGAGTTGCCTTCCGTCAAAAGAAATTCCAATTCTTATAAGGTTAGGCGACTTTATTTGGAGACAACCGATTCTAATCTGTGAAAACAAGCACCAAGCACTCCAAATAGCAGGGCAAGCTGGAGTGGATGATGCTATGCAATCAGGCCTCCGATATCTGAACCCGCACAAGTGAAAGTTTCTTGAGAAATGGGAGTCGAAGGTTTAGTACCAGATTATGCTCGTAGGTAGCACGAGCAAAGGTGGCGGTGTGGAGAGAGGAAGAAAACCGTGAGATGGACATCGGTCTTTGAGGGCGCAAGTTCATGGCGTTCGGTATGTGGTATGTGATTTCGGGGAATAGTAGAACTCAAGCAGCTGTAGTTACGTGAATTCAGGGATTTCAGCCAGCGTCCACCGTGCAGGGCATGGTATGCTTGCTCGTAGTAGCATGACGGGATCTGAGAGGCTTTGAGCGGAGCCCCGGTGGGAGGAGATGATGGCTCAGGGATTTCAAAATCATTGAAGAGATATAACGGCGACGATCGAGATTAAAGGCACGGCGCGCCATAGAGGGCGCCACCGAATTGAGAGGACTTGGGTGCGGCAGCAATCCTTGGTGGGAGAAGCGAGATGATCTCCCCAAGGATCGGCGTCCGGAGATCGCTGATGCGGTCCACCGAGATTCTACAGTTCTGGGATCCGATGGGGCGGGTCGCCGCTTCTCCCAGCTGCGGGTGCGGGATCTACAACAGGCGTCGCCGCTGGCGGGAGCCTCATCTTCTTGGCGCTGGGGTCAGCCGACTCCATTTTCCTCGAGGGCGTCGCGTCGCGCTCACGGATTTGAGCAGAGTAACGAATGACGAGCCTAGTTGTAGTGCGAGCAAAGAAGAAGGGGAGCTGGGGGTTTTCTGTAGGAGTGAGGAAGAAGGGGAGCTGGGGTTTTCTGTAGGAGTGAGGTGAGGAATTTGGGGTGCGAGGGGCGAGTGGCGTGAGGTGGGTGGGAGCGAGGAGGAAGAAGAGCACCCAGGTTTTGGGGGGTGCTGGGTGTGGGTAGCGCCTCTCATTCAGTAAATATATGGGCTTTTGAATTGATTTTATTATTTATTAGTGTGGATGGGCTGTTTTGTCTTGGGCCTAGAGAAACAATTACTACTAGTACAGTGGAGACACTCTCAGCTACCCGAAAAAACAATTACTACTAGTGCAGTGGAGACACTCTACCGCTTCGCTCCTCCTAGGTCATTGAGGCGTCTCCCTCTCTTGAATGACCTTATACTTTTGTTCACCGACATGCGGGCCATGCAGCCATGAGCCCAAATGCCATCCACCAAATTAGAAGGCAGTATGCAGCGGAGAGTCACCCGGTCGTGGCAGCGATGAACGCCGTCGTATCACAAAACCCCACCTCCCATGCAGTCTAAGTTTGACGGACGAAGCAACCATCATTTCACTCTTCGCTGAATCCCTTCTCCTCACCATCTTCAAGAAAGGCAACATTCAGATCATCCTTTGTTCTTCTCTCCGAACGAAGGGAAGGTAAGTGGATCTGTGATGTTGGTATATTTTCGTTCAGAGAAAAAAAATTTGCAAAGCAGTAACCGATCCTCACTCTCTTTTTTGTTTCATTGTCATTGCGATTGTGTTTTCCTTTCAGTGGTCTCCTAGTATTCGTCAGTTTCATGATGGACCAAGGAGAACAAGGAAAAGATCTGCCGATATTGGAGCAGACGCGGGAGGCTGATCCCCACGAGACAGAGAGCTCCAAGAAGATGGAGGCAACCATCGAGCCGACCCCAGATACGCTCAAGGCCACTACTGAGATGGTCAACGCCCCGTTTGAGGTTACAGCCCCCGTGGCACTGCAGGAGCAGTTTTCCCCTTCGAGGATGTGTCCCCCGCTGAGCTGCCCAAGGTGATTTCCTTCTTTGACGATCTCGATTGTGGTTTTTCATCTAAGTATGTGGTGATTTTGTTTAGAAAAGGAAGTATGTGGTGATTAATAATGCAAAATTTTATTAGCTTCGATGCCATGCTATACATAGTGGTTTAAATAACTTGTGTTTCTTATACTGAAAAGTAATTCAGAATTTGTTTCTGTTTCAATTAGAGCCCTGATGCAGACAAGGATTGTGTGGTTCTACATGTCACTCGCTATGAGGCGGATGACCTGAATATACGCACTGGGAAAACAGAGTTCTTAGGTTGTTGGATCCTGGAAGCCATTTGCGGTTATACCAATAAAGAGTTGTATTCCAGCCTCACTGTTGTCAGGCGTGTTGTCCAGGGTGTACTGAAGCACAAGAAGTTCAAAGCTACTCCTTCGTTTGTGAGGCATACTATTCTTGTCAAGCTTACGCAGGAAGATGACGTGGCATGCCTCCACAAACAAGTTTATCAGTGGCAAGGCCACAAGGTTGTCTTCATGAAGGTTCACAGGATTGAGCTGCTGCGGGACGTCCTCAATGATGTTCATGGCAAGGCCCGTCTTGTGTCCAGCCCAAATTAGATCGAGGAATGAAATAGTTGCCCCAGCTAGTGTTTAATAGTAGTTTGGATTGTGGTAATTATCCGAACCTTGCCTGTTATCGACCCCTCTAGGGCTAGTACTCTGTTTGAATCCGTCTATGGGAACT
Source organism: Aegilops longissima (assembly GCA_021605205.1). Classification (NCBI taxonomy): domain Eukaryota; kingdom Viridiplantae; phylum Streptophyta; class Magnoliopsida; order Poales; family Poaceae; genus Aegilops; species Aegilops longissima. Next base: position 584,157,462 of record CM038681.1, on the reverse strand, counting down.
GCTGCTATTTTGGAACGTTCATGCAGTCTGACATATAAGCAACTATGTATCTTGTTACAGTGTTTCATACAGTTAATTGAGGCCACAATGTAATAAATTCCAAACGTTCACACGCTAGTCCAGCGCTCATGTGGAACACTCACATTAAACTCGTCTTCATAAAAAACTTGAAAAGCATAAGTTAAGCAATTTTATACATCTCAATGATTCATAGAACATAACAAACATATACTAGTTCACAACAAAAGACAAAGTTGTGAGAAGGTTTACAAATCAGGAAAAAACAAGCAAGGCTTCTACGAGCAAAGGGCCTCCGGCGAGCTTAAATTTCCTAGAGTTCACTCTGGTTTTTCTTGTTGCCACCATCCGAGGTTAGGTTCTCTCATTCCGAATAACCAATTATAATTGTGGTCTCAATTTGGAATGCTGAATCGAACCATGCAATAATTGACCAGCTGAAATGCTTGTGCATTCCACTAAATGTAAGCACCGCTATTTGCAGAAATAAGCAGACCACAATGCCTCTTGTCCACGCACATGTCCAAAAAACCGATGTGCAGCCGTGCCAGCTAGTCCTCGGTCCATGGATGAACTGGTAGAAAGTGCATTCCAGACTAGGATGCAGTTGTTTTCGCTCGTCCCTGCACTGCAATCAGGAAGTAAAACGTACAAATCAGCTTCTTTTAGATTGTGTTGGTCATTCTACCTTAGTTACTACCAATGTAGGGATACATTGAAGAGGTTAGACGACGGCAACGAGGGATAGCCATCTCATCTTGCGCAGTTGTAATAAAACTGAGGTGTGTGCTTTTAATTGCGCGGATATAAACGATACGGAGACAGATATCCCGAAACGATATGGAGACAAACATCCCTGTTTGTGCAAATACGAAATACGGTTATTCAAACAGTGACATATATTACTACTTTCCCCCGTTTCCTCTTAGAACCAAGTCCTAGATTCATGCTACAGCTTTCCCACTTTCTTCCCTGTTTGAACCAACGCTTTGAGTCGACTGTATGAACTAGCTTTACTTCTAATAATAGTAGAAGTCTAGGTGGCTTTGAAACAGCGGACGAAGTAGAAAAGGATCCACACGAAGGAGCTGGGGCGAGAGCAAGGCAGGTTTGAAGGAATATATACCTGAGGGTCGTCGACATGTGGCAAAGACGGCGTCGGGAGGCCGCATCTTGGCCACAATACCGCAGGGAGGAAGAAGGGGTCGGAGGCCCTCCCGAGCCGGCGCCCTCTCGGAGAGAACGGCACGGCTGCCGATCGGGACGCTGCAGCCGTTGGTCTCCTCCTCGCCGCCGACATGCGTGAGCGATGCACCTACACCCCTGCCCCGGTCGAGGTTGTCCGGCCGGATTTGTGACCAGCCGTGAGCTGAGAGAGAGTGTGGCCACCTATGTCTTGCTTAGATCTGGAGAGCATGAGAGAGTGAATGAGAGGAACCCTAGTAAAGCAAGCGCTAAGGCTCCTGCTTTTATATATAGTGGAGTGATTTTGTTGTACCAGCTTCAAAAAATGCGCTCCTACGTGTACCAGCAGTGGGTGTGAGAGAACTAGTGTGTGCGTGCACCGCTTCTCTTCGTGAGAGTACAATATACTATGCCCAAAGAACGTTCGCCGCAAGAGTAATAGTATAAGTGTGTGACGTGTGAGCTAAAATAAAATGTGCGCGTCGTCTTTTGTTTTTTAGAAGTTCTGAGGGTAGGGTGTGAAGAGCACATATGTGCGTGACGTCTACCTACAGATAGACGGTGGGTGCGGCGTGCGAGTCTACGAGAGGACTCGGGAGAGTCGTGACTCGTGAGGGTGCGTGTGCGTGAGAGAGGGGGGGGGGCACATATCAATGCAATGCACGTGTCCGTAAATCATTATCCGACAAACGTTCCCCACAAGCCTTTTCCTGACGAACGCCATATGAACCGTTTGATCGGCATCCGACGGTGTCAGTTTTGCCATGTCATTTAACAGAACAGCCACTCCTCCTACACACAAATCTTCCACGTGAGTGTTAGCAACTACCGTATGCTCCCTCCGTTCCGAAATGCAGTGCACATAGCTTTATTGAAAATTCGAACCTCGCAAACTTTTACCGAGTTTTCGTGTACCAAATTGCACATGTAGAATACCATGTATATATCATTTCATTCATCTTCGAGAGGTAACTATAAAGATGGGTGAGGAGTCTACAAAGAAAGACCATCGTATCATCCGCAGCAATTTCAAGCATCCTTTAGTGTCGAGGAATATCATAGGAACTCTATATGATATGATTTTTATAGGATTTTTTCCTTTAGAGCCAATTGGTTCATAGGAATATATTCATATACTCCACATTTCAAAGGAAATAAACATGATATCATTTCTATAGCTTTAGAGCCACTTGGTTCATATGAATGGATTCCTATACTCCCTTAATTTCAAAGGAAAATAAACATTAGCATATATTCAATAGAAAAGTTCCTATGATATGAACCAAATTACATCTATTTTCTAATCCCTCCTCATAGGAATTGAGATACATGTCATCTCTAGATTCAATAGAAAAGTTCCTATGATGTGAACCAAATGACATCTCTTTTCCAATCCCTACTCATAGGAATTGAGATGCTCCATGTCATATCTTTCCCTACAACTTCCATGTATACATCTTCTATTCCTAAATAGATAGTACAACCCACTAGTAGCTTTTTTCCAAAACATGCAACTATGGCACAAGAACTATATAGTGTGCCAATAACTTTGAAAGATGGTCGCTGGATGAAGCTAAACCGACAGTGCAGAGATAGGCAAATCCGAGCACTACTGGCCGTTGGATATCATCAACATTCCACCAGATCTGCCACATGTACAATTTAGAAGACTCCATGGTTGAACTTAAGCATAATGCACAAACCTCAAAACACAAGCACTTCTCCTTTGTTCTAGAATCTTCTGTAGCATAATTGATTATTTTTTCTAAATGAATTGCCATTATTTGTTTTTTACTTTATGATTTACAATGCACAACCCCATGAATCTTAACATTTTTATAAAACTAATTGATTTTGAATGAGATGAACTATAAGAACTAAACGAACATCTACATCATGCATATATGACTCAAAGCTTTACATGCTATAGTGTGTATTTATTCATAATTTGGTTTCGAAATCTCATGCGTTTAATACATGTGTACCTTACTAGTTTTGAGTAGAGTAGCATATTTCACACGGCCCCGGGTATATCAAAATGCAGGGCCCATGTATCATTGCCTTTCGGTCGAACCTACGTCCACAATTTTTTGTACGTACTATATCTCCACTGGTCCCCGAACCCAAAATGTTGCCTCGTTCCCGTAAAACCAAGCGGCCCACACATATTTAAGGCGTCGACTCGAACCTGTTTACTACGACTTGGCCCCACACGCCGTAGTACTCCTACAAACCCTACCGCCGCACTCATCATCGGTTTTCTTCAAGAGGACGAGGGAGAAGCCGATTTGTAGTGGAGGCGCTTTCAAAAAAAAGGATTTGTAGTGGAGACCCCTACCCTAGGGTGCCCTAGGTAGCTGTCGTACGCATCATTGTTTTCTCTTTTCTTTATGCTCTTGCACCCTAGAGTGAAATGATGGTTGCTTCGTCCGTCCAGCTTAATGCGGGAAAGGTGGGGCTTTGTGATTTGACCCCTCATCGCTCATTTTCTACTACTGCGGCGCTACGACTGGGGTGCCTCCAATTCCAACCGCTGCTCTGAACTGTAATTTGGTGCATTGCACGTGGAACAAGATGGTGGATGAGCCACATGTTGGCCAAAGGGGTCCTGTTAAGTGTGTCGCCATGTCGTGTGCGGACTGACCCTGCTTGAGTTGCTACGCCAACACGACAGGAGCATCCTACCACTTGGTTTTGCTCCTTGGTGAATCCCGACTATATTGATCTAAAAAGATACGTGCTGAACTACCCTCTCCGTCTTGGGTTTTTTATTTTTAGGCGTCTCGGTTTATAGGGCCTGCACGTAGTTCTAGGTCATCCATTTGACTAACTAAATATGAGTTACTATGTCACAAAAAGTATATCATTGGATTCTTAAGCGGATGTAGTTGTATCACAGAGATGCGAGAAGACGAGGGAGTAGGCTGCTGCAAACGTAGGTCTATGTGATTTGACAGCGAGTTACTGCTGGACAGGTGGGGCCCCGTGATTTGACTTGCCATTATCATTTTAACTACGGCGCTACGACCGGCATGAGTCTCTCGATTCCTGACCACCTCCATACAGGTGCCTCTCCCAATGCTCCACCATGTAGTAGAGGCTGGCTCTTGCATGAGAGCCCACTTCTCCACTTTTTCCTTGCCTCTCTTTCCTCCACATATACAAAAATGCCATGTAAAGCGCACTATTGTACTTACTTTTACTTGCTCCTACAGGTGCTTGAGCTTGCCACATAGGCATAAAGTCTGATGTGGCAAGTTAATCAAGAAGAGAGAGACTAGTTTGGTGACCCAAGGAAGAAACGGTGCTAAGCGCGTGTACCTAGGTGAAAAGACAATTTTGAGTCTATAGCTAATTAAATGAAGCAAACTTAGCAACACCGTTTCATTGGAAGAGGTCACTCCTTGGCAAATGCAATAAATACTAGTACTCCCTGTGTCCCATAATATAAGAACGTTTTTGGCACTACACTAGTGTCAAAAACATTCTTATATTATGGGACGAGAGGATCTGAAAAAGAGATAGAGAGGAGTAAAAAGAATACACTAATAGCCAACCTTGTTGTAGTATGAGTGACTAAGTGATGACTATGTATGACATGCCAACATCGGATAGCCTAACGCACCGTGTTAAATCTCCAAAGAAGCGCGACCGCGCGAGCGACGCGACGGTCGTGGTAGCCGCGACCATGATACAGGCTGCTGGCAGCCCTTGGATCTGAGATCAAACGGTCGCATGCTAAGTTGCTGAAAATTTGCATAATAACCCTCCAGGATAGGATATTCACCCATAGGTCTAGAATCACGCCATGCAACCGTTCGATCTCAGATCCAAGGGCTCTCGGAAGCCCGTATCATGGGAGAATGGAAAGCCACTACCCTGCCGTTCACACGCTGGCAGTTCGCTCCTACTCGTCCCCGAACGTCCTTCAATACTACGGCGGTTCACTCCTAGTCGTCCCGTCCATTCACATTACGGCAGTTCCACTAATCCTAACCCTCCTCCCAAAGCCATGGCGTCCCAAATCTCCACGATCGGCGGTGAGTACAAGGTTAGAACCATCACCGGCGATGAGTTCAACGTCATCTACACTCGTTCTTCCGTGACAGTGAAAGGATGCCTTTCTCGCTTCAGACGCATGTTCGAAAACTCAGATGATGAGTGGGTTGCTGGGCTAGATGTTGAGTACACCACAGTCCTAGGACGAGAGAAGGATCTAAAGGAAGAAGAGAGGAAGAAGCCCGTCGTGATCCAGGTTTGCGTACATAACGTTTGCTTGGTCTACCACATATGCCATGCCGACGTTGAGTGCCAGGATTTTAAGAACTTCCTCAAGGACAAAACAGTGAAATTCGTTACTATAGACTTTAAGAAGGACAAAGAAGTCCTGGGTCGGATAGGCCTCGTTGTAGGCAACCCCTTCGACCTCCAGAAGAATCGGCCGGTGCCCTCTCGTCAGCCTTCAATGCTGACCATGGCAGGAGCCATGGTTCATCCTTCGTACTAAAAAAGCGGAGAAACCTCATTACCGTTTCATCGTCATGCATGGCAGCGGAATGTACTAGATATAGACCACATCCACTACGCTGCAATGGATGGCTACCTTTGTTTCAATATCTACAAGGGTTGGATGAAGAGCAACAGCCAAGTGTGCGGTTCAAGCAAAGAAGTATCGGCCAAGAGGAAGAGGGACAAGGGCGAAGTCGAGGACATGGACGAGGACTCGAGTAAGGTGGCGATGTCGTTGCTCATGGTGGTTCTAAACTTCTAATGCAAAGTCTCACGGATTAGTTGCATAGTTTAATTTCAGTGTGTGCTTAGTTTAATTTGAGGGTGTGTTGTGTTTGAGCCCCAGAGAACTATGTTATGTTTCTTCTCGTTACTTTAACTCTTGGTATGTACATACTACTAGTATTTCTTTAATACGAATTTAGCACCCCAATTAAGCATGTACTAGCTTTTTTAATAGTACTATATGCATAATTTGGTGACGAGCGCTCTCTATATGTACCACCTTTTTTTTAATTTCAATTTTTGCTCCATGGAGCAATCCATCGATAGTACTACTGTACAAAAGTATACATTTTTTAAAAGGCTAGAGTACTGTTCATCACATATATAGCTAGTTAAATTCTCAACCTAGAACGACGTGCATGCCATGTAGTAAACCGATACGGAGGAAGTATAGTAAAAATGAGGTGATTTTACCGAGCAATCGGCGAGGGAGCATGGCCTGTCATGCGGTCCCACGTGTCATGATGTACCAAGGCGATGCGCGTGTCCCTCTTGAGGCAAAAGCAATACTACATGGTTTGAGATGATGGCGAACCGAAGTGTGAAATAATGGTTGCTTCGTTAAATGCAGGAAGGTGCGGCATTGTGATTTGGCGTCTCATTGCTCATTACTACTCTTGGGCTGGAGCAGTGGGGTCGTCCCCCTGCTGTTCTGCAGCTTGTTATTTGGTGCTTGACACGTCGACCGGTTGCTATATGTCCCACATGTCGTGACGAAAGTACAGAAATTCATGAAAGGGAGCGTCGACGGAGGAGTACTACAGAATTCATGAAAGGGAGACTTAGTTTTGGAAAAATCTGTTTCTATAGATGCGTACCCACTAGGGTTTATAGGGCTCATCTAAAAACATTCGTTTTCCGTTTGATAAGTCTCAATTCTACTATACTAGTAGTAGTACCATTACATGTTGGATTTCGAGGTGCGTGAATTCTGTAGTCTACTCCTCCGTCGGCCGATTGATTTGTGTTCCTCATGTCCGCAAAGACGATCACCGGACTGCGGGAGCCCCAAGGTATATGCTTGAGCAAAGGGCGGCTCGCTTCCCCACTGCCCAACTGATATCATTGGCTGGTGCCGAAGATGATGGTGGCCGGCATCGGTTCGAGTTCATCACCGGCCACTACTTCGCCATGGCCGGCACCGGCTAGAGTTCATCCTAACACTCCCCTCTTCCGTGGAGCCCATGCGGGGTCGACGAAGGTCCTCGCAACAAAAGGATCCGGCAAGACACCTGCTGTGTACGCCGGAGTCGCCTCCGCGGTGGCCTTCATGGGACCCAAGCGGCGGCGGCCTTCCGTGTTCTACTTCTCCTCGATGATGGCGGCGGACGCGGAGGCACTGGCCACCGACTCGTCGCTCTCCGTGCACCCGGCTTCTGTCGCTGCTTGCATGGCGCGGCCGCTGGCATGGGAGTCTCGGCCACAGAAACGGGAGACGCGGTACGAGGCGGCGGCGTGGACGGCAGCAACAACGCCCGTGCGCCGCTCCTCATCGAGCTGGCCTGGAGCGGCGAGTTGCTGAACCGCGTGCCGGCTTGCAGCGACAACTGGCTCCGTCGGGCGAGGGGAGGGAGGTGGATCAGCGAGCTGCATAGCTCGTATCCGGCGGGCTACCCAGCCGGCTTGGATGCGGAATAACTACTCTTCGTAAGCCATTGTAAGAGTGGACAAAATGGTAGAGATAGGGGAGCGGCGGAGGTGTGTTGATTCTTGGCCGGCGTTTGGCTTCATTTAAATAGGAGATTAAATAGACGGCGGACGGGAGGAGCTCGACCGGTGTTGCGTTTAACGCCGGCCCGGTCATGAATGGACTTGTGTCCAGAGTGGGTTTCTCGGCTTCCACACGGGCGGGTTTCATGGAGGCATTTGAATGCGGCACGGAGGCGTGTTCAGTCGGGCGTGCCGCGAGTGGCACCTCGACTCGACCTAGGACAGCGCCCGTTCTTCCAGCGGCGTGTGGGCTCTTTGGGTGCATGGCCTGCATGTCGATGACCCAACGCAGCAGCGCACATCGAGGAACCTTTGGTGGGCCAGGCGGTCGAACAGGAATTTCATAAACCGATGATTGTTCATTGAGTGTGACATCATATTTTCATGTAGACAAGCCTACTATGTTGATAGCCCGTTCGATCGTTGTGATTCATAAAGACCACTACAAACATCAATGTTACGCTTATCACGGATAAGATTGATTAATACCGTAACAATCCATGTCCTTAACAAAGGGTGCATGCATGTATAGGTTGGCGTGTGTCTTGCGTCGTGTCTTTGTGTGCATGCGGCGTCACGAGTGTTGCGTGCGTGCAAAGTGCGTTCAGTTTTGCGTCGTCGCGTGTTCGTGAGTGCATGTATGCGTGTCGGTGTTGCACGCCAGCATGCGTGCGTGTGTATCGTGTCACTTGTTGCATGCCTACATGCGTGCGTGTCTTGCGTGTGTGCATGTATGCGTGCGGGGTGAGGCTACGTCGGTCGGTGACTTTTCATCTCTGGTCATAAGATTTTCCAGCCGTTGGATACGAAATCAAGGGCCTCGGTCTATCATCAAACTCCATCCCCCACGAGCCGCCACCACCACCGGCGAACCGCCAGCCCCGCCGCCCGCGGCGGCCCGCCCTCCCGAAACCACTCCCCAGCGCTGGTCGCGCCGCACCAGCCATCCCTCTAGCCCCCCGCCGAGCTTTTTCTCCACGGATCCCCACCCCATGCCCAATGAACGCCCCCAACTGCGGTGGCTGCCAACGAGGTCTCACGACTTGAATACCCACCTACCACTAATTTATTACCATTTCATCCCTTCATATCTGTGGCGGGTGGGCCCTATGGTAATGTCTTGCTGCTGAATGTGAACCGTTTGGTGGTCAATTGATCATGTTATCAACAAATTACGGAGCTGTATGGTGAGCGGTGACCGTATGATCACCCTAAAATGTACTCCTATTTTATTAACACAGATCAGACTCAAACTACCATTTCTTTCTTTCATATCACGGGCTAACAGGTGGGCCCCACGGTTATCGCCCGATGGTGCAACACTAGTTGCGCCGCATGGAACGTTGACTGGTCAATTGATTGTGTCATCAACAAAATACGGAGTTATGCGGGTGAGCCGGTGACCGTATAATCATGATATGTATTTGTTTAACACGTGCAGGCGCAAGGGCTCATATATCGCGCAAGCACTCACCGCTATAAGCGCACACACATGAACCCTACCCTATGAGCACCTTGAGAGAGTGGGTCAGCATATATGATCTTGAGATTTTACGAAGTCACCATAGGTGCCTCGTAGTCAAGTGGAATGTCTCCTCCCACTGAACGTACATCGCCGGAAAATACTGGAAATAACACAAGATAAATGCGAGCACCGGGACTTTAACCTTGGTGGGCTCGAGAAACCACTGTCCTCTAACCATCCAACCACATGTTGGTTAGCACGACAAAATGTATGTGGTGACCGTGATGAGCTTATTCGAAGTCCGGTGACCATATCGTGCTTTCACTTCAAATACAATGACCGTAAGTGTCGTCAAAAAATACGAACACGCATCAAATGCAAAGTCCATCAGTGTCATCAACAAAATATGGAGACGTATCGTGAGCTAGATACCGTTGTACTATTGTATATGCTTATTTTCTTAGTGGCCGATTATGTGTGTGGTGTGGTGGGCACATCATTTCTAGTTGTGGTGGGTCAACATGAAGACTCATGGGTCGGCTCCATCCTGCGCCACATATAGGTTGGACGAGGCGTGTTATCTGAAGACCCATGTGGAGGACTCGGCGTACAACACGAAGCTACGAGAGTAGCGGAGGACTCTATCCCCACGGTGATAGGCCGACTATATATGATTTGTAACCCTAGGCCCTTAGTATGTTATACAAGCTTGGGGCTAGTTAAATCGATAGTATACACACGCACAATGCAGGGTATTCACGTGTACTTTGTACACACCCCTATCACTAATATACTGATTACCAGGAGTAGGCTCTTTCTTCAACTGCAAGGGTCCGATCCGAACTAGGGTAAAACTTTGCCTCGTATTACCATCCAGCCTAATAGCCAGGGATATCCTACCGAATGATATGATGAAATCATATCTGCCAACTACTAAGAGAGAGGTGTGTCGGGGGGGCAATGTGTGCGAGAGAGGCCTAAAGATAATGTGCGTGCAGGAGACACGTAGGCACATATATGTGCGTATAGAGGGCTAGTAGAGACCGTGCAATTGTATATATGCATGTGAGAGAAATAGTGTTTTCCAACTGAGATTAGTGAAAAGAGTGGTACATAGTAGTCGAAAGAAAGAGAGAAAGCAGAGAGAGCATGTCGTGAGACACCCGACACCACGAGAGAGATTGTGAGCATGTGTGAAAGAGAAATGCTGATGCATATAAAGTGTGTGCACTTATGCGTTAGATAGAGAGATATATAACGCGTTTGTGAGAACGGGGCGAGGCATAGTGCATCTATGTGTAAAAGGCGGTTCTACGCATTAAATTAAAATATAAATGGCATTATTATTTTTGGATGAGATCATGAATTTTGCAAATTGCGTATGGACGAAAATCGGTCTATCAGACACCCATACTCTATTGAATTCTAGCATGTGCATGTGTTTATTTCATATTATCGATCCATAGAGTGAGAGCGGTTTGAAATACAGGCAATGGATGCTTTTGCAGTTCATATATAAACATTAATTAGTGCACTCCATGTTGTTAGTGTGAAGCACTTTATACATTTGTCACTTGCATGGATTCATTCCAAATTGCTAGCTACGAAACAGAATACATGTCGAATTCAACATAAAGGGGGTTTCGAAGATTCGAATTCATAGGAAGTGCATTCATCTATTTGAACCCGAGATAATGGCATTTGTAAATCAGATGTAAAAGGGGGCATCAATCTTTGTTGTGAGTTTGAACATGCTATATATATTCATACGCATATCTAACTTTTTTGCAACCAAGGAGATTATATCTGGAACCATGCATGAACTGAGGTAAGTTGCATATTTTTAATATATACTACGTGTACAATGTATATTCAAATGTACCCTTCCATTCCAAAATAATCGTAGCTTTAGGATTTTCAAGAGTAAAGATTTGTGAAGTTTGACAAATCCTAAAAGTTCAATTCAAGAGAACCAAAACGTTAATGCTTCGCTCCCAAATATTGAGCGAAGTGCCGATAGGCCTCTGGTCGCCCAAACATGCGAGACTAATGTTTTGGTGGTAGGAAATTAATGTCCCGACTCTGGCCCGTGTAGCCTATCGGCCCGATGTCCAAAGGTCTAAACCGGGTAGGTTTGTAACTTCACCAAGGCGCCAGTCTCAACCGCCTCGAGAAGCATTCATCGCCGTGGCGCCTACCCATCTTTCGGCGAAATCTATCCATACATTTGGGACACGACATGACTGTCCTACCCAACCCATAATATGTCCGAATTTTAGATGGGGGCAAAGTTTGTAACTTTCCCCAAATTTCAAACAAGCGCGTCTCAAACTGAAACATTGTTCCCCCTTAGTTCCCCGCCTCCCCGTTTCCCCATTCATACTCCATGGGCGCAAAAACGCCCTCTCCACCAGCCGCAAAACCCCAGCCTCCTCCGTCCTCCACCCCATAGCGGCCAATCCACCATCGCCCTCCTCCATCACGCCGGAGCCGGTACCCCGACATCGTCGTCCAGCATAACCGCAACATAGCGCCCTCAAGGACTTAGCAGCTGAAGCCGAGGCAGAGCTGCCTCTGCGACGCCGACGCCGACGTGCGCCGTACTAGAACCACTCCGACCACGCCGTCCTGCGCCTCACTACTGCGGCTCCAATGTCGCAACCGTCCACCGCACCGGAGCTGTACCCGCTACGCCGTCGTTCGCCGCCTCGGATCTGCTTCCCCACCGTCGACAAACAGCCACCGCACCACACTCAACAACTTGGCCATGGGTTCGTCCAAGGCTACACCATCCTCCACAACTTCTGGTTTCCGGCGAACAACAAGAAGATCGTCGGAAAAAGCAGAAGGAGGACACAAGATCGCCAGCAGAAAGAGGTACTCCTCTTCCCTTATTCGTGCAAATCTTACGTCTCCGCTCACACCGTATTCATCCCACGAAAGAAACTAGTTGGCGCTTCTTCGCATCTTCTTCGTGATACTAAATGCACAAGGTTTCCTCCTTTTACTATTTCACCTTTGCTAGAGGTCAGAGCCGCTTTGGATTTCAATTCAGGTCGGTCGAACCGCAATTAAAAGAAGCAGCACCGCTTAAGTAGCGAAGCACTTAGTCCGCTTGTTCCCAATGACGGCGCGATCGGTGTCTATCATAGGGGTGTGGGCGCAGGAGCTGCTTGCGCCGATCTGGAGGTCGGCGGGGCTTGAATGGATGGTCGAGGCGATGCCAAGCGGCGGTGCAGTGAGGTCGAGGGAGGGCGCGCGGAGGAGAATCTTGGGCGATGGTCGCTGGCATTTCGAGGAAGATCGTCAACACTGACTGGCTGGAGGTAGATGAAGGCTATCTGCCCGTTCTTTGTACATCGGACGGTGCGGAAAAAATGGACTGACCTATTTGCTTTTAGTCGACTGTTATTTTCATAGAATCATGTAGTAATTTAGTGTGCCATGCATGTTGTAGAGCTATCATATGTCTCCCGTCATTTATTTCTCACCGACCTGCTATCTGCTACCTTTACACTGTACTAATTGTGCACACACTTCACCCATACTCACACTATTGTTTTTTTATGCATGGGTATTTCAGACTACGGCGTAGTGTTGATGAATGCAGAAAAGAAAAGATGAAGTCGCTCGGTGTAATTGAAGATAAGCACTAAGCGTTTGAGCGCTCTAATGGGTGCGATGTCGTGAGCTGGAGACGATGGCGTAGCTCTGCGATTGATGATCTCAATTGCCACACACAACCATCCCAGTGCTTGCTTTAAATTCATGTTGTCAAATGTGGTTGCATGTTGCATATGGTGTCTAGCTTGTATTGCTTCCAATTTGGTTAAATTGCATCTGCTTATTTTACACATTATACCTTTGATAATGACATGCCTTCCTGTTTTTGATACATACTACATATGTCTATTAACCATGTCCGTACATCAAACTAATGCTCTTTTGTATCCCTCGTCAAACACTTATGATGAGACAGTCACCCGAGTGGGTTACTGTGAGATGCCCTACTCGTTTACAGAGTGCAGTGTCATCCTCCCCACATGATTCTCAAGAAACAGCAAGGCTAAATGAAGATAGTCAACGTAGCTCTCTAGTTGATCACCGCAATTCCCCCACACCACCATCGCAGGTGCTTGCTCTTACTTGGCAGTGTGATATGTGGTTGCATGTTGCATATGGTGTCTACCTTGTAATGCTTCTAACTAGGGTAAATTGCATCTGCTTAGTTAACACATTATACCTGTGAATATGACATGCCTTCCTGTTTTTGGTACATACTACATCTTTCTATTAACCATGTTCTTACATCAAACTACTTTTCTTGTGTATCCCTCATCAATGCTCCTAATTTGTTAAATTGCATCTTCTTAGCTTACACATTATACATGTGAATATGACACGCCTTCTGTTTTTGGTACATACTACATCGCCTATCACACCATGTTCTTACATCAAACTCTCGTTCTTGTGTATCCCGCGTCTATAAACTTATGATGAGACAGATCACGTGCGTGGGTTAATATGAGGCATAATACTCTTACAAAGAATGCAATTTCATCCTCTCCACATGATTCTCAAGAAACAGCAAGCCTAAATGAAGATATTGAGCGTAGCTCATGCACGAAGACCGCACTTCCCTACACCACCATCACATGTGCTTGCTCTAACTTCACAGTGTGATATGTGGTTGCATGTTGCATACGGTGTCTAGCTTGTAATGCTTCTAATTAGGGTAAATTGCATCTGCTTAGTTTACACACTATACCTGTGAATATGACATGCCTTCCTATTTTTGGTACACACTACATATATGTGTTAACCTTGTTCTTACATGAAACTACCTCTCTTCTGTATCCTGCATCAATCACTTACGATGAGTCACCTTCATTCGTTGCATATTGCATTTTATTTCTAGCCTGTTTCCATGTATTGCTTCTAATTTGGTCAAATACATTTGTTAGGTCACCCTTTTAATTTGGCAGAGTGATATTGGTTTCATCTTTCATATGGTTTCTAGCTTGCATTGATTCTAACAAGTTCAAGCACCTTGTGCTTAGTTTACACTTTATAAATCATACATGTCAATATGTCACGCCGTCCTGTTTTTCATACATATTCCATCCTCCTATCATGCGGCTGCCTTACATGAAAGTAGTGTTAAATCGATCATGCATCAATGAGTTCGAAGAGCAAATTTTATTCCTTTTTCTTGTGGGTTTGACTTTACAAGGCAAAATCAAGAAAGAGGAAGGAAAAGAGTAAGGAAGGCGATGATGGTGGTCCTCTGCAGCAACGTAAACGGAGCATCTGTACCAATTCTCCTTGTACTGATAGTGCATTACAAGGTCCAAGTCTCCGCTCCCCTACTCCACCATCCAAGGTGCTTGCTCTAACTTGGCAGTGTGATATCTGGTTGCATGTTGCATATGGTGTCTAGCTCGTATTGCTCCTAATTAGTGTAAACTGCATCTGCTTAGCTTACACATGATACATGTGAATATGACACGCTTTCCTGTTTTTGGTACATACTATTGAAGGAAATATGCCCTAGAGGCAATAATAAAGTTATTATTTATTTCCTTATATCATGATAAATGTTTATTATTCATGCTAGAATTGTATTAATCGGAAACATAATACATGTGTGAATACAAAGACAAACATAGTGTCACTAGTATGCCTCTACTTGACTAGCTCGTTTATCAAAGATGGTTATGTTTCCTAGCCATGGACAAAAGAGTTGTCATTTGATTAACAGGATCACATCATTAGGAGAATGATGTGATTGACTTGACCCATTCCGTTAGCTTAGCACTTGATCGTTTAGTATGTTGCTATTGCTTTCTTCATGACTTATACATGTTCCTATGACTATGAGATTATGCAACTCCCGTTTGCCGAAGGAACATTTTGTGTACTATCAAACGTCACAACGTAACTGGGTGATTATAAAGGAGCTCTACAGGTGTCTCCAAAGGTACATGTTGGGTTGGCGTATTTCGAGATTAGGATTTGTCACTCCGATTGTCGGAGAGGTATCTCTGGGCCCTCTCGGTAATGCACATCACTATAAGCCTTGCAAGCATTGCAAATAATTAGTTAGTTGCGGGATGATGTATTACAGAACGAGTAAAGAGACTTGCCGGTAACGAGATTGAACTAGGTATTGAGATACCGACGATCGAATCTCGGGCAAGTAACATACCGATGACAAAGGGAACAACGTATGTTGTTATGCGGTTTGACCGATAAAGATCTTCGTATAATATGTGGGAGCCAATATGAGCATCCAGGTTCCGCTATTGGTTATTGACCGGAGACGTGTCTCGGTCATGTCTACATTGTTCTCGAACCCGTAGGGTCCGCACGCTTAAGGTTTCGATGATGGTTATATTATGAGTTTATGAGTTTTATGTACGAAGGAGTTGAGCCCCGGATGAGATTGGGGACATGACGAGGAGTCTCGAAATGGTCGAGACGTAAAGATCGATATATTGGACGACTATATTCGAACTTCGGAAAGGTTCCCAGTGATTCGGGTATTTTTTGGAGTACCGGAGAGCTGCGGGAATTCGGCGGGGAGTATATGGGCCTTATTGGGCCATACGAGAATAGAGGAGAGAGGCCAAAAGGAAGGAGGCCTGCGCTCCCCCCTCTGGTCCGAATTGGACAAGGGGCGCAGCCCCTTTTTCCTTCTTCCTCTCCCCCTCTTTCCCCTTCTCCTACTCCAACAAGGAAGGAGGGAGTCCTACTCCCGGTGGGAGTAGGACTCCCCTTGGTGCGCCCCCTCCCCCCTTGCTCCTTTATATACGGGGGCAGGGGGCACCTTTAGACACAACAACAATTGATCCCTTGGATCTCTTAGCCGTGTGCGGTGCCCCCCTCCACCATAGTCCACCTCGATAATATTGTAGCGGTGCTTAGGCGAAGCCCTGCGACGGTAGAACATCAAGATCGTCACCACGCCGTCGTCTTGTGGAACTCTCCATCGACACTCGGCTGGATCGGAGTTCGAGGGACGTCATCGAGCTGAACGTGTGCTAGAACTCGGAGGTGCCGTAGTTTCGGTGCTTGATCGGTCGGGCCGTGAAGACGTACGACTACATCAACCGCGTTGTGCTAACGCTTCCGCTTACGGTCTACGAGGGTACGTGGACAACACTCTTCCCTCTCGTTGCTATGCATCACCATGATCCTTGCATGTGCGTAGGAATTTTTTTGAAATTACTACGTTCCCCAACAGTGGCATCCGAGCCTTGGTTTTATGCGTAGATGTTATTTGCACGAGTAGAACACAAATGAGTTGTGGGCGATACAAGTCATACTGCTTACCAGCATGTCATACTTTGGTTCGGCGGTATTGTTGGATGAAGCGGCCCGGACAGACATTACGCGTACGCTTACGCGAGACTGGTTTTACCGTCATGCTTTGCACACGGTGACTAGCGGGTGTCGGTTTCTCCAACTTTAGTTGAACCGAGTGTGGCTCGCCGGTCCTTGCGAAGGTTAAAACAGCACTAACTTGACAAACTATCGTTGTGGTTTTTATGCGTAGGTAAGAACGGTTCTTGCTCAGCCCGTAGCAGCCACGTAAAATTTGCAACAACAAAGTAGAGGACGTCTAACTTGTTTTTGCAGGGCATGTTGTGATGTGATATGGTCAAGACGTGATGAGATATAAGTTGTTGTATGATATGATCATGTTTTGTTGAAGTTATCGGCAACTGGCAGAAGCCCTATGGTTGTCTCTTTGTTGCATAAGATGCAAGTGCCAAATAATTGCTTTACTTTATCGCTATGCGATAGCAATAGTTGCAAGAGCAATAGTTGGCGAGACGACCATGTGACGACACATTGATATAGATCATGATGATGAAGATCATGGTGTCGTGCCGGTGACAATAGAGATCATGACAGTACTTTGGAGATGCAGATCAAAGGCGCAAGATGATCATGGCCATATCATGTCACATATTTTGATTGCATATGATGTTTATCTTTTATACATCTTATTCTTGCTTTGATTGACGGTAGCATTTTAAGATGATCTCTCACTAATTATCAAGGAGTGTTCTTCCTGAGTATGCACCGTTGCGAAAGTTCTTCGTGCTGAGACACCACGTGATGATCGGGTGTGATAGGCTCTACGTTCAAATACAACGGGTGCAAAACAGTTGCACACGCAGAATACTCAGGTTAAACTTGACGAGACTAGCATATATAGATATGGCCTCGGAACACGGAGACTGAAAGGTCGAGCGTGAATCATATAGTAGATATGATCAACATAGTGATGTTCACCATTGAAAACTACTCCATCTCACGTGATGATCGGACATGGTTTAGTTGATTTGGATCACGTGATCACTTAGATGACTAGAGAGATGTCTGTCTAAGTGGGAGTTCTTAAGTAATATGATTAATTGAACTTAAATTTATCATGAACTTAGTCCTGGTAGTATTTTGCAAATTATGTTGTAGATCAATAGCTCGCGTTGTTGCTTTCATATGTTTATTTTGATATGTTCCTAGAGAAAAATTATGTTGAAAAATGTTAGTAGCAATGATGCGGATTGGATCCGTGATTTGAGGTTTATCCTCATAGCTGCATAGAAGAATTATGTCCTTGATGCACCGCTAGGTGACATACCTATTGCAGGAGCAGATGCAGACGTTATAAACGTTTGGCTAGCTCAATATGATGACTACTTGATAGTTTAGTGCACCATGCTTAACGGCTTAGAATCGGGACTTCAAAGACGTTTTGAACGTTATGGACCATATGAGATGTTCCAGGAATTGAAGTTAATATTTCAAGCAAATACCCGAGTTGAGAGATATGAAGTCTCCAACAAGTTCTATAGCTAAAAGATGGAGGAGAATCGCTCAACTAGGGAGCATGTGCTCAGATTGTCTGGGTACTTCAATCACTTGAATCAAGTGGGAGTTAATCTTCCAGATAAGATTGTGATTGACAGAATTCTCTAGTCACCATCACTAAGTTACTAGAACTTCGTGATGAACTATAGTATGCAAGGGATGATGAAAACGATTCCCGAGCTCTTCGTGATGTTGAAATCAACGAAGGTAGAAATCAAGAAAGAGCATCAAGTGTTGATGATTGACAAGACCACTAGTTTCAAGAAAAGGGCAAAGGAAAGAAAGGAAACTTCAAGTAGAATGGCAAACAAGTTGTCACTCCGTGAAGAAGACCAAAGCTGGACCAAAGCCTGAAACGAAGTGCTTACCTTCGCAAAGGAAATGGTCCTTTGAAGCGGAAATGCACTAAATATTTGGTGGATAAGAAGGATGTCAAAGTGAACAAGAGTATATTTGATATACAAGTTATTAATGTGTGCCTTACTAGTGTTTATAGTAGCCCCGAGTATTTGATACTTGTTAGGTTGCTAAGATTAGTAACTCAAACAGGAGTTCTGAATAAGCAGAGACTAGTTGAAGGGAAGTGACGATGAGTGTTGGAAGTAGTTCCAAGATTGATATGATCATCATCGCACACTCCCTATACTTTCGGGATTAGTGTTAAACCTAAATAAATGTTATTTGGTGTTTGCGTTGAGCATGAATATGATTTGATCATGTTTATTGCAATCTGTTATTCATTTAAAGTCGAGAATAATTGTTGTTACTGTTTACATGAATAAAACCTTCAAATGGTCATACACCCAATGAAAATAGTTTGTTGGACCTCGATCGTAGTGATACACATATTCATAATGTTGATGCCAAAAGATGCAAAGTTAATAATGATAGTGCAACTTATTTGTGGCACTGCCGTTTGGGTCATATCGGTGTAAAGCGCATGAAGAAACTCCATAAAGATGGATCTTTGGAATCACTTGGTTATGAATCATTTGATGCTTGCGGACCGTGCCTTTTGGGCAAGATGACTAAAACTCCGTTCTCCGGAACAATGGAACGAGCTACTGACTTATTGGAAATAATACATACCGATGTATGCGATCCGATGAGTGTTAAAGCTCATGGCATGTATCGTTATTTTCTGACCTTCACAGATGATTTGAGCAGATATGGGTATATCTACTTGATGAAACATAAGTCTGAAACATTTGAAAAGTTCAAAGAATTTCAGAGTGAAGTAGAAAATCATCGTAACAAGAAAAATAAAGTTTCTACGATCTGATCATGGAGACGAATATTTGAGTTACGAGTTTGGTCTTCATTTGAAACAATGTGAAATAGTTTCGCAACTCACGCCACCTGGAACAGCACAATGTAATGGTGTGTCCGAACGTCGTGATCGTACTTTACTAGATATGGTGCGATCTATGATGTCTCTTATCGGTTTACCACTATCGTTTTGGGGTTATGCATTAGAGACAGCTGCATTCACGTTTAATAGGGCACCATCTAAATCCGTTGAGATGACACCGTATGAACTATGGTTTAGCAGTAAACCTAAGCTGTCATTTCTTAAAGCTTAGAGTTGCGATGCTTATATGAAAAGGTTTCAACCTGATAAGCTCGAACCCAAATCGGAAAAATGCGTCTTCATAGAATACCTAAAGGTAACTATTGGGTACACCTTCTATCACAGATCCGAAGGCAAGTTATTCGTTGCTAAGATGGATCCTTTCTAGAGAAGAAGTTTCTCTCGAAAGAAGTGAGTGGGAGGAAAGTAGAACTTGATGAGGTAATTGTACCTTCTCCCTTATTGGAAAGTAGTTCATCACGAAATCAGTTCGATGATTCCTACACCAATTAGTGAGGAAGTTAATGATGATGATCATGAAACTTGAGATCAAGTTGCTACCAAACCTCGTAGGTCTTCGAGTAAGATCCACACGAGTGATACGGTAATCATGTTCGGAAGTCATGTTACTAGACCATGATGAACCTACAAACTATGAGGAAGCGATGATGACCCCGGATTCCGCGAAATGGCTTGAGGCCATGAAATCTGAGATAGGATCCATGTATGAGAACAAAGTATGGACTTTGATTGACTTGCTCGATGATCAGCAAGCCATGTTAAATAAATGGATCTTCAAGAGGAAGACGGACCACGATAGTAGTGTTACTATCTACAAAGCTCGACTTGTCACAAAAGGTTTTGACAAGTTCAAGGTGTTGACTACAATGAGATTTTCTCAAGCTGTAGCGATGCTTAAGTCTGTCCGAATCATGTTAGCAGTTGCCACATTTTATGAAATCGGCAAATGGATGTCAAAACTACATTATTTAATGGATTTATTAAAGAAGAGTTGTATATGATGCAACCGAAGGTTTTGTCAATCCTAAAGGAGCTAACAAAATGTGCAAGCTCCAAATGATCCATCTATGGACTGGTGCAAGCATCTCGAGTTGGAATACACGCTTTGATAAGTTGATCAAAGCATATAGTTTTATCTGAGACTTGCGGTGAAGCCTGTATTTACAGTAAAGTGAGTGGGAGCACTACCGCCTTTCTGATAAATATATGTGAGTAACATATTATTGATCAGAAATGATGTAGAATTTTTCTGGAAAGCATAAAGGAGTATTTGAAAGGAGTTCTTTAAAATAAAGACCTCGGTAAAGCTACTTACATATTGAGCATCAAGATCTATTGATATAGATCAAGACGCTTGATAAGTTTTTTCAATAAGTACATACCTTGTCAAGATTTTGAAGTAGTTCAAAATGGGACAGTCAAAGAAAAGAGAATGAAAGGTGTGAAATTGAGTAAGACTCAAATCCCGACCACGACAGAAAATAGAAAAGAGAATGAAAGTCATTCCCTATGCCTCAGTCATAGGTTCTATAAAGTATGCTATGCTATGTACCAGACCTATTGTATACCTTGCTCTGAATTTGGCAAGGAGTACAATAGTGATCTAGGAGTAGATCATTTGGACATTGGTCAAGAACATCCTTAGTGAGGACTAAGGAAATATTTCTTGATTATGGAGGTGATAAAAGAGCCCGTCGTAAAGAGTTACATCGATGCAAGCTTTTTACACGATCCGGATGACTCTAAGTCTCAATCTGGATACATATTGTAAGTGGGAGCAATTAGCTAGAGTAGCTCCGTGCGAGCATTGTAGACATAGAATATTTGCAAAATACATACGGCTCTGAATGTAGCTGCCCGTTGACTAAGCTTCTCTCACGAGCAAAACATGATCATACCTTAGTACTCTTGGGTGTTAATCACATAGCGATGTGAACTAGATTATTGACTCTAGTAAACCCTTTGGGTGTTGGTCACATGATGATGTGAACTATGGGTGTTAATCACATACATATGTGAATATTGGTGTTGAATCACATGATGATGTGAACTAGATTATTGACTCTAGTGCAAGCGGAGATGAAGGAAATATGCCCTAGAGGCAATAATAAAGTTATTATTTATTTCCTTATATCATGATAAATGTTTATTATTCATGCTAGAATTGTATTAACCGGAAACATAATACATGTGTGAATACATAGACAAACATAGTGTCACTAGTATGCCTCTACTTGACTAGCTCGTTTATCAAAGATGGTTATGTTTCCTAGCCATGGACAAAAGAGTTGTCATTTGTTTAACGGGATCACATCATTAGGAGAATGATGTGATTGACTTGACCCATTCCGTTAGCTTAGCACTTGATCGTTTAGTATGTTGCTATTGCTTTCTTCATGACTTATACATGTTCCTATGACTATGAGATTATGCAACTCCTGTTTGCCGAAGGAACACTTTGTGTGCTACCAAACGTCACAACGTAACTGGGTGATTATAAAGGAGCTCTACAGGTGTCTCCAAAGGTACATGTTGGGTTGGCGTATTTAGAGATTAGGATTTGTCACTCCGATTGTCGGAGAGGTATCTCTGGGCCCTCTCGGTAATGCACATCACTATAAGCCTTGCAAGCATTGCAACTAATTAGTTAGTTGCGGGATGATGTATTACAGAGCGAGTAAAGAGACTTGCGGTAACGAGATTGAACTAGGTATTGAGATACCGACGATCAAATCTCGGGCAAGTAACATACCGATGACAAAGGAACAACGATGTTGTTATGCGGTTTGACCGATAAAGATCTTCGATAATATGTAGGAGCCAATATGAGCATCCAGGTTCCGCTATTGGTTATTGACCGGAGACGTGTCTCGGCCATGTCTACATTGTTCTCGAACCCGTAGGGTCCGCACGCTTAAGGTTTCGATGACAGTTATATTATGAGTTTTGATGTACCGAAGGAGTTCGGAGTCCCGGATGAGATCAGGGACATGATGAGGAGTCTTAAAATGTTCGAGACGTAAAGATCGATATATTGGACGACTATATTCGGACTTCGGAAAGGTTCCGAGTGATTCGGGTATTTTTCGGAGTACCGGAGAGTTACGGGAATTCGCCGGGGAGTATATGGGCCTTATTGGGCCATACGAGAATAGAGGAGAGAGGCCAAAAGGAAGGAGGCCTGCGCCCCCCCCCCTCTGGTTCGAATTGGACAAGGGGCGCAGCCCCTTTTTCCTTCTTCCTCTCCCCCTCTTTCCCCTTCTCCTACTCCAACAAGGAAGGAGGGAGTCCTACTCCCGGTGGGAGTAGGACTCCCCTTGGTGCGCCCCCTCCCCCCTTGCTCCTTTATATACGGGGGCAGGGGGCACCTTTAGACACAACAACAATTGATCCCTTGGATCTCTTAGCCGTGTGCAGTGCCCCCCTCCACCATAGTCCACCTCGATAATATTGTAGCGGTGCTTAGGCGAAGCCCTGCGACGGTAGAACATCAAGATCGTCACCACGCCGTCGTCTTGACGGAACTCTCCCTCGACACTCGGCTGGATCAGAGTTCGAGGGACGTCATCGAGCTGAACGTGTGCTAGAACTCGGAGGTGTCGTAGTTTCGGTGCTTGATCGGTCGGGCCATGAAGACGTACGACTACATCAACCGCGTTGTGCTAACGCTTCCGCTTACGGTCTACGAGGGTACGTGGACAACACTCTTCCCTCTCGTTGCTATGCATCACCATGATCCTTGCGTGTGCGTAGGAAATTTTTTAAAATTACTACGTTCCCCAACAACTATATCTGTCTATCACACCATGTTCTTACATGAAACTACTCTTCTTGTGTATCCTGCATCAGTCTCTTATGATGGGACACCTTTAAGTTGGCAGTGTGATATTGGTTTGCATCTTGAATATGATTTCTAGCATGTATTGCTTCTAGTTTGATGAACGCCACCTATGACGAGACCGTTTTAACTTGGCAGAGTGATATTGATTGCACCTTCCATACAGTGTCTTGCAGTGTTTCTAATTTGTTGAAGTGCCTTCTGCTTAGTTACCACATCATAGGTGTGAATATGTCAAGTCATCCATTTTTTCGTACATATTCCATCCTCGTATCATGACTTTGCCTTTCATCAGAGTAGTGTTCGTCAGTATCATGCATGAATGAGTTCTGAAGAGCGAATGACATTCCTTTTTCTTGTCGATATGACCTCACAATGCAAAATCAATAAAGCTGAAGGAAATTGGCAAGGCATTGGATGATGGTGGTCGTTCCAAGCAACTGAAACGGAGGTTCTCTACAGATTCTACTCCGCCATCCTCCCAACAAGATTCGCAAGACAAGCAAGGCTAGACAGTCAACGTAGCTGTGTAGATGATGAGCACATCTCCCCTACTCCACCATCACAGGTGCTTGCTCTAACTTGGCACTATTATATGTGGTTGCATGTTGCGTAGGATGTCTAGCTTGTATTGCTTCTAACTTTGTTGAATTGCATCTGCTTACTTTACACATAATGCCTGTGAATATGACATGTGTTCCTGTTTCTACATCAGACTACTATCCTTGCATATCCCGCATCAGTCACTTATGATAAGGCACCTTTAAGTCACCACTGTGATATTGGTTGTGTCTTGCATATGATTTCTAGCATGTACTGCTTCTAATCTATTGAAGCATACAGTTTGAACTTGGCGAGTGATATTGGTTGCATCTTTCATATGGTGTCTAGCTTGCAAAGGCTTCTAATTTGTTGAAATGCCTTCGCTTAGTTACCACATCATAGGTGTGAATATGTCACACCATCCTGTTTTTCATACATATTCCATCCTCGCATCATGTGTTTGCCTTTCATCCGAGTAGTGTTTGTCAAGATCATGCATGAATGAGTTCAAGAGCGAATTTTATTCCTTTTTCTTATCGGTTTGACTTCACAATGCAAAATCATTACAGCTGAAGGAAATTAGTCCGCGAAGGATGATGGTGGTCCTTGAACAACTCAAACAGGGGTCTCTCAGATTCTACTCCGCCATCCTCCCAACAAGATTCGCAAGACAACATAAGGTCGGATAATCAACGTGGCTGTGTAGATGATGAGCACATCTCCCCTACTCCACCATCACAGGTGCTTGCTCTAACTTGATACTATTATATGTGGTTGCATGTTGCGTATGATGTCTAGCTTGTATTGCTTCTAACTTGAATTGCATCTCTTACTTTACACATAATGCCTGTGAATATGACATGTGTTCATGTTTCTAGAACATACGTGTACATGATGAGCACATCTCCCCTACTCCACCATCAGAGGTGCTTGCTCTTACTTGGAACTGTTATACGTGGTTGCGTTTTTCGTATGATGTCTAGTTTGTATTGCTTCTAATTATGCTGAATTGCATCTGCGTAGCTTACAACTTATACCTGCAACGATCACTTACCCATAAGACACATTTAACTTGGGACTGTGATGTAGGTTGCATCTTGCATTGTCTTCTAGCTTGTACTGCTTCTAATTTCTTGAAATGGCACTTAAGAAGAGACACTTTTTACCTGATAGAGTGATGTTGGTTGCATGTTCATATGGTGCCTAGCATTCATTTCTTCTAATTTTGTTGAAATGCCTTCCACTTACTGTTTTTTCATACATATTCCATCCTCCTATCGTACGTGTGAATATGAAACACTGTCTTTTTTTGTATATATTCCATCCTCCTATCCTGCGCTTGCCTTACATCAAAGTAGTGTTAAATCAGATCATGCATCAACCAGTTATGCAGAGCTAATTTTATTCATCTTCTTGTGGTTTTGACTTCATAAGGCAATATCAGAAAATAGGAAGGAAAAGAGTAAGTTAGGGGATGTTGGTGGTCCTCCGCACCGACACAAACAGAGACTCTCTAGATTTGCCACGGCTACTGCTAATGAAGTTGACGTCTCAAGTCTACATGATGAGTTCATCTCCCGTACTCCACCATCGTAGGTGCTTGCTCTAAGTTGACAGTGTGATAATTGGTTTCATGTTGCATATGTTGTCTAGCCTGTATTTCTTCTATTTTGATTTAATTGCACCTACTGAGTTTATACGTTCTACATGTGCATATTACATGGCTTTCGTGTCTAGAATACATCGCATCTATCTATCATACCATGTTCTTACATCAAAGTACTTTGTGTGTGTATCCG
Source organism: Aegilops longissima (assembly GCA_021605205.1). NCBI lineage: Eukaryota > Viridiplantae > Streptophyta > Magnoliopsida > Poales > Poaceae > Aegilops > Aegilops longissima. The sequence goes on along the minus strand of CM038681.1, from coordinate 584,131,855 downwards.
CATCACCACTCATGATTGGGCGCTTTTAACATGGCAGTTTGATAGTGGTTGCATCTTGCATTGATTTCTCGTTGTCTTGCTTCTAATTTTTCGAATTGCCACTTATGACAAGACACTTTTAACTTGGCGAGTAATATTGGTTGCATCTTTCATATGGTGGCTAGCTTGCATTACTTCTATTTTCTTGAAAATCCTTCCTTAGTTTGCACATCGTAGCTGTGAATATGTCATGCCGTCCTGTTTTCTTACATATTCCATCCTCATACGGTTGTCTTACATCAAAGTATTGCTTATGCAGATCATGCATCAATGAGTTACAAGAGTGATTTTATTCTTTTGTGTTGTGGGTACAACTTGACATGGCAAAGTCAAAAAGAGCAAGGAAAATAATATAGTAGGGAGTGTTGTTACTCGTCGGGTGAAACGGAAAATGTTACGTCGTCGAGATTCTGCTGGTACTTATAGTGCGATAGAAGGTCCAAGTCCACCGGTAAATCTACAAACACAAGATCACTGCTCCACCAGCTGCACATCCGCTTCAACTGTACCAACATCTCAACCAGTTACTCGTTCGTTTGCTCGAACGGCGGTTCCCAAGCTGCCTTCACACCTAACACTACTTCAAGCACTCACGACACAACAGACTTGGCAAGATCAGATGAACCTCATGAGCATCAACACCAAGACGGTACTGACCGAGTCAAGTTGCGCTTGCATGCTCCTTTATATGTACTCTCACGGTTTGATGTACACTAACACTTTCCATATTCGTTGTTGAATTAGCACCACAGTATAGCGAAAATAGACATCGAGGATAATGCTTGACATGATTAACAAAATCTAAAGGAGGAAGAATGGAGATCCATTTTGAGGCAGGTTTAAAAGGCCACGTGATGCTCTGAGTCAGCCAAGTTAGTATTAGAGGCAGCCGTTGCCGTTAGGTGTCATGCACGTATCCTCCCAACGTGGATCCAATGACAGAATGAGAAAGACAATACCCAGTTTAACACCTTCCTTGACCATTTATCCGTAAGTAATGTTATTCATCGCAATTAGTAATATTGTCTTACTCATCCCATACTTTCTAGCTTCCTCCTAATAAGACTCACATTCTTTTTCAATGATGAGGTTCAAGTTGGATCCGAAAGACGATGCAACTAAACAAGCATGCACTCATGTTTCTCGATGCGCTCTGACAATGATCGGTACCACCTTAGAAAATCTCACTTTGAAGGCAAGGCTAACAATGAAATCGCCCAAACATCTCCAAAGGAATGTATTACGATGAAGATGGACAGCCCTCGTTAAACACTTGGTCCGATCCAAAGTATCGTAGGCTATATGTATTTGATCGCACCACATATTGAACTTGTATTTATGTATGTGCCTTACAAGTGTATCTTCTTCTAGGCTAACTATTTGAAGAACAAAACCAACCGTTCTAAAGTGAAATTCCAATGACAATAGGATCTCGTAGCTATATTGCACAATCTGCGAGGCTCTTGTAAATAGCTGCTACTTCCTTCTTTTTTGTGCCATATTATCGTATCTATATTGACTTGTTCCAAATACGAGAGAAAAGCCCGTGCGGACCAAAAGAACCGTAACCAAATGCAGTACAAATCTTCAAGGATTGCCACACCAAAGAAGATGAAGGGCATGAGCACACCAGTTCAAGCCGCTTGTTGTAAGTCCTTACTCCTCCCGCCTTGAACTGATTGGTACTGTGATGTGTTCATTTAACTACTTGGTTTGTAGCCAATGTCGATTACTCTGTTCACTTTTATTCACAGCTTGTCTTAACGTATCATTTCACCTTACATGGTTTAAAAGAGATGAAGGATATTCTTTTGGTCTTGATCTGTAATCTAGTTGTTATGTTCACGTCTTTACAATGATAAAATAGCCTGTTTATTTTATATCTGTTTGCCCATGATATGAATGATGTCATACTATGTTCATCCTACTTTAAACCATGTCTCTTTATCCTTAGATGTCAACGAATGTGAGGAAATAGACAATACAGAGGGCATGCTACATGGACATATGTTCCAAAGTGATTTTATTATGTAGTTGGCACTACAATACATGCTAATGTATTACAGAGTTCACCAAAATAAGTTATATATAAACGTTTAACCTACTTTGTTTGTTTTTGTCTCATTAGTAACTTATCGGTACACTAATCTACAAGTTCAAACTTTCGAGAAGCTATGGAACAAATGATTGAATAGCCACAACCACCGAAGGTGATGAGGCTACTACAGCACAATGTCACCTCTTGCTGCGGTCGTCAAGATCTCTCCACTAACGAAGCAAAAAGCACCTTCTGCGTAATTCGGGTTGGTTGTCAAGGTAACCTCGTCCAAATCGCCTATTGAACAAAATCTTCCTGCTAGACAGTGATATAATCGTGCTCGGACACAAGTCCAATCCCGAATGGACGTTGTTTGGAAACAAGAATAGTGGTTGAGAAATGTCGTCAAGATATGAATGGTTTTGAAACCGACTATCGGACATTAACCGTTGTTCAAGAGCAATGGCGGAAAAAGGTGGAGATCGTGCTGCTCCATCGATTCTACACTGAAACATTAGCACTCGGGTCAAATGATCTGTGCTTCTATACATCTGATGGTGCTTTTATCTGGAAGGGTTGTAAACTTTATGCCAACAGGCCTTTTGTTGTATGGTTGGAATTTATTTTGATACAACATTTATGATGCTGCCTCAGGCTGCAGTAATTACGATGTTATTTTTGTATAGTGTAGGTTTATCTTAGTAATGTATTCGGCCGAAAGCTTCGTAGGAGCCCAACATGCCAACATTCGTCAGGCCCATTCCAATTGGGCTAAAACGATTCTGAGCGAAATTGGCATGTAGCCCACTAAAATATCTGGGCCTAAATCAGCATAAGCTTTCATATTTTTACGGTAGGCATGTGCCCATAGTGGGCCTTTAACAGGCCTAAACATAATTTGGGCCCTTAGTAAAAATAGGCCGTTTACAGGTGTAAATATCTCGAGCCCATAAAAGCATGGGCCTTTAATAGACCGAAAGTGAGATTGGGCCCTGATTGTGCCAAATAACCCATCGGACTTAGCGGTGAAATGGTGGCCCATTTACGATGTGGATCTTTGACAAGCCGAAATTCGGATGGGTAGTAAATCGTCGACCTAATACACGGGCCTTTAACAGGCGAAACTTCGTCGAGCTAGATTATCGTCATTTTATATGGGCCGTTAATGGGCCCGATATGACGTTAGGCCACATATGGCCCATGGTTTACATCCGGCGTTAACAGTAGAAAATGACAACAGCCGAAAGTGGCCCAAAGCTATAGTGGGCCTCTAACAGTCGAATGTCGAACATGGCGAATATGACCCAAATTCTTCATGGTCGTTTATGGGCGAAAGTTTTGATGGCACGTAAATGGGCCCAAATGAAGCCGGACCTTTAACAGTAGGAAATACACCGGTCGTAATTCGCCCAATTACTTAGCAGACTGTTAACGGGCTAGAAGTGACCATGGGCGCGTTGATGAAAAGTTTAGGACAGGCCGTTGACGAGCCGATTTCAGAGAATGTTGGGCCTTTAGCTGGGCCGCCCATTATGGTCTGCAGAATCTTGTGGGCCTTTAGCTGCGCTTGCCCCCATTGTGGTCCGTAAAATCTTGTGGGCCTTTAGTCGGGCCGCCCATTATGGTCTGCAAAATCGTGTGGGCCTTTAGTCGGGCCGGTCCATTATGGTCCGCTAAATTTTGTGGGCTCAGAGTGGGCCCGCCCATTATGGTCCGCTAAATCTTATGGGCCTTGGTTGGGCGGCCCATTTAAACTTTAGGGCCACTTTTGGGCGGTCCCACGTGTCAACATATCATAGGCCCATCTCGACTGTTGGATGAGTGACACACATGTTAACGCGGAGTCGACGCGTGGATCCGTCGGCCAATGAGAATTTTACACGTGGAAAATCGGCATTGGTCGTGGCTGTTAACGGGTTATCGAATCCAAAATCCGACCCGATAGCTTAACGGCGTTCCGTTACGGCGGATGCCACGTGTCGGTCACCCTTGACGAAAGCACTTCTGTGACGCGCGATTTATCGTCATGGAAGTGGACACTTCCGTGATGATAATTTTGGCAATGTCATGTAACACTTCTACGACAGCACAAGTACGACTATCTTGATTCTATCATAAATTTGTCATGGATGTACATGCATGACAGAAAACGCGACCTACTGTGACAAACACGTATCATCACGGAAGTGTATTTTTTTTGTAGTGACTGTTTGTTGTGTGTTCTAGCAGTCCCCCCCCCTCATATATATAGGTTGTTGGAGGGGAGGAGAGGCAGCAAAGGGGACGCCCCAAGTAGGAGGAATCCTACTTGGGGTCCTCCCTATTCGGCTTCCCCCCTTTCCTATTCCTATTTGGAGTAGGAAGGGAAGAGGGGAAAGGGGGAATCCTATTCCCTTTTTCCTTTCCTCCTCCCCCTTTTCTACTACAATTTGGCCAGCCCATATGGGGGGCGCATCAGCCCCTTAGGGGCTGGTCTGTCCCTCTCTTGGCCCATTAGGCCCATATAGTTTGCCGGGGGTTTCCCGAAACCCCTTCCGGTGACCTGATATGTACCCGGTACCCTCGAAACACTTCCGTTGTCCAAATACTATCGTCCTATATATGAATCTTTACCTCTAGACCCTTTATAGACTCCTCGTCATGTCCGTGATCTCATCCGGGACTCCGAACAACATTCAGTCACCAAATCACATAACTCATATAATACAAATCGTCATCAAACGTTAAGTGTGCGGACCCTACGGGTTCGAGAACTATGTAGACATGACCGAGACACCTCTCTGGTCAATAACCAATAGCGGAACCTGGATGCTCATATTGGCTCCCACATATTCTACGAAGATATTTATCGGTCAAACCGTTATGACAACATATGTTATTCCCTTTGTCATTGTTGGGGAACGTAGCATGCAATTTCAAAAAAATTCCTACGCTCACGCAAGATCTATCTAGGAGATGCATAGCAACAAGAGGGGGAGAGTGTGTCCACATACCCTCGTAGACCGAAAGCGGAAGCGTTTGACAACACGGTTGATGTAGTCGAACTTCTTCTCATTCCGACTGGTCAAGCACCGAACGTACAACACCTCCAAGTTCTGCACACTTTCAGCTCGATGACGTCCCTCGAACTCTTGATCCAACAAAGTGTCAAGGGAGAGTTCTGTCAGCACGACGGCGTGGTGACGGTGATGGTGAAGTGATTCACGCAGGGCTTCGCCTAAGCACTACGAAGATATGACCGGAGGCGTAAACTGTGGAGGGGCGTGCCGCACACGGCTAACAATTGTTGGTGTGTGTTCTAGCGGTGCCCCGCTTCATATATAGGTTGGAGGGGAGGAGAGGCAGCCAAGGGGGCGCCCCAAGTAGGAGGAATCCTACTTGGGGTCCTCCCAATTCGGCCTCCCCCTTTCCTATTCCTATTCGGAGTAGGAAGGGAAGAGGGGGAAGGGGGAATCCTATTCTCTTTTTTCCTTTCATCCTTCCCATTTTCTACTCCAATTTGGCCAGCCCATAAGGGAGGGGCGCACCAGCCCCTCAGGGGCTGGTCTGTCCCCCTCTTGGCCCATTAAGGCCCATGTAAATGCCGGGGGGATGCCTGGAACCCCTTCCGGTGACCCGATATGCACCCGGTACCCCCGGAACACTTCCGGTGTCCGAATATCATCGTCCTATATATGAATATTTACCTCTCGACCATTTAGAGACTCCTCGTCATGTCTGTGATCTCATCCGGGACTTCGAAGAACATTCGGTCACCAAATCACATAACTCATATAACACAAAATCGTCATTGAACGTTAAGCGTGCGGACCCTATGGGTTCGAGAACTAGGTAGACATGACAAAGACACCTCTCTGGTCAATAACCAACAGCGGAACCTGGATTCTCATATTGGTTCCCACATATTCTACAATGATCTTTATCGGTCGTACCATAATGACAACATACGTTATTCCCTTTGTCATCGTTATGTTACTTGCCCGAGATTTTATCGTCGGTATCTCCATACCTAGTTCAATCTCGTTATCGGCAAGTCTCTTTACTCGTTCCATAATGCATCATCCCGCAACTAACTCATTATTCACATTGCTTGCAAGGCTTATTATGATGTGCATTACCGAGAGGGCCCAGAGATACCTCTCCGATACTCGGAGTGACAAATCCTAATCTTGATCTATGCCAGCCCAACAAACACCTTCGGAGATACCTGTAGAGCATCTTTATAATCACCCAGTTACGTTGTGACGTTTGATAGCACACAAGGTATTCCTCTGGTATCCGGGAGTTGCATAATCTCATAGTCAAAGGATATGTATATGACACGAAGAAAGCAATAGCAATAAAACTTAACGATCATTATGCTAAGCTAACGGATGGGTCTTGTCCATCACATCATTCTCCTAATGATGTGATCCCGTTCATCAAATGACAACACGTGTCTATGGTTAGGAAACTTAGTCATCTTTGATTAACGAGCTAGTCTAGTAGATGCTTACTAGGGACACGGTGTTTTGTCTATGTATCCACACATGTATCAAGTTTCCGGTTAATACAATTCTAGCATGAATAATAAACATTTATCATGATATAAGGAAATATAAAATAGCAACTTTATTATTGCCTCTAGGGCATATTTCCTTCAGTCTCCCACTTGCACTAGAGTCAATAATCTATTTCACATCGCCATGTGATCTAACACCAATAGTTCACATCTTTATGTGATTAATACCTATAGTTCACATCTCCATGTGACCAACACCCAAAGGGTTTACTAGAGTCAATAATCTAGTTCACATTGCTATGTGATTAACACGCAAAGAGTACTAAGGTGTGATCATGTTTTGCTCGTGAGAGAAGTTTAGTCAACGGGTCTGCCATATTCAGATCCGTATGTATTTTGCAAATTTTCTATGTCTACAATGCTCTGCACTGAGCTACTCTAGCTAATTGCTCCCACTTTCAATATGTATCCAGATCGAGACTCAGAGTCATCTGGATTAGTGTCAAAGCTTGCATCGACGTAAAGTCTTTACGATGAACTCTTTACCTTTATCACCTCCATAACCGAGAAATATTTCCTTAGTCCTCTTAGATAACTAAGGATAACTTTGACCGCTGTCCAGTGATCCACTCCTGGATCACTATCGTACCCCCTTGCCAAACTCATGGTAAGGTACACCATAGGTCTGGTACACAACATATCATAATTTATAGAACCTATGGCTGAGGCATAGGGAATGACTTCCATTCTCTCTCTATCTTCTGTCATGGTGGGGTTTTGAGTCTTACTCAACTTCACACCTTGTAACACAGACAAGAACCCTTTCTTTGACTGATCCATTTTGAACTTCTTCAAAACTTTATCAAGGTTTGTGCTTTGTGAAAGTCCAATTAAGCGTCTTGATCTATCTCTATAGATCTCGATGCCTAATATATAAGCAGCTTCACCAAGGTCTTTCATTGAAAAATTCTTATTCAAGTATCCTTTTATGCTATCCAAAAATTCTATATCATTTCCAATCAACAACATGTCATCCACATATAATATTAGAAATGCTACGGAGCTCCCACTCACTTTCTTGTAAATACAGACTTCTCCAAAAGTCTGTATTAAACCATATGCTTTGATCACATTATCAAAGCATATATTTCAACTCCGAGATGCTTGCACCATTTCATAAATGGATCGCTAAAGCTTGCACACTGTGTTAACACCTTTAGGATCGACAAAACCTTCTGGTTGCATCATATACAACTCCTTTTTAAGAAAACCATTAAGGAATGCAGTTTTGACGTCCATTTGCCAAATTTCATAATCATAAAATGCGGCAATTGCTAACATGATTCGGACAGACTTAAGCATCGCTACGGGTGAAGAAGGTCTCATCGTAGTCAACTCCTTGAACTTGTCGAAAACCTTTCACAACAAGTCGAGCTTTGTAGACAGTAACATTACCGTCAGCGTCAGTCTTCTTCTTGAAGATCCATTTATTCTCTATGGCTTGCTAATCATCGGGCAAGTCAACCAAAGTCCATACTTTGTTCTCGTACATGGATCCTATCTCAGATTTCATGGCCTCAAGCCATTTCGCGGAATCTGGGTTCATCATCGCTTCCTCATAGTTGCGTAGTAAACAAGAAGACATATGTACCTATAATTCGAGCGTGTGGCCTTGTATAAGTAAATGGAGAGGGTACCAACAAAACAGTGATATGTGCTTTAATCACATAGTCAGTGGACACCATGGTCACCATCAGTGAGGGAGAGGAGGATAATTGGTGACACGGGTGGGATACCATGTTGAAAGAAAGGGTGTGGATCTGTGAGGGGTCTTCAGCTATACCTGGGCATCCGTCAGGCCGGGCTGGGCTTCGGCCAGGCCTACCAAAGCCCAACGCAAAAAACCTAGGCCCGAGCCCAGACTGGTCATCGGGCCTAAAAATCAGGCCCAAGCTCGACCCATCATGCAAAAAGACCGTCGGGCCTTGAGTCAGGCCTCTTCCTTAAATTGCAAATACGATGACCCTAAGCCCGGCCCGGCCCGGCCATCGGGCTCAAAATCTAGGCCCAGGCCCAACCCATGGGCAAGGTTGGATCGGGTCGTCTGAGTCGGGCTACCCATGGCCAAGTATATCTTTAGCCATGCCTATTGGGCTAGGGGTAGTATTTTTTTTCTTCCGTTGCAATGCATTGATATTTGTAGTGTGATGTCTTTTATCTCCCGTTGTAATGCATGTGCATGTTTGCTAGTTATTTAAAAAAGAATAATTGTTAAGGTAATTTTAAAAAATGCTTATGATATTTAAAAGCGTTCACATATTTTTGGAGAAAAATCACAAATGTAAAAAAAATGTTTCCCAAATATAAGGAAAAAGTATTATGGAATAAAAAATGTTTGCCAAATTTTTAGACAAATAAAAATATCACAATTTTTTTAAATGTTCATGAATCTATCTTTTTAAAGGAGAAATAACTACGCACATAAAATGACAAACAAATAGAACTCAAAAGAAAAGAGAAACGAAGGAAGAAAAATAACAATCACCGAGACTTCCTTCTGTTTTGTTTTTGTTTTGGTGAGAAACGGGGCTTGTTTCTGCTGCCCGAGGCGGTTGGGTACACCGGACGTTGCAAGCCTGCAAAGCAGCAATATGTAGTGGTGAATGATATAAACGATGCGATAGGAGGTCCTCACTCGGCCATTGCACATGAAACAACGAATCGTAGAACTAGTTTTACGTTGTGTTTTTTTGTCTATAAGTGTAGAAACCATAATTTTAAGACTCATAATCTCATCAAATTTGCTTGTAATTTAGGCGTAGGTAACATTTTTAGTTGGGCAATCCTCACGATCCAATACTTGTACCTATGTACATTGTTATCAATCAATAAAGTGGTGAGATTTCTTAGGGAAAAAAAAGCAGCAATAGTAGTGCATAGTCAGGCCAACTCCGGCGCTAGACCCTATCCTGTCCGGGTGTGTCCGTTTGAGGTAAAATGGACATAGCAGACGACCCAGCGCGCGACCCCATCTGCAAAATCTGTCCGCTTCGCGACAATTTCACCGCATTTCCGGAGCAAAATTGGGCGGCGTTTGCGTCCAAAGCGGACAGAATCCGGACACTTTCTCGTCGCCGTTGTCCCGCTGCGTCTGCCCCCATGTGCGTGCTGGCCCACTTGCCATCGACACATCCATCACACTCCTTTCCTTTCTCTCTCTCTCTCTTTCTCTCTCTCTCTCTTCATTCTGGCCCACTTGCCCGTGCCAAACCGGAGCTGCTGCTGCCGGGGTTGAGTAGCGCCGGGCCAGGCGAGCGGCGGAGCGTGCGCGGCGGCGGCCGGGCAAGAGGGCGGGGCGCGACGTCGGCCTCGCGAGCGGGCGGGGAGCGGACGCGAGCGCGGCGCGACGGGGCGGCGGCGAGCCCGACGAGGCGGTGGTGGCCGGGGCGAGCGGCGGACGCGCAGGGGCGCTCGACAAGGCTGGGGCGAGCGCAGGGCGAGGCCGAGGCGCGCGCGGAGGTGCGGCAACGAGTCGGGGCGAGGCCGGGGCTCGGGGCAGAGCATCGCATCCACAGGCAGCGCGACGAGGCCGCGGGGAGCGCGGCGAGCGGACGCGATGAAGCTCACAGTCGCGTGCATGCGAGCTACTAGCTAGCTGGCCTTGCGTGCATGCGAGCTACTAGCTAGCCGCGTACTAGCTAGTTAGCAGCTGCACACATACGTGCACAGCTGCGGCCGTGCTCGCCGTTGTAGCTCGCGCGCCCAACCGCGACGCGTCACCGTGCTCGCCGTGCGTCCAGCCACCTCGAGTCACCGCGCCCAGCCGTGACACATCGCCGTGCTCGCCGCGCTCGCCCTGCTGTGTCTCGCTGGCGTGGGGTTCGAGCTCGACCGCCGGTCTCGCCTCGCGCCTGCGCCCGCATCCGGCCGGTGCTCCCGCAGACGTCGGTCTCGCCTCTCCGCGCCCAGCCGCTGCGAGCTTCCCTGCCTCCTAAGTGTTTGACAAAATGTCAGGCGAACATGTCACCCTGGACATGATATGGGGTGCGCTCACGCGGTGGGCGCACTGACACGGCGACGACCCCAAACGAACATGGACAACCCCATTACCTCCCCAAACGGACGAAAACAAGACAAAACGGACAATCCGGATGGGGTCTTGCGGTGGAGTTGGCCTCATAGAAGGGAAAAAAAGGCAATGATCAAAGACACAGCCACATAGTTCATATCATGAGGTCTTATAAAACCCCGGGCAAAGCTCCATTTCTTCCCATTGGCTGGCATTGGTGCGCCGGGTGATGATGCGAAGGCCAGGAGGCAATCATACACACAGGAACACTAACGACGTCGGTCCAAAAGATCACCAAACCATCCCTGTGTATGTGTGCTTGCCATTCGTACCCGTGATGGACCTGAAAATCAGCGAACAGCGACGAACAAATTTAAAGCTGGTCATAGTGGAAAGTAACTTAGACTAGTAATATGCATAGTTATTAGTCTATGTTACTACCTTCATAGTGGGTAGTATCATATGGAGTATGTGGTAACATAGATGTCTTCATTTATTACTTTGTAGACTCATTTTGCATTGGGAAGCGCTATGTGATGGTAACATATTATGTTACTCTATTTGACTCTCTCCACATTAACTACTTGTCACCTCATCATTTTTGCTTATGTGACATCTAATGGCCAGTCTAACCACCAGGCCACTAGGACTACGAGACAGATGCCATTGGCTAGAAAAGGCCATAAACTAAACAGGGTACGGCCACTAACCCCGCGCGTGTTCCCTTGGTATGGCGGTACGTGCCGCCCCGCGCGTGGCCCGTAGGACAGGACCGGAGAGGTCCAACTCGCCGGCGCCGGAAACGCCGCGCAAACGCGACCGAAAATGCCGCAATGAGCGTACGGAAAAGCCGCACCAGCCGAGCAAACCACCAAATAAGCCGTGGTGCTCTGCGGTGGGGCCGGGCAGGTTCCGCGTGAGAGGAGCAAAAGTCTCCCAAGTCCCATCACTCGGACGTGCCAAAAGCTCGGGTCCGGGTCAGACCCAAGCCAAAATCGCTGCATCTTTTTCCGGTGACCAAAACAGAGTAGCTGGGACGAAAAGGCAACGGCCAGGGACGAACATTCTAGGCTGGTCTACCGCCTCCAGAAGCCACCGGTTTGCAGATGTGCACGGGGAAGAAAATTCCGCGTTTCGTTCTGTAAAGTTTCGCGTCTGCGTTGTGGTGGTGACCAAGCTCGTGTCACTCCAGTGCACACGCGCTTAGCTTTCGGTCGATCGATTTATATATAAATCGGTTTATGAAAAATGGGGGTCGGTCGGGCGGCTCCGGTGATCGCACGTCGGAGGGCAGGAGTCGGTGTGGACGGACCCCAGTCGTGACGACCACTCCTGAGCTGCACCGCAGTGGGTTAGATAGAATAATCATCTGCCCAAGTCATGCTTCTCCATTGGTGCTAGTGTCTTGCAGCTGAAGGCAAAGAAGGTAGCTAGTAGCTACGTACTCATCGATACCTTCCCACTAATTTCAGGTTATCCTTGTTTCAGAGACAAGAACAACTAAAGAAATCTGTGCCGCGGTCGTAGCTGTTGAGACTTTTTGAGTGCCGCTTCTCATCTCATGGCCTGCATGCTCAATTGCACGGACGGATGCTCGACTGTCAGCCGTAAAGTTCTGGTACTGCCAGTATACTCTTAAACCCTGTTCTCTGCGTATGATGAGTAGTCAGCCACCCGATATTCATTTCTCCTTTGCGAGTGCATAATCATCAGACCATTCAGAAACAAAAATCACACAAGCATAGTGATGAGTTTAAAGTAGTGATTTAAACGCTTTATATTTCTTCACATAGAGAATACATGTTTTGGTTTTCTTTTCCACTCTCCAGCGCGGGACTGGGATAAGGTGACATGCGATACGATGACATGCACGATGACATGCGGCCCAAATTCAAATTTAAACATTGCGAAAAATCTAAAAAAAATCATGCATGTTCACAGCACATACTAAGATAACTCCTAAAAATTTCAGATCAAAATTCAAAACATTCATCGAGAAACACAAAAGAGAAATCTGTCATGAATAGTTCCCGAACGGTTCTCTGTAGACTATTCACATCTGAGTTTCTCTTTTCTATTTCTCCGTGTATGTTTTGAATTTTGATCTGAAATTTTTAGGGGTTATCTTAATATGTGTTGTGAACATGCATGATTTTTTTTAGATTTTTTCGCAATGTTTAAATTTAAATTTGGGCCGCATGTCACCATGCATGTCACCGTAGCGCATGTCACCTGATCCCAGTCCCTCCAGCGCAGGGAAGCACTTAGTGAGATTTTGATTTCACAGATATCCCAGGATCATTAGGCTTAGAGCATCTACAACCGGGCGCCCAAAACCAGACTCAAACGTTCGAGGATCACCCGATCACTGACTGGTCACCAAAATGTGACTCAGGTGGGCACCTTAAACGAGTCTTAAACACCTGGATTGTCCGCCGCCCTTCATATCTGACCCAAATATAGGGCGGATATGGGTTATTCGGGCGCGTCCGACACGTCAACCCAGCCCACCCTAACCCCACTCCGTCCCCACAAATATCCCCAAACCGGAAACCCTGCCTCACTCCGCTCTCGATCCGTTAATTCTTCTCCCCTCCGATTTCTCCGATTAGATCCACTCGGACGACTCCGGCTACCATGTCGAGCGTCTGCTGGCGCTCGTACTCCGGCTCCTATGAGGAGTTTGCCCTCCCCATTGCCCTCAAGAGGTCCAAGGGTGGACACGGGTGGCGGTTCGGGGTCGCCCGCCTCGCCTCTCTGCTGCCGGCGCAACAAGAACGCCGACACAGGCTCCTCCTGTCCCGCGCTTTTGCTCCGTGCGGGCTGCGCAGTCCGCACCTCCCCAACATCATCCCCTGTCCCCGCCGGCTGCTGCTCCCCCACGCTAGCAGCGGTGGGTGCTTGTGCCTGCCTAGCTGGCCCGGACGCGCACGCCGGAGTCGGAGGCGCGCGCTGCCTGCCGCGAGAGACGGCGGGCAAGGGAGAGGGACGTGGTAGAGAGCTCTGTCCGCAGCAGCCGCGGGTTACCGACGGAGCCCGGCGAGGACGAGCGGCTCCTCGCGTAGGTCTACCGCCGGTCGCTTACGACGGCAGAGGCAGACGCTCGGCGGCTCCGCGCGAAAGAACGTGAAGGCTCTTCGGCTTGCCATCGAGCAATCCGAGCGTAGGCCAAGGAGAAGGCGACGGAGGTGGCTCGGCTGGCGAAGCTCAAACGCTAACAGGACCGCGCCGTCCGGCGCCTCAAAGGGCTCACCATCATTTGCTCCTCTCCTCCTTCGATGAATCGGACGATCCTGCACCAGCCACAAATGGCTACAGCTGCACCGGCGCCAAAAGGGGAAAAGGTGCGGCTGAAAGTGATGAAAGTCCGCTTTCTTTAATTTAATTTCAAGTATTAGATGTAGTTATAGTTGTACGTTGTTTATGTGAACTTTGATAGTCTTTTAAACATCCGTTCATGATCTTTTGGTGAATATAACATTGCATAGTTTAGTATGAATATAGGAAATCAGATAGCGTTTGAGGGCCTGAATTTACCTAGTCCGGCTGTAGATGCTCTTAGAGAGATTTTGGTGAGGTGTCGAGCTAGGTACTCCTTGGCCGTTGACAGAAAACGGGCGCACTTTCCGGGTTAGTTCCAGCCTGGTCAAGTCTACCGGCAACTACAAAGGACATGTGCCAAGGTGAGGTCATTGTTTGTTGTACTGTAGTACTTTGAGTAGGTTTGTCTTCTTCCACGGACATATGTTGTCATTTCAGTTTCAGGGCAGATTCAGTGAAAGCTAGTACGTACTCCCTCCGTTCCTAAATAATTGTCTTTCTAGAGATTTCAATAATTGACTACATGCAGAGCAAAATGAATGAATCTACACTCTAAAACATGTCTACATACATCCGTATATTATAGTTCATTTGAGATGGCTAGAAAGACAATTATTTGAGAACGGAGGGAGTACTACTCATAAAAATCTTAAGATATACTAGTGCTAAATTAGCTTTTAAACATGACATCTTTTTTTTTCTGAGTTTGAGGGAGTTGTTATACTTTTGGCAAAAGTTGCCTCTCCAAGCGCCTTTTGCTTCTGTTCTTGTCGTGTGTGACCGCCGGTTTTCTGAAGCCTTTTGTCTGTAATTTTTGAAATTGAGGATTCAAAGTACCATTGTAAGATATGTATAGTTAACGATTTGGAGCCAACTTGTTAATTTTCAGTTCTTAGTATAGTAAAGTACTGTAAATAATTCAGTGAAAACCAAAAAAGTAAGCTGCAATAAAATAATAATTATATGCCAGTGAACCAATCGGCAAAAGAAGTACTCCCTCCGTCCGGAAATACTTGTCATCGAACTGGATAAAAGGAGATGTATCTAGATGTATTTTAGTTCTAGATACATCTTTTTTTATTCATTTTGCTGACAAATATTTCCGGACGGAGGGAGTACTAGTAGTACTTTTTTTGCGAAGAAAGTACTAGCAGTACTTACTAGAGTAAAATAATTTGGTAGTTGAGCTAGACGCAAGTGCTTCTCGTCGGCAAAAATATGATAAGAGCATATGCGTATCTTGACCGGCCAACGCCGTGGGATATTCCCTGCATTCTAATACTCCCACAGCAATTATCAAAGGCGGCGTGACATTGCGACGTGAGGTCATCCATCGTTCTCAATGTGCAAAGGCCCAGCCAATGAGACGATCGACCGATGACCTAGAAGCAAGTTGCATGCTCAATTATTGCACTAACTTAACCTTACATATACCGGTTGTTAGAAGAAGTCTATTGTGTCATGTACTATATTACTCGAATCAAATGAAGATATTTCGGCCGTAAAATCGAATCAAACGAAACCAGGAGTCTTCTCGTGCAAGCGTGGGGCAACCCGGCTAAACTATGTAGGCGTGCCGATCATGCCGGATGATCTTCAGTACGTGTCACAGTTGACCATGCATCTTGCTTGAATCGCGGCGAGGTGAAAGTAAATTACGGTCATAAATATATAAGAATTTTCTCGAGCAGGCCCGTTTCAAACACGAAACTCTCTTGTTGATTTTCCACACACAATAGAAAAAAATCGAAGCTACGAATCTGTTCATACTAATTGTAAGGTGTCACGCATAGGATTAGTATATATAGAAATCGAAGCGAAGACAGGCATCGCGTGAGATTTATGGCTTGGCATCGTCCAAAGCTCCCTCCAAGGCACGCCACGGATTTCGTTTTCCGGCCAGTCTATTCTTGGGCGAGCTTAATCCGCCCGGACACTGCACCGCGACAGGCCAGTGCACCTTTTGCACGCTTTATTTCCGTTTCTGGCCCTGGCAACTTGCGTGTACATCTTCGAATTAGGTATACGTGCTAACCAAACGGTGCTAGCAGAGGCAGTGTCGGGCAAGCGATCGATCGTTCGAGTGCCAATACAAGTTGCTCTTGCAAATTGGGCTAAAGATCTATACTAGTATACCTTAAGACTTATAAGTGTTTATAAAAAATATATTATTGTCTTTACGTTTGAGACGCATGCACGAGTGCGATCCATCGTCGATCGGTGCGAATCATTAACACAAAAATCGCAATCTCGTGCCCCTTGATTACCGCGATCCGCAAGCTACGAATCCACAAGAGATTGTGAGCGATCGGACGTAGTATTAGTTGGTTGGGAAATTATTCAGTTTTAATTAACTAAAAATAGATGTAGCAACGAAATCTTACCAGGAGTACTTAGCAGCGCGAGAATCTAGACTGAATCAAAGTTAGGCCCGGAAGATTCTACATGCATGTTGAGGCTTGCAAATAGAAATCGCGGCGATAATACTCAAAAAATAAATTTCTCTGTCACAGATCGATTAGAAAAATCTTACAAGTTTGGTATGCACGCATTAGCGCAAAGCAAATCATGGACCGTATCTACAAATCGTAACGTCTGACAGACCGCCCTAAATTAGCGAGATCTGCATGGACACGAATCCAGGAGAGAATGTAGTGTGCGACTGGACGCTCGGTTGGAAAAACATTCCGGTAAATAACCTTGATTAACTACCGTCAATCGAATTGAAAAGACAAGAAAAAACCCTGACGAACTACCCCAAGATTCAGCGGCGCACGGCAACAGAATCTGAATTCGAGTTGGGTCTCACTCTTTTCCCTCTTGGAAGATTCTCGATGCACGTCCAGGATCGCAGGAGTTCTCCGGAAGATTCTCAATGCATGCCAGACGATTAGCAAAATTGCAACATTCTTGTGAAGAACGTCGATCGATGGGCACATTAAAAAATCTTTGGGCGCAAGCAAATCCCACCGGCCTGACATAATCACGCACGTCGGTTAGGTGCTAATCGAGTCGGTTGTCGCAAACAGGCGCCCTTCACCCTCTCCACTGTGATGCGCCACTAGCACCGGCCGGACCGCCTGGACCGGCCGGCCGGCGTGCGGTGGTTACGTCCGTGTGGTGCACTCGCCAACTAAATTATTCCCGAGGAATTACCAACTAATTCGTCCATCCACGACATGTAATTCTCCCACACACGACGAAAATGTAGCTAACAGACCAGCGTGAAAACAAGACACAGAAGAATCGTTCCGTTTTACCCGCCGCACGCGAGGATTCAGCCGCGATTCAAACAGCGAGCTCAAATGCCGCACCGCAGTACTCCAAAACACCTTTTTTTTCTTTGAGCAAAAGTTCAAAACACTTGTACTGCAAGGGAAACGATGGAGTTAAATTTGGAGTTGCACACGGCCGTTCCCAGTCAGAAAGAATTCCCCCCGGCCCACGTTCCCCGTGACCCCGAATCAATGCCCAATAATGAGCCCGCCCTAGCACTTGGAAGAAATCCAGCCGTTCGATCCGTCCGCAAGGGCTACGCATCCACGAGTATATATCAGCCCGTTACGTCGGCAGACGCCCGCCCGCCCGCACGCACCCGATCCGCTAAGGAAAAGGAAAGAAGAAGGCGGCGGAAGGCAAGGCAAGGCAGGCCGAGGGAGATAAATTACTCCACCCCGGCCACTCGCCCCCGGCAGCGGCCAGCAGTCCTCCTCGCCCCCACCCAAATCCCGCGCCGCCCCCGTCGCGGAGGAGGCGGCCGGCGGCGGCCATGGAGGAGGAGAGGAAGGGGTTCCAGCCCCACCTGATGGGCCTGGGCGGCGGGACCAGGCTGAGGGGCGCGGCGGGGGCTATGGGCCTGCAGAAGCAGAACTCGTGGTCGCCCGACATCGAGCGGGACGAGGCGTGGGAGCGGCGGCGGCGCGGGATTCTCGGCAGGGGCCGCCGCTCGCCGCTGCAGCGCGCGCAGAGCGTCACCGACGACCAGCTCGACGAGCTGCGCGGCTCCCTCGATCTGGGCTTCCGCTTCGACCCGCCCTCGCAGCGCTGCGCCGCCTGCGACGCCGGCAGGAGCCGCCTCGTCGAGACGCTCCCGGCGCTCGACCTCCTCTACGCCGTCGCCGCCAACGCCAACGCCGGCGCCGGGGGCTGCGCCGGCGCGGCCAGCCAGAGCCAGTGCTCCTGCGGCGCCTCCTCGGAGGCGTCCGAGCCGTCGCCCATCGGGAGCCCCCTCTCCATACTCTCCCCAGGTACGCACATTCAGTTCGGTTTGTAGCCGATCTGTTGATTAGATGAACAACCTCTGAAAGAAACGCGAATAAATTTCGATTGCTGATTCGTCGCGGGTCGGCGCGACTGGAGTTTTGATCTGACTTTTTCGACGGCGGTGCTTCCCCTGCAGATGACCCGCCGGAGACGGTGAAGATGAGGCTGAAGCAGTGGGCGCAGGTGGTGGCGCTGTCCATGCGCAGCCGTTCCTGAACCAACCAGTCATGAAACGCCAACGTGAAAGCCTATAGCGAATTCAGAGGAGGGACAACCAGCAACGCAGAAGAAAAGAATCATCCATCCTCCCTCCTGCCTCGAGAAGAAGCAACCAATGATGAGCAAGCAACGAGAAGAGAATCCAGTGTCGTCGGACGATCGGCCAGCCGCCTTCCACATCTGCTTGGACTAGCTATAGCTTAGCCTGCTGCTACTGATCGACTTTCTGTCACATGTTTATCGTTGAGCAATTCGAAACTATACTCCGTAATTCGCGTTACCTCTGTTATAATTAGTTCCTCCTCCCTTCCCCTGATCTTCAGCCGCGGCATTGCTTCCGTTAGTAGTTACCTCTCCTAATTTCGCAGTAATAATTTCGACATCCTTGTACATTGGCGCATCATCACCATCAATCATCAGCAGGTACTAGTAGATTAATCCTAATTTGCGTCTTGGAATAGATAATAAACTGTTGGCTGGTAGCAGTTGCTGTTGCTTCTTCCTCTTGCAAAATACTCTATGAGCGATGGATGCTGTCATTGAGTTTGCTCACCAAATCAATCCCCCCTCATGTCATTGGCCACCCGATCAAGCAACAACAATCTGAAGCAGCTCACCGATAATGAGCAGATCTGCCCAGACCAAGCACCGGAGATAGATTTTTTTTGTGTGTGATTCATGATCGAGGTTTATCGTCAGGCCGGCAGGGTTCTGCATCGAGATTCGAGAAGGCGGATGACGACACCGATAGGTGCTGTACTACCATCCTTTCTGCAGTAGTGAAGAGAATTATTTGTTGGGCGTCCACCCCTCTGCAGAGAGAATTCCTTTTCTCGCGAATGACGGGACAGGCTGTGGTCCGCCGTATGGGAACGGGAGGAAACGAGATGGAGAGCAGGTTTCGTTGGCTGTCCCTCTCTGTCGCCGTCTCGGCACGGCGAGCTGTCCACCGTAGCTGTCAGTGCCACCACCCATCTCTTCTCTCAATCAGTTCCGCGCCATTCTACCTAGCGGAATTCAGTAATCTACGGTCAATCCGGGTGGGCAAATCTGACCCCTCAATGTTTTTTGATAGAAACTGTAAGGGAACCCTCAACATAATTGGTGCAACAACCCTAAATTGCAAGTACCATGCCTTGAACCTGGATGAGTGGGAACGCATCAGCCCCTTCCCACCACTAGGCTATGCCTTAGTCTGCGACCCCTTTATGTTCGTGGACACGTTCCGGACGCATCCACGTATAGTGGTCCGCAGCAGCCGTTCTCCTCGTACCCAAACCCTCAAATTCACACACAAGCATGCAAGACGAATCAACACGCATACTTTCATAGTTCATACAAGACATAGGATGTTGTTCATACGTGCCATAACAAATTAGGACATAGCATGGGGAAGTTCATTCATCGGACTACCGAAAATTGACACGTTCCGCTTCATAGGACTATAGATGAAGTTCAACCACACCCGCCCATTCCTTTACCCTAGCCCTTACCATTGTCCTCGTGGTCGCGGAAATAGCGGTCGAAGGCGCAATGGAGGTCGAGGCGGATGTGCTCGACGCGAGAGCTGAATGTGTCGTATGCGACACCGAACATGTTCAGATCCTCTTTGGGGGAAGGCTGGCGAGGGCACGCGAACGACCGGGTATGCTCCATTGCAAGGGCAAGGGCGACCCGGGCTTGCCGCTTTGCAAGATCTTGGTACGGGCATCCTCGTCGCCAGCTACCTCTACGTGCCACACCTTCTCCCTTTCAGGGCGAGCACGTCGTCCCTCGACCTCGGGTGCGCCTCCACAGTTACAGCACACAACACATCTGTAGCCTTGGGCATTGCGGGCATTGACCTAGGACTCCGAGTCTGACGTCGCGGGGACAAGGATCCAACGCTGGGGATACACTGACTCGGGGTGTCGAACCCTTCTGCCGTGAACCGTTAAGGCGCACTCGTAGGCTACAACGACAGTGCAGACACGCGGCGCGAGCTTCCGCTTGGCACGCCACCACCGTTGGATTCCAACCATAGTGTCAGTGGATTTGTGGCAGAACGGCTCCCATGCATGAGGTCCGGTATCCAGTATCCTCCAGGGAACGACGGGCCGCGATTAGGAGGGTTCTCCCCTCCTCGCCCGAGCAGGCGGCAAGCTCCCGCCTCCCAGTGGTCGGACCCAAATCGACCGAACTCTGTTGACGTGAAACTTCAGGGTGTCTAGGCTGTTCGGCTAGGGGAAGAAGGAAGGAAGGAAGGAAGGAAGGAAGGAAGGAAGGGAGATGGGGTCCGGTTGTAGATGCTCACTGTTCTAAAAAATGCCCGGCAGAGGTAGAACCGTTGAGCTCATGAGCTGCAGTGCAACGGCAGAGGTTGGGATATTGGTGTCAGGAGGGCACACTGCACGGCAGCACGGTGACACGGCCATCATGGTTTCCCAGGCGGTACCACGAGCCTTCCAATAACTGCGTCTCTGTTGATTTGAATCGCAACGGAACCGAGCCATTACTGCCCGGTGAAATTCCCTGCACCGGCGCGCGGTACACCTGCAATTTGCTCCTGGTACGTACAGGAAGCCCGCTGTCCGCATCAGGTAGCTCAACCCTGCCATCGATGATGGGCCGATGATTCCGAGCTAACGCACCTGCACCTGCTGCTGGTCCGATCTGACGGGAGGGAAGAACATGGGATGCCGCACTGCTGCACGTGTCCGGACAGCGAGTTTCCGGTTTGTATATTCTCGTCCCGTGATTAGGATGGCCACGAGGGCAGGCAAGCTAGCGCGGCACGCCTCCGTGTCACGTCCCCGGCCAACCACCGGCGCGTCGGTGCTTCTGCGCTTTGCCCGGACCGGACCGGAAGCAGGTGGAATATGCTCCGGACGATTCTGGCTCCGGCCTACCCACGTTCAGCCCATATTGAAGCTCCAGAAAAGATACTAGTTACTAGTTCTAGTACTAAAGCTGCGTTAATTAATTAGGATCGGAGCGAAAGGAGTAGTAATTTACATTATTGAGCCGGAAGTTTTCGTAATATACAGACAGACGTTTTGGTTCTGGTTCTCCATGACCAAGTGCCATGATTTATGTATACAGTACAAAGCTTACATACATGGCTCCATTGGCATGATGCTGGCAATGGAGCCAGAAACACACAGCCTACAGCAGACACTGATACCGAGTACTCGAATCCAAGATTGGTACAGACTAGTTCGGTTTGTGCTTACCAGATACAGGAAGCTTTGCTATGTCTGTTTTGCCCATCAGACAACACATCTTCACTCTGCAAAGTAGTTCAGTTCAGTTCACTCTCAGAAGAAGAAAATCATCTACGGATGCACAAATATTTTCGCTTTACAAGCCGACCGGGCATCGTTTTATGAAGAATACAAACTCATTTCTAACATGGTTGTAATGAGTCCTCGAAACAGAAAAATAAAATCGAAATGTGGTTCTAATTGTAGCATCACACCAACACATGGTTAAATAGACTTTACATACAAATGCTCTCTACTCACATGACCAGCGCGGGAACGGCTAAAACCTATTGAGTGAAGATCGCCGGCAGTATATCGGCCTAGGAGTCTGAACTCTGAAGCATCGGATCAGTGGCTGCTCTACAAGCGCAACTCCTGGCGATTCTGAAATTCATCTACTATATGTATATAAACCGCGCAACGTCGAAAGCAGTGTGCTCTAGTTTACAGGCCTTCGGCTTACCAAGGGCCCGTCAGCGTCCTCCGCAGGCAGATCCTCTTTGAGGTAGGTCCAGCTTGCCGGGTAACCTTCTCGAATACCTGCAGACACCGTTCAGAAATTACGTTAGGGCGAAAATCATCTCCTGAAGTCTAACGAGGCAATCTCAGAAACGTCATATGACAATGCCTACAGAACAATGGAGGAGCAGTCACTTCTTCTAACTAGGAACACCGAAACAGAATGTAATTATGTACCACCAAATTACGGCAGAAGTTTCACCCTTTTCCCTATGAATGAAACATGATTGTATAGAGTATGGAACGCTAACGCTCTCACAATCTGGACCAGCCCCTAACTAAAATTTTAATTGATGAAAACTTGGACAATCTGGCAATGAAAGCTGGAATGCGACAGAGTTGTTAACCAGTCCTATAGGGTATCATGATGAAAGTGGCTGAAATTTTCCCACAAAAAAGAGAAGAAAAAAGAAATAGCTGAAATTGTTGTTGTTACACATAAGAAGTACCATTTATCATGGGAAATGTTAATAAAGAATGATGACTTTAGATGTGATGTTGGGGGAAATACAATTGAGCCGCTCTTTCAATCAGATGGAAACATATATAGTTGACGACACACACTTAATCTCTGGTCTAAAAACTGCACTTGTATAATTTGTTTACTCCAACATTTTATCTTGTTAAGTTGGCAATACAGATGAACAAAGTAACATCAAATAGAGTAATAGTGAAATAAAAAAGTGAATAAACACAGCTAACCTTACAATACAACACTTGGGTCAATAAATGAAATATTGGAGCGAAAATCATTGCAGTTGGCGGATCAATTCAAAGTTTTCTTAAATCATTTTAAGCCGCTTAAATGTTACCACCTAACCCCCGTTGTAGGAAAATATTATCAATCAAATCCACATCAATCCTCGCCTTATCATTTCCCCAGTTCCCACAGCTTTACTTCATCAATACGGCATTGTCAAGTCAAGTATACGATAAGAAAACCAGAACTCTACATCATTAGCTGTCAATCAGACAATAACATTTCCTATTCAAACAAGTGTATCAATACCACAAGTTTTGAGAGCTTGTATTTTCATAATAATATTGTTGATGAATCAAACCATGCATCATAGAGCTAAACTATATTCATGACGTTGACAGGTCGACTGCAATACTTCCTGAATGGGTATCCATGATCATAGGTCAAGACACGTTTTCCTTTATACCAACGAAATATGCTACTAGTTAAACAAAAGAGCGCACATAGGCTGGTCAGTTCCGTCTTCTCTTGAATGGTTAAATAAGCAAAAATAGTATCAGTTGAGCAAAAGCAATTTCTTCAAAATGGCAGGCAATTACCTCATTCTTTTGCCTCTCTAGCATCTCCGCCTGCACATTAGAAGAAATAACCAACTAGTTCAGATAACATGCGTCAAATATGGTAACAGAACAGTGACATACTGAACAATGCAACAACAGAGAAAAAGAGGAAGTAGTCCAATACCAAGAAAGTTTCGAAGTACTACTAGTTTAGTAATGGAACAACCCATTCCAGATAAGCCATAGTTAATCTAGGTCTTATATCCATCAGAAGAAACAAAAATCATATTTTACCACTAGAGGAGCAAAATACTTAGCACTGAAGTATTTCGACAGCTACCACTGAAACCTATTTTTGTTAACTGCTACCTTGAGTTTTATTTTTGTGGAAATTCACAAGAGAATGTTGAGAGTAAATCATGCAATAAAAAGACCGCTCTTGCTGTATGTAGACCTGTAGTTGAAAACATTCTGTGATTTGTTCTCTCTTTGATTGACTTTGACTTTGTTAAATACTGCAGGGTGACTAAGACCTATCACTAGAAATTTGATATCCAGATAGTGATCATCCAGATTTCAATCTGATTAATTGAGGTGATCAACCAGAAGGCAATTATTCACAAATAAAAAGGAATGCTAGAATGCGCATTGCCGAAGTACAATACAAATACAACTAAACAAGAAAAGTGGCCAGGAGATGTATCATACCTGTTTTCTCTGCAACTCCTCATTCCGCTCTTTAAGTTTTGCCACCTCAGTCTCCAATTCCATCATATAACTCTGTTGCATATCAGAAGGCACAAATTTAGCCAATATCGATTATCCAAGAGTTACAGAAGCTCGGCGGCAAGGAGAACCTATTGGTGTTAGAAATTGTTCTCACCAAGATTCAACATTTTCGAAGACGACGGCTGCAAACACGATCTTTCATGTTTGTATCTTTTGTAATTTAGCATGCCGACATCAATTTAACACAAATTATATATGCACACAAAGGAGGCTCTAATCCTTTGTTCTATTCTATAGTACTCCATCTGTAAAACAGTCTTACATTTGTTTACAGAGGAAGTACCTTTTTTAGCACTGCTGTTGTGCCATATACTGAAGTAAAATTTGGTTAAGAGAAATATACTGTATATGATTGCGCAACACGTGTCACTGCTAGCAAGCAAACACATCACGATTTGTTATGTACAGTAACAGTTAGCAATAGAATTTTCACCTGTTTCCTCTGGCGCGACCTCGCCGCAGACTCCCGGTTCTTGATCATCCGCCGCTGCCTCCTCTCGACCACCTTCTCCATGGCCGGTGGCTTCCTCCCCCTCAGCCCGCCGCTAAAAACATACGGCATCGGTGGCGGCGACAGCGAGGACAAGTTGAGGCCTTCCATCTTGCCGTAGCCGTTGGACATGACCTGCCTCCCCGTCGGCGACGGCGAAACCATAGCGGCCGCACCACCACCACCACCTCCTCCTCCCTGGCCGTATGCTCCGGTCATCAACCCATTGGCCAAGGACAGAGGATTCACCATCGGAGCAAACATGTTGCTCTGAGGGAACAGCATCTGCGGCTGCGGAGGCGGCGCCTGGGCCACGGGGGCCGGCGACACGGGCGGCGGCGGCGGCCCCGGCATGTCCTCGCGCACGACGCCGGCGCGCACGAGGAACTCCTCGAGCGTGACCTCCCCGAGCGTCTGCTGCCTCTGGGCCGGCGGGGGAGCCTCGGCAGCCGCGGAGGCGGAGGGCCCTCCGAAGAACATCATGTCGCGCCAGACCTCGTCGACGGTCTTCTGGCTGAGAGTCCGGGGCAGCGTGAGCGAGCCCTGGCGCTGGATGCCGCCGTGATCCGGCCCGGCCGCGGCGGAGGAGGAGGCGGCGTTGGGGCCGGCGCCGATGGCCTGCGACTCCTCGGCCGTCCAGATGTTGCGGAGGAGCTCGTCCATGTTCATGGATCCGAAGTCCTTGCCCGGCCCGCCGATCGCGCTCTGGAACTCGTCGAACGTGAGCGAGTAGACCGAGGAGCCCTGGCGCGTGAGCGGCAGCGGCGTCATCGGCGGCAGCAGCTGGTGCTGCTGCGGCGGCGGCCTCCCGCTCCCTCCCGGAAAATCCATCGCTGATCCCGCCAATCAGCCGAACCGAATCGAAAAGCGGCTCGAGTCAGAGCCTCACAGGTGTGCGAGCTCCAGCCAGCCAGACAGCAGCCGTGGTACTCGTGATGGGGAGCAGCGGGCGGGCGATGGGGAGCGAGCGAGCGAGCGAGCTCGAGCTGCTTTAAATCAGCTGGTCGGACGGCGCGGCCGGGCTGGATTAAGTATGGCTGGCAGTGCCAAATTTAGCAAGAGCAGATCCACTGCTGCTGCCGCTGCTACGAGCGATTGGCGCGCGCGCGTAGAGAGACAGAGGGATAGAGATCGGAGGCGGGCGAGGTGGAAGGCGGTCGTTGGCCGCGGGCGCGACCACGACGGCGAGAGGGGTAGCGGAGGACAGGTGTTGGCCTCTGCGGCCGGTGCGTTTTAAAACGTCGCCCCACAGCGACGAAATCCACACACCCACGGCCCCAAATCTGGATTAGTGCGCGCCGGGTAATAAAGTAGCCCTGCACTCCACTGACCTTTGCCTCGCGCACACGGCCAGATCCCACCCCTGTACTGCCTGTCGCTGCTCGGGATCTCTCGGCCGCCGCGCCAGCCGATTGGCCTCGTGGGAATCGGGTGCGGGCGGGGCGCGGGGACGGGGTGTCAGTGGGGTGGGTGGATACGGGGGCGGGGGGCGTGGTGCGGGGTAGGGATTTTGTTCCGGCTGACCACTGAGCGGAACGTGGTGGGCTCCGGCGGCGTGCGGGCGCGCGACGTGTCCGCGTAGGGAAGACGGGGATGGGTGGCGATGCGACGGGCTGCCCAATCAGGGCGCGCGAGGTGGGTGCATCTGGGCGAACGCGGATAAGCGCGGTCGACGGTCGGATCGGGGCGCTCACCCACCGGCCGTTGACGAGGGGAGGACATGGGACGTGGCGCGGGCCGCAGGGAAACGGGTGGTGTGAGATGGGCCGGCTGCGCCGTCGTACTGGTTGCCTCTTTTGTGGGAGCCCGCGCGCCGGGGGCGCGACTATGTCTCTCCCTGCGGGATTTTATTCGCGGCCCGCGTGCGTCCAACCGTCGCGGCTTGCTACACGGGCAAGCCCACTTGAAGCGAGCAACCGTTTTTTTTCCTGTTTTGTTTTCTTTTACTGGGTTTTCCGGTTGTCTTCATTTTTCATCGTTTTCCTGCCTAGGGGCAACGGGGATGGCTGGCGACGGGACGGGTTGCCCAATGGGGGTGCACGAGGTGGGTGCATCTGGGCGGACACGGGCATGAGCGGTTGACCGTCGGATCAGGGCGCTCACCCACCGGCAGTTGACGTGGGGCGACGGGACATGGCGCGTGCCGTGCGGAAATGGGTAGCGTGAGATGGCCTGACCGCGTCGTCTGGTTCGCTATGGAATGAACTTATAATCTGATGATCGAGTCAATTCCATGATTATAAGTTCAAGAACCAGCTAGATATCGTCAATAATTCTTCACTATTGCAAAGGAAAAAAAATATAGCATAGTTCTATTCATCATCGCCGTCGTACTGGTCGGCTCTTTCGAGGGAGGATGTGCGCCGCCGGCGGGACTAGGGCGCCCCCATATCTCACCTTCAGCGACAGGGTACGAACCCTCGCTGAAGAGGAGACGAGATGGGCCGGCCTAGGAGCGCAGGAAGCTACACCCTCATTTTTTCTCTTTTTGTTTTTTTGTTTACATTTTTTGTATTGTTTTTGCTTTAGTTTTGCTTTTGTTTATACTTTAAAATCTTTTAAATATATATTAAAAACTCTATAAAAATATTTTAAAAATGTAGACCAAGCATTTGAAAATTGTTTAACGTGTATAGAGAGAAAATGTTTGACATGTAAACAAAAAATGTGTATAATTTTCTTAATCATGTATTTAGAAAATGTTAATCAATTTTTGAACAAGTATTTGAATAATGTTGTACAGAAAAAGTTGACCATGATTACAAAACATGATTATTTTTTATCATGTATATAAAATGTTAATCAAGCATTTTGTAAATGTTGAATAAGCATTAGAAAATGATGATCAAATATTCAAAAATGTGCATAAAAATGTTGACCATGTATTGAAAAATAACATTTTTTATCATGTATACAATGTTAATCATGTCTTTGGAAAAAAGTTGAACAATATTTTAAAATTGTTGATCAAGAATTTACAGAATGCTAAATATATATAGAAAAATATTGACCATGTATTAACAATGATGTTAAAATTGATCTTATATATAAAAATGTTAATCCAGCATTTAAAAAATGTTGAACACGTGTTTGAATAATGTTAATAAAACGTCTGAAAAATATTAAATGTGTATAGAAAAATGTTGACACATATTCAAAAATATTAATCGTATGTAGAAAAAATGTTAATCAAGCATATGAAAATGTTAAAAATGTGTATTAGAAAAATGTTGAACATGTATTAAAATTGTGAAATTTGTATTGGAAAATGTTGAACATATATTAGAAAAATGTTGAACATGTTTTAAAAATGTGAAATTTGTATTGGAAAAATGTTGAACATATATTAGAAAACAATTGTTCACATATACAAAAAATATAGAATGAAAACAAAAAGAAACAAAAAATTATTCCAAAAACAAAATAAAATAAACGAAAGAAAAAGAAACAAAAAAACCAAAGTACACAAAGAAAACAGAAAGAAATAAAAAGACCCAGTTAAAACCAGAAAAGAAATGGAGAAAACTGAAGAAAAACAAAAGAAAAGGAAAGAAAGGAGAAAATGAGTAAAATTAGCGAAAAAAACAAAGAAAAAACGTGATAAAGAAAGAGCAAAAAAGGAAAACAGTGAAAAATCCCAGCTCATGTCACCTAAAGTATGTGACGCCCGCCTTTTTGTCCCGAAGAGGACGTGGACCCAGTGGCTATCTGCAGTTGTTGTGCCCATGGGGGAATGTATCCGGTGCACCCGCACTTGTGGTGCTACCGATGCACCGGATGTCATAGAATATTTTAAAAATCTAGCATGTTAAAAAAAATTCAATGTATGATATTAGAAAATTTCGTATTAAAATTTGAAATATATTTTGAGATACAAAAATGACAAATTTGACATCAGTGTGATAATGGGCCAAATAGAAAGCCTAAATTATGTTATGTACTATCCAGTGTTGAATTTGTCATTTTTGTTCTTCGAGCTATGTTTCGAATTTTGACTTACCATCTTGTGACAACTTACATTGATGTTTTGTGAGTGTGTTAAGATTTTTTTAGAATTTTCTAAACATTTTAAAGCATAATGTGAGTTCGGTGCACCGGTAGCACCACAAGCTCCGATGCACCAGATATTTTCCTGTCTGCATGGAGACCAGGGTTCGCTCTCGGTAGCTCACCATTTTTCTTTCTTTGTTTAATTTAATTCACTTTGTGTTGAACATGTGTATATGTACGTAGGTCTGGGTTTTGTATACAGTATCTGAAGTGTCTGTCTTCCTTTGTATGTATGTGTATCTTAGGAGACAAGATACCGGTCGCACCCCTTGTACCTATGTATATATGTGCCTAGTGCATGATCAATCAACCATCGATGCACCAAATCATTCTCTACATGGTATCTATTGCAAGTCGATCCTACCGCTTCCGCCAACCCTAGCCGCCGCCTCGGGCCACCGCCGCAGCCGTGATCTACCGCCTCCGCCCCACGCCGCCGCCACCACCCTCCTCCCCGCGCGCCTCCTCCTCCCCGCGCGTCCTCTCCTCTCCGCCGCGCCGCCCTCCCGCCGCGCCGCCCTTCTCCCACCGCCGCGCCGCTCCTCCACAAGCCGCGCTGCCTCCCTCCCCACGTCCTCGCAGCCATGTCGTCCAACGCCTCCACCTACTCCAACCCCTTCGCCGTCGACCCTGCTGAGATCCGCGACATCAATGTCCACGCACGCATTCCCGTTGTCCTCGACGCCTCCAACTCCATGTACTTCGCGTGGAAGACGTACTCCTCGCTGCTCTTCCGCGAGAACAACCTTGTGGATCATGTGGATGGCACCGTTGACTCTCGCGCCATGATGGACGACGCCGAGTGGACCGCGGTCGACGCCACGATCATCCGGTGGTTCTTCACCACCATCTCCAAGGACTTGTTCCACACGGTCTTGAGCGCCGGCGACGATGCACGCGCCATGTGGGTCAAGCTGAACGGCCTCACCGACAACAAACTTCAGCGCCGCGTTTTTTTGCAGCAGAAATTTTTTGACTGTCACCAGGATGAACAGTCCATTGATGACTATTGTCGCCGCCTGAAGATGTTGGCGGATGAGCTCCGTGACATTGGAGCCAAGGTGGATGACGACCTCCTCCTCATCACGCTCATAGCCGGCCTCAACGAGGACTTCGGCAACGCCGCCTCCAACCTCACCTTGATGCCGGAGCCCTCCTTTCCCAAGTTCGTGGCGTACTTGCGGTTGGAGGAGCGCCGGATGAAGGGGATCAAGAAGCGTGTGCAGCATCACGCCTTCGCCGCCGGCACCTCACGTGCCGCCCCTCTATCGGCCGCCCCACCTGCGCCTCCGGGGTATTTCCCCCTCCCGCTGCCCCCAGCAGCCGCGCGATGGACTCTGCGGCAACCGCCGCGAGGGCGGCCGCAAGCAGCAACAGGCACCGGGAGGGGGGGCCTCGTCAGCAGCAGCAGCAGGTGACTCCCCCATGGACGTACGGCACCAACCCGTGGACCGGCCTCGTCCACGCGTACTCGATGCCGGTTCCTCGGGCTCCTGCTCCGGGCATCCTTGGGCCTCGCCCGGTGGGCCACCAGGCTCTCTTCGCCAGAACGCCGCTCCCTACAGCGGCTCGGTGCCCCCACTGCGCCCGCCACGGGTCCGCCCGCCTCACGGAGCTGCCGCTGCGCGGCCCTCTGAGGCGCGCCCGCCTCGGCGCCATTGCCTCTTCGGCCTTCGGTGCAGCTCCCGCGCCGGCCTACGGAGGGTTTTACCCTCCTCAGGTGCCGCCGCCGTGGGACCCGGCCCTGCTCGCTGCCCTGCAGTCCGCCCCTTTACCGAGCTCCTATGGTGGCGGTGGTGACTGGTACATGGACTCGGGTGCCACCGCTCACATGACTGCTCATCCCGGTAACCTCACGTCTGCCACTC
The DNA here is from genome assembly GCA_021605205.1 of Aegilops longissima. Taxonomy (NCBI): domain Eukaryota; kingdom Viridiplantae; phylum Streptophyta; class Magnoliopsida; order Poales; family Poaceae; genus Aegilops; species Aegilops longissima. The sequence continues at coordinate 584,101,187 of CM038681.1, read as the reverse complement.
CCGTTCATACTCCCACCCATATCACCGTTGGTAACGGTTCCTCCCTACCCATTACACATGTCGGTTATATGTCTTTTCCTTCTACTTCTACTCCTGTCCATATTTCTAATGTTCTTGTGTCTCCTGACTTAGTCACTAATCTTGTTTCTGTTCGTTGGCTTGCTCGTGAGAATCCTATCACTGTTGAATTTGACGATATCGGTTTTTCTGTGAAGGACGCCCGTACACGGATGGTACTCCACCGATGTGACATCCCGGACGAGCTTTACCCAGTGCATCCCTCCGGCGCCACCACCACCCGTCGTCACGTCGCCTTCGCATCCAGTGTCGATCTTTGGCATGCCCGTCTCGGTCATCCCAACTCCACCATTATGCGTCAGATTCTTCAGAGTTTTTCTTTCTCATGTAATAAGGTCGACGATCACACTTGTGAGGCTTGCCGTCTTGGCAAGCACGTTCATCTCCCCTTTAGCGAGTCTACAAACATTTCCACCTTTCCGTTTCAGTTATTGCATAGTGATGTTTGGACGTCCCCGGTTGCTAGCAACACGGGCTATTTATACTATCTGGTGATATTGGATGATTTTCTTATTATGTGTGAACATTCCCTCTCCATCGCAAGTCCGACGCTCTTGCCACACTCACAACTTTTTTATTCATATGTCACCACACAGTTCGGTCGTCCTATTCTCGCCTTGCAAACTGACAACGGCAAGGAGTTTGACAACATCGCCGTCCGCAATTTACTTGCATCCCACGGCACCATCTTTTGCCTCACCTGCCCCTACACGTCTCGGCAGAATGGTCGCGCCGAGCGCGTCCTTCGCACTCTTAATGACTATGTCGGCACGTTGCTCTTCCACTCCTACGTGCCTCCTCGGTTCTGGCCGGACGCGCTCGCGACCGCCAGCCTCCTTATTAACATTCGCCCCTGTCGTTCCCGCTGGAACTACACTCCTCACCAGCTCCTCCTCGGTGCGGCTCCATCTTATGATGGTCTTCGCATCTTCGGGTGTCTCTGTTATCCTAGCACTGCGTCCACTGCTCCTCACAAATTCGCTCCCCGGTCGCTTCCTTGCATTTTCCTTGGTTATCCTCCCAACACCAAAGGTTACCGGTGCTATGATCCAGTGTCCCATCGCGTTTTCACTTTGCGACATGTGTACTTTGATGAGCTGGTGTTCCCGTTTCAGCAGGTACCGTCACCTTCGGCGTCTCCCGCGGCGAGGTTTGCCCTCGCCTCCACCTCTGGCGGACCGCCCAACCGCGCCCGAGTCGGCCTCGCCACTGCCAAGCCAATGCCGCCGGCGCCGCGCCCCGCCGCCCCCCCTCGGCCGCCATCGCCGCTGCCTTCTGGCGGCCCCCACTGTGGCCCCTCTCGCGCTGCCCCCTCGGCCGCCCGCCGCGGCCCCCGATGCGCCCCATGCCCCGTCACCATGGGGCCGCACCCTCACCGTGTGGTCACTCGGGCTCGGATCGACATCAGGTCCGAGCACGCGCTACCCGTCGGACGAGTACGCGTGTGCTGCATCTACCTCGGTGCCGTCCCCGCTCCCCACCTCCGCTCGCGCAACCCTTCAGGATCCGAACTGGCTAGCTGCGATGCGTGAGGAGTTTGACGCCCTGCATCGCAACCGTATGTGGCAGCTTGTTCCGCGGCCTCCCCGTGCCAATGTCATCACTGGCAAGTGGGTCCTCCGCCACAAGACTCACCCCGACGGTTCTCTCGAGCGCTACAAGGCGCGTTGGGTGGTGTGCGGTTTCCGCCAGCGTGCCGGCGTGGACTTCACCGACACCTTCGCCCCGGTTATCAAACCGGGCACGATTCGCGCTGTTCTCCGGCTTTGTTGTTTCGCGCTGGCGACCCACCACTCGATGTGTCTAATGCTTTCTTGCATGGCCATCTTGACGGCAGGTGTTTCATCGGCAGAGCTCATCGGGTTTCGTCGACACCGACTATCCGCACCACGTGTGCTTGCTCTCCCGCTCTTTCTACGGGTTGAAGCAGCACCTCGGCCTGGTACCGGCGGATCGCGCCTTCCTTCAGCGGCAGGGTTCGGTCCACATGGTCCGATGCCTCCCTGTTTGTCTATCACCAGGGCCCCGCCACCGCGTACCTCCTACTGTATGTCGACGACATCATCCTGACTGCATCCTCGCCAACGCTACTTCAGTAGATCACAGCTCGCCTCGGCACCGAGTTCGCCCTCAAGGACTCGGGGCTCTCCACTACTTCCTCAGCATCGAGGTCGTGCGCTGGGCTACTGGCTTCTTCCTGCACCAGCAGAAGTACGCCTATGAGCTTATGGAGCGAGCGGGGATGCTTAACTGCAAGCCTGCTCCCACGCCTGTCGACACAAAGGCTAAGGTGTCCGCCGTCGAGGGTTCTCCAGCGTCCGACGCTCCCTTCTACCGCTCCATCATCGATGCGCTTCAGTACCTCACACTGACGCGTCCGGACATTCAGTACGCTGTCCAGCAGGTATGCCTTCATATGCATGCTCCTCGTGACACCCATTGGGCTCTCGTGAAACGTATACTTCGGTACATACGTGGCACCACAGCCATGGGTCTCACCCTGACGGCATCACCTGACACCAGCCTTGCCACCTACTCCGACGCCGACTGGGCTGGGTGTCCCGGCACTCGACGCTCCACTTCCGGCTACTGCGTCTACCTCGGGCCCTCTCTGATTTCGTGGTCGTCTAAACGACAACCCACGGTCTCACGATCGAGCGCCGAGGCTGAGTATCGGGCCGTGGCCAACGCCGTCGCGGAGTGCTCTTGGCTACGACAGCTACTTCAGGAGTTGCTATGTGAGGTTACCAAGGCAACGCTCGTATACTGTGATAACGTCTCCGCGGTATACCTTGCTGCCAACCCTGTCCATCACCGACGGACGAAGTCATGACGATGTCATGACGAAGGGACTACCCATCTCGACCTTCGAGGGCTTTCGGTCCAGTCTTTGCGTCACCGGCGACGCTTCGACTGCGGGGGTGTTGAGCATGTGTACATGTGCGTAGGTCTGGGTTTTGTATGCAATACCTGTAGTGTCTTTCTCCCAATGTATGTATGTATATCTTAGGAGACAAGATACCGGTCGCACCCCTTGTACCTATATATATGTGCGTAGTGCACGATCAATCAATCATCGATGCATCAAATCATTCTCTACACTTTGCATGAATGGGCCGGCCCGGTGACATGTCTGGCTGAATGCACGATCCTATTTGCCCCCCACAACCGGTTTTGGGAACCTGAATTGGGTTTTCCTGTTTTGTTTTACCAGTTTTTACGGTTTTCTTCATGTTTTTCTTTCATTTTCGTTTTCCTGTCTATTTCTTCCTTTCTTTTCTTTTCTTTTCTTTTTCTTACACTTTATTTCTTTAAAAAAATCTATAGAAAATATTTATAATTCCGTTCATGTTTTCATAAACTGTTCATGTTTTTCAAATTTTGTACATGTTTCAAATAAAATCACCATATTGAAAAGGACTATTCACCATACATTGAAAAATTGTTGACTATGTATAATAAAATGATCACCGTACATTAATTTCACTTTTTAAAATTGTTCACAATTCAAAAAAATTCTAGAAAACAAAATTTGTTCACCATAAAAAAGAATCGAACTCTTTTGTCAATGTTTTAGAATTTTCACAGGTTCCAAATTTTGTTCATGTTTTTCCAAAAAAATCATGTTTTAAATTTTGTTCAGATTTTGAAAAAAAATCACATGTTGAAATTTTGTTCAAATTTTAAAATTTGTTCACTATCTCAAGCATTATTTGCATTAAAAACATTGTGTTTGATAAAATGTTAATCATGCATTTGAAATATGTTAATTATGTATAAATTAATGTATATGGAAAATGTACCACGTGTATGAAAAAAAGTAGACATCAAAACATACATATGAGACAATATTAATCATGTATTTACAAAATGTTAAACGTGTATAAGAATGTATTACAAAATTTCGTATACTAAAGAAGACATAAAAATACTCTTATTTAATTTTTTTTTATTTTTTCAAAATTTATGTTGACTAACTCGAGTATACGAGCCCTAGCTCCGTTTTGAATTTCTGCTACAAATAGCCTCTCAATCAAGTTTCCTTTTTCTTCTCCCTATCCCCCGCTTGTCATCCAACACGGACCTGTATACATCTGCGGACGCGTCCGTGCATATGTTTTTCCACAAACCTGGATCTAAATAGGGGGCTTTGCGGGAGTCCGAACCTCCGCCACTCCCGACCCACCCAAAATCATATCCTTCCATCCACTTGCTCTCCTTTGCTCTGCATTTGCTTCCTCCCTGGCTGTCACCATCGTTGTATCACCCTGGTCGCCAGCCAAACCCTTGCCGGACCTCCCCCGCTCCACCGGGCTGCTACGCCTTTGTTCTACCTTTCGTCTGTCCGCCTCGCAGGTACCATCCGTCTTCGCGGATGCAGTCCATGGGGTCACCACACCCGACAAGTGTTTGGTAAAATGCCGTGGTAACATTTTGACAATTTTTCCCGCTTCTATGAAGCAATGGATTCAAACATGGAGTCATTGTATGAGAACTACGTTGAGTCATCTGACAACTCGTACGACGAGGATGAGTATGCAGATGAAATGGCGATGATGAACTAGGGTCACATTTGAATATTTTCACTCATTGAAGATTTGTCATGCTATTATTTTGAATGCTCCGGACTTAAAAAAATAGCGGCGGTTGTTTAGGAGAAAGGGTTGGATGGCCGACCCCCTGTATCCGGGTGGGTCCGTCCGCAGACGAATATTGTGTCAGTTTTGGGGTCGGTGTTGGAGATGTCCTAAGAAGTATAAGCTTGACACTTATTTAAGTGTATAAATGAGAGTACCACTACAAATCTGCAATCGACGCAAGGCGATCATGGTTATATTGCCACACGCGTCATAGCTGAGATTCCTAGAAAGAGCAAGATTTAGGCAGCATCCATGCAACGCCAAGGTAAAGAGATAATATCAAATTGCATTACTATAGTACATTAAAAATATCACAGCATACATAAAAATGTACTCAAAGAAATACAAAAATATAGGAAAGGAGAAAATGACAGACGCGCAATGCAACGATGCGACGGTAATCGTTCAAACGGCCGCGAGAGCTAGCTTCTTGCCTTCTTGCATCAGTCCTAGGTCTCCTCAGGGTCGCCAGGGCACCCACGGGCGCGCCACTCCCGGATCTCCCTGAGGAGGCGATGGGCCTCGTTGTCCTCAGCGTCCATCCGGGAAAAGAGCGGCCCGTATCGCTGCAAGATATCGGGGTTGGCCGCCGGGTCGCCCCAGTAGTTGCTCTTGAACCGCTTCACCATGTCCATCTCGACGATGTACTCAAAGTTCTCCTCGTCGGGCTGCTCACGCTCCCTCTTCGTCGGGATCGCGCCGTCCTGGATCCCCCTGAGGAGGCGATGGGCTTTGTTGTCCTCAGCGTCTTGCCGGGACATGAGCGGCCCGTATCGCTGCAAGATATTGGGGTTGTTGGCCGCCGGGTCGCCCCCGTAGTTGCTCTTGAACCGCTTCACCATGTCCTTCTCGACGACGTACTCAAACTTCTCCTCGTCAGGCTGCTCGCGCTCCCTCTTCGTCGGGATCGCGCCGCCTACCATCTGCTGATCCGCCTTCGTCCCGCGCGCGTTGGCCGCCATGCAGCACTTTGCGAGCGCGGTAGCTGACCCGGAGCTGCCGCCGGCTATGCTCATACGTACGCAGAGTCGGTACTCGCCAGCCCTAGCCTGAACGGGCAGGTTGCTCTATAAACTTCTTTCTACTTTTCGATGCTGCGGTTATTGGCCTTCCTTTTTTGACTACTTATATATGCAGCGATCGGTCAAAGATTCAGGAGTAACCTCGGGTGGACTTCCAGCCGAACTCGGTGGCTCCGCGCTACAGTACGCTACGGCACGTATGGCTACATCGTTTCGGTCAGGGAGGGCACCACTCCCGGTGCGTGTCCGAAGTGCAATACAAAAAACAACGAAACGTATACTAAGAAACACGTGCTAGTATTAATTTTCTCTGAGTGAAACACGTGCTAGTACTAGTGTACAAGACTCACCGCGACCTCTCGATATGACCATCATTTTACAATATAGTCTACTTATTGTCAAAAAAAAGCCCTCGCCGCGACCTCTCTCAGTAGGGAAGGTGGACTCGCCAGCAACCTTGTGTGAGGGTATTCGCCTCTATCATGGGAGCAGCTGGAGGTGAACTCGCCTGTGCGTTCGGTTGTGGCTTTCACGCCTCCACACCCCTGCCAGCACATAACGCCGATGCACTTTTCGCAAAGGCTGCTAGCCCTAGATATGAAAGGGTGATTGCTTGCCTCCTTATCGGGCCTACAATCAAAGGCAAATGTTAGAAGGTGAGTGATTGCCCTCGAACCTACATCCTAAAGGAGAAGTCACTCAAATGCAAAAGTAAGATGAGTGGCGCTATAGGAAAGACGTCCATAACTTGATGAATGATCTTCGGTCTCTCGACTTGTCTCGTGGTTTGGGTCATTACTGTGGTTTTGGTGTTGCTCATTGCCTTTTGTAACGGTGTTCTCGACTGGAGACCCGTTGCGTTGTAACAGTGTTAGGGGTTGTAGTTGTTGTGTGTTTGGAGTGTCGGCTGGGCTGCCTGTGCAGTCGTGAGGTTGCATGTTTTGTTAGTAGTACTCTTATGTTCAGTTTGTATCGGTTTTTATTTGATTTTCATAAATTAACTAGACAAATATCTTATTAATTATTAGATGAGATAAATTATTTCAAAAAATACCAGTTGGAGCACAACTCACAATTATTAGTACAATTTAAATAGAAAACATCGTGGAGACCATCTCCACACCTCCTTACGAATGGGATAATGAAGGCCTTGGCCTGAGCTGAAGGTTACCTAGCAGTCACTACAAATTCTCAGGGAGACGATCGAACGAGGGGCTTTGACCAGAACGGACTAGCGGCTTCCGCTTTCGGCTCTCGCTGGCTAGGATAGTTTCCGTTTTCATCATCTCCTTCATGTGCTCTATGATCTCTTTTCTTCTTGAAAATTCCTCAGTAATTTGAGTTGTAAGCGAGAACCTTTGAACCACTGGCTGTTCAATCTTGGTGGGATAATAAACCGTATCATGGATAGCACATGAATGCATCCCCAAGAAGGCGAGAACCTTTGAACTAGTGGTTGTTCAATTCAGATGTCATACCAAACACATGCAATGCTTCTTCCCCACCTTAAAGGATGCATCATTTTCGAAGGAAAATGTTGCTGGGCGAAAATGTCAAATATTTGGCAATTCCCAGCAAATGCACCTCCAGTCGTCAGATCTAGTTGCACGAATCTCGGCGCAAGGGATGGTGCCACATCGATTTGCTGGAAACATTCACGCTGATACCAAACCTGCGAACATGGTCTTTAACCCATGACGCCTCAGCCACTCCATCTGACCTTATCCCATTCCCTCATCCACTCGCGAGTGCGAGAGAGCTGAAGGAGAGACATAAATGGCGAGGTTGCAGTGACGCAGCAGATGCCAGGGCTAGCCTGCTTAAAACCGTCTGCACATACTCATACCACTCTGCATTATGGATGCAAATGGTATAGCAAATTTATCACTGCGAATCTAGATGTGGATTTGAATTCTACGTAAGAATTTTGCACATACTCATACCAATTGCTACGAACTACCTGTTCTAGCTTTTTCGTAAGATTGTCATGACCATAATGGTTGCCATGTTCAACAAGAACATTTTCTTCCTATTTTTCCCATAGTATAAAGAGCCTGTTACAAAATTTTGCCATGTCACTTCTTTCATGTTTTGTTGAAGATTGCCACCATGTGTATTACTCACATGACAACTATTGTTTGTAATGTGTTGCCATGTCAATTAAAAATTCTTTTTAGTTGCAATTTGGCATGACAATTTAATTTTCTACTAGCAAATATATTAGACTTACCTTGGAGCATATTATAAGTAGCATGGCAAATAAAATATTTTGTTACTAATATTGTACTACATTCTAAACTTGTTTGCCATGTTTTGTTGCTTGACAAAAATCTTAAACTTTCCATCTCACCATTACAAATTCTTTGAAATTGCCATGATTTTATGAAATTTAATTGTCTAATTCTACCATGTCATTTCTTCCATGTTTCTTTCTACATTTTCACCATATATAGTGCTCACACGACAACTAAGTTTTTTTCTAGCTGTGGCAATTTTTGGAATTATTGCTAAGCGTCACATGGTAATTTGTTGTAAATATTTTAATGCTCACACGACAACTCTGGGAATTTTGTTCTCCACACATGGCAAAATTTTAAAATTGCCTTCTTATGGTCACATGCCAATTTCAAAGCATTTCTTTTACCTAAACATGGCAAATTTTAGAAAAATTGGAAACTTTGTTTCTCATGCATGGCAAGACATGTTTTGTTCTTAGAGCGTCATGGCAAGTAGTGTGTATGCAACATGTCAATTCTACACAAATTATGTTTCATTTTTATTTTTGGATCATGGAAAATTTATTAGATTTACTATGGAAAATATACTAGACTTCCATGCCAAATATATTATACTTACCATGAAAAATTTAGTAGACCTAACATGAAAAATATATTGCAGGTAGGATGGCAATTTATTATTTAGACCATGTCTGTTTATTTAACTAGACCGTGGCAGTTTCTATTGTCTTACAACTTTTGTTTTGTTTACCTATAAATTTGATTTGTGATGACCATTTTTTTCTTCACAATTTGTCATGCTCCAGAGAAACAACTGCCCCATAATTGCCATGTGACTATTACAATTTTCGTAATCTATATGATGGTAATTTTTCATGTTAGTTTTGATTTTTCGTTATATTTGTATGTGAAATTGTTTTTCTATGGAACATGGCAAATTTATTCTTTTTTCTCAAGGCAATTTGGTTATGATCTACAACATATTTTTTTGCCTTTTCATGGCAAATTTACAACATAAAGCATGTCAATTTTTTGGTCGAATCAGACAGTGTATTACAGGCCTGGCCCATGTCCATCTTTTGCCGGCATTATATATGCGAGGACCAAAATTTTCGCAAGGACCCTTCTAGTAGCGAACGAAAACGTTCGTAGGTGGAAGGGTTCTCGAGCGAACCAGTCATTATTGTTGGGAAACGTAGCATGCAATTTCAAAAAAAATTATACGCTCACACAAGATCTATCTAGGAGATGCATAGCTACGAGAGGGGAGAGCATCTTCATACCCTTGAATATCGCAAAGCCGAAGCGTTTATCAATGCGGTTGATATAGTCATTGAAAGAACATGTGGTGCCCCCATGTTTGGTTTTGATAGTTGATGACAATCTCTATGGACTAATGGTTGTCTTGAGTTATATTTGAAGGATTTGTCCATAGGCTTTTCTTGAAGTCCATGTGTTGGTTTCAAGGAGTTTATAAGTTGACCAAGGTGCTATTAAGGAATTATCCAAAGATTGGTCATGTGAGTGTTGAGCTTATTGCAAGCATGTCTTGAAGAAGAAGATTGTGTGATCATTCATGTTTAACTTCAAGACATCATCCAAATGAAGAGCGTTGGAAAGATTCAAGGTTGATCAAGACTAAGTCAAGAGTGAATCAAGTTGATCAACTCAAAAAGCATAGAAGATGTACCAAGAGGGATCAAGTGATCCCATGGTATGGTAAGCATTGTCCATTGTGCTTTGCGTACTAACCCATGGTTTATGTGAGAGTTCTATGTGGGTTAGGTACGTGTTCATGGGCATGCGTCAAGAGGAAGATATCATCAACCCATGGAGAGGATGATATCAAGTGGTGATCGTCAACAAGATTGTCGTGTGCAAGTTCAAGTGGAGCATCACGAAGAGATCAAGTGCTTGAAGCTTGCCGTCCATTATGGTATCAATGGACTTGTGAAGATGTTCCAAAGAGTGGTTCACCCATAGTGGAGTATGGGGGAGCAATCAACTAGTCTTCATCGAGCGAACGCAATCAAGAAAGGTGGTCCAACTTGAGGGAGTCAAGATCGTCATCATCTAGCTCAAGTGGACTTCGTGCAAGGCAAAGGTTTGCCCTTGATAGGTTTTATATTTTACCAGTCTCATGGTAATAGTTTGGAGACCGGGTTATAGGATCGATAGCCGTACTATCAAGGGGGGCTCTCAAGTGAGTAGCTTGATCGTATAGTTCGTCGAGAGCTCAAACCTTTGCATCCTTGCATCATCTTTCTTGATTCTTATTTGTATTTTCTTTTGAGGTTTTAGATCTTGTGGTTATCTTCGTGACAAGCTCTAGTACTTCGAAAACGGATTTCATATGCCTCTTCTATTGCGTTTTCGGTGTTGGAGGTTTTACCGGTCTTATTCGAGGAAGGTTTCTCATCATTTTCTCTTGGGACTTTTCTACTTTTCTTCTTATTGATATTTTTTTCAAGATTGTGTTAGCCCTTGTCGCTAGTTTTGCAACAAACTTGGTTTCATCGAATTTGGAGTCCGTTTGCAAAAGTTGTGGCAGTTTTGGTATTCTGAAAAGGCTGCAGCGATACTACCGCGAATTGGAGCGGATGTAATTTTTTTACTACCACTCCAGAGCGGTACTACCGCGGCTCCTACAGCAGTAGTACCGCTCCGGACCAAAAACTCGTCCCAAGTCTGCGGTGGTAGGCACGGATGTATTTTTTTAGTACCGCTCGCAAGCAGTAGTACCGCTACCCTTTGCAGTAGTACCGCGATCCCTAGCGGTAGTACCGTGAGGACGAGCGGTAGTACCGCTCCGGCGGTTCTACTGGCCTTTTGCCTCCTCGCTGTTGTTTTTCTAAGGGCTTCTACTGCCCTAGCGGTAGTACCGCTCCTTGGAGCGGTAGTACCGCGTTGTGCGGGCTGTGAGGATAACAGTTGGATTTTTCCTCACCTATAAAAGGGGGTCTTCTTCCCCAATGGTCCTTATCTCAAAAGCTCGTGTTCTTCCCCCATTGTTGACCTTCTTCGAGCTTGCTAACTCTCAATCCCTCCAATGATTCTTGCTAGTTCTTGAGGGAAAAGAGAGAGGAGATCTAGATCCACATTTGCACCAATCACTTTCTCCTCTATGTGAGGGGAACCCCTTAGATCTAGATCTTGGAGTTCTTGATGTTCTCCTTCTTGTTCTTCCTCTCATCTTCCTCCCTAGCATTAGTTGCTTCGGTGGGATTTGAGAGAGAAGGACTTGGGCACTCCGTGTGCCTTTGCCATTGCATTTGGTGCATCGATTTGAGTTCTCCACGTGATACGTGAAAATTACAAGTTAAGAAGCTTATTACCCTTGGGTGCTAGGCACCCTTGAGCTTGTTACTCTTGGGTGTTTGGACACCCTAGAGCTTGTTCCTCTTGGGTGCCTTGGCGCCCTAGACGGTTGGTGTTGTTCGGAGCTCAATCATTATGGTGTAAAGCTCCAGGCAAGCGTCGGAGTCTCCAATTAGGTTGTGGAGATCGCCCCGAGCAATTTGACGGGTACCGGTGACCGCCCCAAGAGTTGCCAAAGTGTACGGGTTCGGTGACCGCCCCCAAGGGTTGCCATTTGTACGGGTTCGGTGACCGCCCTCAAGGGTCCCTTAGTGGAATCACGACATCTTGCATTGTGCGAGGGCGTGAGGAGATTACGGTGGCCCTAGTGTCTTCTTGGGGATCATTGTGCCTCCACACTGCTCCAAACGGAGATTAGCATCCGCAAGGGTGTGAACTTCGGGATACATCGTCGTCTCCGAGTGCCTTGGTTATCTCTTACCCGAGCACTTTACTTATGCACTTTACTTTGTGGTAGCCATATTGTTCTTTGTCATATATCTTGCTATCACATAGTTGCTTATCTTGCTTAGCATAAGTTGTTGGTGCACATAGGTGAGTCTAGTTGTTGTAGGTTTTGTGCTTGACAAATTAGCCGTTAGGTTTATTCCGCATTTGTTCAAGCCTCTACAGTAATTATTTTAAAACGCCTATTCACCCCTCCTCTAGGCGACATCCACGATATTCCAGTCGTACACCTTCATGATCCGTCCCGATCAAGTACCGAACATACGGCACCTCCGCGTTCAGCACACTTCAGCTCGATGATGTCCTCGCCTTCTTGATCCAGCAAGAGGGGCGAAGTAGTAGATGAGTTCCGACAGCACGACGGCGTGGTGACGGTGTTCGTGAAGAACAATCTCCGCAGGGCTTCGCCAAGCACAACGTAAACTATGACGGAGGATAAACTAGAGGGGACGGGGTTGCCGACACACGGCTTGGTGAATCTTGATCTGTCTTGGGTGCTAGCCCTGCCCTTCTATTTATATGCAGGCTCTAGTCGAACTCCATACCAGAAGAGAAGAGAACCCTTTCCGTTGGAAGAAAGAGAAAAGGGGCCGGGC